>OZ002735.1:31825706-33025706 GCA_963924305.1 Polygonum maritimum | reverse complement strand
GCTTCAAATGAAACAATGAACGTCACAATTTCTAAGGATTAGGAGAAGTCTGGTTAGAGGGTATACAAAATTAAAACGTTTAGAGTACTAACCAGAAAAAAGTTAGGCTTGTGGTATAATCTGTAATTTCTTACAATTAAATGGTGTTTTTCCATTTAACATCCTTTAATTTATCAATTGTAATACCCATTAATCCCATTAAATATAAAATTGGTCTGACTTCATAATATCAAACTTAACCCTTTTCCTTTGCAAAGCAAATGAGATCACGTACTCCATAACTCTATTTTCAAACCAGAAACATTTTAACAAGGCCATCATCCTTACCTTAGACCTCAAGGGCCATGATGTCACGGCTCTCGTTAGCCCTAGCTAGCTCCATATTCGACCGTTCCTTCTCACTCTCTCGTCACCAGTGCTATCCTAATGCTATCATCAAGGTCTTCATTACTATCCACGATGACGATTGTCAAGTGCTTCTCTACAATCACCACCTGTCATTGATATTCCTTTTGTCAAGGGATCGCGACGATGAAGCCTTGGGTTGCAATTTTGAAACCTTATTCTAACAATAATCGTATTCTATAATAACAGAACATGGATTATGGAAATGCAACATAATTGTTAGGTCGATCCGAATGGCTCATCCTTTCCGCATTGATAAGGCCAATCGTTTTAGAAAAGCGATGGTCCTAATTAAACCCAATTGCTCTATGTTGGGCTCCCTCCATAATTGGAGTTAATGAATTAAATTAGCCCATGATGATAGGCCCAAACCCAATTAAACAAAGGGTTGATCCACCTAGAAGAACTATCTAGATTTATGGAGAATGTGCATGAGTGGAAAAGAAAAATCTAGATAGAAAAATCTAGATTAGGAGAGTTCTAGATTAGAGAATAAATTAAGACTAATTGGTAGCTAATATCTACTTACACTGTGTTTGGATGGTGGGATTTCATGGGATTTTAATGGGTGGGAAATGGTGGAGATGATTTTTTAATGTTTGGTTTAGTTTTGTGATGGGATTGAGTAGGATTATGTAAGAAAATTTGAGGGGAAAGGATGAGAAAGTGAATCCCACCAAATTGGTGGGATTTGGTCGGAAAGGAAAATACACACTCTTACAAGAAAAAAGAAAAGAAAAATTTATTTACATTTCCCCATCAAAACCCATTTTTATCCAAACGCAAGAAATATACATTCTCCTATCTTAATTTTCTACCCTTTCTCTTCTCTTCCTTTCTCATCTTTCACTACCCTTTCATTTCCCATCAAAACCCAATTGCCAAACGAACTGTTAGGGAAATGTTAAAGGGGAGGACTTCTCCTAGTATAAATAGGTGAAGTGTGTAGCATGTTGAGCATCCAAGTGATCAAGCTCAAGTGAAAATCAAAGTGAGAGTTAGAGAGTGAGTGTGCCCACAAAATACTAAGCCTTGTAAAATCTCTTTCCACATAAATACAAAAGTTTAGTGTTTGTAATTAGTTGTCCAATTTCCCATCTTAATCCGACGAAGAGGGAAAAACCGAGTTTTCCCAACAATGGTATCAGAGCCAGTGTTCGTTCTTCTTCAACGATAGCTCGTCCGATTCAAGATGGAGGCCATTGCTACACACGACGGTGAGATGTTCAAGCTCACGGCGGACAACTACTCGCATTGGAGGACGATGATGGAAGACCACTTGTATTGCAAGGATTTGCAAGAGCCCATCATCACGAAGACTAAGCCGCAAGGAAAGAGTACCAAGGAGTGGGATCTCCTAAACATGAAGACGGTCGCAATGATCCGTAAGTACATCGACAAATCCTTAATTGAGCATGTTGTTGATTACACAAATGCTTTTGAATTATGGGAAAAACTTGATTCCCTAATTCAAAAGAAAACGCCTCGTAACAAAGCCCTCTTAATGCGACGGTTGGTAAAGATGGAGTATAAGGATGGGCAAAGCATGATTGAGCACTTGAATAATTTGAAGGGGCTCGTCAATCAGCTAAATAAGGCTGAGATGAAGGTCGAAGACGAAATGCAAGCCCTTCTACTCCTAAGTTCCCTTCCGGAGAGTTGGGACACTCTGGTGGTTACTCTAAGTAACTCCGCACTAGATGGGAAGCTTACCATGGACACCGTCAGTGATAACCTTCTAAACGAAGAAGCCAGGAGGAAGGAACGAGGGCAGAATGCTCAGTCAGAGGCGAACGTCGTGCACAACCGAGGCAGAGACGAGACACGTGGGCGCAGCAGAACTCGAGGCCGAGATCAATCTCGAAGACGATCCAAGTCACGCTCAAGGGTTACGTGCTACTATTGCGGCAGGTCGGGCCACATCAAAGCAGATTGCCGAAACCTTAAGAGGGATCAAAGGGTTGGTAACGTCAAACCGGATCAGTTTAACCCGACGAAGAAGCAAGGCGAGAAGAGCACTAGTGCCGTGGCAGACGAAGGTGAGGACGTCTACCTCATAGGGGAAGGAAACTTCCTTAACATCGCCTCTAATGATAGCTCTTGGATCGTCGACTCCGGTGCTTCCTTCCACGTCACCCCTCATGAGAGTTTCTTCTCATCCTACCAAAGTGGTGAATTTGGTAACGTCCAGATGGGAAATCAAGATAGGAGTAAGATTGTCGGTAAGGGAGACGTTACCTTGACATCAAACACAGGATGCAAGCTCGTCCTTAAGGAGGTAACGCATGTCCTTGATATGCGCCTTGATCTCATATCAACTGGAAAGTTGGATGATGCCGGTCTCGCGAATCACTTTGGAGATGACAAATGGAAACTCACCAAAGGAAGCTTGGTCCTAGCTCGAGGAACAAAGGAGGGTTCGTTGTATGTTACACAAGCAAAGGTTCACACTGGGGAAGTGAACACATCAGTAGCTGACATGGAGCTATGGCACAAAAGGCTTGGGCATATGAGCGAGAAGGGTCTTCAAATCCTCGCTCGTAAGCAACTCCTCCCGAATTTGCAAGGTAACATTCTCGAACCAAGTGCTGATTGTTTGGCTGGTAAACAACATAGAGTTTCTTTTCAAAGATCTTCACAACCTAGGAGAAGAAAGCATATCCTTGATCTCGTGCACACCGATGTATGCTCTATGTCCGAAAAATCCCTTGGTGGTGCATCGTACTTTGTCACCTTTATAGATGATCACTCAAGGAAGGTTTGGGCAAACCTACTGAAATCCAAGGACCAAGTCCTTGAAGCATTCAAGGAGTTCGTTGCCCGAGTAGAGCGTGAGACAAGTAAGACGCTTAAGAGTGTGCGATCAGACAACGGTGGTGAGTATCGAGGTCCCTTTGAAGCTTTCTGCAAAGCTCATGGGATTAGGTTGGAGAAGACACCGCCTATGACGCCACAGCTAAACGGGCTTGCTGAGAGGATGAATCGAACGATTGAAGAAAGAGTTCGATGCATGCTCTCTCATGCCAAACTACCCAAGTCGTTTTGGGGAGAAACTGTGATGACAGCGGTTGACGTCATCAATCTCACACCATCAGTTCCTCTGGAAGGAGATGTTCCAGAGCATGTATAATCAGGCAAGAAGGTCTCCTACAATCACCTGAAGGTGTTCGGGTGTAGAGCGTTTGTTCATATCCCCAAGGACGAATGGGCGAAGCTAGATGCTAAGACAAAGGAATGCATCTACCTTGGATCACCACGAGATGAGTTTGGCTACCGACTTTGGGATCCGGTCAACAAGAAGGTTGTCAGAAGCCGAGACGTCGTGTTCTTTGAGGATCAGACGATCGAAGACATCCAAAGATCGGAGAAGCCAAGGTCAAGAGCTAGTAGGAGCCAAGATGATAGTTCTCCTCCTGTACGACAAAATGATCTAGAAGAAGCAGCCGAGAATGAAGATGCTAGTACAGGAGATGATGACCAAGAGGAGATGGTGGAGCCAGAAGAAGAAACTAGCACCGCGCCAATTCCCGAGCCAAGACGATCCACCAGAGATAAGAGGCCGTCTACGCAATACAATCAAGATGAGTATGTGATACTCACGGATCAGGGGGAGCCTCAGAGTTACAATGAGGCCATCAACGACATCCACAAGGAGGAGTGGAAACGAGCCATGCAAGAGGAGATGCAATCCTTGCACGAGAATCATACTTACAAGCTAGTGGAGTTGCCTAAAGGGAGACGTGCTCTGAAGAACAAGTGGGTGCATCGAATCAAATCCGAGGCGAACAACTCAAAGCCCCGATACAAGGCCCGACTAGTTGTGAAAGGATTCAACCAAAAGAAAGGCGTCGATTTTGAAGAGATATTCTCTCCAGTGGTGAAGATGTCTTCAATCCGAGTTGTGCTTGGTCTAGCAGCTACTCTAGACTTGGAGATTGAGCAACTCGATGTCAAGACAGCTTTCCTCCATGGCGACCTTGAAGAGGAGATCTACATGGAGCAACCAGAAGGATTTGCGGTCCCAGGCAAGGAGAATCTGGTGTGTCGACTAGAGAAGAGTCTCTATGGTCTAAAGCAAGCACCAAGGCAGTGGTACAAGAAGTTTGACACTTTCATGGCGAGCCATGGCTTCAGGAAAACCATGAATGACCATTGCGTCTTCATGAAGAGGTACGCTAGTGGTGACTTCCTAATACTTCTACTCTATGTTGATGATATGTTGATCATAGGTCATGATCATAAGAAAATAGCTGCTCTAAAGAAAGATTTAAGCAAGTGGTTTGCCATGAAAGATTTGGGGCCAACGAGACAAATTCTTGGGATGAAGATCACTCGTGATAGACCGAAGAAGCTGCTCTGGCTATCCTAAGATCAATACATTGAGAAGGTGCTGGAGAGATTCAACATGCATAAAGCCAAGCCGGTAAGCACTCCACTTGCTGGACATTTTAAGTTAAGTTCAAAGCAAAGTCCAACAAGTGAGAAAGAGAAGGAAGAGATGAAGAACACCTCATATGCATCAGCCGTAGGCAGTCTTATGTACTCAATGGTGTGCACTAGGCCTGACATCGCCTACGCAGTTGGAGTTGTAAGTCGTTTCCTATCTAATCCGGGAAAGGAGCACTGGGCAGCAGTCAAATGGATCCTCAAATACCTACGTGGTACAACCAAGAGATGTTTATGCTTCGGAAATGGAAAGCCAGAGCTTAAAGGCTACACAGACGCAGACTGGGCCGGTGACCATGATTCCAGGAAATCAACGTCATGCTACTTGACTACTTTTGCAGGGGGAGCAGTTTCGTGGCAATCTAAGCTGCAGAAGAGTGTCTCCTTGTCCACCACAGAAGCAGAGTATATTGCAGCCACAGAGGCATGCAAGGAGATGTTGTGGATGAAGAATTTCCTACTCGAGTTGGGAGTCGAGCAGAAGAAATACATCCTGCTATGCGACAATCAGAGTGCTATCCACTTGGCAAAGAATCCGACCTATCACTCTCGGTCGAAGCACATCGACATACGATACCATTGGATTCGAGATGTTCTTGAAGAGAAGCTACTACAACTTGACAAGGTGCACACGGATGAGAACTGGTCAGACATCATGACCAAGGTAATACCGACCAAGAAGTTTGAAGACTGTTATCAAGGCACTAACATCTTGACACCTCCAAATTAAGTCGGGAAGGGGGAGATTGTTGGGCTCCCTCCTTAATTAGAGTTAATGAATCAAATTAGCCCATGATGATAGGCCCAAACCCAATTAATCAAAGGGTTGATCCACCTAGAAGAACTATCTAGATTTATGGAGAATGTGCATGAGTGGAAAAGAAAAAACTAGATAGAAAAATCTAGATTATGAGAGTTCTAGATTAGAGAATAAATTAAGACTAATTGGTAGCTAATATCTACTTAGGGAAATGTGAAAGGGGAGGACTTCTCCTAGTATAAATAGGTGAAGTGTGTAGCATGTTGAGCATCCAAGTGATCAAGCTCAAGTGAAGATCAAAGTGAGAGTTAGAGAATGAGTGTGCCCACAAAATACTAAGCCTTGTAAAATCTCTTTCCACATAAATACAAAAGTTTAGTGTTTATAATTAGTTGTCCAATTTCCCATTTTAATCCGACGTAAACACTCTATTTCACTCCATCGCAACCATTGGATTATATATTTGAGCCTTCAACGTACACTATTCCAATTTCAATCGACACAATCATGGAGCTCCATATTAAGTTAATAGCTCTATTTCACCCATTGTAAATTTAACCGATTTATGAATGAGAAATATTCAGGTGTGGTTGTTAACCAAAAAGCATGTTTAGAGTGATTTTTGTAATTTGTAAGATAAGAAGTGGTCCATTATTAAAAAAATGAAGGTGTTAAATGCAAATACTATAAATTAATCTATACTCAAGAAAGGGTGTCACACTCATAATATTATTCCCAAAAAATCTTTTGACCCTTTTTTTTTAATCAATTTTTCGATAGTTTTCCCAATTTGCAAGCAACTCAATATGTAACAAAATCAGATTTCACATGCCAATAGGGTATATGCTGTATGCAAGATCATATTTGCCATTTGCTTAATTGAAAGGATCGTTGATTTTGAGTTTGTACATGCATCGACAGATCATTTACTTATTCTTATTGTATTTGCATTATTTGAACCAACATGAAACACCAAAATTGTTTGTTTAATTGTATTTGCATCATTTGGATACAAATGGTAGAGATCCTCATATCGTACGTGAACCGTACTTGATAATGTTCAGATAAACAATATGTATTGCTTATGAAGATTAATTCTCATTATGTTGATCAAGATTTTGGGTTTGTGAATCATTGTACTTAGCTTCGGACATTTTAAGGAACTAATTGCTCTATATTTATCACAATCGTGTCGATTTTAAAGAGAGTAATATTAAAATTACTGTGATATTTTTCCTTTTAAAATTATCTTCAAAATCAATAATTCTTTGCGTTGAATTGTTAGAATATATATTAAATAAGCATATTAGGAAATTTAAAATACATTCCTTTAATCATAAGTAAAAGCAATACATATAGCAAGCAAGCGGCTAGGAAGGGAATATCGATTTCTAATTTACCACGAACAATATTTTTCCGCTTAAGATAATACATAGGTTTAGGATATGATAATATAGAAAATAAAATAGCATAATTGTAATCATGAATCTGGACACGTATGTATAAATTACAAAGAAAGCTTTCCATATTTGGCTATTTTACTATCATCATAAACAATCAAGCTGTATCATATATATACTCATTCACAACCTCAAGGGGTTGGTCTAGTGGAGCATGACAGGGTATCGGTCTGATAGGTCACAGGTTCGATCCCCCCACTAGTCTCCTTGAGGTGAGGCATATGTAAATCCCCTTGTAAGAGCTCTATGAGCCCTTGGGTCTTCCCTGACCTTGGACTGGGGCAGCATCCCCTCACCCTAAATTTTCTTGACCAAAAAAAAAAAAAATATATACTCATTCACCACCATGTTGAACTACCACAAAAGAACCATTTTAGAACCAAAAACAAAACATCAAACATTTGAGATGGGTCTCGTTTGTCACTTAAGAAATTCATTCATACTATGGTGCTTGTTCGCGTTACATGCCTACCATGTTCGCGCACAACGTAATATTTTCAATTTGATAAAGTATGGCGGATTCGCTAGCCCAACGCTCGACAATAGCAAGGTATGATTCGCTACTAAATGTCATTTAATGTCAAATCTCACTGGTCTAATTAATAGTTGATGTCGTCTGTGATCAATTAAATTCTCTTCTTTGTTATAACCATCTAAATGACTCTTGTCAGCTTAAAAATGCTGTATTTAATTTGAAAGTAATGGTGTTAAAATGTTTTGATTTGTGGCAGGCTATGATTAGTGCATGGAATGATGCATGCAAATGGCAAGGAAAAGGTGCAGCCAATATTGTGATCCCTCGTGGGAATTACTTGTTGAATCCCGTAAAGCTAAATGGGCCTTGTAAAGGCCCAATAAAGTTCCTGAATATGGGCCAATTGCAGGCTCCTCCAGGCCCAACAAATTTGGATTATTGGATCAATTTCCGTTATCTTGACCGATTGACCATTTTTGGCGGCAAATTCCATGGTCAAGGTCAAACTTCTTATGTTCACGCCGCCCAAACCAGTAGAGCCCACTCTGTGAGCCAATCACAACTCGTCTATTCTCTCCTCATTCATCTTTAGACGTTTGAAGCTTATATTCTCACCAAATAACGACAATAATACATTTTTTTTTTGGTAGAGAACGACAATAATACATGCATGTGTATTGATGCAGCTAATGAGCCTAGACTTTGTGAACAACACGAACATCCGAAGGGTGAAGCTCATCAACAGCAAGAAGGTCCACCTCTCCATCTTCGCTTCTCGAAACATCGAGATCTCCCGATCCACGATCACCGCCCCAGGGTGGAGCGCCAACACCGACGGTATCAAGATGGCCATCTCAACATCCATCAGAATAACAGACAGCACGATAAGATCAGGCGACGACTGCGTTGCAATCCTGAATGGAAGCAACGACGTCAATGTGACCCGAGTCAAGTGTGGGCCCGGGCACGGAGTCAGCATTGGCAGTATGGGGGGCAACCCTGGTGAAGAGGTGAAGCAAATCTCCGTCACTAATTGTACCTTCTCCGAGACGCTTAACGGCGTCAGGATCAAGTCGTGGGCCACCCCGAACCCGGGCGTTTGCTCGGGTATCACGTTTAAGGACATCATCATGGACCGAGCTTCTAATCCGATCATCATTGATCAGAACTATTGCCCTAGTGGGAAATGTCCCAAGGTATCAAAAAAAAATATCACTTATTTTGCTATAAGTTTTGCATGCGTACGTAGAATATAAGAGTAACGGTATGGTGTAACATGTAGGGAGATTCGCACGTGCAAATATCGGGGGTGCACTTTGAAAACATAAAAGGAACATCGGCTTCTAAAGTGGCTATTAATTTGGGATGTAGCAAGAGCAACCCATGTAAAGACGTGGCATTGGACAACATAAACCTAGGCTACAAAGGCACAGGTGGTGGGCCCGCTATTGTACGTTGTGCTAACGTCAGGGGGACTTCTACACGTGTTCGAAATCCCGGTTCTTGTGTATCAAGAGGTTAAGCTTGTGCCTCAAAAAAAAAAAAAAAAAGAGGTTAAGCTTGTGCATGCACGTGACTCGCTACAATCGTTTGGTGAAATAATCTATTTGTATCCTAATCAAGCTAGTCGTAATGCACCATTGCTTGGTGAATTGATCCAGTTTGATCTAGATATGTGTTGTTGTATCCTAATCAACTCAGAAGGTTCTTTCTTCATTTTGTTCATCTATAGTAGCTAGTTTGATTGATATTTTGGTGTGTTATTGTGAATTGAACCAAGTGATGCTTCACATTTGTTTAGGTATGTGAAATGAAGTTTGAAAGACGCATGCCTAACCTCCAAAACAAGAAGCCACGTGACAATATATACGCCCAATTAAGACCGAAATTTAGGACCTACTAATCAAGTCAGTACGGATCGGTTTCGATTAGATCATTTTGGGTTTTGGTACGATTGAGTCTAGCTCATGTCATTATAGATTAATTACAAGTCAATAAGGTTGGCTCATTGGAGGAATTTTAGGGAGTTTGGATGAACCATCTAGTCAAAAATATCCATTTTTTATAGTTGTTAAAATAATATTTTTAATTTAGCTATTATCAATAGTTAATAATATTTCTTTTATATAGTTTAATAATAAAATATATTATAAACAAAATAAAATTTATATGTTATACAAATATAATAAATTAAATCAAAGTATTCAGTTTTAACTCACTCGAGTTTGAGTCAAATAAATTCTAGCCTTTCTTCAACTCAATAAATTTGGGTCAACTCTAAGATCGGGTCAAGCTTTGATAGCTTTAACTAGCGTTCATAAATTAATATGTATTCAATCCATTTCATGCATCATAAGAGTATCCACAATAATACTGGTCATAGCCTCTACCTTTTTCATTTCTTTCTTTGTCATGTCATCTATGCATCTTATTATAACTTATACCACCTTTATGATTGACCAAATTTTGTTAATTAAACTGTTCAATAAAACATTTTAAAATAAGACCTTTGGTTGAAAAAAACCTTCCTAAACGCAACAGACGAATATACAACAACATAGGATCTGAGAGGTCAGGATGGGGACATTCCAAACCTAGATGGAATGCGTCCAATACGACCCAAGAGAAAACCAACCACTCTACAAACTAACCAGAAAAACCAAAAACGCAAAAGGAAAACTACCTTAAAGCTAAAAATCGGCCAACACTCTGCTCCATATAGGATCGTAGGCCTTATAACATATCTATAAAACTTTACCTTAAGTTTGAGTGGAACCTTCTTGTCGCATATGACTCCTAAAGCTGCCCTCCATTTTTGTCACCCTCTTTGAATCCGAGACCTAACATCCTCCTCAATACACCCGTCGCTTTAATTGTAAAACTGATCCAAGATATCTGAAGTTATCTTTCTTCACAATGACTTCACCTCCCAACCGCACCTCACTCTCAGACTCATTCTCATGACCGAAAAAGAACTTCACGTATTCCGTTTTGGACCTACTCAACTTAAACCCCTTAGATTCTACTATTCTAGCCTCCCCCTCTACACTTTCAGCTTATTACTAACTTCAGCTCTAGACTCCTCCACCAACATAATGTCATCTGCGAACAACATACACCCCAGAACCTCTCCCTGAATATCTCTCGTCAGCACATCCAATACTAGAGTGAATAGGAAGGGGCTAAGCAGACGAATATAAAACATAAAAATTATTTCTAAGGAAATATTACGCCTTTTATCGTAACAATAATAGTAGAAACCTTGTCTATTTTTTTTTTGGTCGAAGGAGAGGCGGTACTCTCCATGCCCTCAAGGGGCATTTTATTAATTAGAAAAAAGGGCTAAGTAGTACGCAAGCGGGGGATAGCCCGGCCCCTAACATCATCAAGCAGGAAAGAAATAACACCCTCGGGAGGGTCACGCAATACATGAAAACCAGTTTGAAACGAAAAAGCAAAAGAGGCAAGATAGTCAGCAACACAGTTAGCCTCTCTAAAAACATGTCGAAACTGGACATCCCAGTTCCTACGAATAAAGCTTTGGCATCTAGATACCAAGCTAGCTAAGGGATGACTACAATCTATAGGCCGACCTAAAAGCAATATCACCAGCTGTGAATCCACTTCTAAAGAAACCTTCCTGTAGCCCTCGCGCCAAGCGAGTTGCAATCCCTGCGCAACGCCCCAAAGTTCTGCCATAGGGACCGGACATAAGCCAATGTTGTGGACAAAACCTACCTGCCACGTGCCAGAGCAATCACGAATTACCCCAGCAGCCGTCGCCAAGCCACCATCTCTAACCGATCCATCCGTGTTAAGCTTGACCCACCCCTCGCGCGGTCTTGACCAGGCCACCTCAACAACTTCAGAACGACGGGGTTCCATAACCGACCTAGCCTCCAAGGCACGAGTGTATTCCTGCGCATAGGCAATGACGAAAGACGCCCTGTTTCCATTGAAGGTCTCCTGCTGAAAAACAAATAGGTTACGCCATCGCCAGATCCACCATAAAGCTATAGTAAAAAGATCCGCCCAAGCAATATTGCCATGGACCCGTCGGGTGCAAGTGATATTAATACGAATCCAGTAAGTAAAATCGGATTCAAAGAAGACTTCCCTAGGAAGAGGAGGGTGAAGATCATTCCAAAGACGGGAGGTGATATCACAATCCCGTAAAAGGTGGATCAACGACTCCTCCTCGGTTGGGCACCTCGAGCAAAGGGCATTATCAGCGATATAACGCCTAACCCGCTCTTGATTCGTAAGAATAACACCTTTGAGAGCCAGCAGGATGAATAATCGTTGGCGCTCGGGAACTTGCAATTTCCAAAGCCGATCGAAAACACAAGCATCAGCCGACTGAGGGATGCGTCAGCCAATCACAGCTTGATAAGCTGATTGAACAGTAAATTGGCCCGACGCCGTCCCATGCCAGCTTAATACATCCTCTTCCGTTGAGTCTTCCGAGATGACAACAGCCGCAAGCAAGAGCAGAACACGATTGGGCAGGAGCGGGTTGAGGACATCCCAATTCCAACCCGAATCAGGCAACCAGAGTTCACGGACACATTTAGCACGATCGGACGGCGCAATAGGCATCGTCGTGACCTGTTCAAGAGGAACATCAGTGAGCCAAATATCTACCCAGAACCGAGTTTGAAGACCGCCACTTATACGCCAACACGAACCAGAAGAAACGACCCCAGAAACTCCTTTTTTGATGGCACGCCATATGTGAGAGGCACCAGGGCGTTCATTCAAGTTCGGACGCACGTACTTCGACCGCACCACATCCGTCCACAGTTTTTTCTTGTCAGTGAGGAAGCGCCAGGCAAGGTTCCCTGTAACCGCCATATTCAAGTCAGCCATGCGTCTTAGTCAAAGCCCACCCGCACTTTTGGGCAAGCAAATATCGTCCCATGAGAGGAGATGGATACGCCGATGCTCCTCTGAACCACCCCACACAAACCGACTCACAATACCATCAATCTTAGAGCAGACTTCGGCCGGGGTAGTCACAGTCGCCATTGTGTAAACAGGGAGAGACGAAAGCACCGATTTAGCCAAAGTAACGCGCCCCACCATACTCAAGTACTTACCCTGCCAGCCACGAAGTTTCGCACTGAATCGCTCAAGTAACGGCATGAAGGAGACGTTCTTTAATTGGTCGTGGATGATAGGCATACCCAAGTATTTGCCAAGATCCAAAGTGAGCTCAAAGCCGCTTTCATAAGCAAGCGCGTCCCTAAGGTCCAAGCTGACGTTATGGAACACAAATAAACGAGACTTTGAAGCATTAACCCTTTGACCCGAGGCCTCGCAAAACTGATCAAGAACACCCCGAATCACTCTAACCTGCTCAACTGAAGCTTCCGCAAATAAGATAATATCATCGGCGAACATCATATGAGATAGGAGAGGGCCACCACGACATAGTTGGATGGGTTTCCAATCACGACTCGCAACAGCTGCATTGATCAAATGGCTCAACCTCTCCACACATAAGACAAAAAGGTAAGGGGAGATAGGGTCGCTTTGCCTAACACCACGCGAAGGGATGAAAGAATCGGTCATCTCACCGTTCCAAATCAGCCGAAAAGATGGCGATCCTATGCATTCTTTGATCCAGCTGATCCACATAGGCGGGAAGCCAGCGTCCTCCAGAGTGTCAATAACAAACTCCCATCGAAGCCTATCATAGGCTTTTTCAAGATCAAGTTTCAGGAGCATCCAACCCTTATTCCCGGCTCTGGTTTTCATTGAGTTCACCACTTCCTGGACTACAATGATGTTATCCGTGATAAGTCGACCAGGAAAGAAGCTACCTTGGGTCGGGCCAATCAGCATCTGTAAAACGTGCTTCATCTTTGTTACAAGCACTTTTGTGATGATCTTACAGAGAACATTACAAGGCTGATAGGGCGGAATTGATTTATTCGCTCAGGCTCATCAACTTTGGCGATCAGAGCAATAAGAGTCTCGTTGAGTCCCTCCGGCAACTTGGCAGTTGGCAGTCCTGAAGAACTCGCGAACAGCTGTAATCAGATAATCACTAATCGTAGCCCAACACTTCTGATAGAAAACAGGTTGGAAACCGTCACTGCCTGGCGCCTTGTATGCCCCCATACTCTTAACAGCGGCAAGGATGTCGGCATTAGAAGCAGGCAAGATCATATCTGCCCAAGTATCATTCGGGACGTCAGGAAATGCCCACGAGGAAGAGCGATCTGTCCATTTTCAGCCGCTGGCAGGGTATACAGAGAAGCGAAAAAATTAACAGCATGCTGTTCCAAGGCCGACCGATCTTCAATCCAGACGCCCTCCGAATCACACAGAGTTTCAATTCGGTTTCTCCTCCGCCTGATAATAGTTGACATATGAAAGAACTTTGTGTTACGGTCACCGGCTTGTAACCACTGTATTCGAGATTTTTGCATCCAAAGAAGCTCCTCCTGTTCAAGAATATTCTCAAACTCAGCAGACAATTGACTTTCCAACGAAATCAAGTTGTCAGACGGCGCAACCCCCAGCTGGCTTCGGACCGAGTCAAGTTGAGAGGACATGCGTACTTTTTTATGCTCAATGTGTCCGAACTCCCTGCGATTCCAATCAAGCAATTTCACCCTCAAATCAGCTAAGGCGAGCGGAGTGGGACAATCCTGATTCCAAGACTCTTTAATGAAGTCAAGAAACCCCGGGTGTAAGATCCAAGCCGCCTCAAAACGAAACGGACGCCTCGTACGATCGTATCTCATAGCCGGTTCAAGACACAGTAGAACGGGGACATGATCCGAAGCAATTCTTGGGAGATGGCGGACACAAGCAGTCGGCCAAAGTAGACGAACAGCCGGATTCATGAAAACGCGATCAAGACGTTTTGCAACATACGGTCGTTGAAAAAAGTAGAAACCTTGTCTATTAGGAAATTGAGAAAATTGATATGTCATAAAGAGATGAATTGTCAACGATTAGTTGAAAAAAGATACCTAAGCATGTAGGAAATTAAAATACTATACCACAAAATAGCATGCACCAAATAGGGAATTATTTGTTTGCATAATGTACAAGATACTACTATATATAAGTCTCTTTCAATTAATTGTATATTATGACCAAGCAAATCAATAGCCTCTTTGCAAACATATAGTGTACGTAGTCCACAACTAAATCATAAAAATAACCAATGGCTAGATCATCCAGCCCTCTAACCTTCACCACGGTTCGGCGCGACACGGTGCTCGTAGCACCGGCGGGGCCCACCCCTCGCGAGCTCAAATCTCTCTCCGACATCGACAATCAAGAGAGCGCCCGCTACCATGTCCCGTTTATGCAAATTTACTCGGCAAGGCAAGCCGGAATAGGCGACGACCCGGCGAAGGTGATAAGGGAGGCGTTGGGAAAAGCGTTGGTACATTACTACCCGTGGGCGGGCCGGCTGAGGGAGGTTGGTCCCTGCCGGAAGCTGGTGGTGGATTGCACCGGCGAGGGTGTGGTGTTTGTTGAGGCGGAGGCCGATGTTAGGTTGGAGGATTTGGCCTCACATCTTCACACGTCTTTCCCTTGTTACAAGGATTTGTTTTCTGACTATAACATCCCTGGCACTTATGGCATCCTTGACTCTCCTTTGCTCTTCATTCAGGTCGGTATAATTGACGTCATACGGTAATTGAAAATGATTTGTTGAAAAGCATTATATTTTATATAAGAGTTTATACTGTTAGAACGCCACATTGTCCAATTTTTATAGAGCATAGATTAGAAAAACCGATTTGACATGAAGAAAAGCACTCCGTATAAATATAAGCTAAGTACACTTCCATTAAGGTGTGAAACCATGTATGTGACATTTTGATTTTAATCAAGACATGCAAATATATACTTGTGAAACTATATAATAAGGAGTTTTTTGTAGGTAACACGATTAAGGTGTGGAGGATTCGTAATGGCATGTCGTATAAACCATACAATAACAGACTCAATCGGCTTAGCCATGCTCTTCAACGCGATGGCAGAGATCGCGCGTGGTGCGTCTCATCCATCAGTGTTGCCTGTTTGGAGGCGCGAGATCCTCAGTTCTCGAAACCCACCACGCGTGACTTTCCCTCACCCTGAGTACAAGCTTGAGACTGGCCACGCCATCAAACAACATTATGATGATGAGAAAATGGTTGATAAGAGCTTCTTTTTCGGGCCTAGCCAAGTGTCGGTTCTTCGACAACATCTTCAACCTCATCATAGGAATTGCTCTACCTTTGAGTTGGTGGCCGCATCTCTTTGGCGTTGTCGCACAATTGCTTTAAGGCTAGACCCACTGAAAGAGGTTTCCCTCTCTTTCTCTCCCTATCTAATGATATTTTTTCTCTCTTATGTACCTATGGCTCGTCCGATTTATCCTTATAGGTAGTGCTAGCATGCACGGTGAGTGCACGTTTGAAACTCAACCCACCGATTCCCAAGGACTACTATGGCAACACCATGGGTGTTCCCGGTGGCCCTTGGGAATTGGTGAGTATTGGTTTCGAATTGGGTTCATATCATATTATATGCCCATGTAGTAAGTATTGGTTTCGAAACTGTTTTTTGACTATTGCTTTTTATATCAAAGTGGAAGCTTATATAATTTATCCCACATCTACTTTTTATTATATGTTAATTGTTAGAATACTCCTTCCACTTCAAAATAGTTATCCAAATATCATTAGAAAAAAGTATTAAATATTTTTTAAAGTAAGTTATAGTTTCTTTCTAAACTTTTATTTTATATACCTATAAGATTTGAAGGTGGTTAGAAAGTTGAATCATTTTTAGAATTTCTTAAAATTGAAGTTTGAATTTATGATTTTATTTTGGTCGAAAAAGTTTGAATTTATGATTTATCCTTATATAGGTAGTGCTAGCATGCACGGTGAGTGCACGTTTGAAGCTCAACCCGCCGATTCCCAAGGGCTACTACGGCAACACCATGGCGTTTCCGGTGGCCATTTCGACGGTGGGGAAAATATGCACCGACGGCATCGACTACGCGCTGGATTTGGTAAAGAAAGCCAAGGCGCAAGTCACGGAGGAGTACATACGCTCTGCGGCGGACCTGGCAGCGGTGCTGAGGCGGCCCCTCCCTACGGTGTTGGCGGACAATGCTTGGCTCGTGACCGATAACACCCGTATAGGGTTTGAAAAGATCGATTTCGGGTGGGGAAAACCGGTGTATGGTGGCCCAGCCGCGGGCTTGGTTAGGAGCGAGCGAATCAGTTTCTTCGCAAGGGCGCGAAATGGAGAGGGTGAAAGTGGTGTTTTGGTTTGGATTACTCTGCCTGAAGTTGCCATGGAACGGTTTTCACTAGAGGTTAAAATGATTACTGAGGGTTGTTCTAAGCTCTGAGTAACTTAGTTAATACATAAAACTATACCTAGTGTTGTACGTGTTTGTTGCATCTTGTATTTCAATCCATGGCCTCAGGCATAAGCAAAGGCGGTCTCATCATTATAGATGCGGTTGGGAGTTTGTGAAAGAATTGTGTCCTTTAATAAAAGTTGCAATTACCGAACATGGAATAGGACAGTTGATAGAGAGATTCAATCCGGTTATTTTAGGAGTTGTAGTGTTTTGCTAGAAATCAACTACGATTAATGGATTAAATAGTTTAATCCATAGCTATTATAATTGGGTCCTATGAGGTCACACACATTGAGTTGATGGGCTGGATCAGCGGGCTGAAGGTCAGCCCAATAAGAAAAGGATATATTTATTTGGAGAAATAAATATATATAGCCTTGACAGGAAAGAAGATAGCAAGGGTTTCATAACTTTTACGTAAAACAGAAAAAGCTCTCTTCTCTACTTTTCTTCTAGTCTTTGGCACTTCGATCTAGCAATCGAAAGCGAAGGAGATCCAGATCCCGTGCTCGTGTGGACTGATTAGAGAAGTCACAATTGAGGCTTTATCTCTCGAAGGAAGAACCCTAATCACGCATCAAGAGGTATTCTACTAACCCTAATTTTGTCTCTGATCAAGAATGCTTTAGATCCATGTTTAGGTGCAAGAAATTGTTTCTGAAATTCCGCTTATACGCATCTAAAACCCTTCAGTGGTATCAGAGCCTTAAGCATGTCTTGATTGGATCAAAGATTTAGGTTTTTATTCTTGATGCAAATTTTGATTCAAATCGATGAAACTGATATATAATTTTTGTGCTTTGATTGAAATAAGATTTTAATTAATTGGACGTAACCGTACCGGATTGGGTAATTGAAATTGGATTTCAATTATACCTAAGTTGTACACGTATGAAGTCTTACTCGTGACCTGATCGCATATATAATTGAAATTGTTTCAATTCAATGAACAGTGCATACTGTGCACAATTGGCGGTACACTATCTGATAGTATAATTGAAATTGTTTCAATTCAATGTAAAGTGATTTGTCCAGGGCTATACCTTCGTGGAATTGTCCACAAGCCATGCGTGATCAAGTTTTGTTTGAACGGTGTACTGTACGATTATTATTTTATTCATTGGTTCAATCTTGCTACGTACGGTATGTGTGTAGTGTGTACCACGTGAATATGGCAATCGTACAGTACACTTTCAAAGAAAAATTGAAATTGGATTTCAGTTTGTTTTGGCTTTGTTTTATCTTAATTAAAGAGATATCTTATATAATATATACAATTGTGTTGTTTTATTATATATTATGATCATAAAATTAGATTTTGTGATCTACTCTTCTCTTAATATTATGTGTACAATTGGATAAATTAATTGTTAATTTTATCTTTTGTTTCATGTTAGTTTGGATATTGACTAGGTCATGATCCAATCTAAGAAATTAAAGATTTTCATAATATATGTTAAGATAAGATCTTATCTGTATATTGGATGATATTGTGATGTTATCCAATATAATAGTTTCCTAAGGAGTTAGGAAGTCCCACTAAAATAAGATAAAATATTTGATATTATATCTTGATCATACAATTTTGTCCTATTAAATGCATATTGATGATTAATTTTGATTAATATTATATATTAATTTCTTTTGAATCAAGATTTTCATGTTAGTTTTTCCATGAGATGGATTGTCTAATAGTTATATGCTTGTTTTATAATATGATTTTAAATCTTGCATATATGAATGTTTTATAATATGATTTGAATTCTTACATATGAATGGTTCATAATATAATTTCATGAGATGAATTATTTAAGTTTTGCATAAGTTATTTATTATGTTTTTGTCACTAGTAATAAATAACCATTGCATGCTTAAGTTCCCAAAAGAATATTGGGGCCATGTCTTTCCATATCATAACCCATGACGTTTATTGGTTTTAGTTGGATGGGCTTCGCAAAAGCGAGGGTGTCCTTCTTAAACATTAAACTAGTGAGGGTGGATCTATACGGGGGTTCATAAACTTTGATATGGTTGTACCCAACAAGAGACCAAAAGGCAAAGTTTTGGATTTTGAGACATGGTAGTGGATCCTACATTGGATGTGGACCACTAACCAAGAATTATAAGGAGTTATAATTAGCAATTGTTGCTTACCTTGAACACACAAGACTTAGGGTAGTGCAAAAGTACGTTGAGCCTTGTCTGGAATAGGATCTTGGAATCATTTTATTCACTGGGAACATAAGTTGTTTATTTGAATAAAATGTGCATTTACTTGTTTTAAAGCATGTTTAATATTAAGTATTTGCATGTCAAACATGAACTTTTGTTTTGTTATTTCCTTTTGTAGAAAGCATGTTTAGCGATAATTTGAAATTCACTCCGTGCTCAATTGTTGAGAAGAACAAGCTCAATGGAGCAAATTTTCCTGATTGTGATCAGAATTCGAGAATAGTTCTCAAACCTAAAGGACGTGAGAATGTCTCAGCAATCCCAATTCCTGTTCTGACTGATGCCTCAACTGTTGAGGAAAAGACAGATCAGCAGAAGAATCATGTCCAAGGGAAAGGCAAACAAGTTGCAAAACCCAAGGAAGGTGAAAAGTCAAAGGTGACTGCTGACCATGATTGCTTCTACTGCAAGGATAAAGGACACTGGAAGAGGAATTGTCCAAAGTACTTGGAGGACAAGAAGAACAGAACTGTGAGTTCTAGTTCAAGTATTAATGTTGTTGAAATTTTAACAACCAATTCTACTACTTGGGTATTAGATACCGGATGTGGTTCTCACATTATTTCAAATGTGGATGGACTAAGAAGTAGGAGGCAGTTGGAGAAAGGAGAAATAGACCTACGCGTTGGAAATGGAGCAAGGGTTGCTGCGCTTACCGTAGGAGATTTTAGTCTATTTCTACCTTCTGGTTTAGTTTTGGAACTGAATAATTGTTATTTTGTTCCTACTATTACTAAAAACCTTGTTTCAGTTTCAAGTTTACATTCTGAAGGATTTGAGTTTGATATTAAGAATGGAAGTATGTCCGTTTTTAAGAATGGGATCTTCTATGCTTGTGCTCCAATGGTTAATGGTCTCTTTGTATTAGATCTCAAATCAGAATCGTATAACATTAATGCTAAGAGGCAAAAATCAAATTGTTTGAGTGAGTCCTATCTATGGCATTGTCGTTTAGGTCACATTAGCTTGAATCGCATGAAGAAGCTCCATAAATATGGAATTCTAAAAGATATGGATTGTGAATCTATTGATTTATGTGAATCATGCTTGATGGGCAAGATGACAAGGTCACCTTTCAAAGGAACAAATGAAAGGGCTAATGAACTTTTGGCCATAATACATACTGATGTATGCGGGCCTATGAGTACAGAAGCTAGAGGTGGCTATAGATATTTCATTACGTTTACTGATGACATGAGCAGATATGGGTATATCTATCTTATGTCACATAAATCTGAAGCCTTTGAAAAGTTCAAGGAATTCAAAAATGAAGTAGAGACTCAAACTGGCAAAAGGATTAAAGCACTTCGATCCGATCATGGTGGTGTGATAGACACATGTTAGGTAGTGTTTTAGGGCATGTTTAGTTAAGATTTTTATGGTTTTTGGTATAGTTTTAGTTAGTTTTGCTAGTTTTGTTAGTTTGTAGAAAGATTCGGATATCTACACTTTGTTGTGGTTTTTAATTGTAGATGTGAAGACAATAAGTGGAGAGGAGGTGAATCCCAAGCATTGGAGAAAGCAAGAAGAGAGTCAAGCTATGAGATTAGCCCAAGAGGTGATGGGAAAAGCACACTTAGATCCGGACTATGTATTGGAGTTATTGTTTCGAAACCTCTTGCTTGTAAGGGCTGGATCTGGAGATATGGTGGTCGGATCGATCTGATTTTGGTGTCATTGGAAAGCTAACTCGAAGAGCTACAATTCATCTTTTTACTCCGAGTCCAAATTCCAACTCGAAGTGGGTCAAAACAGCCTCTGAAGTGATACGTGACGACCAGTGTTGAAAGCGCGGGCAGGAGGTTCCAAAGCGCGCCCGCGCTTTAGAGGTGTACCCCGCGCTTCGACACCTGAGCATCTGGCGTGAAAACTCGGGCAGGCAAGCCAAAGCGCGCCCGCGCTTTAGGGTCTGGCCGCGTTTCTCCCCGCGTCCGCGAAAACGAGATTTTGTATGGGCTTGGGCTTTTGGGTTGAAACTTGTTTTGGATAATATTTTTAGAAACCTCTTAGATATATTTTTGGATATTAGTTTCTAGGTTTATATTCTCATAACTCTTGACTTTGAGGGTTATTATTGAAGACTTGGAGAACAAGAACCCTATGGGAAACTTTGTAAGTTTTTCAATGTCTTTCAGTAGCTAAATTCCTTTTGCTTGACTAGTTAATTGAAGTTGTGAACAAAGTATTATTGTGAGGTTTGATTGTTCTTAATTTCCCTTGACTAGATTGTTTTCTCTGTGCTTAATTGCTTAATTTCAGCCTAGGGTTTTATTAGCTTGATCATCTAATAGGATTTCTAGGATGAATTACAACTAGATCTTTCTAATTACCGGTCGGTGTTAATTAGATCAAAAGTAGAACCTTTAATCAATCTAGGACTGGTAGGACTAGTTGATTAGAGAAGACAATTCAATCGCATGTTATTTGGATGTCTGGTTGCTTTGAATACATGTTTCTATTGATACTTGAATCTTAATGCTGTTGTCAAGTTGAATCTAGGAGGTCTCCTAGGTTGTTTGATAATTAGGGTTGTTAGTACCGGTCGGGCTAATAACTAGAATTGAAGTAGGATTAATAATTCCATGAAGTTGGGTTATTAGCATTCCGCAGTAGATTAGTCAAGGTAAAAAGAGAATTTTGATAATCAATGATCAATAATCGAATTCACAATGGATGTTAACTAGTTGAGCATACTTCTCTCATATTTGATAAGTCAATCTTAGTTTTGCATGTTTAGTTTTGATAGTTATTAGAATCACATTCAAAAACCCCCCTTTTCTAACTCTGAGTAATACAACAATAAACATTGAAAACCTGAGTCTCTGTGGGATCGACCCTTACTTCCCTACTACATTAGTTGGGTTGTTAGGTTTACTTTGATAGGTATTAGGGCGACTAAAATACCTCTATCAAATTGGCGCCGTTGCCGGGGACTCGGTTGTTTTCTTGTGTTTATTGTTTTGTTACTCTTGTGTGGACCTAGCTTAGGGTCCACACCTGTGCTACTAATCTATGGCTTTGTTCGAATGTAAACAGTTTCAGGATGAGCAATTTCATTGGTACTTCGTTAGATTCCAAGATTATATGGATGGACTTGGTGCTCAGGGACTTCATATTGATATTGGAAGCTTTTGCATGGGCATTATTGAGGGTATGAATCATGAAACTCTTGAGTTGGCTGAATACATGAGCAATGGACGAATTCTATGTATGGAACCTATGGAGTGTTGGGATTTTCTTTGTTATATGGGCCGTCAGTGTTTGTTGGTCGGATCATCTTCATCAATACTCCAACCTGATGAGGCTTCTGACGTTTCAAGAGCCCCTGAATTAAATACTCAAATGCATGTGGAGGAGCAATTCCCTACACATGAGTTGGGTCAAGATGGTGAATTTGATGTTCCATGTGATACTACTCATCTCGAGGAGACCATAGATGAGCCTTGTGGAGTCTATATTGCTAAAGAAGAGGCCACCAAACTCAATAAGCCGGTTGCATTCCTTCCTATTGCTTATTCATCCGAAGAACCAAGTTTGCAGCATGATGAAAATTCTAGGGATTTCTCTGAGTTCATCTTGATTGAAAGTGGTATTTCTGGTAAGAGCTTTGATTCATTTCATACATATATTGAAAAGCCACCACTTGATTCGCATTGGTTCGAGCATATGCCATCTTATGAAAATTGGGCTCATAGGTTTGATAAGTTGAAACGTTGTTTGACTGACATGTTATTTAAACTCAACTTATTCTTGTGTTATTTATGTTTCATTAAGATGAGCTCGCAGGTATTTGATAGGTTGTTGTTAAGGGCATTGACAATGTCTGAGCCTGTGAAATTGTGCTCTCGTCAAGCTAACGACGTTAATGAAGCGCTTCTTGGGAGGCAACCCAAGTGATTAGGATAGTTGTTTTTGATTCTTAGTATTAGTTTAGAATAGTTTTTTTTTTTTTCTGTTTTGTTTTGTTTCTAGTTAGCCCGGCGTACAGGTCTCATAACTCGGGTTGCACATATCATAGCTCGGCCGCCGAGTGCTTCCCACCACCACCTCAAGATCCGGATTACTCGACAACTTGGTTAGTTTTTCTTTTCTCTTTACTTTTACTTTACATTGGGGACAATGTAAAGTTTAAGCTTGGGGAGGGGATTATTGGTTGAGTCATCTCATCTTTACATTCATATAGTTGCATTTGCATGTTTAAATTATAGTTTTGCATCGATTAAAATTAAATCACAAAAAAATTGAAAAATTGAAAAAATCACAAAAATATTGCATTGTAGGATTCAAATTTCCCTACTTGATCATTTGTCTCTCTAAGTTAAGAGTATTATCTAACCCATGACTTGCTTGTTGGTTGAAGTTTCCTTGGATTGAAGCATGATTCTTAAGTTATTAATCTTGATTATAGGATTGAACATGCATAAGAAGTTGAAATTTTGAATTATTTATGAAGTTCTGGACATATTTCCCATGTGAGATTATTTTGAGCCTTTATTGCATATTTGCATATTTTTCTTGAGTGTATCGCTTTGATTGCTAGCTCTAGAATTTGCGTTTAGATACCTTTTTCAAGGCTACATTACATGATTTAAATGCATGACATTAAGATGATTGAGGCATGTTCATTAGCTCATATTATCCTTATCTACCTTACATTATTCCTTTGTTTGATAGCCCCTATTTTTGAGCCTGTTAGCCTTATTTTGTAGCTCCACAAAAATAACTCCTAGCCTTGATATGCTTGACCCATCCGGGAATTAGAATTTAGCTAAGAGTTGTTCTTTGTGGTATTATGGGGATGGATTGAAAGAAGAAAAGAAAGAATGTTGAGTTTGAAAAGAAAGAAAAGATAAGGAGTTGAAAAAGAAAAGAAAAAAAGATAGATGTCTCTTATAAAAAGTGAAAAAAGAGAAAGAAAAATATGAGAGAATGGATGAAGTGATGAGAAAGAGGTGAATAAGTGGTGGAATTATGAAGTTGATAGTGGTTTTTTTTGTAATTTGGGTTTTTTGCGCGTTCTAGTTCCCGGATTTTTAGCACCACATGACCAAATATTTCCCTACCTACTTGTTTATACCTTGGCCCCATTACAACCCTTAAAAAGTCCTCATGATTTTTGTTGTGTGATTAATCATTCGTAGTGGAGATTTAGAACACTGATGCAAGCTTATGGTAGTCTAGCTTTCAAAGTTGATGTTGAGTGAAACACATGTCCTTAAACACTTGAGTGAGAGAGCAAAACACATTACCTTGGTGAGGTCTAGAATGGATGAATGATTTAATTTTGAAAGCTTCTATTTCATGTGTGCAATGATGTCTTGGTCAAGGTTTAGCTTATTTGATGAAGTGTGGATTGATATTGAGATGGATGCTTGACTTACTAGTTGTGGTGTGACTTTGATTTTATTTCTTGCTTGAGGACAAGCAAGGTTCAAGCATGGGGGAATTTGATAGACACATGTTAGGTAGTGTTTTAGGGCATGTTTAGTTAAGATTTTTATGGTTTTTGGTATAGTTTTAGTTAGTTTTGCTAGTTTTGTTAGTTTGTAGAAAGATTCGGATATCTATACTTTGTTGTGGTTTTTAATTGTAGATGTGAAGACAATAAGTGGAGAGGAGATGAAGCCAAAGCATTGGAGAAAGCAAGAAGAGAGTCAAGCTATGAGATTAGCCCAAGAGGTGATGGGAAAAGCACACTTGGATCCGGACTATGTATTGGGGTTGTTGTTTCAACACCTCTTGATTGTAAGGGCTGGATCTGGAGCTATGGTGGTCGGATCGATCTGATTTTGGTGTCATTGGAAAGCTAACTCGAAGAGCTACAATTCATCTTCTTACTCCGAGTCCAAATTCCAACTCGAAGTGGGTCAAAACAGCCTCTGAAGTGATACGTGACGACCAGTGTTGAAAGCGCGGGCAGGAGGTTCCAAAGCGCGCCCGCGCTTTAGAGGTGTACCTCGCGCTTCGACACCTGAGCATCTGGCGTGAAAACTCGGGACGGCAAGCCAAAGCGCGCCCGCGCTTTAGGGTCTGGCCGCGTTTCTCCCCGCGTCCGCGAAAACGAGATTTTGTATGGGCTTGGGCTTTTGGGTTGAAACTTGTTTTGGATAATATTTTTAGAAACCTCTTAGATATATTTTTGGATATTAGTTTCTAGGTTTATATTCACATAACTCTTGACTTTGAGGGTTATTATTGAAGACTTGGAGAACAAGAACCCTATGGGAAACTTTGTAAGTTTTTCAATGTCTTTCAGTAGCTAAATTCCTTTTGCTTGACTAGTTAATTGAAGTTGTGAACAAAGTATTATTGTGAGGTTTGATTGTTCTTAATTTCCCTTGACTAGATTGTTTTCTCTGTGCTTAATTGCTTAATTTCAGCCTAGGGTTTTATTAGCTTGATCATCTAATAGGATTTCTAGGATGAATTACAACTAGATCTTTCTAATTACCGGTCGGTGTTAATTAGATCAAAAGTAGAACCTTTAATCAATCTAGGACTGGTAGGACTAGTTGATTAGAGAAGACAATTCAATCGCATGTTATTTGGATGTCTGGTTGCTCTGAATACATGTTTCTATTGATACTTGAATCTTAATGCTGTTGTCAAGTTGAATCTAGGAGGTCTCCTAGGTTGTTTGATAATTAGGGTTGTTAGTACCGGTCGGGCTAATAACTAGAATTGAAGTAGGATTAATAATTCCATGAAGTTGGGTTATTAGCATTCCGTAGTAGATTAGTCAAGGTAAAAAGAGAATTTTGATAATCAATGATCAATAATCGAATTCACAATGGATGTTAACTAGTTGAGCATACTTCTCTCATATTTGATAAGTCAATCTTAGTTTTGCATGTTTAGTTTTGATAGTTATTAGAATCACATTCAAAAACCCCCCTTTTCTAACTCTGAGTAATACAACAATAAACATTGAAAACCTGAGTCTCTGTGGGATCGACCCTTACTTCCCTACTACATTAGTTGGGTTGTTAGGTTTACTTTGATAGGTATTAAGGCGACTAAAATACCTCTATCATGGTGAATACTTAAGCCATGAATTTGATCATCATTTGAAAAATTGTGGGATTGTAACACAATTGTCTACTCCATGGACACCCCAATTGAATGGTGTGTCTGAAAGGAGAAACAGGACCTTGTTGGACATGGTTCGATCTATGATGAGTTTTGCTGACCTTCTGGTATTCTTATGGGGATATGCACTCACGACTGTTGTACTTACACTAAACAGGACTCCGTCAAGGAATGTAGACAAGACCCCATATGAGATATGGACTGGAAAAGTTCCAAAGTTGTCTTTTCTGAAAATATGGCGATCTGAAGCTTATGTAAAGCGTTTACACACTGATAAGCTTGCACCTAAATCAGACAAATGCTATTTTATAGGATATCCTAAAGGTAGTTTTGGATATTATTTCTACAATTCCACTGTACAAAAGGTGTTTGTTGCAAGGGATAGTGTCTTTTTGGAAAGAGAGTTTATTTCCAAAAAGTCAAGTGGGAGAAATATTCATCTTGAACCGGTTCTTGATGAAAAGCAACAAACACAACAACAAGATGACATAGTTGATGTCGAGGATGAGATGGATTTGTTTAAAGGCCAAGGATCTAATGTTATCCAAGAACCTGAACAAATTCCTCAAGAAGCAGATCCCCAAATAGTTGTGGAACATGCTGAGATTTCAGATCCACAAATAGTTGTGGAACATGCTGAAATCTCAGTTGTTGAACCAGTTGAACTCCTACGTAGATCAAACAGGCAAAGGTTTCAACCAAGACGATATGATGATTTCATCTTGACCGAAGGCCTTGATGTTCTAATGTTAGAACATGGTGAGCCTGCTACCTATAAACAAGCAACGACGGGTCCAGACTCCAAGAAATGGCTTGAGGCCATGAAATCTGAAATGGATTCCATGTTTGAAAATCAAGTCTGAGACTTGACAGATTTGCCAGATGGGGTAAAACCCATAGGATGCAAATGGGTTTCAAACTTAAGATTGACAAAAATGGAAATGTATCTGTATACAAAGCAAGAGTAGTTGGTAAAGCTATTAAACAGATTCATGGTATTGACTATGATGAAACATTTTCGCCAGTTGTCATGATTAGATCCATAAGGATAATCCTAGCTATTGCCACTAATATAATTATGAGATTTGGCAAATGGATGTTAAAACCGCTTTTCTGAATGGTATTTTGGAAGGATGTGTACATGACACAACCAGAGGGTTTTGAGGATCCAGATCATGCTGGGAAGGTGTGTAAGCTTAAGAGATCTATTTATGGGCTAAAGCAAGCATCTAGGAGTTGGAATCTTCGTCTTGATGAGAAGATCAAAGAGTTTGATTTCATCATGTGAAGAAGATCCTTGTGTATACAAGAAGTTTAGTGAGAGTAAGGTGGCTCTCTTAGTCTTGTATGTGGATGACATACTGCTTATTGGGAATGACATTCCAATGCTAGAGTCCGTTAAGGAATGGCTGAAGAAATGTTTCTCACTGAAAGACTTGGGAGAGGCAGGGTACATACTTGAAATAAAATCTATAAAGATAGATCTAAGAGATTGCTAGTACTATGTCAGGATCTTATATGGATAAGATTCTTGATAAGTTCACTATGCAAAATTCAAGTTTCAAATCTAGACATGTTATGAGGAAGTATCATCTTACTCAACAAATAGTTGTTGAAGGTAACATCAAGATATGTAAGGTGCATACAAAAGACAATATTGCAGATTCTTTGACTAAGCTTATGCCTAGGGCTAAGCATGATAGTCACACTAGGGCTAAGGGTCTCAAACACATTGGTGAATGGTTGTGAGATTGCTTTGTATTACATTATTTCTGCTTAGTGTTGGACACTTGTTATGTTTGACTTTATGATAATATATGATATTTCATTCTTATTTATATATTATATTAGTTAATATTGAATAATATGTCCGAATAATTCATAGTTCGTAAATGGGCTCACCTTAAGTGTTTTGGTGAATGAAACCCCATTAAGTGACTACAGTTATGAATTATTGCACGTCCATAGTTTGAATCATTAAATAGGACATAGATGATTTCATTTATAACTATATTGTACATTGACTGATAGCTCAGGGTTTCATGTGCTATGGGGACATAGAGATGTCCAGTCAATTACATAGATATGTATGGATGATACATATCGGACGGACCAACCTTAAGACTCTCCAAAAGGGATTGTGGAGTTTTAAATTGACCATGATTGGTGGATTCCTTAAATATGAGTATGTTATGTATCCTAGTTGATGATTGGTTTGTCTTTGATATTGCTAAACGCTCTCCGTAAAAGGGGGTTATAAAAGCAATTATTGGGATTGCCAAAAGTTGAGTGGGAGCCATAGACATACAAGATTGGAATTGTCCTCCTTATTCGTGTATACATTGATGCATGAAAAAGGAAAGGTGTCTAGGCCACTTGAAGAGCTAGAACTAGAAAATGCATGGCCATGCTCGAATGGATTAATTGTAATCATTCGTTATTTGATAGTTCGAACTCAGGTATTCAAGAAACATATTTGATGGGAGATATGAATGTCAGCATATCATCAAATAAGACATTAAGAGACAAAGGTATCTTAAAATTGCACACTTGTTTTCAAGGACAAGTGGGAGATTGAAGGAATTGTGTCCTTTAATAAAAGTTGCAATTACCGAACATGGAATAGGACAGTTGATAGAGAGATTCAATCCGGTTATTTTAGGAGTCGTAGTGTTTTGCTAGAAACCAACTACGATTAATGGATTAAATAGTTTAATCCATAGCTATTATAATTGGGTCCTATGAGGTCACACACATTGAGTTAATGGGCTGGATCAGCGGGCTGAAGGTCAGCCCAATAAGAAAAGGATATATTTATTTGGAGAAATAAATATATATAGCCTTGACATTAAAGAAGATAGCAAGGGTTTCATAACTTTTACGTAAAACAGAAAAAGCTCTCTTCTCTACTTTTCTTCTAGTCTTTGGCACTTCGATCTAGCAATCGAAAGCGAAGGAGATCCAGATCCCGTGCTCGTGTGGACTGATTAGAGAAGTCACAATTGAGGCTTTATCTCTCGAAGGAAGAACCCTAATCACGCATCAAGAGGTATTCTACTAACCCTAATTTTGTCTCTGATCAAGAATGCTTTAGATCCATGTTTAGGTGCAAGAAATTGTTTCTGAAATTCCGCTTATACGCATCTAAAACCCTTCAGTTTGAAGTGTATCATCTTAGAGGAAGGCCATCATCGCTATTATGGGGAACTTTTTGACGTCTATGCTGTCTTGTGAATGTTATGTAATGCTACTTTCTTCTAATGTAACTTTTTATCTTGTATTTAGCTTATAATAATCTAGTAATATATCATATTTTTGAAGTGGTATATGATCAAAATTGGTTCTTGGATAGGTGATTTCAAAATGGCGATCTGGTCGGCCGGTAACCTTTTTTTTTTTGGTAGAAGGTCGGCCGGTAACCTTGTATCTTGTATGTTTCACATGTGTAAATAATAATTGTTAAAAGATATAACCTATATGCATGGCTATATACCCACGTCAAGAAATTCATTTTTTTTTTTTGGTCGAAACGTCAAGAAATTCATTAACAAATGTTAGTATATGACTTATTTATCCTATTATCAATTAATTTTAGGATGAAATGGTACCAGGTTGGACTAAGTCCGTCAACAGCAAAAACTACTCAAAACTTTAAAATCGTACCTAATTCATGGAGGAACTCATGGGCTTATTCATTGAAGAATTATGGGCTTGGGCCTTACAAAACCCAATCCAAAGAAAGGCCCAACTAAAAGGGTTATTATATACTATTACCGTATAATATACAACATCATATAAGCTTTTTTATAATAAGAAGAGAAAATGGATAGAGATGGAGAAAGTCATATAAGTGATCAACTATGCATGCATTTTAATGAGTTGTGAAAGATGAACGCCTCACACTATACACGTGTCAAACCGGGTGCATGCCTTCTCCCAAGTGTCTTTCTCGATTTTGTCCCTTTTGTTCACTCATCCCTTCTTTTCTCCACTTCTCATCCCTCTTCCCATCCATTCAGTTTTCCCACTCGACCGATTGAGACAACAACAAAGAGAGCTCATATATATACACTTTGTTCATAGCATAGCATAAGCAAGCAAGCCTCTCCTACGAGATCATCACATATATAGTTGCCGTGATTAGAAAATAAAGCTACATATAGTTAGTTTGTACTAGTCCATCCAAAGGTACGTAAAGATGCCGTCGCCATCGCGAAGATACGCGTTCGGGAGGCCGGAGGAGGCGACACACCCGGACTCCATGAGAGCCACCTTGGCTGAGTTCCTCTCCACCTGCATCTTCGTCTTCGCAGCCGAAGGCTCCCTCCTTGCCGTTGGTATGTATAGCCGGTGGCGGATCCAGAAATAACCTATAGATTATTGGTCTTATATAACTAATAAGATTTTAATACACACAGCAACATGCAAAAAATAAACTAATAAAGTATGATACTCTGCATGCATGTGTCTCCGTTTTATTATATGTATCACTTTAGCAATTTGCATAGTTATTTAACAAACTGTCAGAAATTTTATTATACATTCATTTGTCACTGCGCTATTTTATCTTAAGAAGCAAGACTAGAAGGACAAATATGAAATATGTGAAGTAATCTATACAGCTAAAAGGACAAGTAGTATGAGACGAAAAGTTTAGACTAGAAGGACCTATATAATGAGACAAATGGAGTATTAAACCAATAAAAAAAAATTTATACGTACGTACGTGGTAGATTTGTATGATTCTAAATGCATGGTGCATGTGTGGATTAATTATGCAGGGAAGTTGTACAAAGACGTGGCCCCGCTGGGGGCGGCGTCTCTGCTGCTGATTGCTCTGGCCACCGGTTTCTCGTTTTTCGCTGCAGTGGCGGCCAGCCTGAACGTGTCCGGAGGACACATTAACCCGGCGGTTACCTTCGGGGCGCTGGTGGGAGGCAGGATTTCGGTGATACGTGCCATCTACTACTGGATCGCTCAGCTGCTCGGAGCCATCGTTGCTTCTGCCCTTCTGAGGTTGGCCACGGACGGAATGGTATGTATGTTATCTTCGCTTAAGCCCAAATTACATGGTGTGCTTATGGAATAGTTTAAACGACATGGTTTAAAGATATGGCCTAAATATACAATATATCTGAATTTACATCAATATGACATATTGAATAGTATTTGTTATAATGTTTACATTCTATATATGTGATGAATTCAAATGTATCTTTGCTTATCAATTTAACACATTCTGTAGAGTTCACATTTGTGCTCTAATTCCACTATTGAATAGTACGCACTGTTTAGTTTGTCAAATGTTATATATGTCTGCTAGCTAACTTACTTTTGCCTCTTATTTTAACCCAACTTACAATTTTCAGAGACCAGTTGGAATGAGAGTGGCTTATGGAGAGGGCGACATGAACGCCCTTCTCCTAGAGATAGTCCTAACATTCGGTCTCGTATACACTGTCTACGCAACCGCCATCGACCCCAAGCGAGGAAGCTTAGGAACCATGGCTCCTTTAGCCATCGGGCTGATCATCGCCGCGAACACACTTGTGGGTGGCCCGTTCGACGGGGCGTCCATGAACCCAGCAAGGGCATTTGGGCCGGCCCTTCTGGGTTGGAGATGGCACAACCACTGGATCTACTGGGTGGGCCCGCTCATCGGCGGTGGACTAGCTGGGTTAGTTTACGAGTTCATGGTGATCCCGTCTGAGGCTCCACATACCCACCAGCCCCTGGCTCCCGAAGACTACTAGTGCATGGATGTGTTGTGTGTCTTGTCTTGTGTCAGATTTGGTGTTTTTGTTTGGTGAAATGTTTTGTTGTGTTATCTGGTCTTTAGCTATACATAGTGTGCAGCAGACTTGGTAATTTTGGTTTGAGACTTCATGGTGGGTATGAGCTGTTCTGGAATAAACAAATCTGGATTTGTAGTGTATGTACAAGGATCAGCATAAAACGTGTCCTTTTTGTTGGAATAATCACCTGGTTTGGCATCATTTACTGTGCTGGAATAATCACCTGGTTTGGCATCATATGCTCAACTTTATGTATTGTTTGGGATCTCAAATGTCAGTTCATTGAAAGCACAGTTAGTGATTGCCTTCTGACAATCGGAACAGAGACACCTTCTAGAAGAATTTGCTCAATATAAACATACTGATTACGTTAACATTATTGTGGAATTGTTTTAAACCTTGAAGGCATATCAATAATCATTGGTTTTTGGTGTAGGGATTTCATCTAATTCGTGCCGGCAAAATGCACAATGTCAAAACGTTGAAGATAGTTGAGGACTTGGGCCAAAGGCAGTTGCAAGACTTTGGTCACAATAATATTTACATCGGCACAACATCATTTTCTTGAATATAGTAGAAACAGTTGGGACTATCCCAGACAGCAAAACAAAATGCAAACCACAATCAATTACCGACAGTACATACCAATCCAAGTCTGACGGTTTTTCCAAAATAACCCGAGGTTCACAACCATAGTAGTGGTACAGAATGGAAACAGTTGCGCATAGTTGTTCAAAAATAAGACACATCATGTCCAAATAGATGTCAAAAAGCACACATAAGAAATTGGAATTCAGGAGTCATGGATGGCATAGCACAAGACGGCCACAAGGGAGAGATGGGTGTTTAGCAATAGAACATGACCCTCTTGACATTGTCCCTCAGCGCTGGAAGAGGGCGAACCGCAGCATTAACGGCTGCTGCCCTCGTGCTCCGTCCTGCCTGTGGACCCGGCCCACCGCGACCCGAAGGCACTCCACTAGTCATAGACCCAGTGTCAGAAGTTTCCGGTTCCATGTAAAACCGTGCCCGGAAAGCTGCTAGATGAGCGTAGTATGCAGGCGGCACTACAAAACCAATTATTACAACCAAATCCCAGTTAGTTATAGCATATACTCAAACAGGCCGCAGATTCATCAGCTATTTTTCATGCCCATATAATAGTGTGACGGAATAGCAAGCAGATTCAATGAGAACAAGAAAGATACAGAAGGAACTTACCAATAGAAACCGAGCGAGTACACCTAGCGTACCTGCGGAAATAACATGGAATAAGATTACACAATCAGGCTTCTTTGAATCCTTTAGACAAACCAAACTCCATCGACAGCGTTTTAGAATACTTACGTGTAGCAGAGATTATTTGTCAGAGACTGGAGATCATCAGCCGAGAAGTTGTTTTCATCCCATAAAACATGATAATGAGCAGGTCTGCTCGTTCCCTGATGTTTGAACAAGAAGCCAGAAATACAAAGAATCAGGAAACAATTAACAGACACACATACCCATAAATCATTTCTGTAGACTCGGAGAGAATTCGTACCTGGATTCCCGCATGACTGCACAAGTAGAAGTCGAACTCTGTTGGATGGCAAATCTTGGAGTCCACAACGGTGCCTGTATCATTTAACCAGGAATGTAAAAATTAAAACCTTGATTTACAAATAAAAAGCCAATAGAATAATAAAATGAGTTATACCAGGCAAAATATTTCCACTTCGGTCAGTTGAATTGCGATCATTATGGTTATTGGCAAATAGTCTCGTATGATGACGCTTCTGAACCACAACAAAGGTTACAGGAGGCTGATAATTTGGTTCCAGGGAAGCACATGCCTACAGCACAGGAAAACAGGGGAAAAAAGAGGCAGTAACAAAGTAAGGTCCAAAAGAATAGGTAATTGTAGAGTAGAGTTATAGAAGGCAACAATGCTCTACTTCAAACTAAAATTACAGATACCATTACCTTACGAATTGCGTCAAGCTCATACAGCAAAACTTGATAAAATTGACCCTCACTCACTCCATCTCTGAAAACATAAAATGTGCAATTAATCCTCTACAAAACAGTGAATTATTAACTTAAACACCAAAGCATACCTGTAAAATATAATGCGCTTAGGCTTAAATCCAGTAGATCTACGGAATGACACAAGCAGTTCCCTGAATCACAGCACCAAAGAATATAAAAACACCATACAAATTCATCAAATATTATTTAGCCTATAGCATCATAGAAGGCTAAAGCATACTTTATCATTCCGCCAGAAACTGGTCCCCGAGCAGGGTCATTCCAGGTCTTGTAAAGATCTTGAATAAGCTCCTGTCGGTGAGCTTGAGCAGAAACCAAACCAGCATATTTTGTAACTTCTGGCCAATCTTGAGATGCAACAACCTGAACAAGGGGCATGTGAAGGAATTAAAGCAGTAAATAAAAGTTAAGAGAAATTTACATTATGGAGGGTATAATTAATTAGGTAATTGACATACAGCAGCAATTGATGGGCTTGAATCTTCTCCTGGGTGAGGATGGGTGACATCAGCACCAAAGATAATTGTAGGTTCATCACTGACCAGGGGTATACGCCTTGACAGTGCATCAACAAGCACCGTATTTCTTCCACCAACCTTCACATTGATCTTCAGAGCGACATTTGCAAGATATTGCTTGCTCATCTTAAACACATGCTTTGTCAAGCAGCACTGAGAGACAATGCCAAGCTCTGTCTCACAGATCCTCTTCAAATCACCTGCGAGAAGGAAACAGATAAGCTTCCATATACTAACTAATAAGTTAGACACGCTTCATTTATGATACTTACCATAAAGGGAACCATTATTATCAGGCAGAATAACAATAAGCAAGTCAAGTTCTCTCTTCTGAGGCTGCAATTTAGTCATGGCATCATGATAACGGGCTTTAAGGGCCCTCTCAATCTGATCAGGGCGAGCACCGAGGACAGGGAGAACTGGATCAGGATTGAACATCTGTAAATAACAAGGTGAGCAGATTTATAAGTTAATTGAATGAGTATAGCACATATCTACTAAAGCAGCCAAACAGGTTTTCAGTATTTTAGGAAGCTAGTAACAACAAACTTATTCTGGAGGTTTTCCTTGCAAAAATATAAATCATCTAGAAGTTCCTAAAACTGGATACAATTCAAGCCTCTTCACATACCATGCCTGAAATATGACACATCTGTGCAAGCTCAGAGCAAAAACCACGAGCAACATTGTCTTGGACATTACGTGAAAAATTGATGCACATCCAATTATTCACCCTTCCACCATCAACCATTTTCTGCAAAAAGAGTATACCAAAGACGGTTATTAATGAAATTAACTATAAGGTGTTCCATAGTTAAATAATGATCTAACGGAAGTTAATAAGAGATCAAAAGTTCACAAGATTTCATTTACATGGCTTGTGGTAATTTTTTTTTCTAGTAGCAGTAAGCTACAAGGGCGTCATTTTATAATAGCCAAACATGCATTTTAGCAGGAATAAGACCAATTCAAGTAGAAAGAATAATAGTGTACAATTTCCATTACCTTGTTCATCATGTTCCACTGGCCAACTTGGGGGAGGCAATTCTTCTCCTTGCCACTATCATGGTATTTAAGCTGGGCAAGACATAATCGCATATATTAGCAGTAATACTAAATATGAAGAAAACACTCAAGTGTTCAAATGCAAAATACACACCCATGGAGGAGGCAAGACACGTGCTTCCACACTAGCAAGCCTCTCGTCAATTTTAATGCCAAATTCCTGAGCATAGGGATCTGCATGGTATGCATTGTGTTTTACCGTCTGCAATGAAGGTATTTAACATCAATGTCAGACAGCTTGATGGCTTTCAATGTAGCAACTCAAAGTTAACAACAAATACATTAAGCAATTGTATAACATGTAGTAGAGAGAGGAAAAAATTACTAAAGCAGGTAAAATCTCAGCAATATGTCAAATCAAGATTGTGTCCTCCAAACCTTGTAAACTTCAGGGTATGAAAATTGCTATATAAACAAACATATCTCGATGATGAGATGAAAGAACACACCCTAAGTGAGTTAAGTTTAATCAACATGATCATCTAAACTGAGGATCTCTACAAGTACAAATCTTACACTCAACTGCAATTATGCACTTCATTATTTCACTTGTTCCATTTAAGCAGCATTGACAATGGAAAGGAATTCTCGTGAAAAATACGTCCTCTTATATTCGAACTTCTTATCTAACAATCAAATAACTCCCCAAAACTATGCTAACAAAGCAGAAGGCAGGCATTGTGAAGAGATTATAGAAATGTTCCAAATTATGCAAGGTGTGAGGCTATAGGCATTAAGGTAGATAAGAGGAGCAGAAAAGAATTCATCGCAAGCAAAACAACTAAAAAACTGCCCCAAGAAACCTTCCATAATTAGGGGCAGGTTCAGCACAATAATTTGGAAAAAAAACGATATAGTATCACGGCATCATTGAGCTGATAAACAGATAAGAAACATCACATACCAACAAAGTAGATCATTAAAACCTGAAATACTATACTATCAAGTACCAACCTGCATTATATCCATTTCCCTGTCACGAGGACGTTGACATGTCACTTTCAGCAACGCAGTAATCTGCCTTTCATTCAATCTTTTTGAGTATCGCTGTCCCTCCACAATCTTACACACCTGAGCAATAAATCAGCATATAGACATGTCATTTCATCTATTATGTTAAGAACTATTACCCAGGAGTAATGACTATAATAGACATACCTCCATAGGCAAATAATTAGGACGCTGCTGGTTGCCAACTTGAAGACAAGGCCAATTTGTGTGTTGAATAACAAAACCATACGTTTCAAGGAAGTACTGAACCACGGACTTCATTGTCCCTATCTCATCTACAGGGAAACTAAACATAAAAAAAGTTGATGAGTTACAAAAACTGGAAAGATCTGCTTAATCCATGAGGCTTCACAATGCGACTTCAACGAAGGCAAAGTACTCAGAAAATGAGAAGTGAAATTCAAATAATACTTACGTAAGTTCTCGGGTAGCCTGTGATGTCAATCCAGATATCCTGTATTTCCTCCGCATATTTCCACGGTGTGTGACTTCAACCTTGACCCCTCGTAGAGCCTTTTTTATCTAATTAAACCAAGATACCTTAAGTAAGCATTGAATATACATACAATAGGCATCTATCAGAAGCCAATAGTTAGGGATCCATTCAAGAAGTACAAACTGATATTAAAAAAAAAAAACAGTACACAAATGTATAACAATATACGCTAGATACAAAGAAAGTGGCAGACTATATGAAGATAAATTTCCGCAGCATAAGCTGAAACAAACCTTAACACGATCTGCATCAGACAGAGGCCTTGAAGTAAGATCCTTATTTAGCAACTGAGTTACAAATTCAATCACAGGTAATGGCTCAATGAAGGCAGTTGATGACATATCTGTAGCATTAAGATAAAGAATAAACAAAAAAACAGTTAGATTAATACACTTTGTGTGAGGAATTTATAATCTAACAAAGCTTGTGTTCTTTCAGCTATATTTGTACCAATGTTCAAAGACAACCCCATCTGAGTGGGGCGTATACTCTGGTAAAACCCACGCCAGCTCTCCAAACCGTCTCCTAGAGGTTGTCTCCGTCCAAGATATGGGGAGTAGAATGACCGACCCACTGGAGAATATCTACAGCAATGCAAACACACCCGTTTAGCTAAATAAACCATATATCAATGACATCTCACAGAATGTGGCTTGAGTACCTGGAAGTAGGCAATTCACGCAGCACAATGTCAAGAACTTGGAGAGCCTCCTGAGGTGCATCAGCCTGCCGGCCTTGCAAGAACATTCCCAAATGGTGTAGGTCAACCCTTGCTGCTAACTTGATAACAACTTTAAAATCTCTTTCTCTCCTGCAACATCAGAGCGCAGTTAAGCACTAGTAGTCAAAAGCACATAATAACATGTTAAAAACCAATAAAAAGATCATAGTGGAACCTTGGAGTCCCAGACCCATCATCTTCGTCGATAAGAGTAATTTTGAACTCTTTTGTAACAAAAGGAAGAGGACCCGCCGTGTAAAGGCTCTTTCTGCCATCATAAGCAGGAAGCCTCTTACCAAGATGAGATTCACGGTACAGTTTCACCAATTGTTCCATCACGGCCCTGTTAACACCCCTTGAAGTGACCTCGGGAATGATAGAAACCTAAAAGATAATAATTTTGAGTATCACAAGTCAGAAAACACCAGAAAAAGATTAAAAACAATCAAAAAACATTAAGGAAGTTGGAGAACTCACGTCATACTGATGCAAATCCTTATCCGGCAGCTCAGCAAAGAAGTGATTAGCTTTGACAATACACCTAATACCGGTTCTGCCCTTCCCAGGCCTCAGAGGAAACTTCACTCCCTTGCTACTTGTTGGGATAGGTTGGATAGCATGAGTTGTTGGTCCTTCTTGGACACTGAGCTGCTGCATTTGTTGAGTGACTTGAGAAGTTCCAGCTTGATCAGATGGAAAGCCAGAACCAGTCTCACTATGACCCTCAGACGGCCCTGAAGTCAAAGCCGGAGGAGGATAAGCACCGGCTGGATAAGCTGGTGGAGTTGCTTGGTGCAGATCGGGAGTTGGCGATCTCATAGGCGGATAAGCAGGCCCGGCACCTTGGCCACTGCTCCCGCCACGGCGCTGCTGAGGTGGCGCCCCGCCTCGTGGCTGTTGTTGAGGTCCCCTGCCTTGGTACTCATAGGACCCAGCATGCTGACCTTGTGGAACCATTCCACCACCACGTTGACCTCTACCACGTCCGCCATATCCTCCACGACCACCCTGTTGACCTTGTGGCTGTTGACCTTGATGCTGTTGACCTTGTGGGTGTTGAACTTGTGGAGCCCAAGCCCTTGGCTGACCACCAGCAGTCTGCTGTGGCTGTCCACCTTGGCCTCGTCCACCGGAACCAGCAGTTTGTTGTGGTGGTTGCTGCTGACCGCCTTGACCTCTTCCACCAGAACCAGGTTGTTGAGGGTGTGAGCTTGCTCCCTCACCAGATTGATCAGTTCTCTTCTTCCTCACCATGTTAGCAACTGTTTTACAAGCAAACCAACATAGTCAGCGATTGGATCAAGGTGACAAAAATACAGAGCATCTGCAATTCAAAATAAGTCACTTGCAGAGTGACTATGTGCAAATGACCTAACTCCCGAAGGGCTATAAAGTAAGGCTGATCATTATCATCCAAAAGAAAAGAAAGCAACGAAATCCCACATGTAAGAATAAAGAAATTCAACATCAAAACATTAACTCTTCGGCAAAGAAATAACGAAAGAGAACCTTACAACAGGTGCTGTCAAAGTCCACAGTAACTTGTCAGCAAAGAAATAACGAAAGAGAACCTTAAAACAGCTGCTGTCAAAGTCCAGCATATTACAAAAACCGCATCCAGCATGGGGAAAAGAAGCAGAACATTTGCAATACAGAGGGTCACTTGCAGAGAAACCAAGCACAAAAGGGTAATTTGTATATGTTAACAAATAAAGTAACCCAGTTCGTAATCATGTAAAGCAAAAGAAAGCAAACCACAAGAGTTCACATTAGTACCTGATACAAAAGAGTTCCAGCATGTGAAAGCGAAAGAAATTCAAAGTCAATACAGTTACACGTTCAACATAGAGATGACCACAAACACCCGTGTCAACCCATAATCAACAACAGTCAAACAAAGTCAAGCCCGTCAAAAAAACTCAGCAACAGGAAACGCAAAGTAGATTTTCCTACAGAACGACTAGAAAGTTGAAGTTTCAAAGTCCAGCATTTCATAAAGAGCTTGACGGAAACATATAAAGAGCACGTCCAGCCAAATACGATGATCAAGCAGAGCAACTGACACGCTAGACTAGAATAGTACCATTCATGCGCAAAATTGTCCATTACACTAGATGGAGAAAACGTGCAGAGTAGTCGAAACCCTAAGTTTGAAACTCCGATTAGAACCAAGTCGACTCACAAAAGGGAACAAAAACAGCCATTCGAAACCCTAGAAATTGACAACCGCTCCAATTTCGAAGCAAATTAAAAAAACTGGAAAAAAAAGAGAAGAAACCCTAGAATGCTCAGAGGCCCAAAATCACAGAGAGTCGAACAAAATTCAAGCGGATCTACCCACAGAAACAAATCTTACAGAGAGATCTGATGAGCCTAGATCACAAACATGGCAAACACAGAGACGAAAATCGGACTCAAAACCATCGCAGATCGAAACAAAAAAGCAGCAACAAAACCACATCATCATCATCATGACGGAAACGAAATGATCACATATACCGTCTGGAAAACGAAGAGCACGTGAAACCGCCTAGGGCAGCCGCTGAAACAAGCCGATTTCCGCCTTCTAGAAAGAGAGAGAAGGAGAAAACAAACAAAAGCAAGCGAATGGAAAATGTGGGTTTGGGAGAAAAACGCTAATATAATAACCAAGAGGGAGAGAGAAGCCCAAAAGAAGAGGGTATCGCTTTGTACGATACTGAGTGCCCACTGTTGCCTGTGTTGGTGAGTGAGAAGAGGGAAAAAAATGAAATGAAAGCAGCAACGCCTAATCCACTACTACCCTACTCTATGAAAAAGCAGGTGCGAAAATGACCACTCTGTCCCTGTCGCCATGTGAAGTGTTTGAGCTTTGTCGTCTTCTTCCCCTTTTACTTTCTTCTCTCTAGAGGATTCTTCTCAGGATCATTTTGGAAGAGGGTCTATAGTGGTTCGTAGTAAATTTGATGGCATTGATGTTTTCTAAAGGAAATTCGAGGATCATGTCAACTAATTATACCAAAGTGGAAAAGGTGTGAGCGTTCATGTCAACTAATTATACCAAAGGAGAAAAAGGGTGTGAGTATTGTTCTATTAATGCTCATGTGTAATGATGTGTAATAATATCTCACAATCACCATTCACCAGTGTGGTTGGTCATTCATTGGTAGTTCATCCTCATGGGCCAATCATGTCATATTCGTAGCACAACTATGGGCCCAAGTTTGATGGAAGTACCTTTTATGTTACACATTAATGCTACTAAATAAAATGGAAAATTGTTCATATTAGATTGATTGATTGTGTTTGGACTTAACCCATGGTCCAAATAGCACAAGCCAAAAACCACCACTCAACTACCTTATATAGGACATTAGCACAGCAGAATTACACCAACGGAATTACACCAGAGCAGATATATGACATTCAATAAGACTTCAGCTTGCTACCATAGGACAATAAAAGGTTGCTTGGCTGCAAACGGTTCAGATGCGTCTTAGAGAGGCTAGCCTCTTCTCAAGATCATCCACCTCCGATGATTCTGGCCTGAAAACAGAATAGATAATCGAGATTCAGGTCTTTGTGATGAATTTGCCAGCATGGATAATCGGGTCTTCATGTTTAGTCGTAACTTTACTGAATTTTGATGATAATCAGTTAGCTTACTTGGGATTAGCAACAGTTTGTTGTTGTTGCTTTGTGGCGATTCTTCCTTTTGGAGCTGAGGATAACTGCATCAGGAGAATATATGCTGTTAAAAAATGGCAAGACAACAACTACTAATGAAAAAATGACAAGTCAAGTAATTATGAGCCAACCTGAGAGGCAATATCAACACCAATTTCATCAAGAACCTGCATTGTAGGTCATGGCAATATTACAGACAGAGGAAGCATTAGATGAATAGTCTAATTGTCAAAAGGCCTCAAAGGGAAGATTAGAATGCACTATCGGAAGAGATGGGCTATTTCTTGCACCTGGTTTGTGAGCTCTTCTGTCTCTTCTTCAGCCTCGTCTTTGTCTAACGTTTCATCAATGGACTCTGACATCATCTCAATCTATCCATAAGGAACAGCATTATTAGCACTGAAAATATATGCACGAATGCATAAAGGAAATCTTCACAAAATCAAGAGGTGGTATTGCTCAAGTTACACATAAATTAGAGGAATTTTATCCACATCCTGAGTTGCAATTTTGCAGTGCTAGCAGGGAAGAGAAATAAAATAAATCAACAAGCAATAAAGTTGACAATAGCACTGATCAATGTAGTTCATAATAGATACAGCTAATATCAGAGGTAGATAGCAGTAACACCACCATTTAACAAGCTTGCACAAGGCAACAAACTATATCAGCCGTACATTGTACAATAACTCTCAAAGAAAATATTAAAATAAACAAATAGCTTTACCGTGGTGTCCATCTGGGCAGACTGCTTTTGGAACTCCCTGATCAGTTTAGCTTGTTTAACAGGAGCCAATTGCTGAAAGTAGAAAAAAAAAATGAAAGGGTTACTAAGTACAGATTTCATCCTGAGTTGATAGAGGAATACAAGGTTGTGAAATACATTGTATTAAAGGATTGCTAGATTTTACAAACTTAGCTAGATTAGCTGGAGCCATGTGTAATTCATTCTTATGTCATAAATTACAAAACCTATATTCACTTCAGGTTCTTCATCATTATTGTTCTCATTGCTAACCCAGAGTACAATGTAACGAACTATGGTAGTAACTAGTAAAAGTCATCGAAGTTAGGAAACAGCATGCAGGTATAGCTGCAGTTGCACCTGAATTTCTTGATAGGAACCATTTATCTAGTTTCACTGAAAAACTTGATTTTAATTTTTTGCTTATAAGACAAATTAGCAAACCTTGTTCATGGCAGTCATAGCTTTAGTTGCACCTTTCATGCCAGTAGAAATTGAAGTACTAGCGTACATTGCCTGTTCAAAGAAAAAAAAACACTCGCATTAGTAAAGATAGAAGTATTAAGTATATATACATAAGAGCGTATACGAAAGAAAAGTGACCTGAGTATGAGTTGCAACACCCCTAATCTGAGCACGACTGCCTTGCAAATTAACTATATGCTGCCGCAAGCGAACTAGTTGACGGGCTAAAATTTTTGTAGCAGCCTAGGCAACCAAAAAATAGGTCATGTTACTTTGCAGGAGATCAGAGTTTCTCAATATGGTTAAAAGTATTAGAGAAATTGCATAAGCCAAACAGCATGTGAATTATTCATGCAACTTGAACAGTATCGTGTGGTGTGCATCACAGGGATCACAAAAATCAGCCAGTTATAGGAGGATTTAGTGATTGGACCAGAAGCACTTGTTCTCCTTGGCGGCTAATGGGATTTGATGAGTGAATACTAGTGACTCGGAAATGCAGCTGAACCCAACTCATTCAAAATGAATTGGTTATTGGTTTCAGTTTCAGTTTTGGTATAATCAGCATATGAGCAGAAGTTATCAAGGTATTTATCAATTATCAGATGTAATAATTGGATGTGAAATCCTGTTTAGCTTGTGGGAAAAGAAAAGGGACGTTTGATCAAGTAGCTTGTGGTATAGTTTTGGATGGGTCATTATGTTACATGAGAATAATAATAGTGAATAATGTGCTTGCCTCATTTCCACTTTTCGCCTCCTTCTTGATCTCAGCTACTAACTTTTTCTCCTGTAATTCCAAGAAATAATCAGGAGATAATATTCCTTAGGGTAAAATTTAACATATTTCACATGGAGATAAGACTATGCACAAACCTCCATCTGCAATGATGCGATCTCCCTTTCAATACCTAGCAAGATAGTGAAAGAAAAAGGATCATGGTAAAGCAATAGGAGATACTTGATTAGATATGCAAGCAATACACATTTAGAGGAAACATGTGGGTTTCACAGCTAATGAGATACTACAAACTTTTATCACCTTTGCAAACATAAAATGTTAGCATAACAAACAAATAAACAATGTACGCTTGGAAAAAGTAGTCATGAAAGATTGCAAATACAAACGAGGGCATGTGAGGTTTCTGCAAGAGTTGGAGCACAAACAAGGAACATGGGAAAGATCTATAGTCTTAACTCCTTTTGCCTTTTGGATACAAATCCTTTTCGGTAAGACCAACTATTTTCTGACCACTAGAAGTATAACAGTATATGTTGTTAGCTACCCAATCCTGAAAATGCTTGTCCATTATTCAAGGCTAGTGTAAAATTGAATGTACTTTTTCTCGCCTCAAGGAAAATTGTGCAATAGATATATTTATTTATCAGAACCGGACTAATCCAATTCATGCCACCATCTAAATTCTACTACTTTCAGACTTTCACTGGCCCTCACCCACATGAGAGAATCCAAGAGGGTAACTTTCTTTGTCAGATTTGCCAAGCAACTAATTTAGTCTAAAATACACTGCTATACATCCAAATCACAATCACAATCACAATTCACAAACACAAGCTAATCAACTAGCCGATTCACAATCACAATCCAATCAAATAGTCAATTACGTTTTCTTCCCAGAGACAGATTGCTTCACATATCATAACATAAAATCCACACAAGAGTTCGAATCAAATTTGACAAGCAACTCTGAAAAGAAAAAGGCAAATTGAGAGGCATCACCTCTTGTAGCGACTCCCATCTCTCTTTTGCTCGTCCGGAGAGCCTCTGTCGTTACACGCATAGAAAACAGGGGTAAAATTTAGCGACCAAGGTGTAATACCAAACAATTGCACAGGCGTAATAACAAGGTGGCAAACCCTAGATCAGTTTATACAAAGCGTGAGAGAAATTGCGAGTTGTGTATAGATAAAAATCACCTTTGGGAGAGGTCTTCTTCCTGAACATGTTCATGGCTACACGTCAAGCACGCAAGCAAGCAAGCAAGCAATCGATTGCCTCTTCTTGCTCAAAGCGCTTCGTCTTTCTCTCCTCTCTGTACGAGGCTGGAAGTGGAAAAGTAAAGTGTAGTGATGAAACTTTCCGAAGAAAAAAGAAAACGGAATTCAAATCGAAGTGACGAAAATATTGACCACGAAAATAAGTTAGTAGCACTAGCCGTTACACTTCCACATCACAAAAGCAATATAATAATGGTCCACTGTCCGTTTTCAATTGCTCCATTGGATCCCTTCCAAAAGAAACAATAACAAAAAATAAATAAATTAGAAATATTTAACGTACTTGTGCCGTTAGAATTATAGAATTATTAACTAGTCGTATCCGTTGTGTCATGCACGACTTGTATTTTTAAAATTATTTTGATATATAATAAATATAAAATAAATATGAAATGTATAAAGTTTTAATAGAATTTGGTTTATCGAATATTAAAAGTTTTTAATTGTTAAAATAAAAGTTATTAAATTGAGATGAATAAAAAAAAATTGTGGTTAAAAAAAAAAAATTGTTAAATGATTGATTGAAAATATGCTATTATACAAATCACGTACTTATACTTTATTACTTTATAGTCAATAAAATACGTTATTATTCAATTTATATTTGCTTATATCTTAGTGTGCAAAGCACCAACTTGATATGCTCATATCAAACATGTAGTCATTTTAATCATAATACTTAGTGAATAGTATTTTGCCTTTATATGTATGTATTGACCAAAAAAATATCTTATTAAAATATGTATGTATATATTTTTAATAATATTATATTTTTAATCATATTATAAAATAGAATAAATTATATAATGATTTAAAAATCTAATATAATTTGATATAATTGTCATGATACATAAAGGCGTTGAATTTGTACCTTTTATTTTTTTAAGAAATTGCTTTTGAAATCAATAGAACCACCATAATATGTTATTGCAAAAAAAATAAAACTACCATAATACAAAAAAAAAACGCAAGATATGTTGAAGATATGACACTTTTTTTGAAAATTTAAAAATTGGTTAGAAATGACCAAATTTGGATAATATCATATCTAATGATTAACTAGTGATCTTCAATTTTACGGAATATTTTTTAATTCATGATTTTATCGTGAACTTCGTTTTAGTAAGATTTGATAACAAAATGATTTCACTACCCGACTATGATGGATTTCCAATTAACTCACATATTTGTAAAGAATAAAATTACATAGTAGTAATTTTTATTTTTTAGAATATTTCTAATTCAAGATCAGATCGTAATCTGTGTTATTTTTGAAGTTTTGATATTTTTTATTGTAAATATAAAGTCTTACATATTTTTAATATAGAAAATAGAATTTTCTCTAGTACAGTCTTGGTTTGAAAATGCTGACGTGGCGCAACGTGGTGGGAAAATAATTCGGAAATATATTTTTGGTAATCTTTATATATTGATTGATTAGAATGTAGACAATTTTGGTTTGAAAAAAAAAATCGGAAATATATTTTTGGTATTCTTTATTTTCTTCTAAGTAAGGATTAGAAAAATTTGCACTCTAACTTTCCATGCAAACAGCAAATTGTGAAATTTCACACATATTGTTTTAGAAAGATTTGATAAAGATATGATTTGTTGTATTTGATAAAGATGAATTTGTATCATACTTATTTTTAGCAAGATTTGTTAACGATATAATTTAGTGAAATCTTCAATTATGGATATTCAAATAATTGTATAATATCGTAATCTTTAATTAACTTAATTTTGACAAATCATGAAGATTTTTTTTTTTGATTGGATTATGTAGATGACATGGCTTAATTAATAAATAGAAAATAGATGATGTGGCTCAAATTATGGTGACACGTGGCAAAATCCTTGGTGGCGTAATATGGGTGCGACATGTGGAAAATGCTGACGTGGCGCAACGTGGTGGCTCCAATACTTACGGCTTTTGTATATATACATAGATTGAGTACAATTTAAAATCGGTTTTTTTTTGCTGTTTCAATGCGCACCCGCAAAAGTTTGTAATTACACCCGAATTTGCGCGCATCTAGGGTGCGTGCCTCGGTCTTTGTGCTAGCCCCGGCTACCCTCGAAATGTGGGTCACTTTCCCGAATATGGGCCTTTTTTCCCCAGCCTTATAAGAACAAAGCTTAGTTTTAAATATGGGCTTTTACTTGAAATAAAAGCCCAAATAAAAACACTAAGTATCTCCTTATGCCTAGCCTTTTATAGTAACTAAAGCTCCTTCCCCCTTTTTAAAATTTCGATGTGGGATGGGAATGTAGAATGGGGAGAAAGCTAATGCTCCATCAATAATTCTCCCACATCGAGTTTTGACTAAACCTCAAGGCCGAATGCTACTATTTGGTTCACATGGCTGTGTCACCGCCCCGTTCGGCCCCATTGGGCTACTAGCCCATGGGCCTACGTCTGGACCAGGGGTTAGAGCGGAGTCAAGGCTTACCTCCCTCCCAACGACGTTGTGGGGAATCGAACCTTGCACCTTGTGCAAGGGTCGTCCTACCAAGCGCAGCTCCGCGACCACTACGCCGTTGGTACTATAAAACATTATTAAAACACATACTCTAGTGAAGCTTAATGCATATGTGCTTGATATTTGGACAATAAAATTTTGAAGTCCATCTGCAAACAATGCATATTATATTTTTAATGGTTTTTTCAAAGTTTAATTTTAAAATATTTAAGTTAGGGATATGGGTTACAGACTGGAAAAACGGGTCGGACCATGGGTCAGTTTTTCTATTTACAAATCATCGGGTTGACCCGTAACCCGTAAAAGGGTCGGGTCGGATGGACCCGAATTTTCACAAACATGGACTGGACCCGGAATCCCGGTCCGATCCGAGTTAGACCGGTTTCATTTTTTTAATATAATATAATATATTTTTTATAATTGAAATTTTTTTATTTGATTTTTATATTAAAAAATTATTTTATTAATAATTTTTTTAAAGGTTTACATGTAATTTAAATACATTTTATAAATAAAATTTATTTAAAATAATCTATAATCATATTAATATATGTACTTTTTATAAATAATAATATGTTCTGGTCCATTCCGGGTTTGGACGGGACCCGACCGGAACCCGGAATCATAAAGGACCGCGACCGGATCGGATACTTCCTGTCCGGTCTAATATTGCACAACCCTAGTAAGAACATAAACCAAAATGATACACGAACACGATGAAGAATCGAAATTAAGGCCTGAACTCGAGTTTGGCGTATGGGCCCATTAGGCCCAATACGATCTAAATAGAATAGAACTCTCGATCCAATGCAACGTTTATAAAAGAGTAAGAACATAAACCGAAACAATAGTTGAACTTGATGAAGAACCGAAACTAAGGAATCGAACTCGAATTGGGCCTATGGGCCCATAGGCCCAATACGATCCAAACCGAATAGAACTCTTGACCCAAGGTAACGTTCATAAAAGAGTAAGAACATAAACCAAAACTATAGTTGAACTTGATGAAGAATCGAAACTAAGGAATCGAACTCGAATTGGGCCTATGGGCCCATAGGCCCAATACGATCCAAACCGAATAGAACTCTCGATCCAAGGTAACGTTCATAAAAGAGTAAGAACATAAACCGAAACAATAGTTGAACTTGATGAAGAATCGAAACTAAGGAATCGAACTCGAATTGGGCCTATGGGCCCATTAGGCTCAATACGATCCAAACCGAATAGAACTCTTGATCTAGGCGGATGTTTATAAAAGAGTAAGAACATAAACCGAAACGATAGTCGAACATGATGAAGTAGCAAAACTAAGGAATCGAACTCGAGTTAGGCCTATGGGCCCATTAGGCCCAATACGATCCAAACCGAATAAAACTCTCGATCCAAGACAACGTTTATAAATGAGTAAAAACATTAACCGAAACGATAGTCAAACATGATGAAGTACCGAAACTAAAGAATCGAGCTTGAGTTAGGCCTATGGTCCGTGTCCGGTCCGGTCTAATATTGCACAACCCTAGTAAGAACATAAACCAAGACGATACTCGAACACAATGAAGAATCGAAACTAAGGAACGAACTCAAGTTAGGTGTATGGGCCCATTAGGCCCAATACGATCCAAACCGAAGAGAACTCTCGATCCAATGCAACGTTCATAAAAGAAGAAGAACATTAACCGAAACAATAGTCGAACATGATGAAGTACCGAAACTAAGGAGTCGAACTCGAATTTGGCCTATGGGCCCATTCGGCCCAATACGATCCAAACCGAATAGAACTCTCGATCCAAGACAACGCTCATAAAAGAGTACCAAAACTAAGGAATCGAACTCGAGTTAGGCCTATGGGCCCATTAAGCCCAATACAATTCAAACCGAATCAAATTCTCGATCTAAGCGAATGTTTATAAAAGAGTAAGAACATAAACCGAAACGATAGTCGAACATGATGAAGTATCGAAACTAAGGACTTGAACTTGAATTTTGGCCTATGGGCCCATTAGGCCCAATTCGAGTTCGATTCCATAGTTTTGGTTCTTCATGAAGTTCGACAATCGCTTCGGTTTATGCTCTTACTCTTTTATGAACGTTGTCTTGGATCAAGAGTTCTATTCGGTTTGGATCGTATTAGGCCTAATGGTCCCATAAGCCCAATTCGAGTTCGATCCTTAGTTTCAGTTCTTCATCATGTTCGACTATCGTTTTGTCGATTTTGGACCAATTTTTTATTTTAAAAAATTAATTTATTTTAAGAAAATGATTTTTTTATATTTAATTATGTGGAACGCCGCCGATTGGGTGGCCATCGTGCAGTGGCGACCTGGTGGAGCGTTGGTAGGGGGCGAAGCTTCTCGTTCGGTGTCGAGCATTATCGTTTGTTGCCAAATTTGATGTAGTCATCGCGCCGCGTGACGGGCCTGTGCACGAAGTAGGGTTGCTCATCGGTTCCAACAAACCGAAAAGGACCGAATCTAACCGTAACCGAGCTAGTTCGGTTTAGTACTCGATTCATGTTTTAGACTACTTTGGTTTTCGGCTGAGGTCCGTTTGGATCTCGATTCGGTTCGGGTAAACCGCACTAAATTAACACATACCCATTATAGCTAAAATTAGTAAAATACCTATTAAATTTAATTTACATAAATTTATATTATGTATAAATTCAATAGATTTCTAAAGTATTATAAATTCAATTTTTGAGTTCATAATAAAACCATCAACTCAAACATTCCAAGCCTTATATAATACCATCTAAATCTCTCCACTTTGAAAGTTTTCGATGTGGGATAGAAGGTGGGATGTGACACTCATTAAAAGTTTTAAATAAGAGCTTCCCACATCGAAACTTTGGGGGAAATGATGACTTGAGAAGTGCTATAAATACATATGTTTCAAGAGTATTTTAGTTTGTGGGCTATAAAGTTGGGCTTAAATTTAAGGCCCATATTAGTTCATCAAGTAATAAATAATTTTAGTTTATTAAATTAAATTAAGAGATTTTGCACAATGACACATCATATCAATGCAATTTTGTATTTTAGTCAAAAAATTCGGTACTTTGACCTAGTAGCGCGTAATGGGCCTTCGAGCTGGCCCAACAGGCGCGCAATGGACCTGCGTGGCCCACCTTCGACCCGGCCCAACAGCCGCGCAATGGGCCTGCGCAGCCCACCTTCGACCCGGCCCAACAGGCGCGCAATGGGCCTGCGCGGCCCACCTTCGAGTCGGCCCAACAGGCGCGCACCGAGCCTTCGCACCTCCCGTCTCGAGCCATTTTCAAATTTACTTTTTTACCCTTGCGCGCATCCTCGTTTCGCGCGCACCCTCGTTTAGCGCAAATACGGTGTGGAAAGTAAAAAAAGGGGTGCGCAAGAATCTTGCGTTTTTTTTTCACAAGAAAAAATATACTCGACTAGTGATCAAGACCCGCAACGGGTTATTAGTGTACACTGAGATTTGTGAGATTGATAGATTTGCTTTCGCAATGTTACCCAACTCTAACCCAGGAGGTTGGTGTGATGTACCAAGTTAGAACTTTGAGAGAAATCTTATAATTTCTGAGAGTTGGGGGTTATTGATGTAATTAGCTCAAATTCCATTAAAAAAGGAAATGAGTTAATCGGTTTTGTATCATCAAAGAGAATACCAATTTGATTTCTCTTTTTCGTGAACTCCTTTCTTTTTTTCTCTTAACTCAATTTACCGACTTCATCCACTTCGATTAAAAATGGATGAGTGGTAATATTAAAGTTGGGAGGTTGTGATATGGTGTTGGTAGTAGAATGGTTGAGAGAATTCAGTTCTCTGACTTTTGATTTCAAGAGACTTAAGTTGTCCTTTGTGAAGGAGAGCCAAAGAGTTGAGTTAAGTGGATTCGAAGAGCTTGATACATTAAGAATGATGAGTGGTAATATATAGGTTGTAGAATTTGTTAAGGAAGAAGACACCAGTGTTCATTACGCAGATTGCTCACTGTTTTTTGATGGAGGGTGAAACGAAAATTTTACTATATGAGGTTCAACACTTGTTAGGTCAGTATGAGGATGTGTTCATGGAGCCTCCATGTTTGCCTCCGGTGAGAGGACATGAGCACCACATTCACCTTAAATATGATGCTAAACTAGTTTGTGCAAAACCTTATAGATATCCATACTTGTACAAAAAAAATGAAATTGAGAAGTAAGTTTAGAAGATGTTGGAAAATTCCACTATAAGACCTAGCCACAGTCCATTTGCTTCACCCACTCTTTTGGTGAAGAAAAAAGATGGGAGTTGGAGATTTTGTGTGGACTATAGGCATTTAAATGATCTTACGGTGAAGGATAAATTTCCAATCCCTCATATAAAAGAACTGCTTGATGAGTTGTATGGAGCAAGTGTTTTCTCTAAAATGGATTTGAGAGCGAGCTATCACCAAGTGAGGATGGCAGAGGAGGATATTCACAAAACAGCTTTTAGAACTCACCATGGACATTTTGAATTTAAGATCATGCCTTTTGAGCTCCCGAATGCACCAGCAACATTTCAGGCCACGATGAATGCTTTTGGAGCATTGCTCAGAAAATCAGTTTTGATGTTTTTTGATGATATACTTGTGTACAGTCAGAGTTTGGAGGCACATTTGCATCATTTGAAGGCAGTGTTGGAGATTTTGAGAAAGCATCAGTTTTTTGCAAAAAAATCCAAGTGTTCCTTTGCGCAACCACAAATCGAATACTTAGGTCACATCATTTCTAGAGATGGGGTAGCGATTGACAGAACTAAGATAGAAGCCATGATTTCATGGACACCTCCTAAGAATTTAAAAGAATTGAGGGGTTTCTTGGGATTGAGTGGATACTACAAGAGATTCATCAAGGAATATGGTTCTATTAGTAGGCCTTTGACAAAGTTGTTGAAAAAAGATGGATTCAGATGGAACGATGAAGCTGCTGATTCTTTTGAAAAATTGAAGAAATTGTTGAGTGAGGCACCTATATTGGGTTTACCAGATTTCTCTTTGCCATTCGAGTTAGAAACGGATGCATATAATACGGGAATAAGGGATGTGTTGATGCAAAAAGGAAAGCCTTTAGCTTATATCAGTAGAGCATTGCATGGGTGACATCTACTACTATCCACTTATGAGCAAACATTGTTGGCTATTCTTCTTGGAGTAGATAAATGGCGGCACTACTTAGAGCCAAACCAATTTTATATCAGAATTGATCATCAAGCCCTTAAGCATTTGTTGGAACAACAACTCACTACCCATTTGCAAAGAAAGGTGGTCAGGAAGTTGCCCGGGTTGTCGTATTCCATCGCTTATAAGAAAGGGCAAGAGAACGAGGTGGCTGACGCCTTGTCTTGGAAGACTGAAGGAGAGAAGGCTTCTTGTCAGGTTGTGACAACTGTGGAACTAGCTTGGGTGAAACAAATTGTGAAAAGCTATGAACAAGATTCAAAGGTTCATAAATTGATTGCTTAGACTTTGTTGCATAATGATTCCAAGTACCAGTACAAACAAGGGATTTTGAGATACAAAGGGAGATTGTTCATTGGGAAGGATGATGAATTAAGGTTGCAGTTATTACAGACATTGTATTCTGAACCAAGATCAAAGATAAATAACCAAAAATTACAAACTAGTATAGTAAGTAAATAAGGGGTCGAACCCAAGAGAACTGAGGCTTCTAGTATTAATATTTCTACCAACTAAAGATAATGGGGGAATTTAAGAGAAAGATCGAAACTAAACTAAACAAGGAAAGAAATCAAACAAACAATTAGGGAAACAAGTTCATTCAAAAGATCCACTCTAAAATAATCATTCGATCATAGATTCATCCATTCATTCCTTTTACACCTATCCTGATCATTAACAATCGCAAGTCCACGGTCCAAGCAATTCTTTAACCCTAGGCAAGGACGCTTAACCTAGAATTAGCATAGAGAACAAGGATATGCAGGATACATGCAAAAGCAATCAAGGTATGAGTCAATTGTAGAAACATACAATCAATCCTCTTCTTAAATCCTAGTTGTATAGACAACATGTCTACGTTCTAAGTTGTTTTCACATAACAGGTTTGTCCACGGTCCAATCCCAAACCCAACGATAGAAAATCAATCAATTCAACAAGTTAGCTACTCATGCAGAATTAATCAACATTCATAATATGAAGCACAAGAGAATTAATATTAACCAAAGAACAGAAATCAATTACCAAAATCTCATAAGTTCATACATCAAAGTTTCTCCATTGAACAAACCCTAGGAGACTAGCTCTCCATAATACAAACTAAGTTAAAGAATTATTTTGATGTGAATTGGATGGTAGAAGGTACTAAAAACCTAAGGCAAGCCTCTCCTTATATAGTAGTCGGAAGATATCCCAACCAGACAAAAAGTAGAGGAAAGATAAGAAAAAGGAAAGAAGATAGAAAATCAGCGTTCCAGATCTGTCACTCTACCGCGCCCGCGCCAGGTGTGCCACGCTCGCGGTCAACGTCGGGTCAAAGGCTTATTAATCGGGTTCTATCACACACGTGCCGGTCTATCCGCGCACGCGGCCTTCTAAAGATAGAAACTCCAGTCCTGGGCAACCACTGCGCTAGCGGCGTATGCACCGCGCTCGCGGTACTGTTCATTGACAGCACTTTAGAAGCTGTTTTGACCCTCTTCGAGTTGGAATAGGACTCGGTGTAAAAACATGAATTGAAACTCTTCGAGTTAGCTTTTTAATGACATCAAAATCAGCTCAATCCGACCACTTTAGCTCCAGATCCAGCCCTTGCAAGCAAGAGGTATCGGGTACACAACTCAAAACGTTTTCAAAAGTCTTGAAACTTAAATTCTTGTGTCTTCGGTCTTGATTTTAGAATTGAGCACAAAGTTTAACCTAGAACACTCAATATAGCCCTAAAATATAAGAGTTAACCTATACTAAAGGGAGCATATCACTTGTGTTAAAAAAGCAGTAGAAGAGTTTTTTAAAGTGTGTGAGGTCTGCCAGAGAAACAAGGTTGAACACGTAGCTAGTCCGAGGTTACTCCAGCCCTTGCCTAATCCGGCTCTAGCTTGGTCTCACATGAGCATGAATTTCATAGAGGGCTTGCCGAGATCACAAGGCAAGAATGTTATTTTGGTGGTGGTAGACAGACAATCTAAGTATGCTCATTTTATTTCCATGGCCCATCCTTTTACAGCTTCAAAAATGGCTCAAGAATTCATGATTCATGCGTACAAATTGCATGGATTACCTTCAGTGATAGTGTCAGATAGAGACAAGATTTTCCTCAACAATTTTTGGCAGGAGTTGTTCAAAACTCTAGGTAGTCCTCTACGTTACAGCACGACATATCACCCATAGAGTGACGGCCAAACTGAGAGGGTAAATCAGTGTTTAGAATGCTATCTCCGATGCATGGCTTCTACTAAACCGCAAAATTGGGTGCAATGGTTGTTTATGGCAGAGTGGTGGTACAAAAAAATTTCCATACTTTTCTTGGTATGTCTCCTTTCAAAGTCTTGTACGTTTATGGCATGACCCTCCTCAGTTGGGAATACACTCGAGCGATATCAAGAATGCTTCAGTGGAAGAATGGGTTGCTAATAGAGACTACATTTTGTCTTAGTGTAAACAAAGCTTGATAAATGCCCAGAACAGGATGAAACAGAGTGTAGACAAGCACATGACTGAAAGAGAATTCGAGGTAGGAGATTGGGTTTTCTTAAAGTTGCATCCATATAGGCAGACGTATGTAGCTTTACGGAGGAATTTGAAATTGGCTGCGAAGTTTTATGGTCCATATTTGATTGAAGAGAGAGTTGGTCGTTTTGCTTATAGATTGAAACTTCCAGCTCATGCTAAAGTTCATCCTACTTTCCATGTGTCGCAATTAAAGAAGAAGGTTGGTGAACATGTGATTCCCTTGAGTGATCCTCCCACAATCACTGATTTGGGTGAAATTGAACTTGGACCAGAGGGTATTTTGGATGCAAGGGTGAAATATTTAGCAAATGGAGAGCCAGTAACGGAATGGCTAGTCAAATGGAAGAACTTGTCTAAAGAAGAAGCAACTTGGGAGGCAGCAACACATCTTTTGCAACAATTTCCTGATTTTCATTTGTGATCTAGCTTGTACTTTGAGGACAAAGTCTTTCTTTAGTAGGGAGGAATTTGTGATGTACTAAGCTAGAACTGGAGGGAAATCTTGTAATTTCTGAGAGTTGGGGGTTATTGATGTAATTAGCTCAAATTCCATTAAAAAAAAGGAATGAGCTAGTCGATTATGTATCATCCAAGAGAATACCAATTTGCTTTCTCTCTTTTCTGAATTTCTTTCTTTCTCTTAACTCAATTTACCAACTTCATTCAGTTCGATCATATTCAATTCCTCACAGCTAGAGGTATGTTCTCAAATCTTGGTGTCCGAGCTATTTACGACCAGTGAAAAAGGAATTAGCTGTGCTTAATACTCCCTCTGTCCCCGAAAGATTATTCATCTTTTCTTTTTTGAGCTTCCCCGAAAGTTTGTTCATGATGTCATATTTTCCATTTACAATCTTACCCACATATATCATGCATATTATCCAACTTTCCAATCAACTTTTATCACTTTTTCTATAAAATTACAAAATTATCCTCATCAAATCTTATATATATATACCCCTCTTATTCAACATTTTCATCAACTTTATCCTTTTTTTCTCATCAACTACTCCCTCCGTCCCATTAGGTTTGTCCACATAGTATGGTTGGCACGGTAAGTAATAAAAAGTTGTAAAATAGTAATTTTATAGGGTTAAAAAATAAAAAGTGATAAAGTTGATGAGAAAGGTGGATAATTGGGGGTAATATATAAGATTGGGTGAGGGTAGTTTAGTAATTTTATGTAAAAAAGTGATAAAGTTGATAAAAAAAAGTTGGGTAAAAAGGTAATACATGAAATTGAATAAGGGTAAAAGTGTAAAAACATATAGATAAAAATGAAAATATTTGAAAGATGGACAAAGTTAATGGGACGCCCAAAACGAAAATACGGACAAACCTAATGAGACGGAGAGAGTATTCAACTTTTTCACTTTTTGTTAATTCACATGCAAATTTGTTTAACTGGTACTTACATGTTGAATGTACGTGTGCCGTTAGATGTGTCATGTGTGTCAATTTATGTAGAGTGAGATTGATTGATTGTAAGCTGTACTGACAACTGACGGTTAAAATTAATGAGTGTTAGCAGGCGAGGGTGTTTTTGTGTTTTGGCCCAATTTATTTAAGTTTAATCTCAAGTTACATTCAAATCAGAATTTTTGAAACATTGGCCCATGTTCTCAGGCCCAATCCAATACTCAAGCATCACTCGCCCATAAAAATGAAATACTCAAACCATCACTATGAATCTAGGATAAAATCCTCGTCACCAGATCCAAAAAAGATTCTTTTTGTAATGACGAGAAAGATCGCCAAAACTTCAAGCTGGTGACTCAACTTATAACAGCCATGGAAAAGTAATCGGGCTGTACTAACCGATTTGATCAAATAAAGGGAAGAATAATGACAATTTTTGGGTTCGAAAATGAAAGATTTTGAGACGTTAATTTTTCAATGGTGTCGGTGAAGAGTGACAAGTCAACATAATTTGTTATTGATTTAACTTGGGTAAGTACCTTGGCATGCCAATTATACACAAGCAACTCAAGTCGGACGATTTTCAACCCCTTATGGAAAAATTTCGGCTAAGTTGAGGGGTTGGCAGGGTCGGTTTTTGAGCATGGCGGGTCGCCTGACTTTGGCTAAGGTTGTCCTCTCGTCCCTGCCGGTTTATACCATGGCGACGGTGATTATTCCAACGGAGGTTTGTGCGAAGCTTGATAGTATGATAGCTCGTTTCGTTTGGGGCGGTTCGGAGAGTAGTAGACGGATCCACCTCGTTAGTTGGGATGAAATTGCTCTGCCTAAGGTGGCTGGGGGTTTAGGTCTGCGTAAGATGTCTGAGCTCAACCTCGCCGTAATGGGTAAGATGGGATGGCGTTTTCTCACTGAGTAGGGGAAGTTGTGGACGGATGTGGTCCGCTCGAAGTATGTACGGCCGTCGGGTGCAAACCGACCGTATGCTTCTCACGTTTGGAAAGGAATTCAGAAGGGAATTAAGCAGGTTGTAGTGCCTTGGTCACGTTGGTGCGTGCGGGGAGGCTTGGAGACCAAGTTTTGGTCTGACGTTTGGTTAATTGATCGCCCGCTGTCCATGGAGGCGTTGCTGCCACTGAGCTCCGCTGAACTGGGCAGATCCGTGCGCGAGTATTGGCTAGCGGAGTCAGGTTGGAATTGGAACCTTGTTGCGGGATGTCTCCCGAATGTGTTGTTGATGAGATTGGCGGCTGTTGCTTTGAATGATAACCCAGCTGAGCAGGATATTCTAAGCTGGAACAAAACGTCTTCGGGTAACTACTCTGTCAAGTCGGCGTATGGATGTATTGTTGATCGACGGGTCCCATGCTCGGTTGATCATGGCATATTTGAGTGTATTTGGAAGCTGGGTGTTCCTGAGCGCCATCGGATTTTTCTCATCATGTCCATCAAAGGTGTGGTATTAACGAATCAAGAGCGGGTTAGGCGGCATATCGCCGATAATGCCCTGTGCTCGAGGTGCGCGAATGAGGAGGAGTCGTTGATTCACCTCTTGCGGGATCGCGACATCACCTCCCGCTTGTGGGCAGATCTTCACCCTCCTCTTGCTAGGGAAGTCTTCTTTGACTCCAATTTTGCTTTCTGGGTTCGAGTTAATATCACTTGCTCTAGACGAGTCCATGATGGCCTCGTTTGGGCGGAAGTTTTCACTATTGCTTTATGGTGGATTTGGCGTTGGTGTAACCGTTTTGTGTTTGAGCAGGAGCATTTTCATGGAGACCGGGTCGCCTTCATTATCTCTTACGCCAAAGAATACAAGGATGCTATGGTGCTGAGGCGTAACTCCTTACCTACGCGTCAGCTTGAGACTATTGGCGTTTCTTGGGCTTGTCCTAGCGAGGGATGGGTAAAATTGAATACGGATGGCTCGGTTCGGGAAGATGGTTTTGCGGCTGCTGGGGGCGTGATTCGGGATGACCATGGCACGTGGCTCGTCGGCTTCACGCACTACATCGGTATATGCTCGGTACCGATGGCGGAATTGTGGGGTGTTGCTCAGGGATTACAACTTGCTTGGCGCAGGGGCTATAGGAGGATCGTCCTGGAAGTGGATTCGCAGCTTGTGGTTCTTCTTCTAGGGAGGTCTGTGGAGGCTAGCCATCCCTTCGCTAGCTTGGTACATAGGTGCCAAAGCTTGATTCGTAGAGACTGGGTTGTCCAGTTTCGCCATATTTTTAGGGAAGCGAATTGTGTTGCGGATTATTTGGCTTCTTTTGCTTTTTCGTTTGCTCTTGGTTTTCATGTATTGCTTGACCCTCCTGAGGGTGTTAGTTCTTTACTGTTGGATGATGTTAGGGGTCGGGTTATCCCCCAAGTGTGTACTACTTAACCCTTTTTGAGTCATTAATAAAAGTATAAAACGCCCCTAGCGGGCACGGAGACTGCCGCCTCTCCTTCTACCAAAAAAAAGGAATCCATTATCATGGAGTCCTAAATGAAATTTTATAGAACAAATTGTGTTCTTTCTTAGGATCCACCACTTCACATCAGCAATGGATCCAAAAAGAAGCTCTAAACCGTTTGGTTACGAGGGGCTAAATGAATTGAAAATTAAAGGCCCGTTTGGTTATTGGCTTACTTTGTTGACGAATCCATTCAATCAATGAGTAATACTAGTATATGGAAATTTCCGAAAGTAATACTAGTAGATGGAGGAAAAAAAGGTCAAAATTGCATTGATCAATTAATCACATTATCATAGTAGATGGAAAAATATGAAACAAAATCATGAGAAACAAAACAATGGTAGATCACCCATCTAGCAAATGCTCGCTTCAAACATTGATAGAATTTTCAAATGGAGCGTACCATAACATGTTCAATTGACCGTATAACAAAATGTCCAATTCAGGCATATCGAATTGGATGGCCGTACAGTTACGTACGCACTTAATTTTTGCTAGATTCATTCGCTCCCTACATCCTACCAATGACCAATTGTGGCGAAGGTTATAAGAACCAACAGGAAACGAAACCCAAATGAGTAGTAAAGTGTACTTGCAGGGCTGATTTCAGTCATTTGCCAAGTCTTGACCGAAGCCGTCACACTGATCTCGGTCGCGTTGTTGAAAAGGTACAACTTCGCGTCTTCGTAGATTGCCTTGGTTGGATACGGCCTCGATGTGATGCACGATCTTCCTCCTTGAGCAAATGCTTCCACTATCGAGTGATCCACCTGCACGCATTACAAACAAACTCAATAAACTTCGTCGAGATTGACTACAGTTTTCATTATTTGTACATGTGTTGCGTCTGTCGCGCATACGTACCAGTATTCTTATGGATAGCTTCTCATCTTTAAGCACCGGAACAAAGTTCCCGTAAGTTTCTTTTATAACATCGGTTGCCAATGAAGATCTGCAAGACAATATAAAAGATCGATGATTTCTCGCCAAACGAACGGCGAAGAATTGATAATCCACATTGTGTCACGATTAGAATACCTGGAGACGTCGGTGCAGAAGAAGGTAGTAAGCTTGCCCTTAGTGTCCTTGAGTATGTAAAAGTAGACCGGTGTCTGCTCAGCGAAGTTGTCGCTGGTTAAGACGAGAAGCCCAAATGGCCCGAGGGCACCACGATGGCTGCTCCCGCCGCTGCCACTGCAACTGTACTGCTCATTTGAACCGGTGAGGCTCTCTACTGCCTTCGGGTCTACTTCAAACTCCGCCATTATATCCAACTGTTATATACCATATATATCATATATCATACATTTGTACGTACCTAGCTTAATATATTCCATAATGTATTGATTTGCATGCACAATCTTATGGGCTAAATACCAACTTTACACTTGGGTAATTAAGCTCATTGTGCAAAAGTGCAAATAACGCCCATTTCTACCTTCTATATATCTACTCTATATTTAATCAGTTAATAACCCTATCAATGACCTTAATTGGAATATACGTTTTCCCATCTTCCTATCTTTTTCATTTCGTTTACGTTTCCCATATATGATCGGATTAGAGAAAGCACAAACCTCGTCGCCACTTTTTGGCAATTGAAGGGGCACGACGGATCCAGCATCGACTTTGATTCCATTGAACTCCTTAGGGCTTGTCCTCAAGCTCTCGAGTTCCTGGACGGGCCATTGGATCAAGTTCCCACCGGTCTTTTGGTCATACACAATCGTCCTAGGAACCGCCTGAAGCGAAGCCCATCCCTTTCGGATATCGGTAGCCTCACTATCGGCTTCCGTGATCCACCCCCACAGGATCCTCCTCTTCTTCTCGTCGTCGTAGAAGGTCTTGGACGCGTAGAACCTCCCGTAGTCGTACCTCAGCCCAATCCCGACGTCGATCTCGGCCACATCTGGAATCCATGTCACGTTCTTCTCGTCGTACGTCCCCAACGCGTAGTAGTCGTTTCTATCGTCGTCCATGCTCGCTTTCATCACGTGCTTCACCTATATAAATATATATATATATATATTTCCCAACGGAACGTCACAAACTTATACTATGATTTATCGATAACATTGTGACATGTAACTGATCTAAGTTTAGTTATGATTAATTTAGGACAACTGTTGTAAGATTGGTAAGTAGTGTTATATGTTTTTTACCTGGTCTCCGTTAACGGAGGTGTCAATGCCGTTGGACTCGTTCATCGAAACCGGGTAGAAGTCGACGCACTCCCACATCCCGGTCCCATCGACACCGTGAAGGATCTCCTCGAGCAACTCGTAGCTCTTGAAGTCCGTGGTCTCGTAAACCAAGGCGATCCCGGTCCGGTTAATCTTGGACCCGATGGTGATCCGCCACTTGCCTTGGGAGGTGATCCAGGCAGTGGTCGGGTCACGGAAGTCCCTGATGTGGATACCCGGAGGTGGGACGAGAACCGGGTTACCCGAGTACTTGACCCACTCGGTGAGGAACGGGTCCGATTGGTTAGCCGGGTACGCGAGGTTCTGGACCTGGACAGAGGCGTTGGTGGCGCCCGTGTAGAGCATGACGATGTCGCCGTTGGGGAGGATGGTGGCGGACCCGGTCCAGACGCCTTCGCTGTCGTACCACGTGTCCGCCACCATGGCAATGGGGAGGTGGGTCCACGTGATCAGGTCCTTGGAGACCGCGTGGCCCCACACTATGTCACCCCAAACGGCGCCGTTTGGGTTGTATTGGTAGAAGAAGTGGTAGTACCCCTTGTATAGTAACGGGCCTGTTGCATTGTTCACGATAAAATTTGCGTTACAATAAAATTAGATTAATGAAAGTGATGATTGATATTAGTTTTTAATTTGACGGTTCTTGAGACGTTGAAATATGTGGGGTGTCCGAATCTTACCGTTTGGATCTGATGCATTGAAATAGCAGCCCGATTTGAGAATGAACGAGGGAGAGCAAATCACACACAAAACACATGTACCATGTCAGTCATGAATCAAATTATTCAACTACCAAACAAGACTTATTATATATATATATATATATATATATATATATATATACACTTACAAAACCAAAAAAATATTATTAAAAGATGCATACTAATTGTAACGTACGGGCTTGATTTTGAAGATCTGGTTAAATGAATATGATCAATTCTAGAATATACTCTGGCTACAATAATATGCATGAATACATTATACATAGTTTTTAGGGGAAATTATAAAAAGGGAAAATAAAATGTAATCGAAAGAAGTTATTACCGTTCATCCAGTTTTTGTCAGGCTGAAAATGGAAGGCCGTCCTCTGCCAGCTCAGCTGGCGTTCGGACCAATCATAGGCGGGGCCCACATAACGCGCTCCGAGCCGCTCTGGCCCGTTGGTCTTCTCCGACACCCCCTCGGCCTTCCCCCTCGAAGCGGCCCCCACCACATCCGGCCTACTACTCATACCCACCAACGCCATAACGAGCGCGCCCGCCACTAACGCCGAGAGGGCCACCAAGGTGGCCTTCACGCGCCTGGTCCGGCTCCGGGCGCCGTTGTTGTCCCCTCCTAGAAGTGCCTGGGAATGGGTGGGCACCTCTTCACTGTCGAGGCCGCTCATTGTCGCCCCCGGGTTCGGATCGGGTTCGGGTTTGGATCCGAGAAGGGAATGGGCTTTTGGAGATTAGGGAGAGAGATCAAGAGAAGAGAGAAAGAGGTGATTGCTACTTTGTTAAATGAGTGGGGGAGTGAGTGAAGTTTGGTATTTATAGGGCTACAAGGGTTTGGAATCGAGAACGAGGGGAGACATGTCAGAGAAAAGGCATATGGTGAGAGATTGTTTGATCGAGAGAGTTGGGGATCTATGATTTACTTGTTCTTTATGAGATTTTTCCTGTGGTTAAAAATGGTAAAGTAGTAAGAGATAATTTACTTTAGGAACTATATTAAGTGTGTGATCTTCGTTTATGGTAGTCAAGCACGATTGAAATGAGGAGTGTGGGTGTCTCTCAATCATACACATGTTCACGCATATCCATTCATGTATACGTGGTATTGTCTTTAATTTGAATAATGTGTGGTTATGAGTATAATGCCATAAGTATTTTTTTGATGACGAGGCAACCACTTTTGTAATTTCGTGCTAAGTTTTGAACTAATGATTCAATTGATAAGGACCATGAATCACGTAAATCGGTTTACATCGATCGACTTGACCCAATGAGAGAGAGGGATATGATTTTGACACTTGGTTTTTCACAAGTGGAGAGACCTCCACGGAGACATAGATATGGAACCCGAGATGAGCGAGATCTCTCAATGCTCCCCGTGCTAGAATGATGAGATGTCATTTGAGTGTATATATATAATTTGTATTTTAAATTTTTGATACTTATATTATTTGCTTGTAAAATGTAATCACCAGAATAATAGATGCAAAGTTGATTGATTTGAAGATTTTGAATGGAGTGGGTGGGATAAGCTGTTCTAAGGTCCTATGCATCTAGTTGGTCGCTATCATCATATGCTTGTTGATCGAGCGTACCACATGCAATGTTCATTTCCGCATGTGTTAAGTTTAGATCTAGTGGTTTAAGATCGATACATATCCTATAATGTAATGGATTTGTATAGAAGTTTGTCTTCCTAGCTCACGCCTCAACAAAATATTAGTTTGTGCATCTAAGTAATATAATTTTATAAGAAATTTTCTTCAATCAGGTCGTTTCTCGACGGAATATTACTTCTTGATCGAGTTCTTGTATCATATAATACATTTTTTTTGTAGAATCTTGTCTTGCTAGCTCGTGTTTCGAACATTACATGACCGGTAATAGTTTTTGTGTGAATTATTAACGGTTTCTACAAAAATTACATATCGTTTCCGATAATATTGTTTATGGAAACTTGCCTTTCTAGCTCACGTCCTAACAAAATATTACTTAATTATTACATCTGAATAACGACATTTGTACAAAACTTATCTGGCTAGCTCACGTCCCGACAAAATATTACTTAATTATTACATCTGAATAACGACATTTGTACAAAAACTTATCTGGCTAGCTCACATCCCGACAAAATATTACTTCTTAGATTCACCAATGGGATTCTATAAAAAATTCTTACTAGCTCGCTTCCCGACAAAATATTATTTATCGAGTTCTTCAATAGTGAGTTAATAAAATTTCTATACTTGTTAGATCGGGTCCAAACAAAAACATTAATATTATACCTAACCATAAAATTTCTATAGAAGCTTATCTTGTTAGCTAGCTCGCTCTCCGACAAAATGACATTATTTCTTACATCCAGTAATAAAATTTCTACACAAACTTATCTTGTGATACCGTATCCCGATAAAGTTAATATTATTTCTCAATTTCTTGTATAGTAAGTTAATAAAATCTCTGTACTTGTTGGATCGTGTCCGAACAAAACTTAACTTATTGTACCTAAGAATAAAACTCCCATAAAAGCGTATATCTTGTTAATTAGCTAGCTCCTCTCCGACAAAACGCCATTATTTCTTACCTCCAGTATTAAAATTTCTATCTAAACTTTTCTTACCAGGTCGTGTCTTGACAAAATATTATTTCTAACATCAAATAATAAATTTTCTACCGAAAAACCTCGTGTTGTTAGCTCTCATCCCGAAAAACAAGATCGTTACGAAAATTACAAAAATAATTACAAGTTTGATTAAACATATATATCCATATTTACTAATGCGATTTAAAGTCACAATTCACAATTCACAATCGATCATCCTTCTTTTCGTTCATTGTTAAAATATTATCAACTTATTCAGATACACATAAATCTGATTAATCAGCTAGGCCAATTGGATCTCGATCGATGACCATTAATCAGCATGGGGACAAAATCAATCAATCATATGGACTCCGAAAACTAAGAACACAAATTGTCAGACCACATCCACAAACTTCCATCCACATCCACTCTGTTCTCTGATAGCAATTGGTGTGTGTTATAATTAACACAAAACAAAAAATGATGTGTAGATGTATGGATATAAAATAATGTATGATTGACGTCAAGGGGATGCTAGTTCTACGGGCCCAAGCTGTTTTTCCACATGCAATTTCAAATTGTGCCAAATCATACACATGCAATTACTTGCAAAAGAACAACACCAGGGGGGGTGCAAGATCGACCACCGAATCACTACTAGTTCACTTGAGCCATACATATTCCATCTTCACATATTTTCGATCACGTCGGTTGTTTTTTTACTATTCGAACTTTGTCTCTGTAATCGTTGACTACGAGCATGATAGCCAATTTAGCTTAACTATCATGCACATAATTAGAGTTGTCGCAAGATGATCGATTCTGACACGAGAATATACGAGAGATCGACACGTAAATGACCCGGTCGACTTGTAAATGATAAAGTTTAATTCAAATATTGATATTTTAATTTTTAGAAAAATTATAATTATTTTTGCGTGTCTATGTTATCATTTAATGATTCTAAAGTAATACAATAATAAAAATAATATTTGTGAAAATTACATTATGGACTCGTCGATCAATCCGAACCCGTACAATAAGCTATCGTCACTAGATCTTATTTGACTTGTAAGCCAATTGACCTAAACCCTTATTCACCCAGACTTAGAATGATGGATTATTCAAAACTCGATTAAATCGATATGATCAACAGGCTTTTCACCCGCACCAATTTTGAGGGATGCATGATCCTTACATGCTAAGCTAGGTCTCAGGTAAGGACGTGTACATGTTAATCGAACCTATGGTTACCATCTGTTCCGATTTAGGTTTTAGACAAACCTTATCCCAAACATTTTTTCTATAGATTTGTCGATTCTGATCCGGTTCCAATTCTAGTTCTGGTCAATTTCCATTCGCTTTTGGTTGATTTCGGCCGGTTTTGGATTTTTTTTTTTAGAAAATGGAGGGTAATTAAATGACACATAATCAATTGTAACATTAAACGATATTGAAAAGCAAATTTTTTTAACACAAATCGTACAATGGTTTAACCAATATTGAAAAAGTATTAAATAAATACTCCATCCATCTACTTCAATTTGACTTTTTAGACTCAAATGTTTGTCTACTTCTATTTGACCTTTTAACCTTTTTGTTAGGGCTAAGCACCGGTCCAAAACTGGACCGGACCGGGACTGGATTCCCCTAAATCTGTGGACCGGACCGGAAAACCCCGGTCCGGTCCAGTTTTAGACCGGATTTTTTAGTTTTTTAATAAATACTATTATTTGAAGTAAAAATTAATTTTTTATTGAAAAAATTATAACTTATTCAGAAAAATTATATATAAATTAAAAAAATTATAATATTATTAAATATATAATATAAAAGTAAAACTTAAACATAAAAAATAACATTTATAACATTAAAATTAATACTAATTTAAATATAATTGTATATTTTTATTGTGCTTTTTAAAAAGTCGGTCCGGACCGGACCGGACCGGGGACCGGATTTTTAAAAATCATGGACCGAGGACTGGACCGGAAGTGCCTCGGTCCGGTCCGGTGCGGGGTCGGTCCGGTCCAGACCGTATTTTGCTCAACCCTACTTTTTGTCCAATAAGCTCCAAATTTACCCTTAATTAATTTGTTAATTGAGTCTTGGAAATCGTAAATTGTATAGCATAGTATGTGAGGATAATTAATTACATTAATAATAATATATAATAAGGATATTTTAATAAAAATAAAATTATCTTAATATTTATGTAAATTGCTAAAATATCAAGTAGAAGCGGACGGAAGGAGTAAATTATTTTCCCAAATTAATGATCGAACCCGATAGATAGGTCCCCATATTGAAAAAGACGGCTTATGAAACGCAAGCCCTTTTTTGTCCTGAGAAATGATATGTTGATGTAAACCATAACCAATTTCCAATAATACATCACGATAATAAAAGTAGACTAGTTCCATTTCAGTAGTTTGAAACCAAATAGGCCCTTTGACCTTTGTATTTCTCGAAAGAAATGTGCTTTTACCACTACAATATTGCAAACCACAAAGTTTTAATGGGTTTTTTTTGTTAAAATTTGACATATTATACACATAACAAAAATTTGTTTTCATTTTGAATTGAGTTTTCTAACATGTGTTCAAACAATTGCAGAACGGGTGCAACTTGGAATGATTTGTTCTTCAATCTTTCTTGATTATCGAGTCTGAGGTGTTTTATCTGGTTGTGAAGAACGGGATTGACAGCCATGTATGTTGCTTCGAGATTGTCGCGCCCCACAAGACAACATTGATAGTCCTTGCCTTGGAGGACATGTGAATACGAAGCATAATCTGTCTTCTACAAGACCATATTATACAACAAACTTGGTATGTGATAAGTAATGTAGTAATACAAGAAACCGTAACTAGTTAATGGGGAATGAAACCAATGTACGTACTTTGGATACAGGATTTATAGCAGAGGTGGTGCCGACAACATTGATATATTGGTCTATACACTGGCAAGATCAAATACATTGAAAGAGATTAGGTTGGTAACATGATATTGGATAATTAGTTAATCGAGCAAAGATTGAATGTTAACAATTTGATACCCAAAAACTCTTGATTGTTCCTTTGAGAGGTTTTGGAGTATCAATGTGGGGTAAGGGACGGTAGTATGGTGCCATTTGCACATTAATGGTAGAGTTGATCATCCATATAGCCACGTTGTTTATAGAGTTTTATCACCTTTCAAGACGTATTTAGGTTCGATGTGGGACAAACTTTTTATTTATTTTTGGTCAGACGGGACAAACTTTTTTATGGCCCTTGGGTAGTAAAATTAAATCGAGTTTTGAAGCATAATGCGTGAAGTCAATTGTACACGTAACAGAATGAAATATTGCACAGCATGTCAAAGCCACTGAAGAAGCAAACATGAACAATACACCCAATCACTTAGGAATGCACCAAACATCGAAAGAAATTACAACTGATAGCTCTACAATTTCAACAAGATAGGTGAAAGATTAACTGGAAAAGGATCACCTGTTAACTTATTTATTCGTGCTCCAAACTCTTTGAGATTCAGATTCCGGGATTCTCGGGAGTTCTACACGTTCGGAGGTGGCCAAATCTTTCCAAACAGCTTTTCCACTTGCTTTGCCTGGTTCACATATCCATCCAGCCCAGCCTCCAAGAGTTCCACAGACGCGGGCCCCATTGCAGATGCGAATGTTTTTTGGTCCCACTTAACAAGCTGATGGACAACAAGACAGTTTTTTCAAGTTGATCAGTGTAACAAATGGAAGCATCTCATGAAAGATCAAGTGAATCACTTATTATCTGCAAACATGTGTAAGATACAGAGCTAGCAACTTCTTACGCAAAAAACAAATGGAAATCTCCACCTGGTAAATACTTTAGCTAAGCTCTTTCACGAACTGAAAGAGCTTAGCTATGATTTAGATTTTAGATCATAAAACATTAACGAAATTTTTACTGTTTAGGTGTAACGTTCAAGTATGACAACGATCTTTACCAACAATGAAATGTTTGCATGACATAGAGAGAACATACCTCATTTGCTGTAAATTCGTATGCAGCTGCAGATTGTGGAGACAACCTCCTTATATATGCATACTTCTCATCATCTACCGTAACTGAATCTTTAAGTGACTGCAAGACCTTCAATGGTGCAATGATATAGTCAACCCTGATGAAAAATGTGAAACAAAATCTCATGGTCAATTATGGAGTAACAATTTTGAACAGCATAAAGTATGGTGTTAAGAAAAATTGTACAGCAATTGACTACCCCAGCAAACTGAATAGATCCTGCTTGTTTCGAACTGCTGCGGCCATTAGCTTGGATTTATGACCATATTTATGGATGTAATTGTAAGCCTTTGAAACCTGTCAGAAGTTGTTCAAATTTAAGCCAAAACAATGTTACTTTCATAACCATAATATTGCCACAAATATTACAAACTTGGGACAGATTTTTAGATAGATACCCACCAGTGCCAGCCCAGGATCTTCTCCTTTTCTTAAAGCAGCTTCAATCTCAGGATCACCAGAATGATTGCGAGCCCAATCCTGAAGCGGAAAACCAAGTGTCACAATGATGAAACTAACAAAAATTACTTAAAATGTGGTGAGATAGTTACCCTAATGCGACCCACAAATATTTGAATAACAGAGGCCCCAGCGTGGGCTGCAGCAGCAGCTTGAGCAAAGCTGAAACATGAGAATAAGATCAGTAATCAGGCAACATAAATGGTAGCCAAAGTAATAAATTAATCAGGTTAACAATCCATAAATTTTATCTGATACTTTGCAGGGAAAAAAACGATTTCTATGAAGTGGAGGAGATTAAGATTGTACATATAAATACAAAGCATAGATAGCCAAATTACAGTTGGCGGAAACCTATGCATCCAGAAATTAGATTGAGAAGAATGATCTGTATGATCTAAAAGCAATACAAATTATAGGGCAGTTTCTTTACAGCTAAGAGTACCAAGCAGGTTTCAGTTGAGACCAAAATTATGGAATGTGCGTGAGATGAGAAAGCAAATCGGTTTTAATTGTGTGTGTATATGTTTGCGAGACAGCCAGAATCAGCACATACAGCTTTTTTTTTTTTTTTGATCAGTGAGGTCAGCACATACAGCTCCTGTAAATGCAACAGTGTAATATAACAAAAGCAAAAAAGGCTTTTCACTCCCATGACAGGTAAAGAAAAAAACAGTTTCTATAAAGCGGAGAAAATTGTAAATATACACTACACCTAGATCTGGGCAGCTTGATCTTGTTAGAGATTCCTATTACAAAGGCTCTCAAGTTCACATCAATGCATTCAATCTGTGCATTTTTTAATCTTCACATATATGAAAACTAATACATCTCTTAAGTGTGGATCTCATCACAGATTGGCTAGAAGGTAACATAGCATTTCTCATGAAACAAGTGGTCCAGTAATGAAAGACATGCATTTTGCTAGTGAAAAATTGAATTTGAAAGCTAAGACCAAGTTTCAGGAGTTATTGAACTACTTATACAAGACCCAGAAAAAAAGAAGATGAATGAACCACAGATAAACATGCCTGTACACGAATGTCAAGTGTGTCTGTATACCCTCAGATTCCAGCACTCTACAGGCCTCGATACCCTTAATAATGACAGACATATGCTGATTAGATCAAAGATAGTTTCCCAGAACATAATAGTAACAATATAAAGAGTAAGAGAATATAGCAATGAATGAAGCATGTTTCATCAAAAACCTGCCATGTTGAAGGAATCTTAAACAGCAATCGCTCAGGAGGAACCTCTACACCCTTGTACAACTTTAGCAAGTGATGTACCTGAAAATGTAGTAGCAATGTAGCATTCAAAAGTTGTAAACCTTTGAATTAGCAGACAAGTGCAACACACACATCACATGAAGTCCATACAGTAAGCACTTATACAAAGTTTAGCCCAACCAATGTTATAACAAAATCTTGTAATGTAGAAAAAAGAAGTACCTTGCGTATTATGCCATCCGTATCATAAGCAAGTCGAGCATCCACCTCGGTGGACACTCTGCCAGGTACCATCTTGGATAAATCAGCTCCCACATTTACAAGGGCCTACAATTCCAAAACTAGGCAAATAAGCTATAAAACCTTGCAAGAGTAGGCTTGGATAAAATGCAATAACTCACGAACCTTGCTGGAAAAGCAGGACAATCGGGAATTAGCATTCTCGAGTCCAACACACTCTTGATCAGCCAATGCAGTGTCCACAGCACTCTAAACCAAAAAACATCACAGAAACCTAAGCCAACTATTGCGCTCGAACCGCACTTACAAAAACTTCGAGCTGAATTTACCCTAAAAATTGTATCAGGAAGGCCACAAATCCCCAGCAGGAGAGAAGAGCTCACAGTAGCAGCAGTCGGCGGAAACCTAGGCATTGAGAAATCAAATTGAGAAGAACGATCTCTATGATCCAAAAGCATTCAAATTACACAGCAGATCTCATATATCAACTTACTTCTCAAAATCATCGAAAATTACAGTATCAGGAACAATCTCACTGAAGCTTGAAATAGCATCCAGCTCCGTTCCGAGACCTAAGCAGAAGCCAATTGGAATTCAGACGATTTCATCGAGAGATCCAAGTATCACATACGGACAAGAAAGTGGACAAAAAGCATACCAATCGGGGTAGCAGAGGAGGCAGCATGGTTGGCGGAAGCTCGGATTTGAGGAAACGAACGGGGAACATGGAAGGCGAAACGAGGAGAAGGAGATCGAGCTATGAATCTGAGCTTCCTTCCCTGGTTTGATTGAAGAAACAGAGGATTTATGAATTCATTGTCGAAGTTGAGCGGGATGCAAGGGAGTAGAAAGGGAGCAATTTACCTGTAGCAATGGAGAAGAAAGAGATGAAGGCGGAGATGACGATGTAACTGACATCTTTAGCGCTTACGCATAGAGAGGAAGAAGATAGTGAACGTGAGAAAGTTTGAAGTTGGTCAATGGATCGATCGAACTTTCGAGACTTGTTAATTGGCAGTTCTGTGTTTCTTTTCTAACTCTCAACTAGAATACACAAATGATTTCAATTCATGGGAGAAAATTGCAGGACTCTAGAGGAGTCCCAATTTTTATTTACTTAGTCTTGCTATAATTCTACCTACAAATTATCTTTTTAGATTAAAGTAATTAGTTTTAAGGTATTTTGAGCATAAATATAATATAATGTACTTTTTTTTATTAATAAGTACTTTCTACGTAAAAAAATTTATTTGTTTGCTTGATTTTGGAGGTAACTTTATTTTCAAAAGTAGTTCGTTTTACGGATATTTTTTCGAATATATAAAGGTTTATTACTTTTCAAATAATGTATTTTTAATTTCTTAATGACCATCCCCATGAGTCCTATGACTCGTGAGTCGATACTTGTCAATAAATTGATGTGATATATCTATATTGTCAAGATTTCATGTGGAAATTGTGTGATGTGTTTGCTATAAGTGTGTTAATTTAAGAAATTTTGGACACACTCCTCCAAACGTTAAGTTTGATGTAGTGATTTCTTCTTCTTTCTTATTTTGGTGGGAAATTGGCGAAATGGGAATGGATTCTAGCTTTTTATTATACGTCTTAGCCGCAAAACGACGGCGTTTCGTGAACCAGCCTAAACAAATAAATGGACCAAATACAGAACCAAGCCCAGCCCATTAATGTATTGTTTTTCATATTTGCAAACACAGCAAACATGCTGAACTTGTTGTAATGGCAAAAGAAAAGAAGTTCACCAAAAAAAAAAAAAAAGAAAAGAAGAAAACTCTGAAATTCATGGAGTTCACAGCCTCCAACAAGCGGAGCTCATCATCAAACGTATGAAATGCATAATCAAAATTTGACTCGTATTCTGATCGCATGAATATACAAACACATCTTTAACACCACTCCAATTGCATTCAGCATTAGCAATTCAGCACAGATGAGCCAACTCATGAACAACACCATAAAACTGAAGCTATACAGTGCTCTGCCATTAGAGAAACAAAACAGAGCAACAAAGAAGAAACCTACCTCAGCATATCTTGACTGACATATGATGAACGATGAAGAATAAGCACATAACAGACTCTGAAACCGTGATCTTCACAAAATCTACTTAGATAAGAAAAATCCATGGAACCTGAAACGGACTCGCGCTCATCTTCATCTGAGGGAGATCTTACAGCGCTTGAACTCAGAGAGCAAATCGGCATCCTTAAAGCCAACAACAAATCCGGCGAGGGCTTGGAGAAACAGAGCAGCCTGATACACATCAACAGCCCCCAAAATCTCACCAAGAACGCTCCTCCTCAACCGATTGGCATCCACCACAACGCAGCTGAGCTCATCGACAGCCTCCATCACCTTCTTCCCGACCTCTCCGTCGGCGTCCTTCCCCCTACCACGGCGCTCCCGCTGAGCGGACCACCAGGCGGCGGCGACCTTGTCGACGAGGCCGGCCTGAGCGTCCCTGGCACGCGCAGCCAGCGAGGGGACCATGAGCCTCAGCCCGCACTCGATCTGCTCGATCCGGCAAGTTAGGGTTTCGCTAGGGTTTCGCCAGGCGTCGCGGCTGTCCAGGAGCCTGAAATTCTCGGCGATCGGGGCGAGATCGGCCTCGTCGTCGGATTCAAGAAAGGATCGGAGGAGGCCGGTGAAGATCTTGGGGTGGAAGTCGCCGAGGAAGAGGAACGGCGTCTCGAGAGGGCTTCGCCAGTCGGGGAAGAGGACCTGGGAGACGTCGTCGGCGGCGGCGAGATCTAGGGCGGAGAAGTAGGATTGGAAGTGGTTGTGGATGAGGGCGACGTGGTTGGAGAGGAGATCGTCGGCGGCGGAGGAGGAGAAGGTGGAGAGAGAGTGGGAGAGGAGCGGGAGAAGAGTGTTCTTTAGGGTTTCGAGCCACTCCGCGTGGTAGTCTTTGAACGGACGAGTGTTCTTCTTGCGATTGAACAGAGCTGCCAGAGAAGATCGCCATTAGAGGAGGAATTCGAGGTTCGGAGACGAGAGAGATGTTTTCGAGTGTTACCTTTCATCATCTTGGGAAGAGATTGATCGGGATCTTGATCGCCTCGCCTGTTCGGGTGGATTTCTTCGTCGGTGGAGAAACGATGAGAGTTGCCGAAGAAGGAGGGGAGAACTCTGGTGTTCTTGGATATGGCGCTGATTCAAATAGGGGAAATGGACATGCGCAATGGCGCGGGATCGAGCAGGATAAATTTCGGAGTTTGGCCAATGAAGCTGATATGTGATTTTGCGAGTGATTTTACCTTTTCATCTACTGAGCTCTATATTTAAGGAATGTCAAGGCGTTTTCATCTACTGAGCTCTATATTTAAGGTGTCCTCTGTTTCATGTCGTTTACGATTTTGGTTTTTTTTTTTTTTCAAGTTGTAAAACTACTGACTTATGTATATTATGATTATTTTTTCATTTTAGATTCAATTGGTATAATTTTTTAAAATAACTACCTTATGACATGTATAGTATCTTTTTCAACATTATGTTAGCTGTATAAATTTAGAAGGTTAATAACAAGTTAATGAGTGATGAAATCAAAATTTTCTAAATTGAAAAATGTATACATACTACCATTATATGTGATATAGAGCTTCTTATAACTCAAACTTGTTCAACTTGATAAATACTATTTCGACCTTAAATTTCATGGGCTCCCTTCCAACTTGATTTTAATTTAATTTTAAAATATTCTAAATGTTTATTTTTATCTTGGTTTAAACTTGTTTTTTCAAACGTTAACAACATATGATCCTACACAAGAAATCACTATAATTTAAAATCAAGCGTAATAATTAATTAAACTAAATCCACCAATTGTGACAATAAACAAGAATTTAAAATTGTTAATTTTTAAATCAAATTTAAAGCTTTGACGGTAGAATAACGGTAGGAATACTTGGAAAAATTTACCAAAACCACAGGGTTACCTCGTGAAATAGTGTAAATGGGTAGGTACCACGCGAAATTTCTGATTAAATTATGAATAATATCCCTTCATTTTATTTTTGATTTATAAATATACCTTTTACCTTTAATTACCGCAATACTCCAAAAAAATAACACAATATTTTTAAAAAAGTATTAAAATAATCCAATCAACAACATTTCATCAAAAAAACACAAATCAACAAGCTTCGATTATTTTTGAAGGTACAAATAACCCAAAATATACATATTGTTATGAAAAGATTAAGACGAGGGCACTCTAATCTTCTTAAAAGGAACACTTAAATAAACTTTGAAACACTCTTGATCATTAGAAGGGAGAGAGGGAGAGTAAGAACTTTAGAAGTGTATTTCTTACTCTACTTTGGTGCAAGTTTTACAATGGTAGATGACCTCCTTTTATAGGAGAAAATGAGGTAAAACCTAGGTAAATTTCCATGATTTAAGTATGAAAATAAGGAGGGGAAGAAGGTGAATAATTCACCTCCAATCATACATTATACAAATAGTATATGTTCAATTATCTACTTATACAAGTAATGGAAATGTAAGAAGGTTAACTTGTAGATGTGTATAAGAGGGTAATTAATAGATGATGTAGATTATGACTTTCATCATGCATTCATAACACAAATTTTTAAAAAATATGTCAAATATAGTTAAAATGGATGTCCAAATATAGAGAAAAACAAATTTCGACCAATTGTAATTTTTAAAAAAATATGTTTATAAATAAAAAATGATTTTTAAAAAAATTTAAACCAATCACACGTCACCCAATCATAGGGCTACGCGTGGCCTGCCACGCTGGAGAAGACAGAGCCTTCTCCAGACGTGGACAGTGGCGTAAACGCTGTATTGTACGACAATTTTAGCAGAAAAAAATTAAAATCTATACTATATATTAAAGTCGAGACTTTTCGAGCCTCCACGTTAATTCTGGCCCCACCACATGTTAAAAAATTTAATTTAGAAAAAATAATTTTTAAGCTCTTTCTCATTCTTATTAATTGTCTATCATTTGTCTTCTTATCTTTTCTAATTTCTATCTTTTTCCAATTAATATCTATTTTTTTCAATTATTTTACTAGACATTCCTTTTTGTAATCATAAATATATTTACCATATTTTTTTATCGATCTTTTTTGTCCCATAAATTTTTAATTTAAGTACCAATTATCTAAAAATATATTTGAAAAGTATCTAAAAATATATATAAACTAAATTTATATTATAATATTCATTTATTAATTGTATTGATTTTTAACTCTACTATTATCAAATTAATTATAATTTATAAGGTCTATTAAAATATTTAATTTATTTCAAAAACTATTATTGTTGATACAACTCTATTTATCTAAAGGATTTATGTAAAAAAGTCATAATTAATTTAATTTTTGATTTCTATCGTCATATAAAAATCTTATTAGCTATGAATATATATATATATATATGTGTGTGTGTACTTTAATGAAATATTCCACTTGAGATTTCATATTATATCACATATGAATTTTTTAATTAATCAAATATATTTTGAAATAAAATGATAGTATTTTATCTATAATTTTTATTTAAATCATATCATATAAATTTATTTTTATTTTTATTTTTAACATCAATCACGATTTTGTATCAACAAAATTTTGTAAAAGTTCCGGATAAAAAAATGATATCAATATTTAATTCCTAATAATATTATTATGCATATTTATCAATTGAATAATACGTCAAAAAAAGGCCATTAATCGTGTCCCGTATAGGGTACGAATGATAATCTACTTTCTTTAAAGTTGCACCTTTTGAAACGTAGCATCGATGATTGCTTTTCAGATTTGAGCACAAATGCTCTTATGTTGGAGAAATTCCTTATAGGGAGTTCTCACATTGGAAAGTCATGAATTCAATTGTGTGATATATAAGGGGGAAGTTTCCCACCCCTTAATCATGCTGTAAGATTCCGTGAAAACAAATGTATAACGTGATTATTGCTATTAATAAGTATATTTACTAAACTTCAACATATCAATTATATTTGGGAAATAAAAAAAAACTAAATTGATTTATAAAATAATAAATCCCAAGTAATTTAGATAAATTATCCTAACAATGTACTTTTAACTTGTAAACTATAAAAGCAAAATAAAAAACACACTTAATAATTATAATCCGGAATTTTAAAGATTGGTAAAAGGTGGGTGCCAATGGGATAGATCATTATCATCCTACATAAAGAAAAAACCATATCATTATAACGATTAAGAAAAAATAGAAAAAAAAGAGAAGGTGAATATCACATACTACTATCTCAAAGTACTTAAAGGTAACCCTTCTTTAATGTACGTAAGTTCTTCAAAGCAAAATTTTATAACCCTTCTTCAATGTACGTAAGGCCTCATTTGGTACGATTCCTTAGGAATGAGGAATGAGGAATGCGAATTAAGAATGACTGATTCCAATATCGTGTTTGGTAGAGAAATATCCGGAATCGATTTCATTGCCAGAAATGACTCATTCCAAGTCTGCAGGCTAATTTGATTCCAATTGAAATTGGAGGGTATCGTCCATTCCAAACATCGCAATTCTTCATCTTGAATCCTAAAGTTTATAAACATTATTTTATAAATTCTAAAAACTATAAACCTTTAAAATCATAAGTAAGAACTCTAAACCTTAAGGATTTTAAACCATAATAATCTGGAATGGTTCATTCCGGCAGTATACCAAACAACATCTCTGAGGAATGGCCCATTATGATTCCTCATTCTAATCCGATTCCAACAGCATACCAAACGAGGCCTAAGTTTCTCAGTGCAAAATTTTGTAGCTTAATAAAGCTAATAGACTAAGTCATACATAAGACATACATGATTTATTGAAGGTAAGTTATAATTAGGAGATTAATAGGTAAATATTAAATAGATCTCCATATGCTCTTTTAGTTGTACACTAAATAATTTTTTCCAAAATTAAATTATGGGTTTTATGGTAAAAAAATTGGTAAAGTGTGAAAAAAGTATATATGACGTCAAGTTTAGCAGCTATGTTTTTTTTTAAGATGTTTGAACTCAACATTCTTATAAAGGAAATATAATAAGGAGTATTAAATTATAAAATGTTACCATGAGTGAAACAATCCATTCTAAAAACTTGACAAGTAAAAAAGCTTAAAAGTTCACCGACAGAGTCGTTTTCACAACCAATGCTGGTTCCACCTTCCGCGAAGTGATGGGGTACTTCCGACTCCGTAGACCGGAGGTACTAATATTTGCATACCTCTGTCCCTCCAAACCGGAGGCATCATGATTCTATGTGAAGTTGGTTGATTTTCAACTGTTAGATCTTATTCAATGGCTGAGATTTATCTAATTTTTACCATTATCTTTTTTTAATAAATATTTTTCAAAAAACTGAAATAATAACGCAAATTAAACTCTTTGATTATCACCAAAGGACTTTTGACCTGTGCATATTCTTCCAATACGATAGAAAAGTGATCAAGAATCTCATATCGCCCTCGAAAATTTGCGGAATACTATGTGCAAAAAACTTTAAATATAGTTGTATTTATCTTTCACTTTGATTTGACCTTTTCATTATTCATGTTTGTATAATCAGATCTAAACAAGGAACCAAATATTGATATGAATGTCGATCTTAAGGATTTAAGTCACCTTAAGGAAAGCGATGCTATCAAAAACCCCAACTTTTATGTAGAGTGAGAATAGGGCCAAAGCAAGGCTGATCATTGTAGGTAAATTGTTCAAACTTCCATGGGATAGTAAGTGTATGTGTTTATTTCAACAATATGTGTTGACATATTCAAAATTTTCAAACCACATGGTAATCTTGAGTCATCACCTCCATCCTAGACAAATTAATATTGAGTCATATAGAACATCATGAGTTTATAATGTTTAAGTGAAAAAAGCACATGTTAAGTGTGAATATCGAACCATTTCTTCCATGAGTTGAGCTGCTATTTTGTTCACCACTTTATGAATTGTATCATCAAACATAGCGATGGTTGTTGACCCAGTCTTGTCCTCAATATCTACATGTAATCTGAACCTGAATGTAAAGTATAATGTAAGATTTAAGAGATGTTTATAATACTGTAGACAATTTAGATGTGCATCATAGAGGGTAATATTGTTTAGAGCTCAAGATGTTAAAATGCAAAGTGAAAAGGGGGTACCTTATCTTTGGATAGCTAATCACTCTTTCACAAGTTTCACACCAAAATTGATGGTCTAGTTTAGATAGACCTTTCTTACATTTGCCACTGGTGCATGAATAGTAAAACCATCCATTCTTCGTGTGAACCTGTGTGATTTGAACTTTGCAGTGGAAAGTGGCCTATATAGGCTTTGCTCGGCACACATGACATTATTCAAAATAATGCCTTGTTTTTGCATGGAAGGTTCAAGACCAAACAAGAATAAAGAAAATAAATAAAAAAGGGCCCACTTTTTCCATAGTTATAGATACTTTTTATATGCTTTGTTTGGTGTGCATAAGCTCCTTTTCAAAATAATATATTATTTTAGATAATGTGGTGGGTGCCGAACACACCCATAAATATCAAGGAGTCATAAATCAGAATTTTATGCAACCAAATTGTGACCGAAGAGTTTAAGGTTCTTAGGATGACTACCTTTTTGCGGTCCCTAGACCACTCAAGTAGGTCTGATAGGGTTCCTTCAATTATGTTGTTAGTGTCTTCTGTTTTGTTTATGTTGATGTTGCTGTAATTGTGTACCATACAAGTTTTAGGGGTAGAAATTGAATGAGGTTTATGAAATAGGGAAAGGGATTTACCTTGTACGATCGGTAAACTCTTTCAGTGCAGGAATTTCACAATCATCAAAGATAATTGTTGATGAAGTACCTGAAAAATACATATCATCTATTTAAGAGATAGGCTGAGGTAGCTTGGTTATGGACTATGGATGTAAAATATAGTATCGAATCACAAAAGTGGTGTACTTACTATAGAATTGTTTAACATTCAGAGAAGATAATATGATGGCATAGGCTTCTAGGTGGTTGGATCTCTTTTCCAGTAATTCATCTCCCATCTTATCCCATAGATTAACACGTAACCATCTCCCTCTTTCGCTGATGAGTTGTAAATCAAGAGTTTTAGTTCTTGTTCGTTGTACTTGTTTGCCAACACTTGTCACACAACCGATGACATCTGCATAACAGTACACATAATTGATATTGTTTTGTTATCATATTTATATTACATATACAAGTGTTGTAAATAATTATAAAGACTCCTTACCAACTAAGTACTTTTGATTTGTAGATTGCAAGTCTTCAAATTCAACCAAGTCGAAAGGGTACCGTACAAATTCTTCAGGTTTGATCTCCAATCCATTTAATACGGTAGATTTGTCCAGCTCAATCATGTACGGATGTCATTTTTCATAATCCATAAATCTTTCTTCTTTGGGACTACTTGCATCTTTTCCACATCATATACAGTTCCTTCTTTCAATCTTGAGAAAGAGTGAGCAATGTTGCTCTTTGCTATACCATGTATAGTATTCCCATGCATGGTAGTGTAACATTAGAATTAGAATCTAAAAACATACAAAAGGCACATACAAAAAATTACAGAACACAATACATAAGGCATGCATGTTACCTTTGAGTCGGAGAAAATGAAATCAGTACTCATGAATTTTCCAAAACGGTTCTTCCCATCCCATTTTCTACATAGCATCACTCTTATTCTTGCATTTGCACCTTCTGTTAGGTCATTTATGAAGATAGAATCAATTTTTGTGGTAGAGTCGTTGTTCGGAGCCATGGTGGAGATGATTTGAAGGTAGGGGTACTGGTGAGAAGAGAATGCACTGGTGTACCTATATATATATAGATTAAAGTTCAATAGTGAACACATAGTATTAGAGAATAAGTGAACAATTATGGACCTTTGGATGATAATCAAATGGATGGCTCAGATTATCCTTACAAATTTGACACAATTTCAAATTTAAACCAATCCCTTAATTATAGGAAGTGATGATTGATCATAGAAATTTTGGAATTTCAAAATTAAACCACTTAATTATAGGAATTTTGGAAAAACAACTCTCTCTCACCCTCTCCTCTACCTCTCGTTCCAGATCTGTAACCTGGACACCGTCGGCCACCAAGAACCCGACGACAACCCGCCACTCGATTTCGTATATACATTCCTCAGATTGTCATATACAATATACTATACATATATACATCTTATTGTAGGAATAGGTCACATAAACAATTCAACCACAACAAATTTCGTATATACATTCCTTAGGTTGTTATATACAATATTACTGTACATATATATATATTGATCTGTAGAAATAGGTCACATAATTAAACAATCCAGCCTCAACAAATTTCGTATATTCATGCCTTAGGTTGTCATATACAATATTATTGTACATGTATACATCTTGATCTGAAGAAATAGGTCACATAAACAATCGAAGCACAACAAATTCCGTATATACATTCCTCTGGTTGTCATATACACGATTACTGTACATATATACAATGATTGGCAACGTGGCGGTTCGTGGTGTCTTTGACGACGTGGTGGTTCCGACGGGGCCTTCTAGTGAATTGGTGGTTCCGACGGCCGGCGCAATGGTGGTTCGATGTTGTCAGCGCAATGGTGGTGGCCGGGGAAGTGGTTACACCGGCGAAGTGGTTATATATAATATTACTGTACATATATACAATAGTGCAATTAGTATCTAGCCGGAACAAATTTCGTATATACATCTCTCAGGTTGTCATATACAATGTTACCGTACATATATACATCCGTAGAAATAGGTCACGGAAGCAATTCAGCAACAACAAATTTTGTATATACATTCCTCAGGTTGCATATACAATATTACGATATATATATACATCTTGATCGGTTGAAATAGGTCACATAAACAATTTACACATAAATTCACGACATATACTAAATCAAATCAATCATATACATAATGAAAAAATTATATACAAAATTACCTGATGTCATATTTATACGATTAATAATTGGCAACGTGGTGGGGGGCGAAACTCCGACGCAGTTCGACTGGGGGCTACGAGAGGCCGGCGGGAGGGGACCCGAACCTACGGATGAGCACCGGCGACAGGCGGAATCGGGAAGCGACCAACGTCGGGCACTAGATCTGGGGCGCAATCCGGGGGACGGGCAAAACCCCGAATCTGGAGGGGGGATCCGGTCGGGCGGGGTGCAAGGCCGGTGGCGACGGGTGGTTGCCGGAAAACTCCCTGGAGTGGTGGCACTAGGGCGAGAGGTTGAGCGGCGATGGAGCGGCGATGGAGTGGACGTCTGCAATGGCGGAAATGCTGCGATTTTGGTGGTTGCAATTTCGTTTATGCGTGTTTTGATGAGGATGAATTCTGATTTGGGTGGTTACAAAATCATGGGAGAGAATCTCTCTAATTTTGCTTTTTTATTTCTATTTTCTTATTAATGAATATTGAAGACACTCATCCAGCCATCCATTACAAATCTCATCCTACGGATGAGATTTGTTCACTTGTTCTCTATAGGAGGTTGTTCACTATAGAACCTACCTCTATATATATATACTAGTATTTCCGGCCCCTGCCTACGGTAGGGGACAACGCTCTTTTTATACGGCCTTCATATAATTTGAGTTAAATGTAGAAACACATTTGATAGAGTTATAATGCGCCTTAACTCTTAAGCCTTTCTTATTACGGTACATTATATGTATGTATGGAAGCCATTTAGAAATAATAACTAACGCGTCAACGGGTACCATGCATGTTACTGAGAATTTGTTTGGATATATAAGTAAGAAAGTATGTAGCACCGTAAGTAATTTTCGATGATGATAAAATATTTCACTTGAGATTTCATATAGTATCACATATGATTTTTAATTGATCAAATATATTTTGAAATAAAATGATAGTATTTTATCTATAATTTTTATTTAAGTCATATTATATAAAATTCAAATTCAAATTCAAATTTATTTTTAACATCAAATCATGATTTTGGATTAACATATTGTAATGATTTTGAATAAAAAAGACGATATCAATGTTTAATTCCTAATAATATTATTATACATTCCTTTATCAATTGAATAACACATCGAAAAAATATTACCGATTGTGTCCCATACAGGGTACGGGCAATAATCTAGTTTTATTTATACATACTATGGATGTGTGAATATCAATATATAATAGAAGACTAATAATCATTTTTGTGAAATATCAAAACAAATTTGAACATTTTGAATACTAATTGTATCAAATAATTTTGAAGAGTTTTGTAGCGTCTATAGGAAGAATGTCTGGATGGAAAGTTTCGTGTCATTTAAGTTGACCCCAACTCTCTTAGATCATTAACTCCTTAAGAGGATGAGGCATCTCTGTCTCTAATTATAATGTGTAGCAACTTTTGTTGATTAATAGGTTTTTGATTTCCTTTGGATATGTTACTCAAATAATCTTTAGAAGATCATAGATGAACTTATCACCCAAACCTAGTAGATATGCCCGTGCGGACCGTACGGGGCAAGAATCGTGTATGCGTATTTTCTATATGTTGATAAAATAAAATGGATTATAAATCAATGTACTATATTGAATTGAAATTATTATAGAATATAATATATTGATGTTATCCATTATGATATGGTTTGTGTGACATAATACATTACTCGCAGTCAATACTTTATTCTATCATTATTATTTGCAAATAATACTACATTCTCGTTTCAATTCTACCAACGATAATGTTGATGTTATCCATTATGATATGATTGATGTCACATAATACATTACTGCTAGTCAATTTTTTATTTTTTTATTATTATTTTGCAAATAATACTATATTCTCGTTTGAGTTCTACCAATACTAATGTTTCATTTTTCTATCCAAACCAATGTTTTATATTTTTTTTTACTATACTATCAAGATGAAAATATACTTAATACAAATACTACCCAAAAACAATTTGTAAGATAAATATCACATGTCTTCCCTAACAAACCCCCTAATTGGTACAAAAAAAATCTAAAAACTAAAGTGATTTGGACTTAGTAAGGGCAAAATTAGATCATTGGGACTGGAGAAGCTTCAATGAGTAGAATAGTGACAGAAAAATTGTTTATCTATTATCACTACTATGATGTCCCCCTCTTCTTGCTTTATAAATACATCCAGGACTAAAAGTTACACACATATTCAGGAGTTTCAAACTTTTAACTAAAGTTGTCCCACTGAATATATACCATGTTGTGACAACTCATAAGAACTTCATCAATGTGGATCACAACTGCACCAAAGGGACCCCCATCGCCACATTGAACACCTTAATTTGTAGGCTTCCCCTACAGCTTTTACCAGGAACTTGTGGTCTTTTTCCTGCACAGCTGATATCAAGGACCACACCAAATGGCAGTTAAGAGGTAAAAGGACTCAAAAGAAGCATAAGCTTGAGGATCTGATTGTTACATTTATAAACCATGAAAAATGTCAATGCAAATTACATCCTGTTAGTTGATAGTTGAAAAATGTTAAGCTCCAAACAGTGGGTTTTCATAGATATATACCGGAGCTATTGACAGTTAATGGCAAAATATATAGCAGTTTTAGAGAGGCATGCTTCATGCTTCATGCTTCATGCTTCATGCTTCATGCGAGCGATATATACTGTAGCGACGGATGCCACCTATCCTTCAAGTTGCTCAAGTATCTGCAATGCTATTTGATGATATGCAAGTTCTGCTTCCATCCAATGTGTTCAAGAAGGATATCCAAATCATATTTCTTCTCAAGTCATTTCAAATTCTCTCTTTTAAAATTATGCACTTACCGTGGCTATAAGCCGTTGAAGAATGAGCCTCTGCAGCTGAGTTTCAACAGCAGACATTGCTGCAGCTCTGCCACAAAATGGGCTGGTGCTCAATATTTACTTGAAATGGGCTGTTTCAACAGCAGCTATTCTTCAATGACGACGCCAACGCCAATTTCGTCAACTCGAAGGAAGCTCTCGTGGAATGGAACTCTCTCTTCATCGATTGCTACGATGTTCGCCACCTTCTCTCCAGCCCTCCCGCCTCCTTCAAGAGGCTTCGTCCGACTTCCGGTTTGTCTCCGCTTCCCGATGCGCTTCTGGAGTCAGAGCTCGACGCCGAACGCTACGCCGACCTTCCATGATCTGTTTTTAGAGAACTTGTGGAATGAACTTGTGGGATGTGCATGAAGCAAAGCCGATTCAGCTGCCCTGCCCCGCTAAACTTTTTCTTTTGGATAGATCCTAAATTTGCCATTCATTTTTGCCTGCTTAATTTTTCCCATTAGTGCAGTCCGATTCAACTTTCAAGTTTCAACCCCATGTGTTCAGCACATTATGAAAAAAAAGCTTTCCATCCAGTAATCTAAACTTGAAGCCATCTCAAGCTGAAAAGTGTGTTACAAATTCAATTAGCTAGAAACTATGAAATTTCCTTCACAATTCTAAACTATTTTATCATAATTTCAGTGCTCACAAATACCCGATTCAACCTATTCATCTCCATTTTCAATTTGTACAAACAAATGAAAAAATCAACAACAATCAACAATAATTTGAGAAACAGATGATTTAAATTCTAAAAATTGGCCAAGAATCACAATTTGACGGTTGGTGGATTTTGTTTGAATGCACAAAACATCAATGCTTCAAAAAAATCTTTTATAGTAGCCACAGAACTATACATGCGAGCAATGTAGAAAAATAGGGGACAACATTGTTTTCCATTGAAGGAAAAAAAAGAATTAAGAGCTGGGAATTGTATGAATACCCTTGATTTCGAATTGGACTAATCTGTCTAAAACACTTCAACAGACAGAAAAATCAAAATCAAAATAGCAGAAAAATCATAGCAGAAAAAGCATAGCAAATTAGACCGAGCTGGGAATTGTATGAATACCTTTGATTTCGAATTGCATCACCTATAAACATAGCAGAAAAATCGAAATCACACACCTTGGTTGCAAGGAAAAGGGCATCTACTGTAATAAGAAATCCAAAATAACAGAACAATATACTGATGATTACTATGAACAAAAATTGGTTACAAAACAGATGCTCATAGTATGAATAGGGAATATGAGCAATTATGTGGTTTAACAAACACAGGGAGAGGAAAAAAGATGAATAGACAGGCGAATGGATGCTTGCAGTGAGTAAATATGCAGATATTGAAGCAAAAATAGGTAAAAGTACCTTTGGAGTGTATCTTCAGACGGAAACAACTTGAGAAGTGTACAAATCAAAGTCTGTTTCTGTTGAATGAAACTCCGGATTAGTCTGTGTATCAAATTCAGATGAGCTTGATGCTTGCTATTTTCGTGTGCATCCTTCTCCTGAATGTTTCCATGATCAGTGTAAGATGCAAAACACGATTAGAAACCTCAAAGAAATAGAGCCCTATAACCTCAAATTTGTTTAACAAAAAAAATCAACATTAACATACTACACTTGGAATATAAGCGATGTGAGATTCTCGAACCTTTGGAATTGGAAGTCCCCCGAGAATTTGCTATATATGTACCTTCAAACCCTGCAATAAACCCCATGAGCCAAAAGCAACAGCAGGAGAAGCATAGAGAGCATAATGAAGTCTTCCTTCTGCAGCATGTTTCTTCACCATGCTTTGTAAGACCCCCCAATCTCTCAGCGTGAAAGCACCTGGCATACCTCCCTGTGATAGACCAACCAAAATCCACAATTTCATCAATATCACAGGCACTGGAAACATTAACATTGAAAATTTAATCACATCACATTTCAACATCATCAAGAGTCGACAACTGAAATTATTGGAGAAATTGGGGGAGAGCGAGAGTCTTACAGGGAGGGAGATGAGAAGGCAGTGTCGGAGCAATCGGCGACGATCTTGATACCATGGCAGGCGTCCACACGGAGCTCCTTCTCGACGGAAGCGACGGTGACGTGAGCGCCAGCTCAGCGGTGGATGTCGATGGTGATCATGGCCTCCGTGGGCTCCGTGCCATTGGCCACCGAAATGAAAGCCTACGAAGCATATCGGGAAAAAGGAAGGCCAACATGAATTCAGAATCGAAATTGAAAACTCTGAACATCAAGCTCTAGAGAGATTGAAACCTACCGGGAAAGAATTTGCCGACGATTCGAAGGTCAACACACCCGCGCTTGTCGGGGCCTTGGTTCGGCCGCCCGGAATTGAGGCTCTCAAGGTCTGATTTCAGGCAATCGACGAACCAATCAGAGATCCTATCATTAGGAGCGGCGTTTGGGATCTACTGTCGTCCCCGACACGGCGGCGCTCTTCGTCGTCGTCGAGCGGCGGTTCACATCTCGTTAGACTGCAGGTCCTGTCGGCGTTAGGCCGATCGTCGTCGTCCCTAGGCTGCTTGTTCCAGAGGAGTAGACGGAGACTCTACACCGAAGTTTTGGCAGAAGTGGAATCGGACGAATCTTCGAAGCTCCGTTTCTTCTTCATCGGAGATCGGAAGAGTTTGGCGGAGGCGTCCTATTCGCCGTCGTCTGAGTAGGAGGAGGAGATGTTGAGATCGAGCAGCGGCGTTCGATTGATTGTGAGTGGAAGAGCGAGGCCGAGCTGAAACGCCACCGCCATGGATGTAAGCTCTGAAATTGAAATGGAGATTTGGGGAGGAATTGGAGGAATTGCTTAACATTCTTGACTGTCTTCTCCTTCCACCGGAAAGCCGCCGTCGGATACGCTGCTGCTGTCCTCGACACCGCTCAGTCCGTTACCGCCGAGATTGGAGTTGTTCTGTTGAGATCCGGCCGGCGGTGCAGAAGTGGGTGTTGTAATTTGGGGGGAGGAGTTCGGGAGAAAGGGGGCGTGAAAAGAGCAGGTTGGGTTCTTATTTTTGCCCCAGCCTTAGGTTTTGGGGAGAAGAGAGGTCGACGTTACCCAATTACTCAAAGGAGTAACCGGTGGGATAGCGTAACGGATGGACCCGAGCGTTTTTTGTTCACACCTCAATAACACCCTTTCTTTCATGGTAGACGTTACACTACAATAAAATGTTTGGCATTCAATTTCGGCAGCAATCCATACACCAAAAAACTATAGAGATTTGTATAAAATGCTTAGCATTTATTACGCTAAAAACCTTTCTTTATAGGTTTATTGATTGATGATATATATATATATTAAATTCTCATGGTGTTCAAATTTGAAAGTCAAACACACGTTACAATATGTAATTAGTGAGATGGTCTTCCTAAGATAATTAGTTGCCTTTTTCATTAGACGTTTCAAAATGTAATTAACTGGGCTGATTTAATCAGACGTTTCAATGTCATTAATTGGATTGATTCATGATATTTGAATTGGGTTGTTTTAGGAGGCAATTAAAACTCTTGATTTTCAACCAAATATTCCGCTGGTTCCGCATTCCGCAATAACCAAATAAATCCAAGGTTGGTGTGTACTACCGCAATAACCAAATATTCGTTATGATATGAATATAAAATCCATGATATATCTACCGCTATGTTATGATATGAATATTAAAGGTGGGTGTATATAAGATTTTTCCTGGGCCTTAAATGCATTTCGTACACAACTTTTTTAATGTATTATATAGATATGCACCATTTTTTACCCAATTTGGATTGTTTATATAATTAGATTTAAGAGATATAAATTGATCACTGGTTTTACTGTAAAGAGAATTTCATAGGATTCTTCTATATCTATATCTATACTATCTATATAATTTTGTGTACATGAGGGATATTTAATGCCCTCATGGCACATTAATGTGCCCTCATGCCACATTAATGAGTACAAAAAGTAAATAAAAATTGATTATTTGAAAGGATAAGCTATTGTATTAGAAGTGTATAACAATTACTATTTTGTTTAATATAGGAAAGTAAAAAAGTAAATACAAAAAGTGATTATTTGAAAACTATATTTTTTGTCAAAAAGTTATCATTTGAAACAACACATTTTTGAAGAAATGTATAACAATTAGTATTTTGTTTCACATAAAAAACTAAAAAGTGAATACATAAAGTGATCATTTGAAAACTATATTGATATTGAAAACTATAAAATTTCTCTTAGAAAAAACTATTGTATTAGAAATGTATAACAATTAGTGTTTTATGTCTCATATAAAATATAAAACTATATTTATAATTTTGTGTTAATAGGGGGTATTTAATGTCACCATGACACATTAATGAGTATAAAGAAGTGAATAAAAAAGGTAATTGTTTTAAAAAACAAACTATTGTATTAGATATGTATAAATTAGTATTTTGTTTGCTAAAGAATACTAAAAAGTGAATACAAAAACTGATAATTTCAAAACTATGTTTATGTATACTACATATATAAAGTTGTATAGATGAGGGGATATAAATGTCTTTATGATACATTAATGTTAATATTAATATTACTTAATAAAGAAAACTATTTTTAAATGAGAACATAAAACATAGAAAAATATTGAGGATGAAAAAAGTAATCAATATAATGTATTTGATCACAAATTTCTAAATACACTTATAATTAAAAATTATTTATATATTTATGTATAATTTAATGGTTAAAAAGCTTCTAAATGATGAACCTATCACACATGAGAATTATTTTTTTCACCTTTTAATTATTTTATAGATAATTTAAAAATTTTAGTTGGTAAGCTAGGTTGTAATGCAAAGGTAGTCGAATATTATTTTTCAAGTTGAATATGATAGATCTTTTTTATTTTAAATGCTATTATGACACGTTTATCTTAATAGTAGTATTACATAATAAAGAAAATGATTCATGTATAACAACATAAAACATAAAAAAAATAATGAGAATAAAAAAGTGATCAATATTATGCATTCAGTCACAATTAAATTTTTATATATACGTATTATTAAAAAAAATTATAAATTTATGTGTAGCTTAGGGTCCGTTCGGCACTGTAGGTAGCGGGGAGCGGAACGAGCGAGATGCTAGCTGAAAGCCAGCCCCTTTGGGGGTACAAGGGTGCATTTTTTTGGTCGATTCCGCACCATCTAGCAGAGCCCGCTCCAAAAAAAAACAAGTATTGAATGGAGTCTTAATGGTTAAAAACTTCGAAATTATGCACATATCAAACCTGAATTATTGGTACTCTACGTTGTAATGCAAAGGTTTTCAAATATTATTATTCACGTTGAATATTATAGATCATTTTCATTTTACCTTGCATATATTTCTTATTACTCCAATTGGCAAATTATAACACAAATATACTAAAATATTATTTTAAACATTAAATATATACATATAACTATCTATAAATCAATAAATATGCATATAGACTAGGAAAATATAGCAATTAATACTCATATGTTTTTATACAAACTATACGATAAAAGAAAGAGATTGTTGAAATTTTAGTAACCTCTTGAAATTGTCCTTCAACTTACGGTCTTTTTCAAATAATTTAAACATAGAGTGTAGTTAAATACAAGAGAGGTTAACAAAATAATTCAATAAAAATATGTTAAAAAATAATTCAATAAAACACTAAAATAAATTATATATAAAATAATTCAATATGTTTAAATTATGTTTAATAAAATAAATAATTCAAGTTTTTTATAAAAGGTGTTTATAATATGAACCCGTGCGTATGCACGGGCCTGACCTCTAGTTATATATATATATATATGTTTTGGACCATTCAATCTAATCAAATAGATTTTGATCTTCTTGATAATCATAATACAATACTCCGTAGCACTTAAAAATTCACGAGACAAACGAATGAAAAACAAATGAAAAAGATATTATGAAACGTAAAAACAAATTCGTGAAAAAGCTCAAAAGTTCACCGAAAGAAATGGTACTCATATGAATTTGTTCAGGGGCTCCTCTTCTCAAAACAGAAAACTTGAGTAGTTCTCCTCACTCTCCCTTTTTCACTTGCACACTCGAACCTTCAATTCTTCAAATCACAAATCTCTTCAGATTCCAACCACAACTTTCTCCCTGAAATCTTGCTCCCCACATCCGATCCCGATGCAACTCGTAAAACCACCAATCCCATCCCCAATCCCCCTCTGATCCGTCCTCAGATCCCTCGCATGGAAACCACCGCTCCGTCCATCTTCCTCTTCACCGTCCTCCTCACCCTCCTCTCCGTCACCTCCTCCGACCCGACCACAGGATCCGAATCCGACTGCACAAACCGCCGCATCTACATCCGGAAACTCCCGACCCGATTCAACCTCGACCTCCTCACCAATTGCTCCGTTTACCACCCCCTCTACGACGACTTCTGCCCATACCTCGCCAACCACGGCCTCGGCCAGAGAACCCACAATCGGTCCAACTCCTGGTACAGATCCGACCCCCACATGCTCGAACTCATCTTCCACCGCCGGATCTTGGAGTACCCCTGCCTCACCCCCGACCCATCCTCCGCCGACGCCGTCTTCCTCCCCTACTACGCCGCCATCGACGCCCTCCGCTACCTCTACGGCCCGGATCAAAACCTCAGCGCCTCCCACGGCCGGGATCTCTTCGAGTTCCTCACTCTGGGCGACGAGCCCTGGATCTGGGAGAGGAACTCCGGGAAGGACCATTTTCTGGTGATGGCGCGTGCTGCCTGGGACTTCTCTCAGCGCGTGGAGGTGGATCCGCCCGTTTGGGGGACCTCGTTTTTGGAGTTGCCGGAGTTTTATAACGTTACGGCGTTGACGTTGGAGGCACGCGCCTGGCCTTGGCAGGAGCAGGCTATCCCCCATCCGACGTCGTTTCACCCGCCTAGCGTTGGTTTGTTGGAGTCGTGGCTCGTGAGGGTTAGGCGTTCGAGGAGGAGCTCGCTGATGTTGTTCGCCGGCGGTGGGGGGACGTCGTCCACGCCTAATATTCGGCGGAGTATAAGGGAGGAGTGTCTCAATGATAACACCTCCACGGACGCTAATTCCACAGGTGCGTTTGCTTGTTTCTCAAATTTGTTGATTATAGATTGCAATTTCAATTATGGAATCTGGAATGAGGTGTACAAATTGCAGGGAAATTTGGGCGTGTTTTTGAAATTAGGGATTGGGTTAGATGAGTATTAGATAGAAACTTGATAGCTGAAGACAATTGTGTATAGGATTAGGGTTCAATAGATACCTCTGAGACCTAAGTTAGAGGCCACCTGATTGAGGATATGTAATTTTGATCAGTTGTTCTTGATTGAGTAGTTTTGGTTGAGCCTACAGAAGAAGATTTTAGAGACGGTTTGGATTTTTTTGGATCAGTGATGATTCTTCTTCCTGAATGCTACAGGCCGATACCAGAAGCTGTGTGACATGGTAGACTGCTCAAACAACGTATGCGAGCACGACCCGATTCGTTTCATGAAGCCGATGCTCCAAGCGAGCTTCTGCCTACAGCCTCCAGGGGACCTTCCAACACGTCGGTCGACGTTCGACAGTATAATTGCAGGCTGCATCCCGGTTTTCTTTGAGGACCAAACTGCAAGGAACCAGTATCAGTGGCACTTGCCTCCATCAGAGTTTGACGAGTTTGCTGTTTCGATACCAAAGGAGGACGTCGTGTACAAAGGACTGAAGATCAGAGACGTGTTGATGGCGATCCCGAAGGCCGAGGTGAGGAGGATGAGGGAGAAAGTTATGGAGCTCATACCCAAAGTTATGTATAGGAAGCATGGGAGTTCACTTGGTTTGAGGGCCAAGAAAGACGCCTTTGATATTGCTATTGATGGCACCTTGCAAAGGATCCAGTCTAGGCTTAGTGAATTTTGACTGGCATATTTTTATGCTGCTGCCTAAACTTGTATAGGTTGTGCTCCTCAGTCCTCATAGATTAGATCAGTTGTCTACAAATTGGTTGAGTTTGAGCTCATTTTTATTGGCCAAAGGTTTAAAGTTTACATGTAGACACTAATCACACAAGGCACACAAATTATGTTCCCATATTTGAATGGCTTAAGGAAATAAACTTGGAACACAAACAATGTCTTTGTTAATGAAATGCAGTTTGTTACACAGCCAATGCTTCTTTCGGTTGAGTTCCATCAGCAGAATAAGCATCCTTTGTGTCTGTAAGGTATCTAGCAAAGTCTTTTTGAGCTTCCGACATCAAGAACTCAACTCCATCGTCCCAGTTGTCGCGAAACGACTCTGGGCAGGCGATTATCATCTTTAATGAAGACCAAGCCATTTGCCTTCGCCACTCCTCCACCGGAGCGCAACCACATTGGGTAGCCAGCCAGTCAAAGTATTCGAACTGCAATGCGCTTTGCAAGTTATGTTTTTTTACCTCAAATTACAATTTTCTTTCTTTCGTTATAAAATGATGTTTTTACCATAAGTTCGCCCAACATATGTGTATATCTCTTTGGTACACCAGTTTCATCCATTTTTGAGTAGAAGGCTTCAACGTCCTCCCTCATCTTTTCCTTTGATGGAAGTGAAATTCGTCCTGACAATGCACCTACTATCCACTTGCTTTGTAATTCATATTGTATGAATGGAATAACCTAGCATAAAAAATTCAAAATAGTCAACAAATCAATCAATAGTACAAGCAGTGCTTGTAGCGACCCTCTTCCTTACGGTATCAAAAAATAAATGAATCGAAAGAACACATTGAGAAACTAAAGAACCATACCTTCCATGGGATCCCAACGAAGGAAAGTTTTGGAGCCAAGTTAGGTGGAAAGACATGTTTGTACAATGGGCCTACACGATTGTCGTCTACCGCTACAACATCAATCGTACGAAGAAAGGGGAAAGCATACTTATATCTACATTAACATCAAATGAAGAAAATTTAAGGAGGATGACAGTTCAATATAAGCGATTCGGATTTCAAATTCTTTTGCAACGTACCCTGTGCAGTGCATGATGACATGTGCGAATATTGTGCTTCCATCTTCAAATGTTAGAGTACCATCTTCATTTGCACTTGCAACCTATAAACATATATACAATTCAGATGTACAAAGATTGAATAGGGGTTTAGTTCTTTTTAACATCAAACATTCTATATTGATGATGGGCATAGAAAAAGGTCAAGGTGAATTTGCCATAGGGTGAAACCACATGTTATCAAAACTAGGTTGCTTTTCAAATGCTATACTTGAAGCAGATCTAGATGCAACATGCACTTCCTTTGCAACTGTTGCAAGTTCCCTTGAGATATCTCCTGCACTAGAACCACCCCCTATTACAAGTACCACCTGCAACATAATTAATCATAACTACAAATTACTAGATCTAATAATATAAAGGAAGTTTCAAGGCAAGACCTTAACATATAGTAATATCAAAATACCAAGACAACATAATGAAATCTCGCTTACCAAATTACTATAAGGTTTAGGAACACGGTAATTATGGCTGTGAATTTGCTTTCCAGGCCATTTTTCAATCCCTACATTTACATTATGGAATCAAGATGGAGTACTTTACTTATATGATCTGATGATCATGTCTCCATGCAAAACTACTTCATATAGAAAGATTTTTACCAAGAATTTCAGCAATGTGTGGTTGTGTATAATGGCCCTTGCAAACAATTACAGCATCAAATGTCTCATCAACTTCACTCTCATTTTTACCTCTCCAGCTTGTTGACGTTACCTTAAACTTGCCATTCTCTAGCTCCACGACATGCTTAACTTCAGTTTCGTAGCGAACGAGCTCATTCAAGTTGAACTTAAGTGCAAAATCTTCCAAATATCTTAACACCTCTTCATGAGATGGGTATCTGCGAGGGTCCCTTCCTGGATCTTCTGTAATATGTACAATAAAACTCAAGCTTATTTGCATTTAAAAGTATACTTTTTCACATTCACAAGCCAAGATTAAATCTAACAGATGAAATAGAGTGATTGCTTCTTATATATAATAAGGGTAGTTCTCACAGCCGTGTTTTAAATTTACTTTTTAACAGGAAATCGCATATCCTTAAGAGTATGTACAATGGTAAGAATTGCACATCCTCTTAGTACTCTCTCCTCTATGAGGATATTCTCTTTGATCTAGAAATTATATGAGGATTCTCATTTGAAGGAGGAATGAAAGAAATCATTCTTTTGTAAAGGTATGTGATCATGGCCTTCATGGGCTCTTGTGCCTCCTCACTTTTAACCAATCATAACTCGCCATGTGTCCAATCAATGTTCAATAACTTTCATTCAATTTATCTCAATTTACAATTAATAATTTTTAACAAAAAATAAATATCACATTTTAAAAAATTAATGTTATTGATTATACTTTTTTTTTTGTCTATAAATTGAGTCCAATATTATCCTATTTTTGATAACTTTTAGTTCTTTTTTTTCTCTCTCTCTCTTATATCATGGATCATTATAATAACAAAATGTGATATTTATCCATAATGTTGTTTTTATTTTTAAGTTGTTTGTGTTCAGAAGTATCTTAATGTTAATAATTTTTTTTATTATTAGCTGCTAATATATATTCATTAATAATTTGAGATTCTATTAATCAAACTAAATTAGTTAATTGGATAGATTTTATTGTTTAAAATTTAAATAATTTATTTGAATATATTTGATGATATATAATATATGATAAAATATATATGTAAAACTAGAGGAGAGCAGATGATGAAGATCCTTCTTGTTGTAGACAAAAATAGTAAAAGAGGAAAGAAATGAGCAATGAGATAGTTAAAAATGATATGAATGAAAAAAAATGATGTGTCCAAAAGAAAAAAGAAGAGAGAGAAAATTGAGAGGGGATTGAACCTTCTCTCCATTACACATGCTCTAAGAGAGAGAAAATCAGAGGTCTGAGGTCATCAAAATTTTCAACTCAGCTTGTTGGTCAACGACATTCCTTACCTTCTAAATTTGCTTTTTAAATTGGTTTTTGGTTGCATAGGTGTCGCATTTGTGATTTGTTTTGTGGAAATAATGTTGTGTTGGTCTTTCATCATAAAAATGTTGTGTTGGTCTTTGTTTGTTTGAACTTGGATGGTATGATTTGGTTTATAGATGGTTAATACGTGAGGGGTAATTAAGAAAAATGTTGGTATAGAGGTAATCACTTTGATATAAAGTGTGGCATTGTGATTGGCCGATTCCTGGGTCCGGTTTAAAAATTCAAATCGCGATGATTAAAACCCAAGAGTATTTTGGGAGTTGGAGTACTAATTTAAGCCAAAGTACAAGATAATGGACTTAAATTTAATTAATTCCAACTGGGTATTTAGTAAACATAGGGGAATTAAAAGCAAACAAAAAAAAAATTGGGGCATCGATCGAGAATAATAGAGGAATTTCCAGTATAATTTAGTGAAAACCCTGTGAATCTCTATTGGACAAAAATCCAGGAGGCAAGGGACATATAGAACTTTACCGGAAAAAAAGGCCTAACCCAAATACTATAGTTGACTTTGAAATTAGGACAACTCACAACAAAAAGCTTAGATGAAAACTGTTGGGCCTAAGCCCATTTGTCCAGCCCAAGAGGCCCTTTAATTGCATCTGAGGTAATTTTAGGGTGGAGCTCACTTCACACATATATATTACGTATGTGTGTGGAAAGTGGGCAAGAGAGATGTGAGCAGCCGATCAAAACTCTTTAGAGAGAGAGAGAAAGTACAAGAGAAGAAAGAGGGAGAAAGAAGAAGATAGAGGAGAAAGTGGGTGAAGGAGTGATCTTCCTTTGAAGCCCGGGTATATTCGCCTCGTCTCTGGGATTCGACAGCGGGTGTTTGTCGATAGGTATTTCTCCGTCTAGGAAACCTAATCTCATTTGTTACAAGTGTTTGAGTTCATTGAGGAGTTCCAGAGTAGTTTCTCCTTGTATTGATAATCTCCGGTGTGAGATCCGAAAACACTTGTACTTGACTTGTTGATTAGTGGATTTGTGCTCGATCGGGCAAGTGGTTTTTTCCCTCGTTTTGAGAGTGTTTTTCCACTATAAAAATCTTGGTGTCCCTTGCTTATTATTTGGTTTGCTTGAATTCTGAACTGTCGTTGATTGGTTTCGTCGTCTTGGTTGTATCCGGAAAATCCTACAGATTGTTATTTTTGCTTCCGCTGTGATTGTCTGTGGGACTAGGAGCTAGTGTCGATCCCCAACAAGTGGTATCAGAGCTTTGGTTAGAGCTCCGTCTGTGTTTGGGTGATATATGGCGACTAAGACAGATGAGTTTGCGGGTACAATGATCAAGCTGACGTCTTCGAACTATTCTCTCTGGAAGTCGAAGATGGAAGATATTCTGTACTGCAAAGATTTGTATGATCCGGTTGAGTTGGGATCAAAGAAGCCAGACAGTGTTCAGGATAGTGACTGGAAAAAGACGCACAGAAAAGCAGTCGAAACCATAAGGCAGTGGGTAGACAACAGTGTCTATCATCATGTGAGCAATGAGACAGATGCACAGGTCTTGTGGAAGAAGCTTTAGTCTATGTACGAGAGGAAGTCAGCTCAAAGTAAGGCTTTTGTGATCAGAAAGCTAGTTAATCTGAAGTACAAAGACGGAAAGTCTATTGCCGAGCATTTGAGTGAGTTTCAGGAGCTTGTAAATCAGTTGAGCACCATGAAGTTGCCTCTTGATGATGAGTTGCAAGCATTGATGCTCTTGAGTTTTTTGCCGGATACTTGGGAGACATTGGTGGTTTCCATCAACAATTCTGCTCCTAAGGGAATTGTGTCCTTCAATACCGTGATTGATAGTCTCTACAATGAGGAGACTAGGAGGAAAGACATGGGTACTAACTCTTCGCAGACTCTGACGACTACAGAGAATAGGTCCAGAGGGAGAAGCAAAGAGAGGAAAGGACGCGGAAAGTCAAAAGGGAAGTCACAGAACAGAGGTACTTCTCAGGGTAAAGAAAAGTTCAAATGCTTTCATTGTGGCAAAGAAGGGCATATGAAAAGAAATTGTAATGCGCTGAAGAAGAGCAAGAGTGAAGAGAAAAATCAGAATGAAGATGATAAAAACACCACAGCTGCAGTGTATGGTGAAGAAGAAGGGTTGGTTGTTCTGTCTTGTGTGGATGATCACAACGACAAACTTGACTGTCGTGTAGAATGGGTAGTTGACTCAGCTGCATCCTACCATGCTACACCGAAGAAGGAAATTTTCACTAGTTACAAAGCCGGAGACTTTGGTAAAGTGAAGATGGGGAACAACAGCTATGCAGAGATAGTCGGTATTGGAGACATTTGTGTTCTGACAAATGCGGGTTGCACATTGACTCTGAAGAATGTGCGACATGTACCGGATCTGCGGATGAATTTGATTTCTCTTCATGCTCTGGATATAGACGGCTACCAAAGCTACTTTGCTAATAAGAGCTGGAAGCTGACAAAAGGTTCAATGGTGATTGCTAGAGGGAGTCTTAGCTACACTCTGTACAAGACTCAGATGAAGGTCACACGAGATGGCCTGAATGCAGTTGAGGATGAGACATCAATGAACCTATGGCATAGGCGCATGGCGCATATGAGTGAAAAAGGACTGCAAATTTTGGCGAAGAAGTCTCTCATCCCTTCGGCCAAAGGTATGACTCTAAGCCCTTGTGATGATTGTGTTTTTGGAAAACAAACTAGGGTGTCATTTAGCAAATCTTCTGAAAGAAAAAAAAATTTGCTTGAGTTGGTGTATTCTGATGTATGCGGCCCCATTGATGTACCCACGAATGGTGGTCGTAGATATTTTCTGACTTTCATTGATGATATGCTTCACGAAAGGTTTGGGTGTTTTTGTTTTGATGACAAAAGACCAGGTTCTTGATTGCTTCAAGAAATTCCATGTAATGGTGGAAAGAGAGAAGGGTTGTTCGTTGAAGTGTCTCCGTAGTGATAATGGACGCGAGTACACTTCTAAGGAGTTTCAGAAGTATTGTCTGGAGCACAGCATCAGACATGAAAAGACGACTTCGGGCACGCCACAACATAATGGCGTTGCGGAAAGAACAAACAGAACCATCCTAGAGAAAGTCAGATGTATGCTAAAAATGGCGAAGCTTGAAAAGCCATTTTGGGGTGAAGCAGTGATGACTGCATGTTATCTGATGAACAGATCTCCATCAGCAGCTTTGGATTTTGATATTCCTGAGAGAGTTTGGTCTGGCAGAGACATTTCATACTCTCATTTGCGAGTCTTCGGGTGTAAGGCTTTTGTGCACGTGCCTAAAGAGCAGAGACAGAAGCTAGATGACAGGGCGGTGACTTGCATTTTTCTGGGTTATGGAGATGCTGACTTTGGGTACAAGTTGTGGGATCCAGAAAAGAAGAAAGTGATAAGGTCTAGAGATGTGACCTTTCATGAAGACAAGATTTTGTCAGATTCAGATACGCCTGAGGAACTTGAAGAGTTCCCACTTTATTTGCCTTCTCAGTCAAAAGGTAGTAGCACCAATGATGATTCTTCTTCAGAGAATGGCTTTGATGAGATTCCTGAGTCAGATGATGACTTACCAGAAGCTGAAGCTGGTGAGGGTTCTGAGCAGGGGGAGCCGGAAGAAATTGAAGAAGAGAATGAGCTCAGAAGATCAAGAAGAGAGCGTCGTCCATCCACCAGATATCCCTCGTCTGAGTATGTTGCAGCTACTGAAGAGGGGGAGCCTGAAAGTTTTCAAGAAGTGCAGAATCACAAAGAAAAAGCTCAGTGGGTTGAAGCCATGAAAGAGGAGTTGAGTTCTTTGAGAAAGAACAACACATATGAGCTTGTGAAACTTCCTAAGGGAAGAAAGGCATTGAGAAACAAATGGGTGTTCAGGCTAAAGACGGATGGAGAGAAACTAGTCAAGTACAAAGCCCGACTAGTTGTAAAAGGCTTCAGTCAGAAGAAGGGAGTTGATTTTGATGAGATCTTCTCTCCGGTTGTCAAGATGAGTTCCATCAGGGTGATCCTTGGCTTAGCTGCAAGCATGGATTTGGAACTTGAGCAGTTGTGTAATATCCGCAAATTTTATAAAATGGATCATGAAATTCTCCTTAGTTTTATGACTCAATTTTGTCTTTGGAACGACAAGAGAAAGGTCAATGGTCACCCGATTAACCGAATAGCGTTGGATAACGCTAAACGGACACCTTAACTTCAAAAATTCATAAAACCTTCATTAGAGCTCGGAATTGAGTAATTCCAAAGCCTAATGGTAGATAAAGGAGTCTAGTTTCCTCCTTCAAAATTTTAGGCAATTCCGATAAGTATCCAAACAGTTATGCCCATTTTACTGAGACGTTGCCCAGTCCCCAGAAGGCAGTGACCGCCGCCTTGCTGCAGATGCAAGTGGCTCGACGAACACTTATATTGTGGGCGCCGTGGTTTTGAGGTCTGTTATAGTATTGCTTGGAGAGCAATCCTCACACCTTTTGGGCAATGTCAACTATGGATTGTCAACCCCTTTTGGCTTGTTAGGCTAGAAGTCCACTCTCTCTTTTGGATTGTTATGGAGGTTGAACACTATAAATAGGGGTGTGTTGGTGAAGGAAGAACCCACACAAATCTCTCCTCTCTCCCTCTGAAACCTCTTCCATTGCAAAGTAGAAGTGTTCTTCTTGCTACTGTTGGCAAAAGCTTGTCGAAAGGTGGCCGGAATCGATCGGAGGAAGCTTGCAAAGTCGCGCCGTCGTCACTGCAGGAGGCAGCGACCGCCGCCAACAGGGGCAGCGCCCGCCGCCAAGCAGGCAGCGACCGCCGCCAGTGCATATCTTGCACTTAGTGTCCGAGCGTCGTCCTAAGCCGTTGCCCGGGCCGTTCCTCGCTCGTGCCTTGTGTTTTGCCTTACCTTAGGCCTTGTCTAGGGCCTCGGTAGCCTCGACTCCACGCCTCGGTTAACATTTTAAAAACGTCTTAAGGCAAGTGGATGGTTCTTCGTTTCCTTACTCGATAATCGTGAAATTGCTTTCCGTTATCAAAATAATCGTTGGGAACAAACTTGTTTGCTAATAATTTGATTAGGATTATTATGCTTAGAAATAATGACCATTGTTATTATTTATTATTATTATTATTATCAAATAATAGACTTGGACTTAGGACTCCGATGATGTGTGGCCTTTGATTGTTTCAAGTCTCTTTTCGAGACTTTGCTCTGGATTAGCTTAAGTTAGGGATTGCCGGTTTAGTGATCCGCTGTCTCTCTATAACGTATTAGGAGGTATATCTCGTTATCGGCTCCTGATACTGGGTCATGACTCTACCTCTCTCCGAATAGAGAGGTGAACACTCTTGCAAAGTGTTGAGGATTAGGTTCCTCACCTCGGTTCGTCCCTCACTAGGGCTTGCCTATCTCTAAAAGTCACTAAGTGAAGTGCATTGATTTATAACTAATGAAAGATTAGTGCTTCGTGCATAGTAATCAATGAACGCGGGGTGATTAGTACAACTCGGAAAATCACTTCGGGTCCACATTATTGACAATCTCCTATCCAATCTGAATGCATGACTCGAATTGTTAAAACGCCTATAAAATGACAAGATGGGTTCAGGTGTTTAAGCGTCCTTGTGGCCACCTCCCTGTCGGCATCTTTGAGCTGTGATGAGGTTGATACGATTTGATTTATGTTGGATGCTTTTCAAACTCTTGAATGATTAAAGTTCCCAACAAATCTATAAACACATTTCTTTCTTAGGCGTTATCTCCTAATAACGTCCTATTCCCGAGGAAGTTTTATCTTCTCTCGTTACCCTTCGTACACCGTGCCAAACACTTAAACCTCTCGCTGAAAGAGCCTTATGCGTTCCACTATAAAGAACCTTTGACTGTTGGGCATCAGTCGGTTTTCCGTTAGTCTATGATGCCCTCATGTCTAAACCTTTCTGAGAACCGAACTTTATTCTACCACTTGCTTAGTCTCGCGTTAGACTAACATCCCTTCTTTCTTTCCCAACATTGTTGGCTGGTATTCCTTGCCTTTATGGGGATATCAGATAGGAAAGGGAAGGCTGTTCAGAAGGAAGCCGGAGTTATCAGGATCTGAAGGAAGGAAGGAAGACATGACGGAAGGAAGGAAGACATGACGGAAGAAAGGAAGGAAGAAGTCTTTAAAACGCCTTTTGCTTTGACCATACTTTATGGTTCCCACATGCTTTCGTCTCTCTTCGAGACTTATCTTCTCCGCTGCAACTCTTTACTTTTGTATTATCAAACAACTAAGGATGTAAGAGCCTTTGTAACCGAATCCAAATTTTGTTATAAAAATAAGATTTAGATTTGTTATTCTCGTGTTATGATACTCAAGCCTTAAACGGCTTCGGACCGTGAAATCCGAGGTCGTTGGCGGTAATACCCTTATGCTTGTGAGATCGGGGTGTTACAAGTTGGATGTGAAAACTGCATTTCTCCACGATGATTTAGACGAGGAGATATATATGGAGCAACCAGAAGGGTTTGAAGTAAAAGGAAAAGAGCACTTGGTTTGCAAACTGAAGAAGAGCTTATATGGGCTGAAGCAAGCTCCCAGGCAGTGGTACAAAAAGTTTGATAGCTTTATGGTGCATCTTGGCTACACCAAGACAAGTGCAGATCACTGTGTTTACTTCAAGCGACAGACAAATGGAAAATTTGTCATTCTTCTTCTCTATGTTGATGACATGCTCATTGTGGGGCAAGATAAGTCTCAGATTGCAGAGTTGAAGCGAGATCTGAGCACTTCATTTGATATGAAAGATTTGGGACCGACACGCCAGATTTTGGGTATGCAGATTACTTGTGATCGGAAAGCCAGGAAGATTTGGGTGTTACAGGAGAAGTATATTGAGAAGGTTCTCAATAGGTTTCAAATGAAAGGTGCTAAGTCGGTTAGTACTCCTCTTGCTAGCCACTTCAAACTTAGCAAGAAGTTTTGCCCATCTACAAGTGAAGAGAAGAAGAAGATGACCACCATTCCTTATTCATCAGCGGTGGTAGTTTGATGTATGCGATGGTGTGCACCCGGCCAGATATTGCTCAGGCGGTTGGTGTTGTGAGCAGGTTTCTTTCCAATCCGGGTAGAGTTCATTGGGAAGCTGTAAAATGGATCTTCAGGTACTTGAAAGGTACTTCTAAGATGAGATTGTGCTTTGGAGGAGATGAGCCTATTCTTGAGGGCTTCACAGATTCAGACATGGCAGGAGATCTTGATGGCAGAAAGTCAACATCGGGATACTTGTTTACTTTTGCTGGGGGAGCTGTCTCGTGGCAGTCCAAGTTGCAAAAGTGTGTCGCTTTGTCCACGACTGAGGCAGAGTACATTGCCATGACAGAAGCTGGAAAAGAGATGTTTTGGGTGAAAAGATTTCTTCAAGAGTTGGGTTTGAGACAAGGAGAATATGTGGTGAACTGTGACAGTCAGAGTGCTCTAGATTTGAGCAAGAATGCTACATATCATTGTCGGACAAAGCACATTGATGTGAGGTACCATTGGATTCGAGATGCTGTGAGCAATCGTCGGATGTGTTTGAAGAAGATTCACACTGACAAGAATCCAGCTGACATGTTCACTAAGGTGGTGACTGTTGAGAAGCATCGGTTCTGCGCCAAGATGGCGGGACTGGTGCATAACTAAAGTTCCGAGCCGGTGTGGACGTCTTCCTCTTGGGCTGGAGGGGGAAATTGTTGGGCCTAAGCCCATTTGTCCAGCCCAAAAGGCCCTTTAATTGCATCTGAGGCAATTTTAGGGTGGAGCTCACTTCACACATATATATTAACGTATGTGTGTGGAAAGTGGGCAAGAGAGATGTGAGCAGCCGATCAAAACTCTAAAGAGAGAGAGCACAAGAGAAGAAAGAGGGAGAAAGAAGAAGATAGAGGAGAAAGTGGGTGAAGGAGTGATCTTCCTTTGAAGCCCGGGTATATTCGCCTCGTCTCTGGGATTCGACAGCGGGTGTTTGTCGATAGGTATTTCTCCGTCTAGGAAACCTAATCTCATTTGTTACAAGTGTTTTAGTTCATTGAGGAGTTCCAGAGTAGTTTCTCCTTGTATTGATAATCTCCGGTGTGAGATCCGAAAACACTTGTACTTGACTTGTTGATTAGTGGATTTGTGCTCGATCGGGCAAGTGGTTTTTTCCCTCGTTTTGAGAGGGTTTTTCCACTATAAAAATCTTGGTGTCCCTTACTTATTATTTGGTTTGCTTGAATTCTGAACTGTCGTTGATTGGTTTCGTCGTCTTGGTTGTATCCGGAACATCCTACAGATTGTTATTTTTGCTTCCGTTGTGATTGTCTGTGGGACTAGGAGCTAGTGTCGATCCCCAACAAAAACTGCATCCAAGAAATCAGATAATTGTCCCAGAAAATACATGATCGATTTATAAACCAAAATCAGATGCCACATACCGGAGTATTACATATATATATGCAAGGAAATTAAACCGAGGGAGAATGCAAAAGCTTACCGGTGGCCACGAAGGGGAAATCAGTAAAGCCCATGATTTCTCTAGGCAAGTTGGTGCGGAGAGATCGATAGAGGCTCGAGTGAACCACTTTCCGGTTCGGGTCCAGCCCCAACGGGTCGGATTCGAGTGCGGGCTATAAACCCACGTCCCGCCCAACTGCGATCCTCGCTCGAACACCACAACGACGTGGCCTTCCCGACGCAGCTCCTTAGCCGCCGCCAAGCCCGATGCGCCCGCGCCTATAACAGCCACGCTCTGACTTGTTAACGACATTTTCACAAGAGCTAGAGGGGGATTCAGAATTGTGATCGAGGCTATGTGGGCACTAGCCTAAGCAATCTTTCCTTCTTTTACTTTAGTGTGGGTCAACATTAAACTATACTATAGTAAAGTTGTACCTGTCCTGGGTAGGCTACCCATCAAGTAATGTAGATGGAAAATGATATAATAAGAGTACAATAACTAATTCCTTCTTTCTTGTCAAAGTTCACATCGAGACAAGTGCACAAATTGTTTCCCAAACCTGAATGGCTTGACCAAATAATATAGAGCTCCAAAAATGTGTCTTGTAACAAAACTGGATTGGTTAAACAGCAGAGGCTGAGGTTAGGAGGATGAGGGAGAAAGTGATGGAGCTCATCCCCAAAGTTATGTATAGAAACATGGGAGTTCACTTGGTTTGAGGGTCAAGAAAGACGCCTTTGATATTGCTATTGATGGCACCTTGCAAAGGATCCAATCTAGGCTTAGTGAATTTTGACTTGCATAGATTAGATCAGTTGTCTACAAATTGCTTGAGTTTGAGCTCATTTTCATGCCCAAAGGTTTAAAGTTTACATGTAGACACTCATCACACAAGGCACACAAATTGTGTTCCCATATTTGAATGGCTTAAAAGAAATAAACTTGAACACAAACAATGTCTTTGTTAATGCAATGCAATTTGTTACATAGCCGATGCTTCTTTCGGTTGAGTTCCATCAGCAGAATAAGCATCCTTTGTGTCTGTAAGGTATCTAGCAAAGTCTTTTTGAGCTTCCGACATCAAGAACTCGACTCCATCGTCCCAGTTGTCGCGAAACGACTCTGGGCAGGCGATTATCATCTTTAATGAAGACCAAGCCATTTGCCTTCGCCACTCCTCCACCGGAGCGCAACCACATTGGGTAGCCAGCCAGTCAAAGTATTCGAACTGCAATGCGCTTTGCAAGTTATGTTTTTTTACCTCAAATTACAATTTTCTTTCTTTCGTTATAAAATGATGTTTTTACCATAAGTTCGCCCAACATATGTGTATATCTCTTTGGTACACCAGTTTCATCCATTTTTGAGTAGAAGGCTTCAACGTCCTCCCTCATCTTTTCCTTTGATGGAAGTGCAATTCGTCCTGACAATGCACCTACTATCCACTTGCTTTGTAATTCATATTGTATGAATGGAATAACCTAGCATAAAAAATTCAAAAATACCAACAAATCAATCAATTAGTACAATAATACTTGTAGCGACCCTCTTCCTTACATTATCATAAAAAAATCGAAAGAACACATTGAGAATCTAAAGAACCATACCTTCCATGAGATCCCAACAAAGGAAAGTTTTGGAGCCAAGGTAGGTGGAAAGACATGTTTGTACAATGGACCAACACGATTGTCGTCTATTGTTACAACATCAATCGTACGAAGAAAGGGGAATGCATACTCATACCTACATCATCAAATGAAGAAAACTCAAGGAGGATAGAAAGTTCATTATAAGCGATTCGGATTTCAAGTTCTTTCGCAGCGTACCCTGTGCAGTGCATGATGACATTGGCGAATACTGTGCTTCCATCTTCAAATGTTAGAGTACCATCTTCATTGGCACTTGCAACCTATAGACAGATTTACAATTCAGATATGAAAAGAATGGATGAAGGTTAGTTCTTTTTAAAATCAAACATTCTATATGAGAAAAGGTTAAGGTGAATTTAATTACCATAGGGTGAAACCACATGTTATCAAAACTAGGTTGCTTTCCAAATGCTATACTTGAATCAGATCTATATGCAACATGCACTTCCTTTGCAACTGTTGCAAGTTCCCTTGAGATATCTCCTGCACTAAAACCACCCCCTATTACAAGTACAACCTGCAACATAGTCAATTCCATAGCTACAAATTACTAGATCTAATATAGATGAAGTTTCAAGGCAAGAACTTAACTTATGGTAATATCAAAATGCTAAGGCAACATAACGGAAACTTGCTTACCAAATTACTATAAGGTTTAGGAACACGGTAATTATGGCTGTGAATTTGCTTTCCAGGCCATGTTTCAATCCCTACATTCGCATTATAGAATCAAGATGGAGTACTTATGTGATCATGTCTCCATGCAAAACTACATATAGAAAGATTTACCAGGAATTTCAGGAATGTGTGGTTGCGTATAATGGCCCGTGCAAACAATTACAGCATCAAATGTCTCCTCCACTTCACTCTCATTTTTACCTCTCCAGCTTGTTGATATTACCTTGAACTTGCCATTCTCTAGCTCGACGACATGCTTAACTTCGGTTTCGTAGCGAACGAGCTCGTTCAAGTTGAACTTAAGTGCAAAATCTTCCAAATATCTTAGCACCTCTTCATGAGATGGGTATCTGCGAGGGTCCCTACCAGGATCTTCTGTAATATGTACAATGAAACTCAAGCTTATTGGCATTTAAACGTATACTTTTTCACATTCACAAGCCAAGATTACATCTAACAGAGGAAATAGAGTGATTGCTTGTTATATATAATAAGGGTACTTCACAGGCCGTGTTTTAAATTTACTTTTTAACACGGTAATAAGGGTACTCCCCACACTGCCTCAATCAGAGGTCATCAAAATTTTCAACTCAGCTTGTTGGTCAACGACATATTTTACCTCCTAAATTTGCTTTTTAAATGGGTTTTTGGTTGCATAGGTTTGGCATTTGTGATTTGTTTTGTGGAAATTATGTTGTGTTGATCTTTGTTTATTTGAACTTGGATGGTATCATTTGGTTAATACGTGAGAGGTAATTAAGAAAAATGTTGAAATAGAGGTAATCGCCTCACCTTGATATAAAGTGTGGCATTGTGATTGACCGGTTCCTGGTTCCGGTTTAAAAATTCAAATCAAGATGATTAAAACCTGAGAATATTTTGAGACTTGGATCCTACTAATTTAAGCCAAAATACAAAATAATGGACTTAAATTTAATTAATTCCAACTGGGTATTTACTCCAGTAAACATAGGGGCATTAAAAACAAACAAATGCTATAGTTGACTTTGAAATTAGACCAACTCACACCAAAAAAGCTTAGATGAAAACTGAATCCATGAAATCAGATAATTGTCCCAGAAAATACATGATCGATTTATAAACCAAAATGAGATGCCACATATCTATTACTTATAATATATGCAAGGAAATTAAACCGAGGAAGAATATTAATGCAAAAGCTTACCGGTGGCCACGAAGGGGAAATCAGTAAAGGACATGATTTCTCTAGGGAAGTTGGTGCGGAGAGATTGATAGACGCTCGAGTGAACCACTTTCCGGTTCGGGTCCAGCCCCATCGGGTCCGATTCAGGCTGCGGGCTGTAAACCCACGTCCCGCCCAACTGCGATCCTCGCTCGAACACCACAACGGCGTGGCCTTCCCGACGACGCAGCTCCTTAGCCGCCGCCAAGCCCGATGCGCCCGCGCCTATAACAGCCACACTCTGACTTGTTAACGACATTTTCACAAGAGCTAGAGGGGGATTCAGAACTGTGATTGAGGCTCTGTGGGCACTAGCTTAAGCAATCTTGTTTTCTTTTCTTATGCAAAATTTATACAAAATATATAGTGCGAAGATTCCTTCTTTTATCTTATTGTGGGTCAACATTAAACTATACTATAGTAAAGTTGTGCCTATCCTGGGTACGCTACCCATCAAGTAATGTAGATGGAAAATGATATAATAAGAGTACAATAACTAATTCCTTCTTTCTTGTCAAAGTTCACATCGAGACAAGTGCACAAATTGTTTCCCAAACCTGAATGGCTTGACCAAATAATATAGAGCTCCAAAAATGTGTCTTGTAACAAAACTGGATTGGTTAAACAGCATGTTCTCCATTTGATTGAGGTCCAGCACCAGAATTAACATCCCCTGTCTCTTTGAGGTACTTGGCAAAATCTTTTTGAGCTTCCAGTATCAAGACCTCGTCACCGTCGTCCCATTTGTCGCGGTATGACTCCGGACTTGGGACTCTCGTCTTCAATGAAGAATACATCATTTGCTTTCTCCATTCCTCCACCGGAGCACAACCACACTCGGTAGCTAGCCAGTCGAGGTATTCAAACTGCAATGCACATTGCAAAATCCATCAGGATGCAATCTACGAGCTTTCCCATATTCGGGTACGAACCTAATCTTGTGATCAAGGAAATCAAAAGAATATTGTGATCAAGCAGATTTACCAAGAGTTCACCCAGCATATGTGAATATCTCTTTGGCACACCGGCTTCGTCTAATCTTGAGTATAAAGATTCAACATCCTCCATCATAACTAGTGCTGATGGAAGTGAAACTCGTCCAGATAACACACCCGCTATCCACTTGCTTTGCAGTTCATATAGTGCGAAAGGAAGCACCTAACCTATGAAAAAACCCCATAAGTAAACTACGTAATCTGAAGGGGGTAATAGTTTCTACATTTGGTTTCTTATCCTAGAAAGACCAATTCAACATGTTTGCATATCACAATTAGAAAAACAGAATCTTGTTTTATGGAGTCAGAACCGAAACCGTACCCTCCATGGGATCCCAACAAAGGAAAGGTATGGGGCTAATGCTGGTGGGAAGACATGTTTGTATAATGGGCCAACACGATTGTCGTCCACTGTCACAGCGCCAATTTTATGCAGAAAGGGAAACTCATACTTATACCTACATCAAAAGAGTATAATTGAATGGAAATAATGCGTATCAGAAATGAGATTTCAATAAAAGCAATGCAGATGTTATATTCTTCACGGATGAGTAGAACGTGCCCGGTGCAATGCATGATGACATCTGCGAATACTGTGCTTCCATCTTCAAATGTTATTGTACCATCTTCATTGGCATTTGTAACCTATATATAGTTGCATTAAGATTCACCATTGTTTGCTCTTGAAAAACTAAACCTGTTATTTCAATGGAGAAATTTCAACATAAGCCTATTCATAGAGTTAAGTGAACTTACCATAGGATGAACCCACATATTATCAAGACCAGGTTTCTTTCCAAATGTTTCTACGGTCGCAGATCTTGATGCCGCGTGTACTTCCTTTGCTACTGTTGCAAGCTCCCTTGATATATCTTCTGCACTACTACCAGCCCCTATAGTAACTACAACCTGCAAGACAATTTCAGATCCCTTGAGATTAAGCAAACTGAACGACTACGTTAGATAACACAAGCTAATAAGTGTGTGTTTATATTACCCGAAATTAAATACAGCATATATAATGCATTATCCTAGGTAATCCCAACACATTTTGAAGTACAATAAACAAAAAAAGCTAGTTTGAAAAAAAGCAACTTGAGGCAATATCAATAATATTAAGGCGATATAAAGTACTAAAGCAACGTAATGAAAACCCACTTACTAGATTTTTGTATGGTTGAGGAACACGATAATTGTGACTGTGGATTTGCGTCCCGGGCCATTTTTCAATCCCTGCATCAAACATAATAGATTCAAGCTGAGGTTTCCTTACTGAAAACAAATAAGAGATATTTTCATTCCAAAATGGAAACATATCTCCTTAAGAATTACACTCAAACGACTACGTTAAGAATTACAAATAAGAGATATTTTCATTCCAAAATGTAGCGAATGACGCCAACCCAGATAGCAATAAAAAATATGTAGTTGCTAATGATTTAACGTTAGAAGAAATTACCAGGAACTTGAGCAACAGTTGGCTGAGTATATTGGCCTTTGCAAACAATGACAGCATCAAATGTCTCATGCACTTCACTCCCATTTCCTCCATGCCTTCTAGATCTTACCTTAAATTTCCCATTCTCTAGCTCAACAAGTTTTACTTCCGTTTCATAACGAACAAGCTCATTCAGTTTGAACTTACGAGCAAAATCTTGCAAGTATCGCAACACCTCTTCATGACAAGGGTACCTACGGGAGTCTCTTCCAGGACCCCCTTCAATAGTATACAATTAAAATATGTTAGGCATACAAATTCCATAAACATAGTGTCTCGATAGCTATAAGCTCCGACCCCCCTTCATTGGTGGCAATCATCATTTCCACATTTATGTACATTTATAAGGCTAGAGTACTAACGACGAAGGTTCTATGGTAAGAAATGTAACGACTAGACCGATAATAAACGACAAGAGAGTCGTTACTTATATGTTTTGGTTGAAACCAGTGGTGGCTCACTTTACGTCTGGTCGAAACGACAAGAGAGTTACGTAAGGCGTAGTTTTTAACACTTGTGTTGTTACTTATTGTGTCAATAATGGCTCTACATTGTTTGAGTTCACTGACGGAATCTCACAGTGCTAGACTTTATTGATTAGGTGATAAAAGATTCAAGAGGATTTTCATACACGGTTCTATGGCTTAAATTCAAGTTCATAGACATGACAAAAGTAAGTCAATTTTTGTTTGCCCAAAGAAGTAAAAAAGATCTAGTGCTTTGACCCAAAAAAAAGGTCTAGTGCTCGTACTCGTAGAACCCAAAAAAAGAATTCCTTTGTTGGACAAGAACATCTTTTTTTTTTTTTTGGTCAAAGGACAAAAACATCATGTAAAGGAATATCCTAAAATGATTAGTCCTGTCCTATCAAGTTGAATTTGGAATTAAAAAACCCACATGCAATGCAACAGAGCAAGAATCACAAATCGGATCTCAAAACCAGAGGAAAGTCATTTCTAAAGCACATCAATCGGGTTAAAAAACCCACATGCAAAGTAACAGAGCAAGATCAAACATGAACACACAAATATCTAATGAATGTTTACCAGTGGAGACGAAGGGGAAATCGCGAAATCCCATGATTTCTCGGGGGAAATTGGTGCGGAGGGATTGGTAGAGGCTGGAGTGAACCACCTTCCGATCCGGGTCCAGCCCAATCGGGTCGGATTCGGATTGCGGGTTGTAGACCCATATTCCGCCCAATTGAGGCTCTCGCTCGAAAATCACAACGCTGTGGCCTTCTTGGCGCAGCTCCTTAGCCGCCACCAAGCCGGACGCGCCGGCGCCAATTACGGCCACTTTCCGACTTGCTGACAACGACCCCATTTTGACCAGAGAGGGACTCTGTATGACTCTAGAGAGAGGGAGAGAGGAGTGACCGATCCAGTTTCGTTTTGGTGTTGTAGACTTGTAGTGTTTTCATTTTCTTAAAGAGATATTTTGGTAAAATATAATTTAGTATTTTAGGAGGAAAAATATAATTATTATTGTGTTAACTTGTACCGGTAACTAGGCATAAGAAATGCAGTGTCATAAATGGACATTGATACTCACACTGCTCACATTTGCCACGCATGTAATGGACGTGTTTGCCTCGTTGTATTATCAGAGTAATGAGATGATGTATTCATGCTTATCTCTCACATTTCCTTAAAATGCTTCGTTGTGGGCAACTTTTTCACTAAATATTTTACGGTGGAGTTACGGCGAGGAACGAGTCTTCAACAAAGAGATAAGACTGAATATCAGTCATGAATTACATGTGAGGGAGTCGCACAACTCGCGTATAAAAATGCTTTTATTTTTATTTTGGGAGTGTAAGCTTCGTGACACGACGATCGTGTGATTTCATACAAATGGCTGCATAGGATAAGATTAAAAACTATGAATACATTTTCATCAATCATGTGTAACATTACATGTGAAAAGAGTCAAAAACAATTAAATATAGACATTTATAGTCATGTTATTTGAAAAAGGTAGAGTCATTCAACATTTACACATTTATCTGAAAAACAAAATTTCACAATAAAATGAAAGTATATGTACAATCATTTTATATGAAAAAATATTATATAATCATGTTGTTTTCAAAAGCAGAATTATCTCAAGTGAAAAAACACAGTCATTCTCGTTATATTTTACACACTCAAATGAAAAATCACAAGATTCGAAACATGCACATTCATATTAATCAAAGTCACACAGTTATGTTATCTAAAAAGACATAGACAAGTTAAATGATAATACACATACATTTGTTATATTTTACATCTATGAAAAGTAATAAAAAATATTTGCATACGTCATCTTAACTTTTGATATACGCGATCCGCTAAAATTCATTTCCATTCATCTCCTTAGATATCATTCTAACATGATCCATTCACAATATTGATCATTCCCAATACTTTATTACGTCAATAATAGATAAAATTATTTTAAAATTTTGAATTGTAATTTAAGAAACAATTTGCTAGTCCTGTTCAGGACTATGTCAAGGCTCAGATTTGAGGTAACTCAATGCAGTAACTTCTGGGTGTATTTTTTCATTTGATTAGGATGTCTATCCACTTGAAAGATGGACATAATTACATCATTGTTCAACTAATTATTTCAAATCAAATTACATATAATGCTTTCATCAAAGGAAACCGAAAATTGGCATACTTAAACATTGCTTTTAAGCTAATTGGGATTCAGCAAGGCCGATCCAAGATGCGGATCCTTTTGGACTCGTATCTGTTTATTCTTGTTGTATATATATCTCCAATTTTTTTGGTATACATAAACCAAATGCCATAAATCAAAGGGCAAATGATAGTACAAGCATCAATTTTCTTCTTTCAATTGAGATTCATGACAACAATGAGCACCATCTTTGAGGTATTCTGCAAAGTCATCGTGAGCTTCCCTGATCAAGGACTCGTCGTTCCATTCGTCGCGATATACCTCTGGTCTAACCTTTCTCATTTCCGACGTGGAATCGTACATATTCTTTCGCCATTTCTCTGTGCGAACAAACCCACACTGGGCTGCCAGCCAGTCATTGTACTCATACTGCAATCAACAAAATATGGGATGGGTACAGCTGAAAGTTCACCTAAAACTCAGTACATGACACGAGAATGCAACGAGTGTACATTACCTGAAATTCGCCCAGTAAATGCGTATACCTCTTTGGTAGACCAGCTTTATCCAAGCTCGAGTAGATAGCTTCAACATCCTCCGTCATTTCTCGTGCTGATGGAAGCGAAATTCGACCGGATAACGCGCCCGCTATCCATTTGCTTTGCAGTTCACATTGTGGGAAAGGGATAACCTTCCATGGGAGGCCAACAAAGGAAAGCCATGGGGCCAATGCAGGCGGAAAGACGTGTTTGTATAACGGGCCTACGCGATTGTCGTCAACTGTCACGGCATCGTTGACATGAAGAAAAGGGAATTCATACTTGTACCTGTCAAAATAGAATGTACATACAATACTATCCTCACATGTACAATAAAGACTGAATCTTAATTGAGAGGAAATGACAGCGTGATTAGAACAATACCCTGTGCAATGTAGGATGACATTTGCATTTATGGCGGTTCCATCTTCAAATGTTAGCGTACCATCTTCACTGGCACCTGTTATCTGTGTTCATTTTCACATTAGTACAATTTATCATTGACTTCTGCAGAATGAGAAGTTGCAAGTACAAAATTTCTGTTTATAAAATGTCAGAGGACTTAATTGCCTTATAAGAAGCAGTATCTCTTTATAAAATTCCGCGGATACCCTTTTGAAGAAGCTGGATAACGGTTTCTTACCATTGGATGAAGCCACATATTATGAAAACCAGGTTGCTTTCCACATGCTTCCTTTGGTGCAGACCTGGATACAACATGTACTTCCTTTGCAACTGCCGAAAGCTCAATGGAGATATCCGATCCGCTGCTAGCACTCCCTATTACAACCACAACCTACAAACAAAGCACCAAAGACAAGCAGATAAATGCTAATTCAGCAATAAGAATGATTCAAACATATCACCTTAGGTCAAGCCGAGTACAGAATAGAAGCTCACTTGGTTTTTGTATGGTTCGGGAACACGGTAGTTGTGACTGTGAATTTGTTTCCCAGGCCACTTTTCAATCCCTGCAACAAGCTATTACGATCAAGATTTGTCATAAGCAAAAAATGCAATACAAACCCTGTATCGGAACCGCGATCCAAGATCACGCACTAGAAATTACCCGGAACTTTAGCAATCTGAGGCTGAGTATAATGGCCATTGCAAATAACCACAGCATCAAATGTTTCATCTACATCACTCCCATTTCCTCCTTGTGTTGTTGATCTAACCTTAAACTTGCCATTATCTAACCCGACGCTATTCACACGAGTCCGGTATCGAACAAGCTCATTCAGTTTGAACTTAGAAGCAAAATCTTCCAAATATCTCAACACCTCTTCATGACTAGGGAACCTTCTAGAATCTCTCCCAAAACCCCCTGCATCAGTTGAACATATACAAGAACACATTTCAACTATTGCAACTAAAACCAAAACTGTCACAAACTCAATCCAGAAATTCACAATCCTCAGAAATCAACCATTATTCAGCAGCAAGCCAAATCAAACAACCAACGAAATCAGGTCCAAGTACAGGTGAGTAAGCATAAAACCCCAAAATTTAACCTAATTAGAAACCAGGGGCAGAGTAAGATTTATACCGGTGGGGAGGAAGGGGAAATCGCGGAAGCCCATGACTTCTCTGGGAAGATTGGTGCGGAGAGAGCGATAGAGGCTGGAGTGGACCAGTTTTCGATTTGGATCCGACCCGATCGGGTCGGATTCGACTTGGGGATTGTAGACCCAAGTGCCTCCCAATTGGGGTTCGCGCTCGAATACGACCACCTTGTGGCCTTCCCGGCGAAGCTCCCGGGCGGCCACCAGGCCGGCGGCGCCGCCGCCGATGACGGCCACATTCTGAGACGTCAATTGGAGTGGCGGCATGCTGGTTGGCGAGAGGGTTGAAGAAGAAGAGGATTTGAATTTTGCATGTGGACTGAAACAAGTTATGGACATGGATTGGGCTGTGGAAGTTTGGCCGATAATCAGACTAATCAGTCATCACGTCACCTACAGTAATATGGAACGGTTTACGTCTTAATCATCTTTATTTAAGTAAATTGTATTTAATCACCTTATTTCGTGTATTTATTCTATTTAACCACATTTTATATTTTTTTTACACTTAATCACCCTTATATGGAGCCGGTTACACTTAACCATCAATTTTTCATTGGCCGAAATGCCAAATTAGTATTAAAAATTGACACCTTTGGACACTTGGGTATTTAAAAGACATGTTTGGATAAATGGGTATTATAAAACAAAAAATTGGACATTTGAGTATTAAAAAAGAAAAAATTTGTCATTTTGATACAATTTCATGAAAATAATCAAATTTGCATGCAAAACACACTTGTGTATTAATTAAAAATGTTATTCTAGGTTAAGCCTAGTTTTTTTATTTATAATTAATAAAAGTATATTCAAATCTTATGCAAAAATCAAAAATTGCAAATATTTAAACATTTAATAAAAATTTATAAATAAAAAAATTCCATGCAAATAAGAGTTTGATTTGCTTTAAATAATAATTCGATTATATCATCATAAATTATAATATATGTATTGATTATTTATCATGGAAATAATATCTTTGATGTTGTTCATTTACAAGTACATACATAAGGTCAATAAGGATAACGAGTTCATCGGATTGCACTATTAAGCAAAAAAAATTAAAACATATTTCATTAAATATATTTATTTAGAAGAAAATTGGAATAGATATTTATTTAATACTGTAATTTTTAAATTTTTAATTAATAATATATGGCTAACTTCATATGAACCTTTTAAATTAAAATTTTAAAGAAAATTTGAGAATTAATTACTTTTAAAGTCAAATAAAAAATCAATTTCAACAAAAATTAATTTTTTTAATCGAAAAAATAATTAAATGTCCAATTTTTATTTTTATAATACCAAACTGTCAAATTTTTATTTTTATAATACCGAAGTGTCCAGTTTTTTGTTTTATAATACCCATTTGTCCAAACATTTTTTTTAAATACCCAAGTGTCCAAAGGTATCACTTTTTAATACCAATTTGGCATTTTGGCCATTTTTCATTAAAATGTTATATGTTCAGGGTGATTAGTTTCGAATTATATGCTGGTTTGGATTGACTTAACTTTTAAATAGCATTATTTTTATGAATGATATACATTTTTATAAAATAATAGTTCGGGTAGGCCTAGCGGATCTTAAGTTTTAACTTTCATTCCATCATTGACCGAGTTGATTGGGTCAAGTCTCTAATTGATGGTTTCACGCAAAAAACATCGAATAAGTTGGGTCGAGTCGAGTTTTGACGGGTCTAGAAGAATAAACTATACATCGTTAGAGGAGTTCTAGGATCGAAATTATTTTTTTTTGTTGGGAGATACAATATAAACTTAATAATTTACTTTTGTTTGTATAAAATAAAAATTAAAACTAACGGCAAATATGTCATTTACTTTTGTTAATAAAGAAAACATCATTTTTGTCGAATGAGTGTTTAAATCCAACAATTACAAATAAGGGGAGGTTAGGTGTAGAGAAAAACGCAAAAGGGTGGTTAAATGTAATAATTTGTATATAAAAGGTGGTTACGTGTAGCAACAAATATAAATGGTGGTTAAATACAGTAAATGTGAAATAAGAGGTGGTTAAATGCATTTTTCCCTATTTATTTTTAGAATAATCTATCTATACTACTCTTAAAATTGTCCCCAAAGGGGGTCAAATACATGGAGCTGCTTTCAATTAGCCCATCCTTATTTACTCTTCCCTATTTGCTCTCCTGCTGTCAAGAACCATTTTGTATACTCCCATGTTCCGTTACTAATTCACGGAGGCCTGTGGCATTCCCCCTCCCCCATTACTGATTGCAGACCCCTTCTCATTCCCTGTTCAATTCCATGGAGAGCAAGGGGCGTTTCTCCTTCCCACCGGCAGTGCGGTGTGTTCGGTTGGCCTTCTTCCTTCCCTCTCAAAGGCCGTCATAATCGAAGAGTCGAGAAGGACTCCTCAGTATCACAAATCCATTGAAATGAATCAAATCCCTACTTTACCTCGGCCAGATCGCCGACTCCTCAGACCTCCGCCGGCGTAAGCGCCTTCTGCTCGATCCCTCCGTCGTCGCGCTCATCTCGATTCACCGCCACCATGTAGAACCTCCTCCTGATGTCATGAAATTCCGAAACCCTAACTTGCGATGCTACTACGCTGATGAATTGGAACGATTCGTTTTGTTTGTAGGATGGATCATGGCGAGGATTCAAAGGCGATGGCGTTTCAGATGAGAATATGTTGTTCAGAGTGGAGAGGACGCTCAACACGTTCGATCGGATTGAGCTCGATGTGTTCGTTGCTCAGCGGAATGGTGAGGAGTCCGTTTTGAAGATGAGAGGGTCTGTTTTCTGGAGATCCTGCACTATTTACAGTGAGAATTCAATTGTTGCTCTGTTAGAAATAAGTCGATTATAAACACACCCTAATACTTTTGAAGCAGTTCTTACGGTTTCTTTGATTGGCTTTTGTGGATCGTTTCAGCCGGATGGCTCCTGCTCGGAAATAGGAAGACGAAGCAGAATTATCCTCCCGCTGGTATGATCCCCGTAGTTTTCTTATCTGGATCTAATGGAATAGTTCCAATCGTTCGTTGCAATGTTGATATTGTTTGCGATTTCAATTTGTTGCCACTTTCAGTCTTCAAGTATAAATTTTTGATAGTTTCTTAGGCATTCTGTGAAATATTCAGTGAAGTTTATGTTACAGGATTTTAGTTGATGATTATATTGCTTTAAAGTCATGTTTAGTATGAGTCATGAGTAATCGTGAAAAGGATTGAAGCCTAAGTAGCTTGAATCATACCCAATGACCTAAATTAACATCAATTAATATCCAATATCTCATCACTATCCAAATAATGTATGGTGCAATGCAGAGAACATGTTCACTTTTATTGTTTTTGAGAAGTATAAACATCACCAATGCACATTTTTGAGATCGGTTTACACTGTCACGGCTTCTGTTTTATGGTAGGATAAAGACTCTAAAAGGCGATGCTCTAAAGCAGGTAACCCAAAAATTATTAATTTATGTATTGAACCACAGTTGAAAATTGACTTTAATATGCACTCACGATGGAATTTGTATGTGCTTACACAGGTTGTAGAGGAATCCTTAAAAAGTGTGAACTGATTTCACGGTGGTGTTGGTGACAAATTCTCTGGAATATACAGTGGAGGCATGAAAAGGAGACTGAGCTTGGCCATCTCATTTTGTGGTGGAAGTTGTATCGTCTCAGGAGAGATTGCTCTTGCTGTGGATGATTCGTTGCTGCCAACCAGATTTTCCCCAATTTCGCCCTCGATAAGGTTTTCTGGCTTCCAATTCGTTCCTATATATCTATTTGTTAGCATACCATGCCTAAAACTTGCTGATTTTGATAACTATTGCTGAAATTTCAATTGGAGTTCGGATTGTTTTAGGAGGAAAGCTGCTGAGTACAACTTGAAAGTTAGGAACTCTGGATTTTAGTCATCAATCGTTTCTGTGTTATTTTTTCATTTTTACTTTTGGAGTTCAGGCTTCATTAGGTAGTAAGGTAGCGTGTTGAGAAAGTGAGGGTTGTACGGTGTATACTGTGAGAGGTATGAGTTGGTTGAGGTTTCTACCTAGACAATTATCTGGATTTTTTTTCCCTCTGGATTGCATGGCCACTTATCTGTTTTTGTTCATGGGATGGATTTGGAGTGCTCTTCTTTAGTTGTTGTCTACATCTTGCTTCTTTTGATCTCCAAGCCTACCTGTTTTTTCTGTTATTATGTTTCTTACAGATTTGGGGTTGCAAGAACCCCGCCTTGACGGTGAGGACTATCTTGGAGTCATTGATGAGTTCATGGAGGCTGTTTATACACGATGGCCTCATGTGATTGTACAGGTGATTGCTCCTCCTAATACTCTGCTAACTACTCAAGGCTTGTGAATTTCTACTGGAGATATTGATAAATGTGTGCAGTTTGAAGATTTCCAAAGCAAATGGGCGTTCAAGTTGCTGCAGCGTTATAGGCATAACTATAGAATGTTTAATGATGGCGTACAGGTAACAAGCTTTTGCCCATTTAATGCCTGCTTTACTTCTAACTTGATGTATGTTCATGAATTGCAACTCTATCCTCTTTCATGAATGAAATGAAATCTCTCTCTTTTTTTTGTACTGGTGGTTCTTGATAAACCTAAATTGCATTTTTTCTTATCCTTATTTACTGATACTTATAACATAGGGATGTATTAGGTAGCAAGTTTAAGTGCTATGCACAACATGGAATAATGTGGGGGTCGAAGTTCGGAATGCTTTTTCCAGCATCGGTTGAAAAAAACTGTGATTGAAAAAAATGGTTCATAGTATAAAGCTGGAAGATAGAACTTCCTTTTAGAAAAAGGCAGATTGGGTTGTCTTTAGTTTCTTATGTCAAGTGGAAAAAAGACATAATTTTCCTAGAAGGGGAGTTGACTTCAAATCTGCTTTGTGCTGATGATTTTTGGTATGTTGTCTTTTCACTAATTCAGTTGAAGTATATATGTTATAATTTATTACCATATGTGGCGTATTTGTTGCTGAATTCTAATGTGTGATAATAAGCATTATACAATAAAGTGATATTTTGCCAAGTGCTTGTGGATTATTTTACGCTAACCAAATTAAATTCTAGCTTCTGGTGCAAGGTTTGATAGTGGTCCTAATGAAAATCCAGTATGCCTTCTCTGATTTTAATTAATTTTCTTATGATTTGGAGAGGAAAATGCCCCTGAAGTATTTCTTTTGCAACTAAAAATTATATTTCCTGGTCAAATCCATACTCTGAAGGTCTGAGGAGCTTTTCAAAATAGAAGATCGATCACATGTAGTGAATACAGGATGGGCCATGCTTACTCTTATGGATGCTGGCCAGGTGCTCATCTCTTGCCTTATTCATTTGTTGCCTTACATGTGAAGTCTCTTAAGTTGAAGAGTGTACTAAAGCATTATGTTTCCTTAATTTTTTTTTCCCGTGTTGAATTTTGATAAAGGAGAGAGAGACCCCGAGCCACTTCATCGTACAACAAGAGTATTGATCAATTCCCAAATGGAAAATGTAGATTATCCTCAACAGGTCCTTATATATTTCTTTCAACCATTTCTCTTTGTTTACATTTACCGATCTTTGTCCCCACAATAACCCAGCATGAACCATATGCTTGATTTGTGGTGTTTCAGAAACAGGAGATCATGGGTGTATTCAACAAGAACTGTATGATCACAAATGTTGCATATAGATGCATCTTTCCAATCTGGGCACTTGGTGAGTATCGAACCCGGGTTATGAAGACCCAATGAACCTGGTTTCTTCAAGAGTATCGGAACCATTAAAGCTCCTGGTACTTCGGCCTAGCAACCGATCGATCGAAAAGGCATTGGTTGTCTAAATTGTAAATTTAAACCGATCAATAGTCTTACATGTACACGTAACTATGTTGTAAGGTATAAACTTTAGTGAAAGAATTTAGCTATTAAATTTACAATTTAGAAACGAAATAAATTATTGTACTTAATAATTATATCATACCTGATTATACGTGACTAAATATATAATTTAGCTATGCACTTAATAATTCTATTTTTTTTTTGTCATTTTCATTTTTATACATTTGTCTTCTTTTGGAGTGAGTTATAATTGTCATTTTCGCTTTTATACATTTAGTTATAAGGCAAATATAGAATACCTTCACGGGCAAGAAGGATCACAAAACTAAAATTTTAAGGTAAATCGTTATATCTCTTTCGATACAAATTGTGAAAGCTTAATGTTGTAAACTTATAATAAGGCCCTAAATCTTTCCTTTTTTTATACATTCTAAAAAAAAACATTCAAAAACTAAAGTATATATTAATAAAACAAAATTGGAAATAATATAGATTAAATTAAAAAACAAATTTTAAAAACAATACATAACAACTGTAAAAAAACGAAATAACTTTAAACTTTTTAATATATATATATATATATATATATAGCAAAACTAAAAAAAAAAATTGGCCCGCCAAGGTACAACATATGATTATAAACTTGATTTAAGAAGATTAAAAGTCTTACTTTGATTATAATTTTTTTTAGATATTTCACATTTAACATATAATTATGATTTTACATAACTTTTTTTTGGTCGAATATGATTTTACATAATTTTACAACATATAAACTTGTGTTATGTTATCTAAACAAAAGATCTTGAATTGCATTTAGTATATAAGCTTAAAGAATTATTGATCTATATAAATATAATATTATATATTAATATATTATGACAGAGTAGTATTTCGATGACTTATAATATATCACGACAGAATTTCTAATAATATACCATGGCATTAGTAAGAATTTCTAATAATATATCATGGCATTAGTAAAAGATTGTCCCTAAGAGTCAAATACATGACCACCAAGTAATTTTGTTTTTTGTTTATTTTTTATGTGTGTGTGTTATTTATGTCTTCTTATTTTAGTGTCTATTCAAATTCTCTATTAATTTATTTCATTTTTTGTGTTATTGATATTTTTCCATTTTAATGTCTATTCAAATTCTTCCTTTAGGAGATACAAATAATATCAAATTTTCTATTTAAGAAAAAAGATGCAACTACTTAAATTGCATTTAGTTTATAAATATTGAAAGTTATTCATCTACAAAGGGTATTAAAAATATTGAAATGTATATAGTGATATGAGAATAATGGGTAAATTTCCAATAAAACTTAAGGATCGACCATATAAATTAATGCTCTAAAACATATAACTGATCCCCTCCCTTTAATTGTTTCAACATTTTTCAATGTACAATATTAAGTTTGTCGTGCTATGCTATTTAAACAAAAGATCTTCAATTGCATTTAGTATATAAGTTTTAAAAATTATTCATCTATATAAATATAATATTAAATATTAATATATCATGGTAGAGTATTTTTTCGATGACTTATAATATATCATGACATTATTAAGATTTTTTAATATTTTTTTGGCGTGCTTTCACCCGTCCAGCGGACAGGATTTGCTGATTTACCGAAATATAATATTTTTCTTATTTTATTTCCTGCCTACAACCTCTCAAAGTGTAACTCCTACCTCTCCACCCCTCTCTCCCCTTTACCATGACCTTCACCTGAAAAATTACTCCTCATATGTCGTATACACAATCACTTAATAAGAAAATTCGTATGTTTTCTTTACGTTTTGATTTGACCCGTCCTCTACCATTCCTGAACATTGGCGTGCTTATGCACTTAAAATTTCGGTGATTTATAACATATCATGACATTATTATGAATTGCTAATATTTCTCTGGTGTGCTTTCACCCGTCAATCGGACGGGATTTGCTTACTAGAACAAATCTTTGCCACGAATTTCCCCTAGAATAAATTTGACTTAACTAGATTCTTATAGTTTGAGAGTGTGAAATATTTAAATAAATTTTTCAAGGTGAAAAATTATTTATGAGTTGTGACCTTTTAAATCAAAATATATGAAGTACAAATACAAATAATAGTGCCCCTGCGGTAATGACCTCACACCTTCTGTCTATATTGTATATAAGACAGCCAAATGTTTGTGTGGAACACCGTTATGTGAACGATGGCTATCAACACGATGATTTCGGAGAGGGCATAGAAGGATTATCCCTCTGGGACAATGAAGCCCTAAGATCGTCGTTGACGCCTATGTCGTGCCCAATGTCGTGCTCGCCGGCTAGATTATGGTTTGAGACGAGGTTTAGGATGAGAAGCCATTTGCCATGAACATTGACATGCTTATGCAATTACTATTTCGATGATTTATAATATACCATGACATTATTAAGAATTCTAATATTTTTCTGTTGCGCTTTCATCCGTCCAACGGACGGGGGCAACATTAATCCAAGGAAAGAGTGAGTAAGAAAAAAGTAGATATAAAAGGAAAGAAAGAAAGTACGGCAAACAAAAAGGGACGCCCGAAAAGGAATACTGGACAAACAAATAGGGACGGAGGGAGTATTACTTCGTAGAATTAATGTTTTGTGGCGGATCATAGCTTAATAGGAAGAGTAAAGTGTCTTTGTGCAGTGGTGAGACAGGCCTGAATGTTGATAGACTTATAATGCCTTCATGGTACAATTGAATCAGGTCTTATGATGTGACACTTTAACCACCCATCTGGAGGATGAAATAGAAGAAGAATGTAGCTGAATAATGGATGTGATTGAAACCACCAATCCAAACTCCAGGGCTTGTGATTTTGGTTATTGTATGGTACCACTTTGGAGTTTATGGTTATTAAATCTTTGGTTGTGTTGCTAGATATTTATGATAATTTTGGTGGACTAGGTAGCTGCTGCTACTGATACTTATTCAAGCTTGATTGTGAAAATTGAGAGTTGCAAACACATGGTCAACAAATGCAACGCCCTCTGAGATGGACAATTTTGGCCGTTTGTCTTTTTATTCAAGTTTTGGCCGTTTAATTGTGCAGTTGCTAACACTGTCAGGGATTACCCGAGGGAAGTGCAAGAAATGAATGTAATAGCCTGTCTTTCAAGCTTCTATATATATAGAGGAAAACACACTTTGTTCTAATTCCCTGCTCTTCTGGCAATAATTCCACTTTCCAGATGCACTTTTAAGTGATGTGGTGGCCCTTTGTGAATTTGATGCACATTTTTGGTGTATCGACAACTTGCTTTCCCCCGTCCATCGGACGGGGCAAGACTGCTAGGGTTCGAAGGGCAGTACAAAAGGAGGATGAACCAAACCAACAAGGTGGAAATGATGTCTTCGTTTTCTCCATGAACTTTCCCTGTTTCTGATTCTTTAACTTTAACCTGTCTTGACTGTAAAAATCTCAAATTTTTTTTACTGTTTCTTTTATTCCATTCCAGATTATTTTAGTGGTTTGAAGGTATTATACTACATGCCAACAAATTTCTTATTCAGCAATTCTTGGATTATTTAAAGCAAAAATGAATAGTTAATCAAATGAGACAATTGAGAACAAATTGTACCTGCTAAAATTACTTATTTGTTCAAGTAATCTGTTTTTTGTATGCCAACTAAGGCAATGGTGCTTTAGCGTTTTCCAATATTTAAGATAGACACATAGCATTATTCGTAGCAATAGGATGCAAAGTCTAATTGGAAATATCCACTAAGTAAGATTAAAAAAAATACACATCTTTGTGCCATGGCTATTTCAATGTGTTAGAATGGTACAAATTATATTGCGTGCTCTCTATAGTTTTTGACACCAATATGATTTTAGAGGGAAAAAATCCAAAAGTTTTTGGCATGTCAAGGCTAATATGAAAATACAGCAAGTTTTTACAAATCCCGTACCATGTACGCGTAACGTAAATGTAAACCCGCCTTAATCGATCCTAGATCGAATTTTGATACAAGCTTGCTTTTTATTCGAGAATTTACAATTCAAGTCCGATAGACCCAAGTTCGGACCTATTAACCTATATAGAAACTTTTTTAATTATAATTTCAATTGTGAAATCTATTATTTTAATTAATTATGTAGAATCTTCATAAAAATTTAAAAATCACTTTTACCTAAAATAAAAAACATTTAAATGAAAATTACATTTTCATATCAAAATTAAGCAAGATATCAAAATCATTTTTTTCAATTGGTTCCAGCAGAATTTGTTACTGATTTATATTAGGAAAATAAATTAATCTATCAAAAGTTGGATAAGATAGTATAGCAGATCTAAATGTTAGTTACCATTGTTATAATAAAATCATAATTTTATTCAACATTGATTACATGGCATAAATTTAAATTTGTTATTCAACGTTCATGAGGTGACACAAATTTTAACAAAGACATAGGTTCTGGTTTATACTGTATTATTATAGTAGGTCACTACATTACTCGATTAGACAAATTAGGAAACTAACAAACCACTTTTTTGACGTTTTTTCTATTGTGTGCCCTAAGGGAACATGATAAGCATACCAAAAATAGAAACTAAAACCCTAAAAAGTAAATAGTGAACCCGTCACAAAAAAAAAAGGTAAAAAACCAAAAAATAAAAATTTACAAAATCTTTCCTATATAAGCCTCTTATAGGGCACATGATAGAATTTTTTTTTATAATAACAAAAATCAATGGTCTTGGCAATATCAATTAAATGCAGGTATATTTAGAGGTGTCAAACGGGTCGGGTCGAATGGATTCGGGTTCGGTCTCTTCGGATTCGGGTTGAGTGCGTGTTCGGGTTAATGCGTTACAGGTCAACCTTTCACAATTGCTTTAATTTCCTACTTCATGCATGTGAGAACTATCAAACTCTTTATACTATGTGTTAGATATATTACACTTGCAAGCATTTTTGGGCTATTGATAAAAATTTAGAATGGAAGCCTCAAAGCATATCTCCATATTTTTCATAATTAACTTATTAAATTATAACTGCTAAACTAAATTTAAAACTAAATTTGTTCCGCGTCTAACACATGCATAATTATGTATTATTTTATATATTTAGAATCTACTCGGTACCTAATAAAACAGGAAAGCAACCTGTGACGAAAAAAGTCTCATACATTTAGTTATAATTGAATCAATTTTTATTAGTATATTTATCCAGATAATTACTATATAAATTGATCCCCTCCCTTTAATTGTTTCAACATTTTTCAATGTACAATATTATGTTTGTCGTGTTATGCTATTTAAACAAAAGATCTTCAATTGTGTTTAGTATATAAGTTTTAAAAATTACTCATCTATATAAATGTAATATTAAATATTAATATATCATGATAGAGTACTATTTCGATGACTTATAATATACTATGACATTATTAAGAATTTCTAATATTTTTCTGATGTGCACCCGTCCACCGAACGACAATATCATTCAGTTAGATGGCTCGAACGAGATTGTGGACGACTGCAACTACCGCATGCGCTCCCATCTCCCATGGCCTTAAGCCACACTCTATTCACTCAAAAACTGCAACCCACTATTTCAGCATACTAATCTTGGATTATTTAACTAGAGTACGCAGTGTTATTTTGTTTTTGGTTTTATAGACTATTTTCAAGACTTAGAATTCTATGTTCGTGTAGAAATTGAACCAGTAACTGCACTTGCGTTCTTAATGTTGCTGACCGGCGATTATAATTTTATATGCTGAATTTTGTAACCAGAATTTGAAGGTCAACTACATTCAATCATGTCTTAAAATACAAACGACCCAAAAAATGGATATTGAACAACTAACTATAATTGTTATCTACACTAATAAACAACAAGCTAATATCTTCCAGGACACCAAAAAATTTGTTATTCACAACAGATTAACGACCATGTACACCTATTCCGAAATAACCAAAAATTGAAAATTTGTTATTCACAGCAAGCTAATACCTTCCGGGTAGTGTATACTACTACATTATTATGCATTTAAATAACCAAAAATTGATATAGAAGTCGGGGATTATGTAACACTGAAGACATTAGACTATATTGTCCATCCACTATATACCCCAACTTTCCAATCAAATATTATGAATACATATTCTGCAATGCTTTCGCCCGTCCATCGGACGGGCTTTGCCTACTAGTATATATAAGATTGTTATTTTGATAAAACAAATCTTAAGTTAGTGTTTTGTGCTTCATAAACAGAGCAAACAACTCAGTTATTCAAAGAATTAGAATTGTTCCATTAGTACGTAGAAGTAAATAATCCTAGTTATTATGCACATTGTAGAACCACATTACTTTACCAAAAACATGTAGATCAAATGTTGGGGGACTATTTTTAATTTAAGAGAATATGAGTTAGACATCCTGCATGACATCCATACGTGATATGATAAGACTCTAAACTGACTTCGTTAAAAATGCTAGATTTGTCTATTTTGTTTTTTGGTAGAAAGTACTAAATTTGTCTAGTGATGAAGAGAATTGGGTATAGAAAAGACAAGTAGGTTTTCTTATTTGAACATAAGTTGAAATGACATATACTATAACTTGATTAAGTTGTTTCGGCATATATAAAAGCCATAAGGTTTAGAGCCACCATCCTACTTCTCTTGGGAGCGGTTGAAATTGAAGGTTTCAAGATACGCCGTACTCCTTACAAGCAATCGACGAAGTCCAAGAGCGAGTGCATCAATATGTACGCTTGGAGGAGGCCAACCTTAAAGCAAGAGGGAAATCGCCTTCTCCGCCCCAAAGTTCGCAACACCCCTCAAACGAGAACACAAGACGAAAGGAGCGCCTTTCACAAACTAAAGTGGTCTTCGCCATCTTCAACATCCACATCTATAGGATTCTACCTCGCATCAAAGCATGAGAACTACTTTAGCTACCCCCCCCCCCGAAAAGCGAGGGCATTGAGGATGACCCCTGAAGTCGAAAGTACATGTGTTAGAAAATCTGTGTGTGTGTTTTGATGGTTCCAAACAGGTTGCTGACAGGAGTCGACGGCCTTGCAAGAACTCATCTAAGGTCGTTGAACATCAAGAAGTCATCTGGAGGAATTTGGCGAAGAACTGCGTGATCTGATGAATCCAAAATAGGAGTCCTCGACTTCACCGAAAAGAAATCAGAAGTCGTCGACCTCCTCGCCAACCTCATTGCCCAGAAGTCCGAAGCCGCGTAGAATTCTATAAAAGGCAAAACGTGTGAAAGGTTTAAGGAAAGCACGGAAGAGGATTCTGGAGGTTTTATTAAGGGAAGAAGGAGTGCACAAAAGCCAAAAATCTTCATGGATTATTGGGAGATAATTAGGAAGATTTTATTGTGTCTTAAGAAGTGTTTTAGGGAAGATTTTGTAAGGGTTGTGCGTAATTCATTCCTTAGGCAAAAAGGGTGAATTATGCAGCAATCTCTCTAGGTATAAATACAGTTCGGGTTCCTAAGAGAGTTAGTCGAAACGAGGAAGAGAGTTCTCAGAGAGGGGGTTCTTGAGGACGTAAGGAAGTAAGAGAGCAAGTCCAGGGAACCTAGGGAGTCAAGAGAAAACCTTTGTATTTGGTGTTTGTGTGTGGTCTGAGAATCTTGAACTTGGGATTCGTTCATGGTCCTTTAGAAGATTGTGGGATTCCGTCTTTGAGAGTGTCCTTTAGGAGGTCGTGGGATTCGGTCTCTTAGAAGGTGAGTGCGAGAGGAGTGGTATTGAGTGAGGGTTGAGTACTTAGGCAAGAGTACTTGCAAGAGGGTGTGGGATTCGCCTAGCGTGGGATACGCATCTTGAAGTGGGAGCACCTTTGTAAGCCCGAGAAATCAATATAACGAGTCAAAGTACTCTTCAAGTCCTACTAAGTGAGAAGCTTGGGAGGCAAGTGGTTTTTCTCCTTGCAAGCACGTTGGCTACAAGGAGTTTCCACTCAAAATACCCGTGTTCAAATTTGGTATCTTTAAGTTCTTTCCTGTGTTTATTTTTCCGCTGCATAAACATAAGTTTTTGACTCTGGTCGCCGACATCGTAGGTGTCGACGACTTCTAAGTACTAACACAGATCCTACAACATGTATGTACCACAAGTCTCAGGGATACATGACCGAAGATTGCGAGCAATACAAGAAGTTTCTCAAGAGTTTGGTTCGAAAAGGGTATTTGCACGAGTACATCGACAAGGACAAAACCGAAAGCCAAGAGAAACCAAGGAGCAAGCAAATTAATTAAGGTCGTCTAAACCAACTCAGCGATATACAAACACGAAGACGATGAGACGAGGAGCAGCTTTAAGAACTGAGGGCACCACCGTCACCACCACCCACGGGTGAAGGTTTGGTCTTCCACGATAAGGACCTCGCATCCATCCAAATCCCACATAACGACCCATTGGTCCTAGCGGTTGAACTTAAAGGCTTATAGGTACGCCATACTCTAGTGGATCCAGGAAGCTCGATCGACATCATGTACTACGATGTTTTCAAGCTCCTTGGAAGGATGAATGAAGACTTGATCCTGATCAAGATGCAACTCACCGAATTGGGAAGATACCCGATGTTCCTGCTTGAAACGTACACAAGACACGTCAACCCTGCCAAGAAGACACTGAATGTTAAGTTTCTAGTCATCGATGTATCTTCTCCCTTTAGATTCACCAACATAAATCGTGTAAATCTCAGCTTCAATTTGATGTCATGTTCTCACTAAACCTCTTGGTGAATCATGATAAAGTTCGGTGGACCGATGGTCTGGTGGTCGTGTGGGTAATGGGTCTATCATACAAACTAAATGAAGTTCTAATCCAAAACCAGCCATATGACAATGGATAAAGTAACTCCTGAGGTTATATAGTAGGAGATTTCTAATCTTATATCCAATGTTGGTTTCTCGAACAAATCACAACACAAATTAATAGGTTGAAGATTGAGCATATGAAGACTACGTCCAATTACGCACTATTTGGCTGTCCTAGCTGAAACTGGAGTTGAAGCGTTTTTTGTAGCTGAAAACTGGAACTAATGTTAGATTTTTCGAAATAGTCAAGGCTGAATTAGGTAGCTGAATTATGATAATTCTGAAATGAGTGTTCTGAAGGGCTAGTAGCTGGTTCAAAAAAACGTTGTACAAATTTGCCAAAATGGCCCCAAAATAAATAAATAAAATGCATTGAAGGGTAACACGTGCCACTCACGTGCTTCAGATAGGTCAATAGTATCGTGTTAGCCTTTAGATTTATTTGCGCAGTTGCACCTCCCTCTCATGTGTTGGTCCAACTCTAGAATCCGTCCACCAGCCATCTTCTCTGGCGGCTACCATGCTGCAGAGGTCGTTATGCAGATATGAAATACAATCGCCCTAACTTAACAACACTAGTATAGTAAGCAAGTGAATCAGATGCTCTTAATTATCAATTAAATCAGTAGAGAAATCAATTAGGGGGTATGGAAGGTTTGAGCAACAAACAAAACAAAGCAAATATTTTTAATTCAATCAATAGAAAGAAGCGAAGGTTATTCAATCACATAAATTCAATCAAGCTTCACTTCATGAATAGACCTTTAAGGGAAAGTAGTTATCCATAACAATTATAAACTCAAATCTTGAATGAAAGGAAAAACTAATGTTCGATATAACGATAGATAACGCGATAGATCCTAAAACCTAGAAAACCCAAAACTTATATAGTGCTCGAAAAATACGTCATCCAGAATAAAAGATAATAAAAAGAAAAAGAAGATAAAAACGAAGCCGACTCGGATCTGTAATGCATCACACACACGCTCCGTGGCGATGGAAAATTCTTCGTACTTCGTTCATCGCCTTCTATCGTGCACGACCTTCTCTTACCGCGCATGCATCTCTTATACCATCACCACGGCCTCGCCTTGGTCGCCACCAGTGCGGTTCTTCACTATTGCAACTAGAGCTCTATGGAATGCCACCGTGCATGCGGAGCTGGTGCAGATTCAGCTCTTCTTCACGACCTTGTCTTGAAAACTCTTGAAACTTGTATCTTTGTGTCTTTAGTCTTGATATTACAATTGTATACTAATACTAACTTAAACACACTCAATAAAGTTATGCTCCCTCCCTTTCAAAATACATGCCCATTTTTTTCTTGTTTCATAATACTTGACCATTTCATATTTTTTCTCATCTCTTTCCATTTATACCCCTAATAATTATCTTTATCATAATCATTACACTTTTTCATATTTCTTAAAACAAATAATTAACCCTACATTTGATAGGGGTAATATAGGAATATCATTTTTGTCTTAATATATGTGCAAAGTCCAAATGGTCATGTATTTTGAAACGGAGGGAGTAAAACGTAAGAGTTATCTCACCCTAAATACAGTGTAATAAATTCCCCCATACTTAGATCTTGCTTGTCCTCGAGTAAGCTCAAAATAAATCTAACAATCAAACAAATTCAAAATCCACAGGAAATATAAGGGAAAATAAAAGCACTCAACTTACAACCCAAACCAAAAATATAGTAATAGTGAGCAAAACAATGAAGCTCAAGTAATGAAAGAGCTACCTAGGTGAACTACCCAGTCTACAATGTAAATCCCCAAAAGTCCCCAAAAGCATGAATTTTGTCCTAATCTCTAGATTTTTTCCCGCTCAACTCTGCTTATGCGCCCTTTCAAGTTTTCACGTAACCTCTCTTTTCATTTTTCAATAGGTTTGCTCACAAATCTCACAATCAGTCATAAACCTTTTATTATCCCAGCTTAATACTGGTCCGGGGTACCTACTTAAAACCTGACCGCCCTTTCGTGTTTTCAGCTCATCCTAAGATATTATATGCCTTTTTTTCAAATTTTTATGGCTTCTTTTTGTTCAAAAATTTCTATACAAAAAAAAATGGAACAAGTATTCCCTGAAAATAAAGAAAATCAAAGAAATTAAACTATCTATGATAAGCGTAGGGAGTACTCTCTCCCCATGCTTAAATCTTTCATTGTCCTCAATTAATTTAAGAGTAAGGAAATAAACAGAGAAGAAGGAAATCAAAAGATTCACATACGAAGTAGAAGTGATGGAAAGGGATGAACCACTTAGAGTAGCAGAATGCACAACTCGGGAACAATTGGAACACAACTCTGGTGCAATTCCGCGCACGCCCTGTAGGTCGTGAGCATGTTGTCCTCTTTAGACAAAACAAAACCTTCTATAGATAAACCACACACGCAATAAAGGAGTTGCAAGCGGGGAAATGGCAACTGATACGCCGTCATATTAGGGAAACATCGTGTGAGCGGTTGATGGGGCGTAGACACGGTCAGAGCGATAACGAACTCGAACAACATCAACGAACACAACACTTGAACGAGACTCCCGAATCTCGTCTCAAGCACCACAATGTAGCATTCAACTTGAAGATAAAGACTCCCCATATTTGAAAATCGCCACAAACGACATGAATAGCTCCGAAAAATGGTAGAGGACAGAAGGATTTTTTTCCCACGAACTCACATGTGACCGCACGCGTAGAACAAGTTCCACGTGCACGGTACTCGTACCTGTACGTTTGTAATTTCTCGGCATCAAGCACACACAAAATACAAGGAACGTGTGATGGTTTTTATGACAGATTCGACCTTGTAGACTTGTACCTAGACGTTAGTCCTAACAACCGAAGCCAACTAAACCAACTAAAAGAACAAACGAGGGAGAAGAAGCACTGTCTACCCTCGAGTAGACAGTGCTTCTTACAACTGTGTACTAATACTAACCTAAACCCATTCATTAAAGCCCTACAACATAAGATTTATCTCATCCTAAATACACTGTATCAGCCGCGTCGACGATAACTGCTTCGTCACCCGTCCACCGGTAAACCATCGTTCCCCATTTATGACCTCTGTTTTATTTTATTCCTCGCTTTCCGGTCCCAAAACTCAACACCGGTGCCCGATCTGGAATTGAAGGGCTCAACCTGAATTTTGGCCATTGGAGAGTATGTATTCCGTCGCTTTCGTTATGGAAGTAGTAGTATAGGTTTGACATTCATTCCACGATTTGAATTGGTAGTCCTTATTTACTGCAATTCACGACTTGAAACGGTTAATATTAGGTCATGCTTGTACACAGAATTAATGAATGCGTTGGATTTGTATGCATGCCTATAGTTCAAGGATTTCAAAAATAATGAGTTATAGTAATTGGTTTTTAATTTATGATGTGGTTCTCATAAAACAATAGATGTGTTGTGTCCTCTACAAAGTATGAAATTCTTACACATTCTCCATTTCGCATCGAAATCTTGGTGACTTTATGTTGTTCATTGTATTGGTAGCATGTCTTGTATTGTGTGTTTGTTTATTTTTGGTGGTCCTATATGTTTCATAACCTGTCGATGGCCATCAAAGGAGAAGGGCAAAATCACCATGTCGTCCCAAGGGAAGCACAAAGATGCGATGGACTCGAAGGCTAGGGATAAGAAGGGTAGTTGGACGATTGAGGAGGCGAATGCGTTGTTGAGCATTTGACAAGAGTATCATAAACAAAATAGTGTCGACACTCACTTCAACTAGAATGAAATAGCTAGAAAAGGAATTTGGGAAAAAGTTCAAAGGTAGGATCGTGAAGAACAAGTTCGACTATATGAAAAAAAATTGGAGGCTTTGGAGTAAGTTGCGGATGGATGAGACAAGTTTGGGTTGGGACACTGCAGAGGACACCATTGGGGCCACGGATGAGCGATGGCTTAGAAAATTCAAGGTAAGAGAATTGAATTTGCAATAGTTTGGGAATGCTAATATTCTTTATTATGAACATGAGATAGAAACTGAACCTTTGTTGTTAGATTTGCCAGGAAGACAAGGGTCATAGGTGATTGTAAGACAATCCACTTGACCCGAAGCTAGGTGAACTATGGGACATAGTATATGAGAGCATCGTGGCAACGGGCCAACACTGTGTGTCGCCATGTATGGATCAACAACCCCTCCTGTTACTTAATCAAGCCAAGAAGCCCGTATCACTTTTAAGGATCTACTCGGGATGAATGACAATTTATATGAGAATGAGTTGCTACGAGATTTGACACAAAAGGAACTCACAATGGGGGAGCCTGATTGTGCCTCACAAGACACCGCTTATGTGACTCAAAAAGTGACCACAACCACTGACCCTAGCCAGCGGCTAGCAAAACAGAATAAGAAGAAGGGTGTTGCTTTTCTTGAGGACAAGCTTACAAATTGCCCGTCAAACACTACTCGTGTGTTGACAATGATGGAAGCGGATGTAGACAGCAACACAAATGTCACCACGAACCGCAATAGATACGAGTTGGATGACGTAATCAATGTTACCGATAGGATGGAGAGTGAGGGTGCGATCAGAGAGTTGTGGCCTATTTGGTGATACACAGTGGATGAGTTGAATGATGAACGTAACTTCCGCTTGTACTTGACCCTGGATCAGATGCTTGTAGGCTTTTATGGCTCCGATACAAGTTTGGGAAGGCAAGAGGAACCGAGGTAGAGCAGGGAAACAAATGATTGATGATTCATGTTGTGGTTTACTGGTTTTATGAATTTATTATCTTTGATCTTTCACGTCATGACTATCATTGCAAGGATATTATTTTATTGCTATTACCTTCTAGTTAGTGTTGGAATTGTAGAACTGATGTTAAGACTTATTACTACTACGCATGTCTACATATGAGTGTGAAGTTTACAGATGTAGTTTGATCAGTTTAAATGCTTTATTTGTTGATATTAGTTTGTTGATGCACTTTGATAAGTTTAAATGCTTTGTTTGTTGATATCATCTTAAGATTGCACTTTGATAAGTTTGTTGATGCGTTGTCTATTGGTCATCTATGGACTTGTGATTAATATAAGTTGTTATGATGGTTTCCTGAACAGGGTAGGGAAGAATGGCTAGGGGGGGCACTGGTTCATAAAGGCCGGCGTCAGAAAATGTTAGCCCTCCTCCATGTTCTTCTTGAAACACAAGCTACTCGAATTTTCATATACTACCTTACGTATGTGAAGAAGACCCCGTGCTACACATCTCCCGTGACAAGTGACATATGGAAGATGGAAGTTATGAACTCCGAGTAAGATGTTAGAGGCATCAAGTCCATCAACGCTTTTAGGATGGAAAAGCATGTGGTTCGACGCCTATGTGACGAGCTTTAATCGAAGTACGGGCTCCGAGTATCGAAGCATATGAACGTCTTAGAGAAGGTAGGAATTCTTCGATACATCATATTGATGGGGTTTCAAACATGGTTATTTGTGAGCGATTTCAACGCTCAGCCGACACTGTTTGTTGTTCCTTGCACCACGTGTTTGACGCAATAACTGGCCGAAAGATGGGATTCAATGGACTTGCTAGAGCCCTCTTACGGCCTCGGGATCCAAATTTCTATACCATCCCATTAATGTCTCCAAGGATGGTCGGTACACAGTATTCAAGGTAATTCTCTGCCATTGTTCATCGTTATATTACATACAAATGTACATCTATTAGCATGTTGTACAATAAACCTTGATGTCGATCGTCGTACATTTTAGGGAGATATTGGTTGCATAGATGAGACTCACATTATCTGTATGATACCAAGAGTCGACCAACTGTTGTATTGCAATAGGAAAGGCGTATGCTCGTTCAATGTAATGGTGGTATGCAACTTCGATATGAGTTTTAGCTTTATTTCAGCTAGATGGGAAGGTAGTACGAACGATGCTCGGGTTTTTTTTATCATGCCATGAAGAGTTCGGCTATGAACTTCCTGCATCCTTCACCCGGTAATTTGAAATGTATTATTTCAGCCTTTCATTCTAAATGCGATTCCATTTTGGCATTTCTTCAAGTAACTGAAATTGCGATTGTTTCATAGGTAGGTATTACCTCGTTGACAAAGGGTATCCGGATAGGCCCGTATATATGATGCCCTACAATAAGGTGAAGTACCACCTTTCTCAATTTCAAAACGCACTTCTGAAGAATGCAAAACAAGCCATCAACAAGGTGCATTCCTCCCTTAGGAGCTGCATTGAGCGGTGCTTTGATGTCCTCAAAAAAAGATTTCGCATGCTCACATACATGGTAAGCTATGACATCTCGACGCAACTCGATCTCATCATGGTCTACTTCACTATTCACAACTACATTTTGTGGAATAGAGTCCGTGACATCTAAATAGAGAACGACTACGATGACCCGGATTTACCGCCTCCTAGACTTCCCGGAAGAGGAGAAGACAACGCATCCGATGGAATAAAGTAAGTAGGGAATTCTATAGCTATGGAGATTTGGTAATTGAAATGCTATAACGTGTGTTGTTGTTAGGTACTGTAATTTGGAGATTTGACATGTTCATACACTTTGATTATCTCATTATGTTGTTTTGGTTGTTTGTGAACATTTCATGTGAAGACCATATGGACGTGTTTGTGCGTTTGAGTGTTCTAGTTATAATGTTGTGTAGTACAACTTTATTAATTTGAGCTTGCCGGGTATGTAGTTAACGTGAAAGCAAGATTAGCATCTCATAACTTGAACCAGTACAATTCGTTAGATGTAGCTAATGCATTATTCAAACAATTATTTGGCTTAGCAATAGTTCATTGTCCAAACTCGTGGACAATTGACAACGAAAGACTTAATGCAAGGAAACAAACATCGATAAAGACAGGAATTAGAAAGGTTCATAAAGTAGATAAATTAGGAAACAGACATAGGTCTTATGCAAGCACACCAAACACAAGGACTGAAGTACACATGGACTAAGCCATGGTAGCGCGACTGCTGCCACCAATGCCATACTCCATAACATCGATCTCATTAGCACTAGTCATGCGCAGTTGTAGATCAAAATTAGAATGAATCACGAACATGTACTGAATGACAACAACTTTTTGGTATACTAAAGAATGGGACTACTCACGGAGCGAGGGGTGACCGAGTGGCGGCGGTGTGTCAGACGCTCTCCATTATAGAAGAATGCCACAATGCCTTTGGCTTTTCCTTGCTTGGCACAATATTTCTTCATCAGCTTGCTCAAAGTCGTGTCCTGTCCCATGCGGAAGTAAGTTTGCTTCTGGTGTTGTAATGAAAGCAGCACCTTTGTTAGAGACCCTAAACTAAAAACAAAGGTTGAATTTTAACCTTTATTGGTCAAGACGTGTTTTAATGCAAGACATGGTTTTTGATTCGGCCTATTTTGTATAAGATAACTCTTGTATTTTAGAGCTATATTGAGAGTGTTTAGGTTAGAGTTGTGCGTAATTGTAATATCTAAGACCGAAGACACGAAGTATGAAGAATCAAGAGTTAAAGAGCTTAAAGACGAAGATTCGCCACTGCATGAAGACCGCGGTCGCGTTGTCTAGGACGCGGGCGCGGTGGCGTGAAGGAGCGAGCCAACCAAGACCATGAAGGCCGCGGTCGCGCTGTCTGTGGCGCGGTCGCGGTAGAAGCCGACTCGGATTTGACCATTTGAAGGCCGCCGCGGGCGCGGTTCTGGTGCCGCGGTCGCGGGTATGACCGACTTCCAAGCGGACGAGATTTCACCGTTTCTATCTTATTTCTTTTCTTATCTTTCGGTTTCCTATCTTGTTTAGTCCGAAAAGGTTGATCCTTAGGGCTATATAAGGGGAACCTTTCTAGGTTTTTAGGATATCCAATACTTGTCAATCAATTGTCTTTCAATAAAGATTAGAGTTTTCTTTGTAATGGAGAACTAACTCTCCTCTAGAGTTTATTCAATCAAGGAAGCTTTATTATGAAGTTGTGAAATTCTGGTAACCTCTTTATCCCTAGGTCTTTATTGATACTCTTGTGCTTCATCCCATGATCTATGTTTGATTTTATGAGCCTGATCAACTTGTTTGATTGACTTAGATCTATTGTTTGAATTAGGATTGGTTGTTGTCTATGCATCTTTCCTATTCTCGAAACAACTCTATTCTAGGACCGTGGACTAGTTTAGGGAAGAGTATTCAATGGTTAAGTTGTGCATGAGACTCGTAGCTTGATTGCATGATTTGATTTCTTATTATCCCTGTGCTCTATGCTAATTCTAGGTTAAGCGTCCTTGCCTAGGGTTATAGAATTGCTTGGACCGTGGACTTGCGATTTCTAATGATTGGGATTGGAATTGACCTAGGCATATAAAGAGGTGGATGAATTCATGATCAACGGATTAATAAAGTGGAATTGATTGGATAAACTCTGCTTGATAAACTTTGATTGAAACCAACCTTCAAAACCCCATTTTGATTACTTGCATGAAAACCACTAAAATCTGAATAGAAACTGATTTCTTTGGGTTCGACCCCTTGCTTGCCTACTATACTTTGTTTGCATGTTTGGGATTTATTTTTTATAAGGGAACAACGACTTTGCCCGAGTCAAATTTTGGCGCCGTTGCCGGGGCATCCTTTTTCTTGTTTTGATTTTGTGCGTTTTCGTGTTCTGCGGCCAAACCGCGCCCGCGGCCACCTCGGCGTGCCCGCGGTTCGTGTGCAAAATCATCCTTTGGGTGCGGGCCTAACACATGGTCCGTACCCGGTCTACTAATACTTCCCCTGTTCGTTTTGATCCAGAAATTGACAGGACTCTTCGGAAGATAAGGAGTGCCCCCAGACCCTCTACATCTTACAACCTTCTTGAATCTCTCTCTCTCTCTGATTCTGAACCAGAAGACGCCATGGCGGAACAAACTATTCGCCAACTCACGGCGCCCGATCTCCAGCAACAGCAGCTCGCTGTTCAATTCCCCAAACTCGGGGAGGGTGTGAAGTTCGAGCTAAAGTCTGGCCTCATCCACCACTTGCCCAAATTTCACGGGTTGAGCGGTGAGGACCCGAACAAGCATCTCACTGAATTCCACGCGGTGTGCGTTAGTATGAAGCCCACTGATGTGACGGAGGATCAAATCAAGCTCCGGGCTTTTCCCTTCTCCCTTGAAGACACCACCAAGGATTGGCTCCTTTTTTTGGTGCCGGGCTCTATTACTACTTGGGCGGCCATGAAGAAGGCGTTTCTTGAGAAGTACTTCCCCGCTTCCAAACAAACATCTATTAAGAAGCAGCTCAGCAGTTTGGAGCAAGGGGAAGACGAGAACCTCTATGACTATTATGAGCGCTACAAGAGGCTCATCGCGAGTTGTCCCTACCATGGCTACCAAGCCAAGGATCTTATTTGCTACATCATTGAGGGGATCTGCGACAATGACAAGAGGCTCGTGAATGCATCTTGTGGGGGTAGTTACGAGAACTTAACCCCCGCTGCAGCTTTTCAGAAAGTTGAGATCTTGGCAGAACAAGCCCGCAATCAGAGGTCCAGGACCAATGTGAGGTCCGTGAGTGTGGTGAATGAGTCCCTGAATGCTGAAGTAAGGGAGCTCAAGGATCTTATGAAGCAGCTGCTCATGAAGAGGACGGCTCAGCAAGTCAATGCTTGCGGTCTCTGCTATGATGCGAGCCACCACACAGATCAGTGCCCTACTATTCAAGAGACCGAGGAGTCGGTCAATGCTATTGGCAACTATGGAGCGCCCCGGCCCCGGAATGATCCTTACTCTAACACCTACAATCCGGGGTGGGCGAACCATCCTAATCTAAGGTGGAACAATCAGCAGCAGCAAGCTCCACCACAACAGCAGCAGCAGTACGCTCCTCAGGGCCAACAACAACAATTCCGGTCCAACAACTATGCCCCGAGAGCACCTGCTCCGTCTCAGAATGATGCTATTACCGCCCTCTTGAAGGAGAACCAAGAGACGAGAGCTGCTGTAAAGAATCTTGAGACTCAACTGAGCCAACTTGCCACTATGATTAATAGGCTCGAGTCTAAGGATTCCGGGAAACTTCCCTCTCAACCGCTCAATCACAAGGACAGTGTGAGTGCCATGAATTTGAGGAGCGGTAGAACACTGGCGAGTCGCGAATCACCCACTGGTGACGAACCGCGCCCGCGTTCCCTTGGCCGCGACCGCGCCGGGACGACAGCAAATGAAGACGAAGCCTCTGTGGGAATTCCGCGCCCGCGCTCTCCCATCCGCGCCTGCGAAATTCCAACAGAACACATGGACCACGAGAGGCGTAGCGACCCGCGACTGCGGAATCCGGACCGCGCCCGCGGTAAGGAGGCCGAGCGTAACTTCGAGGCTTTACTCGACTATGCTTTCAAGAATTACTCGCCTCCTCGCCCAAGCTCTCCTAGACGGAACCGAGCTCCAGCAGCAGAAGAGGACGATGGCTATGTGGCTCAACCTCTTCCACCATTGGATTCTTTCAAGCCCTCTCCTCCATTCCCCAATGCTCTCAAGGACACAAGGAAGTCGGCACATGACAAGGAACTCTTCGAGACCTTTGCCAATTGTCGGGTAAATGTTCCTCTCCTTAATCTCATTCAAAGTGTCCCTCGTTTTGCTAAATTTATGAAAGAGCTATGCACCATAAAAAGAAAGAATAAGACTAATCTGAAGATTGAAAAGGTAGCTCTAGTTGAAAAAACGCAGGATAGCAAAATTGAGACTTGTACTTCCCTACTCCAAAAGCAATTACCTAAAAAATACTCAGACCCAGGAAGATTCACCGTCCCTGTCACTATTGGAGAAACTAAAATTGAGCGTGCTATGCTAGATTTAGGTGCCTCCATTAATGTTCTCCCAGCTTGCATATATGATAGGTTAGGCCTTGGTCCTTTGAAGGAATCAGACATTGTTATTGAGTTGGCTGACCATTCTAATGTGCGCCCGAAAGGGTTAGTTGAGGATGTTCTAGTGCAGGTGCGGGGTTTGATCTTTCCTGCAGATTTTTATGTGATGGAGATAGGTGAAGGGCGGTACGACCCGATTCTCTTACTTGGTCGTCCTTTCATGAAAACCGCCAACACGGTCATCGACGTTGCCAATGGATCTCTTTCCATATCTCATGGTGGCAACACGGTCCGCATTGATGTTGATGAGGACCCGTATTGATCATATCCACGTCGAGCCAACGACGTTAAACAAAAGCGCTGCTTGGGAGGCAACCCAATGATTAGTTAGATTGTTTTTCCATTCCTAGCTTAGGATTTGCTTGTGTTTTTAGCTAACATGCAGGTACTAGGTCCGAAAGGACACGCCTGGCGTGAAACCGCGCCCTCGCCGCCTTGGCCGCGCCCGCGGTGGATCACCAGCGCGCCCCGACGAACAGGTACTAGCCCGTGTTCGCGGCAACCATACTGCGTCTCGGTTTTAGCTCGTTTTTATTTTGAAAAAAAAAAGGAAAAAAAAAGAGGACTTCATGGTCCCATTCTACCTCTATATTTTCCATTCATCTATAACCATTCTATCCATCTTCTATCTTTCCACCTTCTATATTTTCTTTCCATCCACTTTTGTATTTTCCATTCTTTGGCTATGTGTAAAGCCTAAGTATGGGGGAGCTTTGTTTCCCCGGGAGTTCGCTTCTCCACGGCTCGAGTTCGCGTATTGATCCATCTTCTAAGAAGACGAGCCAAGATACGAAGGTTGCTTACACACCACATTTTTCGAGACGAAGTCAAGACTTTGTTCTTACACGAGACCCGCGCCCGCGCTTCATGAGCCGCGCCCGCGGTTACCACCGACGATGACTCCGCTCTCTGCATCAATTCCGTGCCCGCACCCTTGGTGTCGCGCCCGCGATATGGTCGCCGAAGTGGAAATACGGAGTGTTTCCTTCTACACCTATGAAGAATTCTTTCATTCCACCTCTCTTCATCGTTTGTGAGTCTTCTGATATACATTTCTCCTTGCTTCTATCCTTTCTCTTTGCTTCATTGAGGACAATGAAGGATTTAAGTATGGGGGAGGGAGTACTCGCATTCGCTTATCCTAGTTAGTGTAGTTAGAAATTTGCTTTAGATTTTTGATTTTCTTCTTTTCATGGAGCACTTGCACCATACGTTTTTGCATAATAAAGAAAGAAAGAAAAAGATAGAAAAAGATAGAAAAAGCCATAAAAATTCAGAAAAAGGCATATAAATTCTGGGATGAGTCAAAAACCCGAAAGGGCGGCTCAGGTAATAAGCAGGTAACCCGGACCAGCATTAGGCTGGGGTAATATGAGGTTTATGAGTGATTGTGAGTTTTTATGAGCACACCTTTAGAAAAATGAAAAGAGCGGTTAGGTGAAAACCCGAAAGGGCGCCTAAGTAGAATTGAGCGGTAAAATTAGAGTGTTTAGGATCATTCTTGCTTGGGGACTTTGGGGCTTACATGTTAGATTTGGGTAGATCCTAGGTTGCTCTACACTTTTTAGAGCTTGAGTGTTATATCATGTTGTGAGGTGTGTGTTTGAGCTTTATTTTTTTATGCTCATGATTTCTCTATATTATTTTTGGGTTCGGGTTGTGAGTTGAGTGTTTTTATATTCCCTTGTATTTCCTGAGATCTTAGATGTGCTTATTTGTTGTATTTGTTTTGAGCTTACTCGAGGACGAGCAAGATCTAAGTATGGGGGAATTTGATTCGGCCTATTTTGTATAAGATAACTCTTGTATTTTAGAGCTATATTGAGAGTGTTTAGGTTAGAGTTGTGCGTAATTGTAATATCTAAGACCGAAGACACGAAGTATGAAGAATCAAGAGTTAAAGAGCTTAAAGACGAAGATTCGCCACTGCATGAAGACCGCGGTCGCGTTGTCTATGACGCGGGCGCGGTGGCGTGAAGGAGCGAGCCAACCAAGACCATGAAGGCCGCGGTCGCGCTGTCTTTGGCGCGGTCGCGGTAGAAGCCGACTCGGATTTGACCATTTGAAGGCCGCCGTGGGCGCGGTTCTGGTGCCGCGGTCGCGGGTATGACCGACTTCCAAGCGGACGAGATTTCACCGTTTCTATCTTGTTTCCTTTCTTATCTTTCGGTTTCCTATCTTGTTTAGTCCGAAAAGGTTGATCCTTGGGGCTATATAAGGGGAACCTTTCTAGGTTTTTAGGATATCCAATACTTGTCAATCAATTGTCTTTCAATAAAGATTAGAGTTTTCTTTGTAATGGAGAACTAACTCTCCTCTGGAGTTTATTCAATCAAGGAAGCTTTATTATGAAGTTGTGAAATTCTGGTAACCTCTTTATCCCTAGGTCTTTATTGATACTCTTGTGCTTCATCCCATGATCTATGTTTGATTTTATGAGCCTGATCAACTTGTTTGATTGACTTAGATCTATTGTTTGAATTAAGATTGGTTGTTGTCTATGCATCTTTCCTATTCTCGAAACAACTCTATTCTAGGACCGTGGACTAGTTTAGGGAAGAGTATTCAATGGTTAAGTTGTGCATGAGACTCATAGCTTGATTGCATGATTTGATTTCCTATTATCCCTGTGCTCTATGCTAATTCTAGGTTAAGCGTCCTTGCCTAGGGTTATAGAATTGCTTGGACCGTGGACTTGCGATTTCTAATGATTGGGATTGGAATTGACCTAGGCATATAAAGAGGTGGATGAATTCATGATCAACGGATTAATAAAGTGGAATTGATTGGATAAACTCTGCTTGATAAACTTTGATTGAAACCAACCTTCAAAACCCCATTTTGATTACTTGCATGAAAACCACTAAAATCTTAATAGAAACTGATTCCTTTGGGTTCGACCCCTTGCTTGCCTACTATACTTTGTTTGCATGTTTGGGATTTATTTTTGATAAGGGAACAACGACTTTGCCTGAGTCAGTTTTAATGCAAGACATGGTTATTTTACCTTTATTGGTCAAGACGTGTTTTGTTGGGAGTGTAAGGGGGTAGGTTGTCATAGATTTTGTCTTCTTTGGGTGAAATGAACCATATGAAATCCGATGCATTTGCATGCCTTCATAACTATGCTCGGCCTCACAGGCCATCCAAGCATGCAATTACATTGACTAGACCTGTCAAAAAAGGCGTGCACATCACCATATATTGATACTTCCATTGATATCCAAAATCTGGAATCTTTGGATGAGGTTGTTGGTTTTTTGTTTATTTTTTTACAACATGTATTGGTTTGCAATAGAGTAGGGAGAATCTGCACTAGGAAGTTAACATTGTTAGGTCATAAATGATGCATTATTGGAATCCTACATAAAGTTGGTCGTACTTTGTATTTTTTTGTTTGTTACCTTTTCAACATGCACTTTTCATCTTAAATGGTAATAAGTTCATACTACTCATAGCTTATTAATGGTGTTGTATGTTACTTTGATATTTCCTCTTTCAGTCCATTCAAAATAGTTAATCATGATACCGTGAATTTTGTTGGGGTCCATGCTTCATTTACGTTCTGACCTTACCTACCCATGCCTTCCTAATATATATGTAGTTGCCCTAAACTTGGAGGCATATTAGTAAGGACTCTCATTCCATAAGTGGAAACAAAACCAAGAAATTCACAAGGGCTTAATATTTATGTCAGTGTATTTGTAGGCTTGTTAGAGAAACATGTACCCAGGGAGTGAAAGCGAGGGATCTTCCTCCGTGGAAGACCACATCGACATTGTGGTTGTGGGACATGTAAAAAAATTCAGCCTTTGGTTGCTAATACTTTAACTGTTTGTTGTTAGTTTAGGGTCTCTAACAAAGGTGTTGCTTTCATTACATTACCGCATGGGACCGGACACGACCTTGAGCAAGCTAATGAAGAAATATTGTGCCACGCAAGGAAAAGCCAAATGCATTGTGGCATTCTTCTATAATGGAAAGCGTCTAACACACCGCCGCCACTCGGTCACCCCTCACTTCGTGAGTAGTCCTATTCTTTAGTATACCAAAAAGTTGTTGTCATTCAGTACATGTTCGTGATTCATTCTAATTTTGATCTACAACTGCAGATGACTAGTGGTAATGAGATCGATGTTATGGAGTATGGCATTGGTGGCAGCAGTTGCGCTACCGTGGCATAGTCCATGTGTGCTTCAGCCTTGGGTTTGGTGTGCTTGCATAAGACCTATGTTTGTTTCCTAATTATCTACTTTATGAACCTGTCTAATTCCCGTCTTTATCAACGTCTGTTTCCTTACATTAAGTCTTTCGCTATCGATTGCCCACGAGTTTGGACAATGAACTATTGCCAAGCCACATAAACTTTTGAAGAATGCATTAGCTACATCTAATAAATTGTACTGGTTCAAGTTATGAGATGCTAATATTCCTTTCACGTTAACTACATACCCGACGAGCTCACATTAATAAAGTTGTACTACACAACATTATAACTAGAACACTCAAACGCACAAACACGTCCATATGGTCTTCACATGAAATGTTCACAAACAACCAAAACAACATAATGAGATAATTAAAGTGTATGAACATGTCAAACCTCCAAATTGCAGTACCTAACAACGACACAAGTTATAGCATTTCAATTACCAAATCTCAATGGCTATAGAATGCCCTACTTGCTTCATTCCATCGGATGCGTTGTCTTCTCCTCTTTCGGGACGTCTAGTAGAATTGATTATTTAAGAAAAGGTGAAAATGAAATGAGGATCCTCTTTGTTGTGGGGGTAAATAGAGTAAGAGGAAAGGAAAAGTGAAAAATGAGTTGGATGAAAGAGAAAGTGATTTTTCAACTAGATAGAAGGTGATAGAAATTCAAGAGAGGATTGAACATCCTCACCATTACACGTGCTCTAACAGAGCTAGATGGCGAGCAAGCTATGGAGCTAGCATATAGCTTCCAAGCTAAACTCTTTAAAAAATATTATTGGTAGCTAGCTTCTCGATGCCCGGTGCCAAGCAACTCACAACCTTGGAGTCCGACAAGGACGTTCCATTAGTGCGAGGGGAAGCTTTCATACTTGCGTATGAGGTTGCACCAAGCTTCCATATACCAACCTTTTCACTCAAACCATATACCAAGCTTAAGCAAGCTTTCAACAAGCGTTTGTTGCTTATGCCAAGGCCTAGGCACGCCCAAGCGCACCCCGTAGCCAACTGAGAGCTAGCGCTCATCGCTATGGCCTAGGCACGCCACCGCCTGAGCTGCGCTCGAACTATGGCACGCTCTAGTTAAGCTCCAAACCTGTGGCTTACCATGCCACTCTCACCTTTAGAGGTTTCCCGAGCTTAGGCACTAGCACTACAAGCTTCAAGATTAGTCTCGAATCTACCTTTAGTTATCCTTCTTCATGGTTTCTCTTCTTCTTTACCTCTTATGCCAAGCGTTTGTTTCTTTACCTCTTCATGGTTTCTCTTTTTCTTTACCTCTTTACCTCTTATGCCAAGCGTTCATGGTTCTTCCAACAAGCGTTTGTTGCTTATGTCAAGGCCTAGGCACGCCCAAGCGCACCCCATAGCCAACCGAGAGCTAGCGCTCATCGCTATGGCCTAGGCACGCCACCGCCCGAGCTGCGCTCGAACTATGGCACGCTCTAGTCAAGCTCCAAACTTGTGCCTTACCATGCCACTCTCACCTTTAGAGGTTTCCCGAGCTTAGGCACTAGCACTACAAGCTTCAAGATTAGTCTCGAAGCTACCTTTAGTTATCCTTCTTCATGGTTTCTCTTCTTCTTTAACTCTTAGAACACCATGGACAAGTCACCACATATCCGAGCTTCCAAAGTCGCTCAATGTGATCCTTATTCTCAACCATCGAGACATATCAACACCTAGGGGGACCGGCGACTGCGCAAATTACCAACAAAGATTACCTCCTCAAATGAGTATGGATAACCTCTGATGAGCATTGTATAGCACCGTCTGCTCCATTCAATAAGGGCCAGATCGGAAGGATTCCATCTTCCCCAGACAGAGATCCTTGAGAAACCATTTTTGATACACCACATTCAATAAGTGAAAGTGTTAAAAACTAACCACGGAATAACCTCCCTAGTTCACAAAACTTATTGATGAAATTGTACAGCAGAGGCACATTGTGCTCAATCACAACGCTTCCTACTTCTATTTTTGCTGGTGGTTTGAACAAGAATGAATTACTTGTCTATGTAGATTGTGCTCTACCAGAAGGCTTCCTAGTTCCATTTTTGTTGGTGGTTTGAGCAAGAATGAATTACTTGTCTATGTAGATTGTGCTCTACCACAAGGCTTCCTAGTTCCTTTTTTTAGGCGGTTTCAACAGGATTCCATTACAAAACTCAAGCATGATTTATATATAGTCAACCGAAAAAATGGCCAAGAAATGACAATAGCTTCGAACAATATTAGAAGAAGAGATATTTTGGTTTGGAAGTGAAACCCTAATCATGATATATGGTGAAAAAATGTCGAACAACACCTTATCCATTGCAAATCAGGAACCCTAAAAACTTGTGTATGCTCAAATTGGAAAATGAACATGCAATTGCATATTATTGCTATACGTGTGGTCTAGATCTCGGTTTGGAATAGTACCTTCGATATGCACCTCGGCGAGTACGAGCTTGATCTTCCAAAGCCACCGACCAAACACAAAGAGCCGGTTGTAGATCTAGGGTTTAAAACAGCACATCAAAGCCGATGTTGGTGAGAAAATCAACAACGTATTACAATAGCAAGAGAATCAAAGTGAAGAGTGTACTTTATCTCGATCTCTCGAATCGATTGGGGGGATCTTTGCCGAATCGCGCGCCGCTCACCCGCATCACCGCTCCTCAGATCTCTGGTGTTGCATAAGGAAAAGTGAAAAGGGGGGGGTGTATCGGGGGAGTTTCAAATCGAACGAGCGGACGATTATTTGGGATGCTACATGGAAGACCCTAGCCATCTACAGGCGGAGATGGCTGAAATGAGTTGGATCCCACTAGCGGAGATGCTTCATCTACGCCTTCGTCTCGTCGCGGAACACTCCGGTCCCGTAACGTCTCATGGACTCTCCAGCTCCATCTAGTTCGGGACGTCACGGAGCCTTAATCTAGCTTGACGATCGAGGATATATATGATGTGTAAGGTGTTTTGTGTAATATCTAATAAGCTTGTGTCAGTTTTATAACAAGTTTATGCTGAGTGAATCCAACTTATAAGCTCTTAACAGAATCAATAATGCAGTGAAAAGTGTGTAACCATGTTCTTCAAGATTTGCTTGCTTTCGTTTATGCAAACCTGATCGATAAAGTCATAAAGATATTCTGATTTCTTTGTGCTGATTCTATATGATTTGCTTGCATGCATAGCTCATTCTTGTACTACATTTTCATTTGATCCCCTTCATGTAGTTTTCTGTTAGCGTCTTGTTTTAGGCAAAATTTGCTTATAGATCTAGCAAGCTCTAGCCAAGATCGGGCTGAAACGAAAGTATTGCTTGAACGTAGTTTGATTGAGATTTGTGTAAAAAAGAGAGCGCTTTTGATGATTACAAAGCTTCTCCCTCTTGGATTGTGTGTTTTTTACAATGTGGAAGCCTCCTTTTATCCTAAACTTCCCATTTACGATACAACTTATCACATTCAACACTAAAAAATGCTAATTAAAATGAATAAATGCCCTAGCTGGCTGGTCTGGCCCCTCTTGGGTTTTTTACCACATGTGAGAATTAAATTGTGCAGCCTTTAATTCCTCTTTCATAGCCTCTTCACTTTCCTGCCTCTTAATATCCGGTGCAATTCATCACATTTATGATTGAGGATCTTAATTAAGCTATATAAATGCTCTAGCTAGCCCATCTGGCGTCCCTTGGCTTTTCTTCACATGAAGACATCTATAAGGAGCTGCTAGGTTGCCAAGATGGGGGCTTTTGTAGATTGATGGGCTCTTGCTGGGCTTTGGTGGTCTTGGGCTTTAGTGGGCCTTCTTTAGGCCGGACCCAACAATACCTCCGAATCAGATTTCGGATCTACTAGCCAAGCTCGACGGAATCTAATTCGTTGACACTTCGACCGGGGACCCCAGCCTGCTAGGACCAAAGAGATGCATTCAATTATAGAGTCCAGAATTGCGAATCACTCGGCAACTGAGTTGTTGTTGAAGTCTCTGCTGCTTGGATTGCTGGATGTAACTAGAGCGCGCTAGCGATCATTTGCGTCTCTGGCGGGTTCTGGCGTTTAAGACTGTTTGCGTTATTTCTTGCGATTACTTGTGGTGTCTAGCATGCATGTGGCATGCGATAATCAGAGAATAGTGTGCTTTGATTGGCGATGGACAACTGATAGCTATGGAACGACTCGCAATAGCTAGCGACTACTAGCGAACGACTTGTGGCTAGTCAGAGCTAGCTTTAGACTTGCGATAGCTAGCGAGTGATTTTAGTTAGCCTGAGCTAGCAATGAACTTGCGACAACAGACGAGATCGGTTGCAGCTAAAGTGAGCTAGCAAATGGTAGATGAGCTGGAGGCTCCTATCACTTTATAAGTTTATTAGCGGTCTCATGCGATTAATGCTGAATGGTAGACTGACTAGTGGGTGTTAGCATTTTCCTGCGTTTAGCAGCAAGTGATTGACTGGCTAGCAGGTGCTAGCGTTTTCGAGTGACTAGTAGCAAGCGATTAGCTAGAGGGTGTTAGCGTGAAGCTTATGACAAATGGCAAAATTGATTTCAGCTAGCCTTAGCTAAGACTCGCGACAAAGGCGAAATTGATTTCAGCTAGCCTGAGCTAGGACTTGCGACTGAGGCGAAATTGATTTCAGCTAGCCTGAGCTAGAACTCGCGACAAAGGCGAAATTGATTTTAGCTAGCTTGAGCTAGGACTCGCGACTGAGGCGAAATTGATTCCAGCTAGCCTGCGCTAGGACTCGCGATTGAGGCGAAATTGATTTCAACTAGCCTGAGCTAGGACTCGCGACTGAGGCGAAATTGATTTCAGCTAGCCTGTGCTAGGACTCGCGACAAAGGCGAAATCAATTTTAGCTAGCCTAAGCTAGGACTCGCGACTGAGGCGAAATTGATTCCAACTAGCCTGAGCTAGGACTCGCGACTGAGGCGAAATTGATTTCAGCTAGCCGGAGCTAGGACTTGCGACAAAGGCGAAATTGATTTCAGCTAGCCTGAGCTAAGACTCGCGACTGAGGCGAAATTGATTTCAGCTAGCCTAAGCTAGGACTCGCGACAAAGGCGAAATTGATTTCAGCTAGCCTGAGCTAGGACTCGCGACTGAGGCGAAATTGATTTCAGCTAGCCTGAGCTAGGACTTGCGACAGAGGCGAGATTGATTTCAGCTAGCCTGAGCTAGGACTCGCGACAGAGGCGCAATTGATTTCAGCTAGCCTGAGCTAGAACTCGGCACTCTGCCTCTAGGTAATAGAGGGACCACGCCTCTAGGAAGCTGAGGGACTAAGCCTCTAGATAGCATAATCGTAAACCAAGATATTTAATAATGGTATGGATGATACCTGTGTTCCTTGTGATTGCGGTTGACTGGATAATGGTTGTGATCATCGTCGTCACTAGCCGACTCCTGATCGAACGGGCTCTCCATTGCGGTCTGGTGACCGGATTCTGGCGTCTGGACATCGTGCTCTCGGACAAGCTTTCGTGATTCACGGTCCTCCTCTAGGCGCACATGAGCTAATGCCTTGGCTTGTATATCTTCAAAGCTAGCACATGGATATTTAGTCAGCTCTTCGTACAACTCGTTGTCCGGGGTTACCCCCTGCCGGAAGGCCTCCATGGCGGTAACAATGACACAACCTGCGATGGAGATCTTTTCCTGGTTAAAGCGATCAAGGTAGTCTCTAGTCGACTCATGAGATCTCTGGACGACCCTATAGAGATCGTTGGATCGTTTCTCAAACCGTCGGCTGCTAGCAAACTGGGTGCGGAAGGCATCCACCAAGTCAGCGAAGGAGGACACACTGCTCCGTGGAAGGTTGATGAACCAGGTTAGTGCTAGTCCGGCTAGCGTGGTCCCAAAACCCTTGCACATCAAAGCTTCTTTCGATTGGTGGGGAATCACGCTAGTCATCATCTTTTGTTTGTATATGGCTACATGGTCGCTAGGGTCGCTTGCCCCGTCGTAGGCATCCACGGCTGGCACCATGAATTTCTTTGGGATTTCTACACGAGCAATACGAGCCAGGAAAGGAGACTCGTCATAGCTATCTGGCGCTTCCCGCTCCGTCGGGAGAGATACCCCAGTCCAAGCCCTCTGGTTGGCGAACCGGTTGACTTGCTCCCTGACCTCTTGCTGGACGATCGCATCCAGATCCAATGGTAGCCTCTGATTCAAATCTTCCTCCCGGTCTTCCCTAGTGAGTCTTACGCCTTGGTGACAGACACGTGGGCGGTTGCTAACCGACTGGATAGCCACTAGCGGGCTTGTGGTTCGGCTAGGCCCTCCCCATTGCCTAAGCATCGGGGCTCCAAGAAGGGTTATCGGTGAGGCGATGCAGTCAGTTCTAGCGTCAAGGCCACCGCGTCTGTTTGAAACTTCTTCCCCACCGTCTAGATCCAGCGTTCGCCTCAGGCTGCCAGTCTCTCTGGCAACTTCGGCCGACTGGCACCCCCTGGTCAACCGTCGATTCCGAGACCCTAGTTGGTCGTTTTCTTGGGTTAAGCGTTCCATTTGAGCCTCATAGAGACTCCTTTGATCACCAAGTTTCCTCTCCAGGTCATCTAGCCGCCGGCGAAAGTCAGCCATCTCGTCCGCCTGGGTGTGGTCAGGGGATTTCGTCGCCGGTAGAGGGTTCAGTTCGCCGTCTTGCTGGGCAGCCGGGACGTCCTGGTTGGTTATGCTCATCTTGAGTTGAGAATGGATTGATTGATTCAAGCGGAAACCTTCGATTCCAGCCCCACGGTAGGCGCCAAACTGTTTTAGACAAAATTTGCTTATAGATCTAGCAAGCTCTAGCCAAGATCGGGCTGAAACGAAAGTATTGCTTGAACGTAGTTTGATTGAGATTTGTGTAAAAAAGAGAGCGTTTTTGATGATTACAAAGCTTCTCCCTCTTGGATTGTGTGTTTTTTACAATGTGGAAGCCTCCTTTTATCCTAAACTTCCCATTTACGATACAACTTATCACATTCAACACTAAAAAATGCTAATTAAAATGAATAAATGCCCTAGCTGGCTGGTCTGGTGCCTCTTGGGTTTTTTACCACATGTGAGAATTAAATTGTGCAGCCTTTAATTCCTCTTTCATAGCCTCTTCACTTTCCTGCCTCTTAATAACCTGTGCAATTCATCACATTTGTGATTGAGAATCTTAATTAAGCTATATAAATGCTCTAGCTAGCTCATTTGGCGTCCCTTAGCATTTCTTCACATGAAGACATCTTTAAAGAGCTCTTAGGTTACCAAGATGGGAGCTTTTGTAGATTGATGGACTCTTATTGAGCTTTGGTGATCTTGAGCTATAGTGGGCCTTCTTTGGGCCAGACTAATACGTCTTTGTTCACCAAATGGCCTAACGTCTTATGCCTTACTGCTTTAAAAGTAAACAATATCCCATCGCAAAGAGTAGCTATCTATACTGTCTATAGTATAAAGTGGAGACAAAGTCTTCACAAAAAATTGTGTCACATGTCATTTCTTTAATAAAATAATCAACCGGACCCTTACGTATTATAAAAACCACTAATCACAATAGGAAGATATTTAGAAAGATATATTTTACAAAAAATTCTATATCTACAAAGGAAGGATTAAAAATTCTTCCTAAATAATAATCATGTATCACACGTACACAATTTGCTCTAGATCATAAATCACAATAGGAAGATATATTTTATAAAAAATTCTATATCTACGTACAAAGGAAGGATTTAAATTTCTTCCTAAATAATAATCATGTATCACACACACGTACACAATTTGCTCTAGATCACAAAATAAACCCTAATATACTAGATCACAAATTTCTTTATCTTTGAAGTAAATATTATTATTTAATTTAAAAAGATATAACACCTAAAAAGATCTTTTATGTTCTATTCTATATAAACCTAGAGGGTATGCACAAATTTTTTCCTAGGGTGAACAAAGAATGAGATCTACACAATTAGGATGAACAAAGAACGTGGTTTTTAAGGTTTGTTTTTAGCCTATTTGAACGTGGTCTTTATCTCCTCTATTATGTTCTGATATCTTCTAATTGAACACGATACTAGCATTCTTAATTTGTGATCAAATCACGTTGGTTATCTTGTATTAGGTATCATATATAAATTGAAGGTTTTACATTACGTACGATAGCATTCTTAATTTTATAGAACATAAACGTAGAAATTGGCGTTAATTATCGTTTAGCTCATCTTAATTACCGTTTTTTAATTATCTTTTGATAATTTTATTTTTGCTTTCGATAACCTAAAATAATTTTATTTTTGACAGAAATTGCGTTATGGCATCCAAATTTGATACTATTTGTTCGATTGATGCAAGCAAACAAACGTGGAAGATTCGGTGTCGAATTAATCGTCAATGCAACAAATCATTCCACTTTACTGGAATAGATGAAATCCAATTGACGTTACATATCTAATTAAATTGGGTTTTTAATCACATTACCCGTACATGCTACGGGGGTTAAACTAGTTACTATATACTAAAGCGCAAGCAAATTCTGTTACCATATTGCGCCACATCACTCCCTTTTTTAAAAAATCTATCTTATTTAATCTTGATTTTATTACAATCTCATAGATACTTAATTAAAATATTAGTTCTATATTAGAATTTGTGTTCTTCAATTAATAATTCTATCCAAAAATATAAATCTCTATCTTATCTTCATACATATTTAGTTAATACATAGATCTATCATAAGCCTTTTATTTAAAAAAGTATTTTTTTCATCACAATCTATAAATCATAATCATAATATTTTCCCCATTCAATTAAATATCATATTAAATTTAAATTAATTTTCGTAATTTTATTATGGTATTTTTTAAAATCATTAATGGTAGCAAATTCTACCACTATATTTAAGACAAATATTCATTCTACTAAAATAGTATATTAAATACATTTTTACTATCATATCTTATTAAAATATCAATAAAAAAAAGTATATGTTATATTTAACATATATATCACTTATATTGCATATTAATTACACTTTAGGAAAAAAAAGATAGATTTCTTAATTAAGATAATAATTCATTCACATTTTCATTAAATTTTTATATATTTATTATTTAATTATTTTCATTAAATTTTTATATACAAGATAATTTGGTTTTGTATTTAAGTTTAACTTATTAAATATTTTCTATATATTTTGTATTATAATATATTAATCCGAATTTTATGTAAACTTATTGATTTTATTATGTAAGTTAGTTTACGTAATTTAATTTAAATGCCAAAAGATTTATATCAATTGTTAATAAAATGTGATAATGCATTTTATCTTATTTCATTTATTCTCAATTATTTAAATATATGTTTATGTATGTATAAAAAGTAAATATATAAATAAAATTTATTTATATATATGATGATGTCAAAGAATTATGTCATTTTATAATCCAAAAAAATAAGCGTCGTTTTAAAACAAACAATACATATGATAATATTTGTAATTGTTATAGTAAATTCATACACAAAGCAATACATAAATAAATAACACCCCCGTACAAGGTACGGGTCATCTGCTAGTTTAATTAATAATCCTCTCTATATGAGATGACAGCCGCTTGAGTCCATGTACTTAAACATGGGAAATCAAATCTTGAGAGAGATTTGACTTGATTGACGCCTTGATCGAATATCATGATTTCCAAAATCATGATGAACTTTGACAAAAACTTGGTTTTGAGAGTAGAAAATTGCAATACGGAGCATGTACGCATTAAAGTTTATGCCACAAGTTTTGTTATAATTTCCTACGAAAAAAATGTGACACTCAAGCCTTATAGTGTAGTGCCTAATGACCCCTTAATGACTCTCTTCTTTTTTCTTATCATGGAGTCGAGTTGGTTGACATGAACCAGTTTATTGGTTCGTCGCCCTTTGTCGACTGAATTAAACACTTGAAATTTATCATCAAATGTTGGTTCACGTAAATCGACTTATATATTGGTTCGTAGTAGTTTTGATTAAATAGATTTAATATTTTCTACTATAAATTAGTGCCAACACAAATAATACCATACCATCTCATCATTCAAATCCCACTAGACTAAGGTGTTGTTTGTTGGCATGTCATGGTCTTTTATTCACTCCCACCGGCCATTTCCATCTCCTTTCATCTAGATTAAGGTATCCAAAAAACAAGAGAACAAAAATAGTATAAAGATACATAGATTTATTATCATTGATATAGCACTTGTCCACATATTACACGAGATAACTCAATCAATGCCCTGTCCATATCCCACCTGCAAAAACTCCACGAATTGAATTTCAAGCAAAGAAACTGCCAACAAACTGAATTTAGCATTAAATTTTCTCCAGCACTCACACACAACAAAAAAAAAAAAAAACGCCCGCGAAATCAATCCATTTACATTACTATTTGCAAATTAATTACCGTTATGCAAATCCCACCGGGAGAGAGACAAAGAGAGAGGGAGGAGTATTAATTAACAAAACAGAAAACCACGCGCACGGGACAGGAATTTCGAGGAAGAATCGGGATGACAAACGCAAATTAATTCCCTCACGGGGTACCTTAATTACAATTTGTAAAAAACAAGAAAGCAAGGCAACACAGCACGCGCGTCGCACACGAGCAGCTCCCCGTTCTCCCGGTTCACCGAATCGAACCCCTTCCCCGGATCCGGTTCACCCTCCCCGACCCGGCCCGCAATGACCCGGCAAACGAGCATCGCTCGCCTGCCCCTCCCCCCACCGGCCTTATCATGCGCCGCTCCGCTCCCCGAGAAAGTCCCGATCATCCTGGCCTTCCCTCCGCCGTTGATCTCCCACATCCCACCCGCGCCGTCGATGGTGGGGCCCAGGCAGTAGAACCGCATCATCTCATTCCCGTCCGCGGCGCACCGCGTCACGCGCTCGGAGTCAGACCCGGCTCGGGACTTGACCGACTCCCTGTAGTCCTCGAACCGGGTGAGGGTCTTGACCGAGTTCTGGATCTTGAAAACCATCTCGACCCGGCCCGGGAACGCCGACTTCGGGCCCCACCGCGTGTGGAAGATGATCTCCACCACGTTACGCGACGGGTGGCCCTCCGGTAGGTCCGAGAGCGAGGGGAAGAACCGGTGGGAGACCGGGACGGACACTACCGGTTTGGCGGCCGGTTTGGTCGTCGGATTTAATAGCTTCTTTTCCGGTTTGGGTTTGGGTTTGGGTTTATTGGAGGAGTTGCTGTTGGTACGGGCTACTACGTCCTTGAGGCCCTGGAAGCTGTTTCTGCAGGTGGCGGTTTGGATGAGAGGGGTGAGGATGACGTCATCGGCTGCTCTGGATTTGCATTGGAGGGATTTCACCCATTTCCCCGCCATTGTTGGATCTTGATATTGGATGGTGGCTCAAATTGAGTGGAATGTTGAGCGCATTTCAGTTCAAATTGAGTTTTTTTTGTTTTTCGAATTGGGTTTGTGTGTGTATGTAGATGGGGGGTTTAAAACGGGGGGGTCAATGGCGTTTGAAATCAGCTGTCGAAGGTGGGTTGGGGAATGTGTGGGGGATGCGTGTAAATTATGAAAAGAAGGGAAAGTGGGTAAAGAGGAGGAAGAAGGGAGAGCGGGGTGTGAGAGATATAGGAGTTAGGGGGCGGTAAACGGTAATTATGACGAATTAAGAGTGGGGAGGTGGTGAAATGACGGATCTGACCCTCTGTTTAAACTCAAGTCAGAGTTTATGTTTTGTCCACGTGGATCGAGAGTTGCTTAATTGTCTGCCTTGTGCTGTTTCTAGTTTCTAGTTTCTACTTTGCTCCAATAATCGTCTGCCCTGGTTTTATTGGGTAAAATCGCTCTCAGCTCTAGTTTATTTTTCTCATGTGTTTATTATGTTATTATTCATGACTGGATGTAAATGAATTGAGTGATTCATGTAAAATTGGTGTTGGGCTCGGTTAAGATCCCCTAAAGTTCTACTCGATCTGAGCTCGAACAAGTTTATAAGTGAATCAGTTAAGATGAACATAAAAATACTCATGCCTTTTCGTTCATAAGCAAATTTGATTATATGTTCATGAATAAACTATACGTGTTTGTTCATGAATAAGCTCAATATATGTAATATTATTATATTTCTTTGTAACTTGCCTTTTTTGGTTGAATAAACTATTATATGTGTTTGTAACTTGCTTTTTATTCCCTATGTTATCACGTTTAGTTTGTTTTCGAACAACCTAAACGAGTAGATTGTGATTTGAGCTTGATGAGCATCTACGCGATCCAAAAACAAACAAAATTTTAAATTCGAGCTCATATTTACCTATTTTTAAAACGAGTGAGTTTAAATAGTGTAAACCTTGATCCGTTACGATGCTACTTATTCAGTTCAATCGGCTAATAATGTTCGCTTTTATTGCTTTTCTTGATCAAGAGAGGCCTTTCTAATATGATCAACACTTGAGTTAAAAAATGTTTGTAACTATTGTTATTACTTCTCTCAAAATCACAATTCCTATTTCTGACCAAAAAAAAAATATCTCAATTCCTATTCATATTAACCAAAATCTATAACCCCTTCTATGACTAGATGAAATGCCTAGGGTTGGTTGCCATTGAGCTAGGGCTAGGGAGATGATCGGCCATCTTTAATTACTTATTACTTCGAATGTTGTATTGTAATAATAACTGCCGGTTTCATTATTTTTGGATAATTATTACCAATTCAAATAAGGAAGATGTCACAATTTTATTGTTTCAATGTCAAGAAAAGGGTTTCAGGTCGAAGCAAAATTCAAACAATTTATGGAGATGAGAGTGACCAGGACATGGAGCATAATGTACATTTTGCTTTGAGTTTAAACTTTAGATACGTCGAGTTTTGGGTTATGTTATAGATTAGGTAACTTCTTTAATTCAAATATTAGGTGATTTAGTAGCATCAAAACTCCCCTAAACCAAATTAACAAGCCCTGAGATATTTAATACTCCTATGGTTAATAATAAGTGTCGTTTTAAAATTTATTCATACTAGAATTCATGACCCGTGCTACGCACGGGTTTAAAAACTATTTTGAAGCTTTATTAATCAACTTTAATTGAAAATTTGCATAAAATTGCATGAATGTGAAAAATAGACCAATGTATGATAATATAAAGTATAATAGATTATATTAAGTATGAAGTAAATAAATATTTCATAAGAAATAAATCAATTGAAAATATAATTTACTTGCGAGAGAAGCACTCCTTATTTGCATCTAAATGCAATTAAGTACATATGAAAGAGGTATAGAAAACTATAGAAAGCATATGAAAGATTAAAATAATATTGTTGGCTATTCAAAATACTTTTATATACATGAAAACTGTAGAAGTTTAAAGAAAAAAATACCCATATTTTATGATTTAGGGTATAAATACATTTTGTGATTTTCGTTAAAAAAAATACAAATGTTTTATGACATATGGTATTCACATATTTTGTTATTTACGTGGCAAAAATACACGTTAAGAAAACATTCATATATACACATAATACAACAAATACCCACAAAACACATTTAAAAAAATACACATATTTTATGATTTAGGGTATAAACATATTTTGTGATTTATGTTAAGAAATATTATTGATTTATTTATATACTTGAATCATATATACAACAAATACACACAAAACACGTTTTAAAAAAACATACACATTAAGAAAATATGCAAACAACACAAAATGTTGCTAGAGAGGTTTAAACCCCAAACCATTGGATAATTAAAGGAAGACTTTGTTTGACCATTATTGCATAGTGTTTATTATATAGGGAAGATTGCAATGTACATTAATGGAGCATTTAATGGGGACACCACCTAACTTTTATATATATATAATATATATATATATATAGATTATGTCGTTATAGGTTCTTTAAGCAATTAACTATGAATTGTTTTTGTTATGAGAAGTTTTATTGGAATGTGTTTTTGTTCACTAAAATTATTCATTCATTGGTCAAAAAATGTGAAGAGAGATAAGACATGAACATATAATGAAACTATTATATGTCTTAAAATTATTCATTCATTGGTTCAATAAACTATTATATGTTTATAATTTTAAGAAAAATAAGTGTTTTTAGTATATAAAAAATTTTCATGCCTAATTTGATAAAGAGTATTTACATGAAGTTGGAAGGGAGTCTAGAAACAAGCTGAGCTCCCACCCCCTTCTGAATACAAAAACTCAATCTATGAAAAACAAAAAGCACCACTCTTAGCATTGTTCGAGTGACTAATAGAAAGAGACTTAATTCGAAAAAGCGTGTCTAAAGCCTCCTTATCAAATTCCCCAAATGTAGAGAAAGCAAAAGGGATAAATTTGTAACCGTGCTCCTCACATTTGGACAAATATTTCTTCCTTTTCTTCTCCACGGCGTTGTGCAAGGCCAACCCAGGCGCCCAAGAACTCGCACCCATGCCAGCAAAGGGAGAGACCCCAGTCACATCCAGACAAGCATCCTTGCCCTGATGCCAATTAAAGAGAAATGATTCTCGTCCGCTGGATCGCGTTATATGAAGAGCTGAGATCTTGCGCGGGTGTGCACTTTTTTTATTTTTTTTACTTTCTTGAAGACTAAATCTAACAAATGACTGTGTACTTTTACTTAAAATGACTGTGTTTACATATAATATGACTGTGTAGTTTTGATTAATATGAATGTGCATGTTCCTAATCGAATTGTGTGAGATTTTTATTTTCATGAAAGTGTGTAATAATGAGTATGCAAAATAAGACGAGAATGATTGTATATTTCCATTAACTTGATTGTTCATTTTCAAATGACATGAATGTGCATTTACAATGAATATGAATATACATGCTCTAAATTGCATTGTCGTGTGATTTATTCATACATGGCTGTAATTGACAAATAACTGTGTCTTTTTCAAATAAGATGATTGTGTATTTTCACTTAACATGACTGTATCTTTTCAAACAAAATGATTGTGCATGCTCTATATCTCATTGTGTATTTCATCTAAGTGTGTAGTTGACAAATGACGAATTCTTTTTTCATATAAGATGGTTGCGTACTTTCACTCAACATGGTTGTGCATTTACTCTTAACACGGTCGTGCATGCTTATACATAATTATGTATGAATTTTTTACATGTAATATGAGATATGATTAATGAAAATATATACACGGTCATATTGTATGGGACTACATAGTCATGTTGTATAGGACTACATTATGTTGTATGTGACTACACAGTCATATTTCGGATCCCACACATGTAACGTGTGGTTGAGATTTATTCTTATTTCTCTCTTAGAGCGCCATTCTCTATAAAAAATATATATAATTTTAGGTTATACGGTAAAGTTATATATTTAGAGAATACGATCTGCTAGGATATCAGTAATATATTTCTTTGTGTAAAGTTTGATAAGAAATATGATTTATTGGGACATTGGTATTATGTTTATTATATTTTATATTTTGGGTTGGTTTATAGGACAAATCAAGTACGTATTGACATTAGGAAAAATTTATAAATAAGAAAATATACTACATAGTAAGTGGAATTAAATGTGCATAAATTCAATAATATAATGTTATCAAAATAATTTTAATATTTAAGAAATAGTTGTACATGGTACGACGGGCTAAGCTAGTACGGAGTAATAATTAACACGACATGTGTCAACTTTAGGTTGGAACATATTTCCCATTTTTTTGGGGTAGAGTATTTCCCATCTTTATTAAATTAATCTTATTAGATTAAATTTAATTATAAACCCCACAGACCCACATGTATATGACATATGAAAATATATCAATAAAACTTCATCTATAAAGTTTCGTAAAAATATAATTAATCTTACTATATGCCAATTTAGAGATTAAAATCATCTAATAACACATGTCATTAAAATAAACTTCATATCAAGCAAATAGAATAAATTTTATTTTATATCTATCTATTTCTTTGGATAAATTTATACAAAACTAAAAAAAAAATTCAGTCAAATCAAAACCGTACCTTCAAAATATGAAAACTTATACTAATAATCTTAACTAAATGATTTAACTCTTCTTTGTGTACGTGTGTGTGTGATGAGAGGGAGTTTATCCATATAGTAAGTAGTTATAGTAGAGGTGTAGAAATTAGCCATATTAATTAGGTCCTGTATTGTATCATTGTATTTCTTTTTTGTTTTTTTTTTTATCAAATGTATCATTGTATTTGTATGATAGGTGTAACTTGGGAGGACAAGGGGGGGAACACGGTGTACAAATGTACACAGCTACTCAGATGGTTTTGTGGGTTAAAGCCAAAATTTGATCTAAAAACCAAGCCAAATGATGGCAGGATTTCATCCCATTTAATCACAAGAAACCAATTGTTCATAAATTAAGGGTCACGAGACGACCTCTGCTATGTATGGTTCATGGCCCCGCTCTAAAGGCCTTAATAAGCCCAAACGAACAAGTTATTAATTATTAATCATATATGTACCTTCGTAAGCTAGTGTGACATAAGAAACGTGAATACATATACATACAATCATGTATATGAAATGTGCCCTGGATTTGGCATATATATATATGAGTCAGACTCGTTGGATCTGGGTCAGAACAACGTAATTACCATGTCATTGATATTTAACTTTAACAATCTGACATACACACAGCATTGAAACCTTAGTCAGTTAAGGTCCGTATGGAGTAATTGCTTGGGTCAGTTGGACGGACCCAATGAACCCAATTGGTGGGTGAGTTTATCTTGAGAGTAAAATCTCGTACCGAGGTATGAGGAGGCTATGAGAATCTGATACCTATTGTGTTTAGAGTATGTCAAATTTTCGTAGAGAAGGTGATGTGTCTGATTGGAAATCAATTTTAGGTATAATACTTGAATACATTTTTTAAGCCAATAGCTTAAGTCAATTGTGGGCTTCACATTTCCTAATATTTTGGTGGTATTGGTCAATAGTTCCAATGTGAGAATCCATATTTTTGTCTCCAACATTGTATGCATTTAAAAGTCTCAAAATTTCCTTAAAAAAAAAAAGAGTCTCAAAATAGCTTACCAAATGTTAGGTATCGGGTTTTCATTCTTCAAACTCAATTACCAAAAACCCCTTATTGAGTGGGTTGTTTGATTGTATGCATAAGACCAACAAGCTCAAATAATCTCTAAAGACTATCAACTATAAAGGAGACTGTCTGAACGGATCCATATAGTCTGCAAGACTATAGACTATAGGAGATGAACCTATGTCGAAACTTACCCGGCCCGAATACCATATGAAAGTGTAATAAGACGACAATTATGATTTTGGGTTACAACTTAATTGGAACTAAATACGAGGCTTTTTATATGCATAACCCTATCTTTATCGGCCCATTGGACTTTCATATTGAAACTCGAAGTCTGAGGCAATGCCTAACGCATGGGCTGACCAATGGCTCACGAAATGGTGATAAACTAATTGTGACAACGGGTTTTCATTGTTTTTCGCACAATCAATGGTTGGCGAAGCAAACTGCCTTAACGAATCCATACAATTTACAAGCCTGTAGCCTATAGAAAATGAACTGATTTTCAAACTTACTTTGATACTATGTGAAAGTCTAATAAGATGATAAATATGCTTTCGGGTTACAACTTAATAGGAACTGATACTAGGCTTTTTATGTGCACAACCTTAGCTTTATCGGCCTGTACGTCGGACTTTCATATTGAAGCTCGAAGTTGGAGGTGATGCCTGACGCATAGCTTGACCAACAGCCGGCGAAGTGGTGATGAACTGACTAGGAACGGAGGCAGCATGACCAACATCTTTTATGGTGCACAATTTTGATCTACATGTAAGTAATGTAAATCTATTACCACTTAACTGGTTAAATTTTTTTCTACTTTTCCTTCATATTGCTAATATATTTTAATTTTAGGATGTGCTGGAACACACCCTAGTCCAGCCCTAGTTCCGTCCCTGGAATTGACCACGATAACTGTATTTAGTTGTTCTTTGCACGACCGAGACTCAACCCCTTCGGCCAGTACTGAATTGTGCACCATAAAAGATGAGCTGATACATTAATTAGTATATTTTTATTAATATATTTTTATAAACTAGAGTTTATCTCTCTTCTCGGGTTTTCTTTACGGTTCTTTCTTGGGACGCGTTTTTTGAGTCGTTAGGATTAGGGTTAACATTAGTGTTTATTATTTAGCTATAAATATTGTATCTTGTTATTTGGGAAGGCAAGCAATCAAGAATCAATTCTACCCCAATTCTCTCTAGACCTAATCTCTCCCCAATCTCTCCTCTTCTTCTAATCTCTAATTCTATCCTTCTAAGGTTCTATCCTTCTTCTAGTTCCTTCTTTCCCTCTGTTTCAATTATCTTTACGATGATCGATCAAGGGCTTAATTGCCTAGTTAATTAGTGTGCAAGCTATAATTGCTTGTATCAATTGGTGCTTTCATTCTCGAACTCTACGTTCCCATGAAAATACCGCAAAAATTATCGCATACTGAAGTACTTAATTTCTTGAATAGAACTTTGTAGGTCAAGATCCATGTTATCTGATTTATTGTGAAGTCTTGACTCAAGTGTTCTCGAGCATTGGAAATTTAGAAGACATAGAAAAGGTTGATGATACTTTTAGATTTCTTTCGCGAATCCGTTTTCAAAGTCTTGCGTCAGCCCTCGAGGCATTCAATCGCTTCAATGGCAGATGCATATATGAGGGATGTTGCCGACTGGAGTTATGGTTTGATGTCCGAATTAGTAGTGTATCAAACGAGATTGAGAATGCGATCAAAGATGCAAACCAGGTCGAAGAAGCAAACCAAACTGATACACAAAGGAATACGTCTAACTCAAGGGATTCATGGAGGAAGACGAGCTCAAGAAGAAGGCCTAGACCTTACAAGAGGTCCCGAGCATTCAAGTATAAGGAGGCTTTGAAGAAGCTACATGAAGTGCATCAACCTTTGTCAAGTAGACATTGGAAGATGAAGAAGACGAAGGAGATGATCTCAGGACCGACCCAGAGGGGGGTCAAGCACGACCCACATAGGGTCGAGCACGACCCACATAGGGTCGATCACGACCCACATAGGGTCGATCACGACCCTCCCAGGGTCGATCCTGAGGGATGTTGATCCGCGTCCGCCGGTTTCCTTGTTTCGCTTGCGTCCCAAGTTGTTTCCTTTTATTGTTTATCAAACTATTTCCATATTTTGGTTTTCTAGATTTGTAATTATTATTATATGAGATATTCTTTATATCTTATGATAATAATTTAGGATTTGTTTTTCTAGGGTTAGAATAAATACTTGAGTTTTCCCTTTATTTCTTTTTAGCGTGGAATTGAGAGAGAACCCTGAGGTTTCTCTCCTACGCGAATCTTGCTTCCTTGGTTATGGTTTGCCATTGTTGAGACATTGCTTGGTTGATTAATTCAAGTGTTCATCAGTTTTCGTACTTCAAGTGTTTCTTTCAAGTTCAGTTTGGCGTTATCAATCCGAAATCCATACCCTGGGCACTTCAACCCGTGATTGTCTTCATCGTGAAGATTGTCACACATCAATTGGTATCAGAGCTCAGCCGATCTTGAGTAACATCGAGTTGAGTCGAGTTGCTTTTGTCAAAAATCTCCGAACTACATCAACAACAGAAGTCTGCACACGTTCGTCGGAGGTTCTGAAATTTTCGAAATTTTTTCTGAGGTAATTTCGAAAATCTGATTTCATATTCTTGTAGAGAATTTCGATACGAGTCTAGGCTCGTCGAAATCGGAGTTCGTTTGTCCCCAGAACAGGTCAAAATACCAAGCTATGTTCTAGAAACCCTAATTGGCCGCCGAGAGTTTTTTTGCTTGCTTTGAGCCCAAGTTTGGTCTTTGTTTGTCATCCATGAAGCTCTGATGTCTCAAGCTGATATTCCGAGTCAAATTGATCTCTTTTATGGAGATTATGATCCGTATTCATATTTTTCTTGGGAGAGAATACTAATGCTTGCTTGGAGTATCATGGCTATGATGGCCTTTCAGGATTCATGGCAGTTGTTGATGCTTTTCGAGGTGATGCTTATGATTGGTGGATGAATGATCTTTATCGACGTCATCTCTATGGTCTTGAACATATTGCTCATTGGAATCAGCTCAGAATTGTGATGAGAATGCAGTTTGTGCCACTTGAGCAAGCTAGACGATTAGAGATGTACAACAAGTGTAAGCAAGGGTTTGCTCGTTCGCCTCTTGCATATTTCATGGAGCTTGAAGAGTTGCTTAATTTTGCTGGTTTGTCTCTTAGTCCTGAATAACTTTGCTCTCGTTTCTATGATGGTTTGAATATCATATACCGAGAAGTCTTAGAGCACCAACCGAGAGATGATGTGAATGAGTTGGTTCGGGTTGCTATGAAATTTTACTATGTTGCTCAGAGGGCTGAGGAACGTGCACTTGCGTGGGCTGCTAAGAGTATAGCTCCACCTAAAGTGGAGGAGGAGAAATCAGTTTCCTTAGTTGAGGAGGAGGCTGCCACCACAGCTGAAGTTACCGAGTCTTCACCTTGCATCGACGCGCCTGAAATTGTTAGCACGGTTCAGCAGGAAATACTTGTCCAATCAGACTCAAATTTTGTGGAGCATTGTGATACTGACGGTGAAAGCTCTCCACAAAATTTCAGCCAGTTTGGAGGTCGTTTGTTTGTCGAACCATGCAGCTTGTCTTTTAGCGCTCCAGCGTCGTCCTTGCTTAATTCTTTTGATCATGTGTTTGATGATTGCTTTTCTTATTATCATCCGAAGTATGGAGCTGAGTACGAGGTTAGTTCTTGGAGTTCTTTGCAAGAGTTTGAGTTCTTCTCTACACCTTTCGACAAATCGAGGACGATTTGCGGTCAAATGGAGGAGAATCATACACAAAGGAATACGTCTAACTCAGGGGATTCATGGAGGAAGACGAGCTCAAGAAGAAGGCCTAGACCTTACAAGAGGTCCCGAGCATTCAAGTATAAGGAGGCTTTGAAGAAGCTACATGAAGTGCATCAACCTTTGTCAAGTAGACATTGGAAGATGAAGAAGACGAAGGAAATGGTCTCAGGAACGACCTAGAGGGGGGTCGAGCACGACCCACATAGGGTCGATCCTGAGGGATGTTGATCCGCGTCCGCCGGTTTCCTTGTTTCGCTTGCGTCCCAAGTTGTTTCCTTTTATTGTTTATCAAACTATTTCCATATTTTGGTTTTCTAGATTTGTAATTATTATTATGAGATATTCTTTATATCTTATGATAATAATTTAGGATTTGTTTTTCTAGGGTTAGAATAAATACTTGAGTTTTCTCTTTATTTCTTTTTAGCGTGGAATTGAGAGAGAACCTTGAGGGTTTCTCTCCTGCTCCATTCTAGTTCTCATAGCTAGGGTTTGCCATTGTTGAGACTTTGTTTATGGTTTTCTTAATTCAAGTATTTGGTGCGATTCTCCTTCATGTGTTTCTTTCAAGTTCAATTCACCGTGTTCAATCCGAAATTCATACCCTGGGCACTTCAACCCGTGATTGTCTTCATCCCAAAGATTGTCACACATCAATTGGTATCAGAGCCCAGCGGTTTCGGGTTGAAGATCGAGTTGCTTTTGTCAACAATCTGCGAACTACATCAACAACAAGAGTTGCACACATTCGTCGTCGTTTCTGGAAATTTTCGAAATTTTTTCTGAGGTAATTTCGAAAATCTGATTACATATTCTTGTAGAGGATTTCGATATGAGTCTAGGCATATAAGATTCGTCGAAATCAGAGTTCGTTTGACCCCTGAAAAGGTCAAAATACCAAGCTGTGTTCTAGAAACCCTAATTGGCCGCCGAGAATTTTTGGTTGCTTTGAGCCCAAGTTTGGTCTTTGTTTGTCGTCCATGAAGCTATGATGTCTCAAACTGATATTCCGAGTCAAATTGATCTCTTTTATGGAGATTATGATCCGTATTCATATTTTTCTTGGAAAGAAAATACTAATGCTTGCTTGGAGTATCATGGTTATGATGGCCTTTCAAGATTCATGGCAATTGTCGATGCTTTTCGAGGCGATGCTTATAATTGGTGGATGAATGATCTTTATCGACGTCGTCTCTATGGTCTTGATCACATTGTTAGTTGGAATCAACTCAGAATTGTGATGAGAATGCAGTTTGTGCCACTTGAGCAAGCTAGACGATTAGAGATGTACAACGAGTGTAAGCAAGGGTTTGCTCGTTCGCCTCTTGCATATTTCATGGAGCTTGAAGAGTTGCTTAATTTTGCTGGTTTGTCTCTTAGTCCTGAACATCTTTGCTCTCGTTTCTATGATGGTTTGAATACCATATACCGAGAAGTCTTAGAGCACCAACCGAGAGATGATGTGAATGAGTTGGTTCGGGCTGCTATGAAATTTTACTATGCTGCTCAGAGGACTGAGGAACGTGAACTTGCATGGACTGCAAAAATGGTGGCTCCATCTCAAGTGGAGGAGGAGAAATCAACTTCCTTAGTTGAGTCGGAGACTGCCACCACAGAAGTTACCGATTGTTTGGTTTGCATCGACGCGCCTGAAATTGTTAGCAGGGTTCAGCAGGAAGTACACGTCCAATTGCCTTCAAATTTTGTGGAGCATTGTGATATTGATGTTGACAGCTCTCTGCAAAATCTCAGCCAATTTGGAGTTGATTTTCCCCTGGTTTCGTCACAGCCATTGTCGAACACCGACTCCTTGCCTATGCTGATCGTTCCTCAGGTTTCCCTCAAGCTTTTAACGCCAAATTTTGTGGGTAATCTTGATGCTGCAGAGTTAGTCTCTCCACAAAATTTCAGCTAGTTTGGAGGTCGTTTGCTTGGCAAACCATGCAGCTTGTCTTTGGATGATTCTACACCGTTATTACTTGATTCTTTTGATCTTGTGCTTAATGACTGCTTTGCTTATTATCATCCGGAGTATGGAGCTACGTATGATGTTAGCTCTTGGTGTTCTTTGCAAGAGTTTGAGTTCTTCTCTACACCTTTCGACAAATCGAGGACGATTTGCGGTCAAGTGGAGGAGAATGATACACAAAGGATAACGTCTAACTCAAGGGATTCATGGAGGAAGACGAGCTCAAGAAGAAGGCCTAGACCTTACAAGAGGTCCCGAGCATTCAAGTATAAGGAGGCTTTGAAGAAGCTACAAGAAGTGCATCAACCTTTGTCAAGTAGACATTGGAAGATGAAGAAGACGAAGGAGATGGTCTCAAGACCGACCCCCCAGGGGGTCGAGCACGACCCAACTAGGGTCGATCACGACCCTCCCAGGGTCGATCCTGAGGGATGTCGATCCGCGTCCGCCGGTTTCCTTGTTTAGCTTGCGTCCCAAGTTGTTTCCTTTTATTGTTTATCAAACTATTTCCATATTTTGGTTTTCTAGATTTGTAATTATTATTATGAGATATTCTTTATATCTTATGATAATAATTTAGGATTTGTTTTTCTAGGGTTAGAATAAATACTTGAGTTTTCCCTTTATTTCTTTTTAGCGTGGAATTGAGAGAGAACCCTGAGGTTTCTCTCCTACGCGAATCTTGCTTCCTTGGTTATGGTTTGCCATTGTTGAGACACTGCTTGGTTGATTAATTCAAGTGTTCATCAGTTTTCGTACTTGAAGTGTTTCTTTCAAGTTTAGTTTGGCGTTATCAATCCGAAATCCATACCCTGGACACTTCAACCCGTGATTGTCTTCATCCCGAAGATTGTCACACATCACAAACCGACGAAGTAAATCATGCCGAAGAAGTAAAGGTTGTTGATCAAGAGTTGGAGCACCGAGTCGAATTTACACAAGAGGGCATCGAGCAACGCCAGAATTTTAATTCACATCTCGAGATTTCTACTTTGATCAACAAGTGGACCTTGCGAACTATGGGTGGTGAGAGGTATGAAGTTTTTGGTCGGATGAAATCCAGAGAGTTGACGGTAATCCTCAGACCTTTAGCAGTTTTGGTCTCTAAGTCTTTTGTTGAGTGGACGCGACTCCTTTGCATCATCGACTCATTTGTGTTCGACCCTGGATGACTTGATTGACGCTTTCGCAGCCTCCTCTTAATTTCCGCCTTGAGGACGATTCAATTCTCATCGGGGGAGTGATTGATACGTTAATTAGTATATATTTATTAATATATTTTTATAGATTAGAGAGTTTATCTAGGTTTTCTTTACAGTTCTTTCGCAGGACGCGTTTGTTGAGCCGTTAGGATTAGGGTTAACATCAGAATTTATAGTTTAGTTATAAATATTGTATCTTGTTATTTGGGAAGGCAATCAATGAAAAATAAATTCTACCCTAACTCTCTCTGGACCTAATCTCTCTCTAATCTCTCCTCTTCTTCTAATCTCTAATTCTATCCGCCTACAGTTCCATCCTTCTTCTAGTTCATTCTTTCCCTCGGTTTGAATTATCTTTAGGGTGATCAAGGGCTTAATTGCCTAGTTAATTAGTGTGCAAGCTATAATCGCTTGTATCATGAGCTTAGACAATGTTGGAATATGATCGAACGTACAAAACTAATGGCATGCATGTAGCTTAAAGAGTTGATCCGTTTCATTAGCTCGAGCTGATTCATTTCATTTAAAAAAAAAAAAAAGAATGTGATGTTTTAATTTAATTAGAAATTTCTATATACTGCCACTGTGACAGAAACGGTGCCAGTAAATAAACATGCTTTGACTTGAGCACTCATGGTAGTTCCATGAGGTTTCGGGTTCGTGATTCCACGGCGGCGGTTTGCCCTATTTCCTTCAGAACTGGTTAGTAACCAGTTCTCATCCCTTGTGGATGCTCTAGGCGAGCCCAAGTAGTACTTGAGGCGACCCTAATCTTTACCTTATCAAAAATAAATAAATAAATAAAAAAATAAACATGCTTTGACTCCTTTGAGTCTCGATCAAACGCAGGCAAGAACGCTAAACGCTAAAAAACGCATGCACGAACTAGATTTAATTGTCACCTAATTGTTTGACTAATTTTCGCCAACGTAATTTCTAATTTGCACGAAAATTTGTGTCTTATTAATGCATGAAAAACACAAATCACCAGTGACCAAAAGAAACATGTTACCAAAGATCACTTAATTCAATTAAATGTTTGAACTTAATGTGCAATAACGACTTCAAACGTATGAGTTTGAATCTAATTAACAAAAATAAGTACGGATCATCTACTATAGACTATAGTCTATCTATCTATTATTATCTATTATTATATATTAAAGCGTAAGTCAATTCTATCACTATATTACACAACATCACCCCCTTATAAAATTAAAAAATATCTTATCAATTTAAGTTTTATCATAAAATATAATCTTAATCTTATACATATTTAATTGAAATATTAATTTTCTCTAAAATGTTGAGTTGCTTAAGTAATTTTATCCTGATATATAAATCTCAATCTTATCATTATATTTTTACCTATTTAGTTAATAAATTGATTTATCCTAAATTGTTTTTTTAATCATTTTGACCCATTTACTTAAATATTATATCAATAATAAGTATAAGTTTCGTAATTTTGTATTAAAATTTTCTAAAAATCATCATTAGTAGCAAATTCTACCACTATGTTTACGACACATATTTTTTATTGAAATAATATCTTAATTTTTTTTCTATCGGATCATATGGAATCCAATAATAATGTTATAAAAAGATTAGATGATATATTTACTCTAAGTATATCTATAACATTGCATACTGATTATATTTTAGATAAAAAAAATAGATTTCTTATTAAGATAATGATTCATTAGTATTTTTACTTGATATTTATATACTTCTTATTTAATTAATTTTTTACAATATAATAACATATATACAAGATAATTTGGTTTTATTTTTTCTATCTTATTAAATAGTCTCTATAATTCAAAAACATATTACTATATTAATCCAATTTTTTATTTTAAATTATTGATATATTTATATAAGTTAGTTTATGCAATTTAATGAAATTTTCAAAAGATTTTTTATCAATTTTTTATAAAATTTAATAATGCATCTCATCTTATTGCATTCTTCCTCAATATATATATATATATAAAAATACAATGATTTTATTTAAATATTTGATGATATACGAGTAATCTAAAAGATACACGCCGCTTGAAAAAGAAATTATAGATATGATTATACTGTAGTTATTATAGTTAATTCATATACAAGATAATATAAACAAAAAATACCACCGTACAAGGTGTAGGTCATTTGCTAGTACAGTATAAAGTAGAATCCAAGTTCGTGTAAAAATTTGCGTCATGTCATCAAGCTTGAATAGAATAATAATACCTTTTTACATTTAGTTTTTTAAACTAGTACAAACCCCGTACCATATACGGGTAATGTGAATATAAAATCAAATTAATCGATTCGATATCAAATTTTGATACGAATCCGCTTTTAACTCGAGAATTTATAATTCAAACCCGATAGACCAAATTCCGAACTTATTGACCTATATATGTACTTTTTATAATACAATGTTTATTTTAACATAATTGTATTCAAATTTTAATATTTATGTTATTATTTAATATACTATTAACATATGTGAAAGTTTTTCACTATTCTTCAAGGTTTAATAATGACAAAAATGTATACTAAGTGATACGGAAAATTTGTTAAGATATAAAATAAAATAACTTGATTTTTTTAATCATAGAAGGATATAATTTTAAAAAATCATGTTAGAGGAAAATTTCTTATGGTATCAAAAATTGAGTATGATATTAAGTACATATAAGGAAAATGGATAAGATATGAAGGACATATGAGTTAATTTTTGAAAATCAATGTAAAAGATAAAATCATTATTTTATTCAAGTGCGATGATGTGGCGCAAATTTTAACAAAGACTTGGGTTTCGCTTTATACTGTATTATAGTAGATAACTCTTATATCTACTTCATATCTTATCCAATTTCCTTATATATCTACTTGATACCTTATCTAATTTCCTTAAATGTTTTTGATATATCCTATTACTTATTTCTTCAGATTTTTTCCTAAGATGATTTTTTTTAACGTTATATTTTTATACGAACAAGTAAAATTCAAGTGATTTTTGAAAATCTTAACCATTTTTTCCTTATTAATTAGTATATATTTTGTCATTATTAAATCTTGAAAAAATAAGGAAAAAACTTTTTCATATCATCATATATATGTCGATAGTATATTAAATAATAATATAAATGTGAAAAATTTGAATAGAGTTGTTTTAAAATTAACATTGTATAAATAAAAATACATATATAAGTTAATAGGTTCGGACTCGTGTCTATTGTGTTTGGATAAATTCTCGACTTAAAAGTGGAGTATTTATATATAGGTTAAAAGTGGATTCGTATCAATATTCAATCTCAAATCAGCTAATTCGGATTTATATTTATATTACGCGTACATAGTACTGAATTTGTACTAGTTATGGAGTATTTATTAGGGTTTCATGTCACAAAGCATTATTTTCTCAAAAAGAATGGACTAGTGGCCTGCTTTTACTATTGCTTACATATTATGGGGTGATTAACTGGATCCTAATGGTTCAATATTAGAAATTGATTATAAAATAGTAGGATCCATAAAACATTGGGGTTAGGTGTTATAAGGGAATCATCATGATTAGGCATGTGAGCAAAATCCTAGACAAAACCAAAAATCCTTTAATCATGTTATAAGTACGCATGTGCTCCAAAATCTCAGCCTAATCCACCTTTCTTAGTCGCGGAAGTTAGCAAAGAACATTGGGTCCTCAGTCCTCACCGGTTGCGGTTTGATCCGTGCCCATAAAAATTGATGAACCTTATGCTCAAAAAAAAATAAAAAACGATGAACTTTGTAATTAATAAAAATAATTTAAAAAATGATGAACCTTATCACAGAGAAATAAAAATTAGAAACAATAAATAAATCTAAGCCATTGATTTGTGTTTCAAGGGTGTAAATCTCACCAACTCTACCGTTTGAGTTCAATTACATAATGTCATAAACCTACCTTTTGTCAAAAGATGATCGAACTTAGAAAACAACCCGAAATACGACTCTCTTAAACCTTATTCAATTCGATCGACCTGAAATCCAATTCTAACCAGAAAATATACAATATATAATCCAAACCCAACTTATCCATGTCCCAATCCAAATGACCTATAAATGTAGATTGTTATAATATTAACATTTTTTGAAAATAGTCTTTTTATTTTTAAGTACAATATGTATCATTGTTTAATGGAATTTTTTATTATGTGTAAGATATCAATATTAGAATGATTTGATAAATCTTAAAGATTGAGATTTTTTAATCTTTTTTTATGACGGATTCACTATTTTTTCTTTAAGGTCCATTGTCCTTGTTTAGTATGTTTAAAATGTGCCCTCAGGGCACACAATAAAGAAATCGTTGTTTAATACTCCCTCCGTTTCACAATAAGTGTCGTTTTAGCTCTTAACACAGTTTTTAAGAAAAACAATCATTCACTTTAAAACTTACAACTTTTTCTTAATCTTACCACTCATTACATTTTTTTGGCCAATGAATGAACAACTTTAGTCAACAAATACACATTCCAATAAAAATTATCATCATTCACCCCTAATAAATCACTTTGAAAACCTAAAACGACACATATTATGAAACAAATTTTAAGTGCTAAAACGACACTTATTATGAAACGGAGGGAGTAACATTAAGGTAACGTAACAATGAAAATAATATTAATAACACTACTGATCCCTTGGTTAACATGAACTCATAGTCAGATCCCATTCTTATTAGGAAGGGCGATGTAGGTTTTTCGTACCACACCATTTAGGGGTGGTCATTTAGAAACCCTCTTTTGTAATGTAGAAGACCCTTAATTCTGGCAGGAGATTATGTTGTTGGCCATTAAACGGTGTGTACGCATATACTAACCGTGGTTAAAGGGACTTTTATTCAAGGGAGATGAAAACCGGTTTATGTAAAGTGTAATCAATAGTCCATCAATTCGACCAAAAAAAAACAATAGTCCATCAAAAACTTGATCCTTAAATTTTTGTACAAATGGAATGGTTTGTGTTTTTTGGGTAAACTAGTTTAACCCCCGTACCATGTACGGGTAATGTGATTATAAACCCGACTTAATATAGATTTGTTTGATGAACTTCTTCGATAAGAAATAATATAGGTATATTGTTAAATAAAAATTAATCTTTTAGATATAAATATAGATATAGATATGACTTTAAAGATTATTACATGATTTTATCTTCAATGGTTGTTTGAAAAGATAAGAAATTTTTAGTAGATAGAAAATTATGAAATATCGATTTAGTCTAATTATTAGTTTTAAGAATTTTATTTCAAAATTATAAAAAAATTCCAAACAAATAATCCCATAGTTGTATTTCTCGATTTTATCTTAATCTTTATAATTTTGAAATAAAATTCGGATTTTAAAAAATAATTAATTCGAATATATCTTTATTTTCTAATTTCCTACCTACTAAATTTAAATTTCTTATTGTGATTAGTATTTCTTACCAATGATGGTAAATCAACTCATAATATAATAAGTTGGATTTGTTCAAAAAATACTTTATGATAAATATCATGTTTTATTAAAAATAATATTTATTAGAAGATTACAACTAATATTGGGTAAGAGATAATTTATAATTTTAGGCATAATTCATAATTTTTGATAATTTTTAAGCATTTTTTTACGGGATAAGATTATATGAGATTCTAATTACCTTATTTTTTATAAAGGATGGCCCAGCTGAATATTTTATTATAGGAATGACACGTGGCGTAATTTTTTGTGAAGACATTGTCTCCGCTTTATACTATAGGTAGTATAGATTACATCTAGAATCCATTGATTTTCTTTGTGAAAATAAGAAAAAAAATCGAATCCGTTGATTTTTTTATATATTTTGGAATTAGACTAATTAGTTATTCTTTTTTATTTTGCTGAAGACATTGTCCGAGAGTTGAACCAATGGTCTATGAGTATTATCCTTGAAGGCTTAACCAATTGACTTGATGCTTGAAGATTCCTCGTACGTAGTACCACTGTAATTAAACAAAAACAGATAGAGAAACCTGCATTATAATCGTGACATTCTAAATATTATACCCTATCTTGTTCAAGCAAAAAAATAATTAACAAGAACTACATTGTATCTTTTTTTTGGTCGAAAGAACTACATCGTATCTTAATCCTTAAGCTTAAGTACTTGAATCAACCATTCCTTGTACACCTACGTTGTTGCTATGGTCCTTGCATATTAAAGTGGCTGATAGAACCCATCCTTTTATTTGATACAAGCTTTTCAGCAAACTTTGAATGCTTTGTTTCAATTTTTGTATTTGTTGGTTCCCTTGTAATCAAAGCAAAGCATTAGGCTGATAAACAAGCCTATCCACAAAAAATGTATGTAAAAATACATAGGGAGGCGATGAAAAAAGAGCTACACAAACATAGTATCTGGATATTAATGTTTATCTCATTAGTGAGTATCAACAAAGCATAACCACCGGCCACACATACCTTAATGTTTCAACTCACACACGTTACACGTATTGTGCAAACTCATAGAATTTTGCTATAGTAGAGTGATCCTATCTAAAGCCTTGAGAAAATCTTATTTGTTTATTAAAAAAATAACTCAAAATTTTTTAAATATATTGTTTATATATTACAAGTGCATTAATATTAATTTTCTAGTAGGAAAATAGTAGGTAACTCTGCTTAAAACTAGAGAAACAACGCATGCAACCGCACGAGGAAAGTATAATAATCTGAGGTCGGGTTTTTTCTTAAGTTTCCGCCGAGCATGCAAGCGTATGAGGGTCGTCCAGTCTTAAAAAACCGATGTACTAAACAAGGTAAATGTTTTTAAATACTAAATTACTTGGTGATCCAAGAAGTCGTAAGGAAATACGACAGTCAAAATGACTAATTGATTCAATAAAGAATACATACAAGATGAGCATGATCGGTTAGGGATAGTAGAAACTCCCATAGCAAAGACGGGTTTGAGATAGGGGTGAGTTAATCACTAAAATCATTATCAACATTGTAGGCCGCGCAAATGGTCAATCTACATGCAAGTAATGTCTCAAGAGGAAAGGTGGCACCGATGAGCGCCAATGTTTTCCCTTCTAAACCTACGAATGAGTCTAGGCTAGCACTTGTAGAAGGCCACGTCTATAAGTCAAAGAGGTAAATCTGAAAATTCGTCGTGTGGCGACAGAGAGAATCTTATAAGCAAGGAGTGGCGGTTGCAACAACAATGACAAGGATAGTGATGAGAACACGAACATCCAAGAGAGTTTTAAATATTTTGGAACAATGTTGAGTTTTTGGGAATGTGGATATGAATCGAATTCTTAGGATAATGAATTCTTTAAAGGACAGAATGCCTCCCTTAAGAATTCTTCTCTAGATCAAAACTTCATTAGTATATATAAAGCATTTGATATAGTTGATTTTTAAAAAAAATCCTATTTTATAATTGAGTATGCATGCAACATCATCAGGCACGGATTTGAGGGTGGGCTGAGGTGTGCTACAGCCCACCATAAAATCTGAGTATATTTTTATTATTAGGGCATGTGGAACCAAATACAACTTGTCTCAGTGGTATAAGTAGTTTTGGGTTGATTTGTTATTACGTGAGGTATATGGTTCGATTCTCTAGGGAGTCATCTCTCTATTTTCATTTTCCTTTTTGAAGTATCAGGTGGGCCTACTCCTTTTCCAACATTTATTTGCATACAAAAGGTGTTCAGCATGCTATTCCTTAAGCTAGTTATATATAGGAACTTTCAGTTCTTGTTACTATTGCTCAAGTTCTAATTTTCATCCATGCATCATTAATATCTCATTTTTATGATCTAAAATTATAGCTTATCTAATTAGTAATTTGGATTTTTTAAATCTAAATATAATAACAATGGTAGAATAGGAGATCGAACGATATTAATATGGTTGGAGTATACTACGATTGTCTGTATACATTATTGTTACATACATTATTGTATAAGGTAAATTCAGTCCACCCTAATTTATAATCCTGGCTCCGTCCCTGCATATAACTCAATGTGCAACATCCTATCTAATGAAAGTGCATGGTCGTTTGAATGAACTAGCTATCCTCTTATATTTAAAACACTTTGTTATAAGGTCATGCACACTCAAATGTACTGCTATCTTGTAGAATCATTTATAAGATCACTTACGACACACTCAGTTATACTATCATCAACACTCAATTATTCTGTAAGATCACAACACTCAATTATAAAATCATGCATACTCAACTATATGATCATATATATTAAATTATATTATAAAATCATAGTACGTACTCAACTATAAGATCATGCATATTAACCGGTTGCATAATATGTGTATTTTTACTTTTTCATTTCACAACGTATAGTAGACAGTTAATTTTTCAAGAATGTACCACCACTATATATAAGTCTTTCGTTTTTGATAGGAACCATTTGTTTGACCCAAACAACAAAACATGTATGCCAAAATAGGCTGCCCAAAAATCTACGTTAATCATGAAAGTCTATTAATAAAGAAGCGATATACTCCCTCCGTTCCCGAAAGATTGTCCACATTTCCATTTCGGATGTTCCTAAAAAATTGTCCACCTTTTAATTCTTTCCATTTATATCACATCAAATTTACATTGTTACCCCTAAACAATCATACATTTTACCTACTTTTACAATCTCTTTCTTCTTCATTTCTCTCTCCTTATCTACTTTTACACCTACTTTATCATTTTATCACATTATCTCTCTTTCACCTCAACAAAACAACACCATAAATACACACTTTTTTAGCTGATTTGACATGCCTTAATCTACTACAAAACTTACTTTATGGACAAACTTTCGGGAACGGAGGGAGTATATGAAAAGACGTGCTTTTTTAAGGGTGCTTTCTTGTGGGGGCTTCCACCAAAGTGTCGTCGATGATTCAGTGCTTTTTGGGGAGCTGAGGGCTTCCAATTTCCATTCCCCGATCCTTCTATTCTCCCTTGTTTTTTGTAAGTGTAGTGCAATAATGAAACCATGCTCCCCTCCCACTATTATATAACAATTCAATCCGTTTCGAAAGATATGATATGTTAAAAGTATGCACAAAATATTGTGACTAGATTTTTAAACTCCAAATTTTATCACACTTATTTTCCTTGGTTGAGCACCATGAGAATGTAAAATAGTTGATCTATATTGTATGCTACAAATTGGCTAAATACGACCGGGACAAACGCATCGGTACACGTACACAAAGTTAAACTCAATTTCCCATCCACAAAGTGTTTAGACCAAAAAAAAAAAACAGAGAATGAGAGATTCTCGCATGACATTCAAAAGTTATGTGCGTCGGACACATTTTTATTTGCCTTTCGACCATTTAGAATTTAGTTTCTTCAAAAGTTTTGAATGTTAATGATACTGTAAAGAAGAAAGGGTAATGCATGCAACAAGTTTCAAGAAAATGAAGAAATTAAATAGTAGAAGCAAAAGCGCCTAGTAGACAAAAAAAGGCTTTTTTCAATTGATTATACGATTTTTCTATTGTGTGTCAGGATACATAATAAACAGTTAATAATTGAAATATTTGGTAAATTTTAAATTTTTCATTTTTAAATTTTTGTTGTGATGGGTTCACATTTTTTCTTTTAGGGTTTTTGTTTTGTTTTTGGTATGCTTATCATGTGTCCTTAGGGTACACAATAGAAAAATCGTTGATTATATTCAAACATATGGAATTTCCTTTTTCAAACATATTCTAAATAAAAATAACTCGCACTCAACCCTTTGCATCCCCTAGTTTGTTCTTTTAATTTTTCCCACCAAAACTGCTTTTTACCCAAAAACTACTTTCAATTTCATCGAAATTTGCGCCCTTTCCTCTACTTTTTATATTTTTCAATACATCAAAAACTACTTTCTCTTCAAAAACTACTTTTCCAACCAAAGTAGAACAGGGCGTGGCTTGATCTCCTAACAGAGTTTCGATTTATGTCCGACGATAAGGGGCGTGGCTTGCTCCCGACTTGATTGAATTTAGTCGTTTTAATTTCATGAGAGTCTAACTCTCCTTTTCTGACAAAATAAAAGACTTGGTTGAATTTAGCCGTTTCAATCTTATGAGAAGTCTATCTCTACTAGCTTAGCCCGTACAACAACGTCTTAAATATTAAAACTATTTTGACTACATTATATTATTGAATCTACCCACATTTAATTCCACTTATTAATAAAATAGATCAAGATAGTAGTATTATATTTAATTTGAATTAACTTATTTTTTCCATATAAATTTTGATCGTAGTTATTTTATTATTTATAAATCCCTCCTAATATCAATACTTGATTTGTCTTATAAACCAACCTAAAATATAATAAATATAAAACCGATATCCCAGTAGATCATAAATACACAAAGAAATATATTACTGATATCCTAGGAGATCATATTCTCTAGATATATAGCTTTACCATATAACCTATATCATATTTTTGTAGAGATAAATATATAAAGTTAAATAATTATCAAAAATATATAAATTTTTATATTTCATGTAAATCAATCCATTCATGTGCTAATATTTATAGTTTCTTTTAGTGTACATCTAAATATTTTCTTAATTAGTATGATATGCATGGATTGTATAGATAGATATTATTTGAATAGATTATAAATATAAATATTATTTTGATAGATTCTTCTAGGATAAATATAAATATTTTTTTAATTAGTACGATATTGATAGATTGTACATATAGATATTATTTGGATAGTTTATAAATATAAGATATTATTTTGATAGATTATAGATATAGATATTATTTTGATAGATTATGGATATAGATATTATTTTGATATATTAATTAGATAAAGACATCTTTTTAGGATAAATTTAGATGGATATATAGTTATTACCATTTTATCAATTTATAACTAATCTAATATAAAGTGGTCAAAATCAACATGGAGGCTTAAAAGGTCTTGACTTTAATATATGAGGTTGATTCCGGTGAAAATATTTCTTATCCTATAAATTGAAAATGTGAACAAATTACATAAATATGTGAACATCGGGATGAAATATGTGAACATAATCAATTTTTGTTATGGACAGTATTAATAAATATAATAACACAATTTCTCAATATCATGTGTTATGACAAGATTACTCCACATAATAACATAAAATCACAAAATCACAAGTATTTTTTAGAATTCAAGTATTTTTGTTTTAGGTTCACATATATCTATCTCATGTTCACGTATTTCTATTGCATGTTCACGGTTTACAGTTTATAGGTTAATGAAAGTATTCATTTGATTCAAATCCTTAATATATATTATAGATCTTTAACCTCCACTTTAGCAACTATGATGATTATGAATATTCTATTTGATTTAAAATAAGTGTCATTTTAACTTTTAATACAAGTTTTAATAAAATAAGTGGGAGGTTTATATGAGAATGTCTCTCTAAGAGAGAAATAAGAATAAATTTCAACCACACGTGACATGTGTGGGATTTGAAACATGACTGTGTAGTCATATACAACATGACCGTGTAGTTCTATACAACATGACTGTGTAGTCCTATACAACATGACTATGTTGTCCCATACAATATGACCGTGTATATATTTTCACTAATCATATATCATGTTACATGTAAAAAAAAGTCATACACAATTTGGTACAAGCATGCACGGTCGTGTTAAGAATAAATATACAACCATGTTAAGTGAAAGTACATAGTCATCTTATATAAAGATAAAAAGACACCATCATTTGTCAACTACACACTTACATTAAATACACTATGAGATATAGAGCATGCACATACCGCACATTCATGTTAAGTGAAAATACACAATCATCTTATTTGAAAAATTCACAATCATTTGTCAATTACAAACCTGTATGAAAAAACCACAGAACAATTCAATGTAGAGCATGTATATTCATATTCATCGTAAACACACATTCATGTCATTTGAAAAGGTGGAGTCAGAACTAACGTGGAGGCTCGAAAGGTCTGTAAGTATAGATAAATTCTATTTTGTTTATTTGCCTGATTTCTCATAATAATTTTTTTGTTGATTGCTAGATTTCTCAACCTCACGATTTTTCAATGCTGTCGTAATACATGGGTTCTTAGTTCTTACCTTGCTAAAAAAGAAAAAAGAACTCCATTACATATTTACATCTGCTATACGACATTGGCTTACCCAGAGAGCAGAGTATACGAGGTCAGATTGGGCCCAAATTCAGGGAAAGCCCCAAATAGTACATTACTGCCCAATTTAAAGCCCAACAGGCCCAATTATGCATATTAATTATTACTATATTTATTTATTTTTGGTTGAAGGAGAGGCGGCACTCTCCGGACTTAATTATTACTCCCTCCGTTTCAAAATACATGACCATTTAGACACTTTTTGTTGTTTCATAATACTTGTCCATTTCACATTTTTTTCTCATCTCTTTCCATTTATATCCCTAATAATTATCTTTATCATAATCATTACACTTTTTCATATTTCTCTAAACAAATGATTGACTCTACATTTGATAGGGGTAATATAGTATTAACATTTTTTTCTTAATATATGTGCAATGTCCAAATGGTCATGTATTTTGAAACAGAGGAAGTACTATATTAAGCATTCTCTTTTGTACGCCCTAAATTTTTATGTAATATCATGTGATGTATAAAAGAGAGTGTCAATAAAAAAAATGTCAACCAAAAAAAATGTACAAAAGAGAGTGCCCTATATTTTTTAGCACTTTAATTACTTAATGACAAAAACATTTCCTTTTATCTAATTTCAGAAAATATATTATTTAATCATTCAACCAAAAAAAATATACTAACTTAGTCATATAGAACTAAATGAGTGATATGCTCATAAGTCATGTGCAAAGGAATGCATATTTGCACACAAAGATCTCACTTATGTCAACTTGAGACCTTTGTATTTTTAAACTCTTGACACCTTTTCATAGTGGAACACATATATATATAATGACATGGGTAAACGTATGAATCCAAAATTATTCAAAGCTCCTGTTTAGCTAGTTTTCGTCTTCAGTGATTGTGATTTCTAGCCAAAGATCGGCCCGAAACAAAAGAATACCTTGAATGGTTTGAAGATGATTATTTGATTGAATGAAACCTTTGTTATACTTTTGAAAGAAAAGACTGATGTGTTTTGTAATGGTTGAGTGAATGAATTACATTGAGTTTCCCCCTCCTATTTCAACTATAGATCAACCCTACAATCTAGGAACACATTCAAATCTTCTGGTAACTCCCTCTAACATGATTTTAGTAACCTCCACGTAGCTTGATAACTCCCAGCTTGCTCCAACGACTCTTTTTTCTTTTGGGCTTCAATCCATGTACAATTATATCGGTCACCACAAGTATTACTTGGGCTCGCCTAGAGCATCCACAAGGGATGAGAACTGGTTGCTAACCAGCTCTAAAGAAAATAGGGCAAACCGCCGTTCTAGAGTCTCGAACTCGAGACCTCGTGGTACTACCATGAGTGTTCTACCAATGAGCTGATGCGACAAGCGCATGAGTTCTTCAGATTTGATGGACCTTTTGGCCACCTCCAACCGTTCCTTTCAATCATCAACAAAAATATCCAAAGATCCTTTGTATAAATGGAATCTTTTTTTTTTTTGATTGTGGAGCTACTAGTTCGAACAAGCCAAAATTAGGCCACCTTTAAGTTACAAGGATAACCTAAATCATCGTGACGGATGATCTTTAATAATTCAAACAGCGTGGGTTGCTGACTCAACAAACACCGCGACTGTGTTATAGACAAATAAGAAGATGGAAGGGACGAAGCATGAATAGGCAAGGCTGCATTAAGGCTCTGAAGATTGACGTGTTTTCTTGCCAGGAAATCTGCTGCAGCGTTTGATTCCCTGAAACAATGATAAAAAATAACAGAGGGGATATTCGAAATCAAATTTCTTATGTCTTCAATAATAGTGTGAATTTCCCAAAGGACTTTTCATAGACGTTTTAAAGAATTAATAACAATAAGATTATCACCTTCTATTATTAGATTGTGAATTTGAGAAAAGTCTATGTTTTCGATAGCATGAAGTAAGGCTGAAGCTTCAGCTTGTACTATAGTCATACAGGGAAGCTGCTGACGACCAGCAGAAATGACATCGCCAAAATGATTTCTAACGATGAACCCGGCATGGGTTGTTCCTGTTTTAAGTCTAGACGCGTCGAAATTTAGTTTGCGCCATTGTAGGGGAGGTTTTTTCCAAGATGTGTGATTTTTCCTTTTTGGTAATAATAGAGGTCTTCTGAGATTTCAAACAACAGCCTTCCCAAGCAAGGGCACCCGTGAAAGCCAAGTTGGACGGTAGATTTTTAGGGTTAATTCGTCATGGATCAAAAATTTTCGCATTTCTATGTGTCCACACAAACCACGAGAGGAAAGCTAGTGACGTGACGTGTTGAATGGAATCTTTTTTTTGAAAAACAAAGAGACGTCCAAATTCATACGACAAGATTCATTGGTTAATATTCCACTCACCTCATCTCGATATTACATGGAATCAACACAAGTACACTACTAATGACCGGGATTTCTTCGACCAAAAAAAACTAATGGCCGAGATTTGACAAATAGAGTTCAATAATTGCCATAGACTCACAATATTCATTCTCATTACGTTTTTTTTCCGAAAAATCAATATTTCATATCTCATCTCAACAATCAAGTTGAGGGATACTTTAATTTACCAAACATAGGAGTACCAATTAACTAATTGAAGGGTACATAGAAAAGAACAATTCACTAATTACCAAACATACATCAATTAACTAATTGAAGGATACATAGAAAAGAACAATTATTATTATTATTATTAGAGGATGATTCTGGTTAAAATATTCAAAATTCCAAAATTTTCTCAAGTAGGGACCAAACTGCTGTACCATTTACCATTTACCTACAAACTACCTTTGGCAAAATATATAGGAAGGAGAATGAAGCGATGAGTGAGTGAGTGAGTGGGAAAAGAAAGAAAAAGCCAAGTCAAGTACAAAGTGACACAACAATCATGGAGCCAACAAAACGGACACTACTACGACTCCTCTTCCTCCTCTTGGCCGTCCTCCTCTTAGCCACCTCCTTCCGGACCCTCCCCACCAAGCCCGACAAGCTCCTCGGCTGCTCCGCCGCCGACTCCTGGTGGTGCACGGCGGCGGACCGCCTCACAACCCCCTCCCGCCGCCCCATCTCCGACCACTCCTCGGACAAGCCCCATCACCCGCTCGACCCCCTAACCGTCCACGAACTCAACCGCGTCCGCGACATCCTATCTTCGCATGCGCTCCTCAAGTCGAAGGGCTACCACGCGCTCCACTCCGTCGTGCTCGAGGAGCCGCCCAAGAAGGCGGTCCTTAGGTGGCGGGACGGGGACCCGCTCCCGCCACGTAAGGCCTCCGTGGTGGCGCGCGTGGGCGGGGACTCCCTTGTCATGAGTGTGGAGCTCGACACGGGCCGGGTCCTACGTAAGGGATCCGGCCCGGCTTCCGGGTACCCGGTCATGACGATCGATGACATGACGTGGTCCACGTGGGCCCCGTTCTCTAGCGCGACGTTTAACCGTTCGGTTGTGAGCCGTGGCGTTGATTTGGCCGACGTGGCTTGCTTACCTATTTCGCCGGGTACGTTTTTGTCTTATTTTCCTTTAACGAGTGATTGAACAGTGGGTAGCTTTGTTTTGTTACGCAATTTGTGTGCGTTCGTAGTTGCGTCTGACATCTAAACTCTTGCGCACAGAGAGTTTGTTTTGTAGTCTCCTTTTGCGATCTAGTCATCTAGATAGGTAAAGAGTTTGTAAAGGCAAATCCTATTTCTACCACTTGTGAAAGATATATAGATTATTATTATTTTGAATATGAACTTGACAAGTTGTATGTTACATATGCCTAACCTTTATGTACCCTAACAGTTTTAAATCGATTAGAAATATATCATTCCGTGGTTGAAGGACATTGTCAAGTCCAACTGGTGAACTTTGTAATACTAGGTACCCTTGAAGACTTAGTTATTTGACTAGATGTCCGAAGATTCCCGTAGTTGATAATTTGATATAACTTTTGTACATTAATGTGGAGTTTTATTTTTTTGGTTGAAACTTAATGTAGTACGTTAATTAAATACTTTGTGATTCCGTAATTCACATAACTAGAATTAGTCAAGTCAACACTTGGTAGTTGGTAGTGAGTCTAGTGACTATGGGCTAATACGTTGCAAAATGCAAATATTGATTAAATGCTAAACAGGATGGTATGGCAAAACGGAAGAGAAAAGGAGACTAATAAAGATCCAATGCTACTCCATGAAAGACACCATCAACTTCTACATGCGCCCCATCGAAGGCCTAACCGTCCTCGTCGACCTCGACTCAAAACAAGTCCTCCACATCTCCGACCGAGGCCATGGGATCCCGATCCCGGGCGCCACCAACACCGAGTACCGCTACTCGTCCCAAACCCCGAACCACCACCAAAACCTCAAACTCAACCCGATCTCCATCGAGCAACCCCGAGGCCCGAGCTTCACGATCCATAACAACCACATGGTCAAGTGGGCCAACTGGGAGTTCCACCTGAAACCCGACCCACGAGCCGGGGTCATCGTGTCGCGTGCCAAGGTCCGCGACCCGAGCAGCGGGGAGTGGCGTAGCGTGATGTACAAGGGGATGACGTCGGAGCTGTTCGTGCCCTACATGGACCCGACGGACGCGTGGTACTTCAAGACGTACATGGACGCGGGCGAGTACGGGTTCGGGCTGCAAGCCATGCCGCTCGAGCAGCTCAATGATTGCCCGAGGAATGCTCGTTACATGGACGGTGTTTTTGCTGCCAATGATGGGACGCCTTACGTTCGGGAGAATATGGTTTGTGTTTTTGAGAGGTATGCTGGCGAGATTGGGTGGCGTCATTCCGAGAGTCCCATTACGGGAATGCCGGTAATTATTACTATTATTAACTTTAACTTAGTTAAGTTAATTAGGGTCATTAATATTTATGGAAAAATGTAATGATATTTGATTGGTGAATTAATGTGGATTGTGACATTTTGTGAGGTAAGATAAGGGAGGTGAGGCCAAAAGTGACACTTGTGGTGAGAATGGCAGCATCGGTGGCAAATTATGATTACATTGTGGATTGGGAGTTCCAAACTGATGGCTTAATCAAGATCAAGGTTTGTTTTCTCTCTATATCTCTTTCAACCATTAATGAATTTTTTTGACCTAGTGAAATAGAAAACATTAATGTACATGATGTATTGATGTATATGTCACCTCTTACTTTTTTTTTTTGAGGGCACTGCCCATGAGAGTCGAACCGGTGACTCCTGGGTACTGTCCTTGGAGGCTTAACCGTTTTGACTAAATGCCCGAAGGCTATGTCACCTCTTACTTGGCTGTGCATGGTATAGTACATTTTTATCGGTAAAATTTTTTAGGATATGTTAAAAGGAAGAAGTATAATGATTTTTCTTCTTTTTTTTCACAAAATGAAAAGAAAAAACTATTAGAAGAAAAACTTGTGTCATAATATCTTGAACTCCTAAAAAAATTTAATTCCATAATTACTATGGCAAAAATTCCCTATAGCTTTTTTGATGATAAGCATGTTATGGTGAATAGGTTTTGGGTTGAGGTTATACAAGTATGTTGATCGATTTTAGTTACAAAATGCTCAGAATTGTGTCAGTTTGGTTATAGGTTTTAATTTTCAGATGGATTATTGCTTTGATAGTTTCAAACTAATTTAACTATGAAGTATAAATTTGTAGGTTGGCTTGAGTGGCATATTGATGGTGAAGGCAACTCCATTCACAAACACAAACCAAGTATCCGAAACCGAAGAAATGTACGGCACACTGCTATCAGAAAACATCATTGGCGTAATCCACGATCACTACATTACATTCTACCTCGACATGGACGTGGATGGCGAGGACAACTCCTTTGTCAAGGTCCACCTCGAGAAGCAAATGTCATCGATCCAAGACTCGCCAAGGAAGAGCTACTTGAAAGCAACTCGAACGGTTGCCAAGACGGAAAAGGATGCGCAAATCAAGCTTAAACTGTACTCTCCGTTGGAGTTTCACATGATCAACCCAAATAAGAAGACTCGCGTAGGAAACCCGGTTGGGTACAAGGTGGTGCCAGGTGGCACTGCAGCTAGCTTGCTTGATCTTGATGACCCGCCTCAGAAACGAGGCGCGTTTACTAATAATCAGATCTGGGTCACGCCTTACAACAGTAGTGAGGAGTGGGCTGGTGGTCTGTTTGTCTACCAGAGTCAAGGTGAAGACACTCTTGCAACATGGTCTGAGAGGTATGATTCGAAGTGCATTATAAGACATTCGTTATTGACATTTTGGGTGCGTTTGGATAAAGGCTTATCTAGCGCTAGAATGCAATATATCGCGTTATAATGCAAGATACTGCATTAAGAGATTTTGATGTTGCAGGGATAGAGCGATAGAGAACAAGGACATAGTGATGTGGTACACACTAGGATTCCATCACGTACCATGCCAAGAGGACTTCCCAATAATGCCAACAGTGTCATCAAGTTTTGATCTGAAGCCTGTCAACTTCTTTGAGATGAACCCTATTCTTGGGATTCCACCTAACAAGGAGGAAGATTTGCCAGTTTGTAAGCCTGTTTCGGCTTAAGATTACGTTCAAGCTTAATCACTCTCGTGTACATATCTAGCTACAATCTTCAAGTTTGGACAATGCGTTCTGCACTTCCAATAAATAAGCGAAGGTGTGATCATCACTGGTCTGTGGAATTGGATTCGCCTGAACTCTAGTTGATTTGAATGAAGAGAAATTTCGATCTGAGCAAACTCATAATCTTTTCACACTGTGTTGTATGTATCTCTTTCACCGTTTTACTCTAGTGAGATTTATTCTTGCAGTACATGTGGAAGCAAAACGTCTTGTATTGGTCAAGCAAGACATTGAAAATGGTGTTATCATGTTTTAGGTTTTCTTTATCTTTGCTGATCAGCAGAAAACATCAGAAGGATAAATTGATTTACAGACCTTAGCTTTCTCAGTAATATGCGCAAAGGGATGAAGAATGACACACAAAATGAAAAACAAATTGGTTTCTTCCTCTTCTTCTTTCATGTAAGAAGATGGTTTTTAATACACATAAATCTCACTCTTCATCAATTTCCAGGCCTGGTATGTACTCTAAACTCACATCAAAAACAACAGGGCTGCTCGGGGCAACTCTTGGCCTTCCGGGTGCAGAGGTGAGGCCTTTAGGAAACGCCAACTGCACAAAAAAGAGTTGCAGTTCAAAAAGCAAAATCAATTGTGACAATATGGGCAATGGTGCTCATACAAGCAATTGTTTTATGAACTTATAACCAGCCAACTGCTTTACCAGGAAAAAAGACGCAGAAAAATGCAATGTTATTGTTGTTTATACATGGTGTGAGATGGTTTAGGATGCATTATTTGCATTAAAATCACTTTTTGAATAGGTTATAAAGGGACTATGGAGGACAAAGTGAAGTGATCATTCTGAAATACTGTATTAGAGTAGCCTTGATGATAATTATGTAATTATAGCTATACAAATTATAATCACATTTTAGTCTTGACATATGTATAGTGCAAATATTGCTTGTAAGTAGTAATAAGCAGATGAACAAAACAGATGTTTAAAGTTAAGGTACTTACAGGTCCTGGAATATAGAGTCGGCGCTTTCCTCCAGCTTTCATGCTTAGCATTCCTTCATCAAGTCCCTTTATAACCTATTCAATGTTCAATGTTCAATGTTATGCTATTAATCATCCATGAGAAGATATATAAATGGCACATAAAATTTATAACATTTGGCTGAAAACTGTATAAAAAAATGAAAATAAATATGCAGGGGGAAAACGGAATCAAGCAGTTATGCCCAAGTAAGCTACTAGAGTATTTTTGTATTCAAGATGGAATGTTTCTTCTGGTTTCCCCGATTTGTCTTCTGATTCTTCTGGTTTCCCCGATTTGTTTTCTGACTTGTTCACCACAGACCTTGTATACACAACATGAACATAGCAATCCCAGTTCTTTACACTACTTATGGAGCTCACCTGACCGGATCCAACTCGGAAAATGTAAATTTGGCCCTTTTCCAGTGAACTACAGGAATAACAATTAAATAATGTGTAAGAAAAACAGAACAGTATAATATTGTTCATAAAAATAAGATCAATAGGTCTCTGTGAATAAATTGTAGTAGTACAACTCTAAAACTACCAGCTGAGATGACTTAACCTAAGTTAATACCTGTCAAATATCTGTCCTGATGGAACCATGGCAACATAGTTTGCTGCAACCTACAAGGATGAAACAGATAGAGGCAAAAAAGAATCTAGTCAAATGAAGCTTGTAGTAGTTTGCCAATTCTGAGTGTTGAGATAAACTGATGTCAAATTGATAACCAAATCTTATAGCCTTATAGCCTAACAAATGTACAAGGGCCATTAAAACATTGTCTATTAGATTTGATGAGGAAGCTACATCTACCTGAAAACCAACAGGAGGACTTGGGCCTTTACCAACTTTAATGTCTTTGTATTGCAACCCAGATTCTGTAGTCACCATCGGTACCTTCAAGCAAACAAGCAATATATATTGTACAGCCATAAATGCAGTAAAACCACAAGCATAAGCTTGAACCACCAAGAATATTTCTGTGTCCTAATACTATACTCTCTCTTTTACTCCCAGGATACTTTGCTATTTCAACACATCCTTTTAAAAAATATAAATACTGAATGACATTAGAACATCAGTAAACTCATGATTTGCAACAATTCTCAGTAAAGTCAGTATACATGATTTTTTGCAACAAAACAAGGAAAGTGCTGAGCAATCTCACCATACATTTTCAAGCTCTTTCTCGCATTCATCATCACAAAGTTTAGGCTTCTCCTCCGGTGGCAAATTTGCAGCATCAGCATAAAACGAACCTAAGAAGAAACCTGAAACCCCCATAAACTGGCCAACTAGTAGCTCTCTCCGATTCACTGCTTGTAAGCCATAATCAGCCGTTCTCAATCCTTCTTCAGAGCCAAGCCTTGCCTTGAAAGACCGAGATACAGAAATCCGGGGGCTGTTATAGCCACTCTTGTGCAGAGCACAACCTAATTATAAAATGGATGGATACATTACTCAGAACTTCGTACAAGCTGGCAATTTGATGAAGAATTTGACAGATTTCTCTCCCAACAGAAGTGATTGAGAAATATAGATCGATTTTGGAATCGAGAAAGGGATTCAATCAAAGTCGAAAGACGTGATATATACAATAGTGAGAGCGGAATGGGGGATGAAGCTAACCGAGAGGGTGAAGGAGTGCGGAAGCAGCCATGGTTTCGCGAAGTGGATAACGCCCGTCTCATCCACGCCAATAACACCCTATGGCGTCATCCATTGTTCTTACTCGCGCATCCTTTTTGGTCCTTTTTTCGCCCATCAATTTTTGTTAGGGTAAATTTCACGAATCACCCAGAAATAGGGGTTTACTCATAAAATTTGAAATTGTTTCAAATCACACGTTAAATAGGAGTTTATGCAAAAACCACTCGTAAAATTTGAAATTGTTTCAAACCACCGTAACATTATAATCTCAATCTTCGTTCAAACTACTCAACGTTGTCGACGAGCTACGATGTTGGAGACGTAGGGCTGCCAAAAGATATTACTTATACAGTTGTCGAGACGATGGTGTCATGTATGAGTGTGAAGGAGTGATTGATGACACTTGACGAGAGGGTGAGGCCCTTGTCATAGCCGAGCTCGGTATTGGGGAGGATACGAGCATTGGACACTTGTAAAGGTCAAATGAGCAGGATTGGAGCTCCGAGTATGATGAAAAACCCAAACTAAGGAGTCACACTCGAATTGGGTCTGTGGGCCCATTAGGCCCAATACTATCCAAAATGAATAGAACTCTCGATTCAAGGCAATGTTCATAAAAGAGTAAGAACGTAAACAGAAATGATAGTCGAACGTGATGAAGAACCGAAACTAAGGAATCGAACTCTAATTGGGCCCATTAGGCCCAATACGATTCAAACCGAATGGAACTCTCGATCCAAGGTAATGTTCATGAAAGAGTAAGAACATCAACTGAAGCGATAGCCAAACGTGATGAAGAACCTAAACTAAGGAGTCAAACTCAAATTGAGTCTATGGGCCCATTAGCCCAATACGATCCAAATCGAATAAAACTCTCGATCCAAGACAACGTTCATGAAAGAGTAAGAACAAAAACCGAAACGATAGACGAACGTGATGAAGAACCGAAACTAAGGAATCGAACTCAAATTGGACCCATAGGCCCATTAGGCCCAATACGATCCAAACCGCATAGAACTCTCGATCTAAGACAAAGTTCATGAACGAGTAAGAACATAAATGATACACAAGGGAATACGTCTAACTCAAAGGATTCATGGAGGAAGACGAGCTCAAGACGAAGGCCTTTACCATTCAAGAAATCCCGAGCATTCAAATTCAAAGAAGTTCAAGGCGACTCGGGATCGACCATCAAGGAGTTGCCACAACCAGCAGAAGGTCGTACACGACCATGGTGGGGTCGTGGCCGACCATGGTGGGGTGTGGCCGACCTTGGTCATGCCTTGCTACGCAAGTTGTCATCGTGATGACATGCTTTCCTTTCTTGTTTCGGCAAATACTTTCCATCTTTGTTATATTTGGTTTTTATAATTTGTATTTATTATTATTATAAGGTATTCTTTATATCTTATGATAATAAATTAGGATTTTTATTGCTTTCTAGGGTTTAGAATAAATAGTGGACAATCTCCTTTATTTGGTTTTTAGAGTGGAATAGAGAGAGAACCCTAGAGTTTCTCTCCTACGCCAATCTTGTTTTCCTAGTTACAGTTTGGCATTGTTGAGACATCGTTTGGTTGATTAATTCAAGTGTTCCTCAGTATTCGTATTTAAAGTGTTTCTTTCAAGTTTAGTTTGGCGTTATCAATCCGAAATCCATACCCTGGGCACTTCATACCGTGACTGCCTTCATCCCGAAGATTGTCATACATCAATAAACCAAAACTATAGTTGAACATGATGATGAACCGAAACTAATGAATTGAACTGGAATTGGGCCTATGTGCCCAATAGGCCCATTATCATCACGTTCGACTATCCTTTCGTTTTATGTTCCTACTCTTTCATGAACATTGCATGCCTTGGATCGACATATCTATTCGGTTTGGATCGTATTGGGCCTAATGTGCCCAATTCGAGTACGATTCCTTAGTTTCAATTCTTCATCACGTTCGACTATCGTTTCAATTTTTGTTCTTACTCTTTCATGAACGTTGCATCGGGTTGAGAATCTTATTCGGTTTGGATTGTATTGGGCCTATAGGCCCAATTCGAGTTAGATTCCTTAGTTTCGGTTCTTCATCACGTTCGACTATCGTTTCGGTTTTTGTTCTTACTCTTTTGTAAATGTTGCCTTTAATCAAGAGTTCTATTCGGTTTGGATCGTATTGGGCCCATAGGCTCAATTCAAGTTTGGTTCCTTAGTTTCGGTTCTTCATCACGTTCGGCTATAGTTTTGGTTTATGTTCTTACTCTTTCATGAACGTTGTCTTATATCGAGAGTTCTATGCGGTTTGGATCGTATTGGGCCTAATGGGCCTATGGGCCCAATTCGAGTTCATATCTTGAGTTTCGGTTTAGCATCATGTTCGACTATCATTTCGGTTTATGTTCTAACTCTGTCATGAACGTTGCCCTAAATCAAGAATTTTATTCGATTTGGATCGTATTGGGCCTAATGGGCCTGTAGGCCCAATTCGAGTTTGATTCTTTAGTTTTGGTTCTTTATCAAGTTTGACTATCGTTTCGGTTTATGCTCTACTCTTTGATGAACGTTGCCTTGGATTGAGAGTTCTATTCGATTTGGATCGTATTGGGCCTAATGGGCTCAATTCAAGTACGATTCCTTAGTTTCGGTTCTTCATCACGTTCGCCTATCGTTTCGGTTTTTGTTCTTACTCTTTCATGAACGTTGCCATGGATCGAGAGTTTTATCCGGTTTGGATCGTATTGGGCCTAATGGGCCCATAGACTCAATTTGAGTTCGATTCCTTAGTTTCGGTTCTTCATCACATTTGACTATCGTTTCAGTTTATGTTCTTACTCTTTCATGAACATTGCCTTGAATCTAGAGTTCCATTCGGTTTGGATCGTATTGGGCCTAATGGGCCCATAAGCCCAATTCGAGTTCGATTCCTTTGTTTTGGTTCTTCATCACGTTCGACAATCGTTTCTGTTTATGTTCTTACTCTTTCATGAACGTTGCCTTAGATCGAGAGTTCTCTTCGGTTTGGATCATATTGAGTCTAATGGGCCCACATGCCCAATTCAAGTGCTGACTCTTGTTGGAGCTAAAATCCGCACAAAGGAATTGTTCGAACTTAGCTTTGATCGGGCTATTGATTCAAGAATCTCGCTACAATTACAGAGCGTATTTTCTTATGATTGATGATAGCCAAGAGAGCGTAAACGTTTTACAAAATATACACGTCCTCTTTATTCTAGGAAACCACTTGATTTGGTGTAACTGCTTGGATCACGTCCTTCATCCAACTGCCACGTCCTTCTCCTATTAGGGCTGAATCTTGCAATTTGTGGGGGCATCGTTCTTGAGCCTATCTTTGCCGGATCCACCTTTGGGCCTATCTTGGCTGAATCCACCTTGGGCTTCCTCCGAAATGGGCCGCTCCTGCATGGTCCAACAACTCCTTAGTTTCGGTTTTTAATCATGTTTGACTATCTTTTTGGTATATGTTCTTACTCTTTCATGAACGTTATCTTGGATCAAAAGTTCTATTCAGTTTTGATTGTATTGGACTTAATGGGCCTAATACGATCAAAAGTTCTATACCGTCCGGTGGACCAGAGCGTGCTCCTTGCTTAGGAGCACAGAGTGCAATTTGGTGTACTAGAGTGGTGCGCATATGCTAGGCGCACGGTGCGCCTGTGTTAGGCGCACAGGGAGTGCCTTCGAAGATTTTAATTGTTCTCATTTTTCCCCTGTACGCTTATCTAAGGCGCACCAAACTTAAGTTAGGTGCACCATTTAGTGTATATTTAGCCGAAAAATAGCATACGAATAGCATTTTGGGATTTTTAAAGGAAGTTTCACGATATAGACAGTTATATGCTAATTAAGTTATTTTATTGGTGGTTTAAATAATTTTGAATTTATGGGAAGTTTTTGTACATAAAACAAAGTGATTTGTGAAATTTAAAATTTTTTTTATGGAATTTTTTTTATGGAATTTTTTTTTTTATATTTAGTCTGGTTCCATTGGCCAAATCAACTCTACATTCAATTCACTCTCTTCATATGTGCAAGCCACCGGAGATATTCGAACCCTGGCTACATGCTTACAGAAATCTAACATCTCCTGCTTCCCATTTCACTAGACTAGCTCATAATTAAAACACCCTTTTTTTCCTATTTGAAGAAGCAATTAAGTTAAATTCGAACCAAGATCACTAACTTTATAAGTAAATCAGTCTTCCATAAAGTGAAATAAGCAAAACAATCCCCATCACTTATTTAAAAGTTATTACATTACACATTTTAAACATAAGTACGAAAGAACAACAAATTGTAATCAAGCTACCATTTTTGTAAGGACCAATTCCCACCCACCCCACCTGCCCTCCTCTCAAATGCACCATTATTACACCAGGTTTCATGGGGAGGGAAAAAGTGTGAAACTTGAACAGCATACAACAAAGAAGTCACATAAACATAGACAGATTCAAATCGCAGTAGGCGAAAGCCTAGTTCTTGTGTTGCAGTCTCCCGCTCTCAGACCCTGCAAAGGGATCGATAATGACATTTATGACAGCCGGCTTCCTGGCTGAAAATGATTCAGACAGAGATGACTTGAGCTCATCTGGGTCCCTGACGAGGTAGCCTTTCCCGCCAAATGCTTCAATCAGGAGATGATAGCCTGCTTCATGAACGAATGAGGTGGGCGCAGGGTCGTCTCTGTGGGGCCCACAGATCTCCTCTGGGCTCCTCCTATCACCACCGTATACACCTCCATTGTTGAAGACGATGATCACAACAGGTAGCTGGTATCGAACCAGAGTCTACAGCAAGATGCATATAAGCACAGCCCACAGTGTGTTAGCATTAGGCTTTCACTAAACCGTCAATTCATGACTATCAAATGAATCTACACGAATGCTTAATTTGGGAGGAGGAAGAATTCCCGAAAAGGCAGTCCAATGAATGAAAAGAAAGCCAAGAAGAGGTTGATAATGCATTTGTAGGATCTCTACCTCCCAGACCGAAAGCCAATATTGTACTCCTTGGTCTACTCTCATGTGCAGACACAAACCAACATGAACAAAACAGAGAATCTGAAAATTCCAATCATAAAAGCATTCTAATGCACAACCAATCTATATATCACTAGCACAAGTCAGTCCAACAGAGTGAATCAGAAGATCCCAGCACAGAAAAGCTGATAAACAAGAATCAAGTATTATTGACACACTCAGTAAAGGCGAATCAACGTAGTAAGACATATAGTGAGTGAGTGGTTGCTGCTTTACCTCAACTTCCATAGCACTAAACCCGAACCCAGAGTCACCTTCAACAGCAACCACGAGCCGATCAGGGGAAGCCACAGCAGCAGCAATGCAATAGCCCAATCCCACTCCCATGGTGCCCCAAGTCCCAGCATCCAATCGCGTCCTGGGCTCCGTCTGAACCAAAACCGCTCTCCCAACATCCATGGTGTTTGCACCCTCAGACACCACTATAGGGGCAGGGCTCCCCATCCCAAGGATTGCATCTCTTATAATCTTCAACGGGGTCAAGAAATTGAATGGCACCACAACCTTAGCCAGCTGAGCATCCATTTTCGCCACATTCTCCTTCGCCTTCCCAGTTATGGCCTGCACCCAGGGATGGGACTTCCCCAGGCAAAAGGGATCGTCTTTAATCTCAACATTGATCATGTCCACAACCCGCTTAGCATCCCCAGTGATCCCCAGAAACGGCTTCCGAAGCGCGATCTCTTCCTCACAGACGTCGACCAGTATGAACTTCACATCCTTAGACCATTTCGGCGGCTCCCCGAAATGCAGCAGCCAGTTGAGCCTGGCGCCAACCACAAGCGCCACGTCACACTGCCCAATAGCGAGCGATCGAGCGGCGGTCGCCGCCAAGCCATGGTTATCAGGGATCAAGCCCTTGCCCATGGGAGTGGGCAGAAACGGGATCCCAGTGGACTCCACGAGCTTCAGCAAGGAGCCCTCGGCTCTGGAGTAGGCGGCGCCCTTGCCGAAGACGATCAGCGGCCTCTGAGCGTTTCGAATCGCCGAAACGGCCTCGGCGATCTTGGATTGGGGGGGAGCTAGGGTTTGTTGGGGGTGGTGGGATCTGGAGGCCCAGGCGGAGGAGACCAAGGCGTCGGCCTCGGACGGGGAGACGGTCTGGTGGAGGACGTCGGAGGGGAGGTCGAGGTAGCAGCCGCCGGGGCGGCCCGAGACGGCCCGATCGAGGACGTCGAAGACGCAGGCGGGGATTGACTCGATGGAAGTGGCCTTGGCGGAGAGCTTCGAGAAGGGGGCGACGGCGGAAACCTGGTCGAGTTCTTGGAAGTCGCCGCGGCCGAGGTCGCGCTGGTCGCAGGAGCCGCAGATGAGGACGAGGGGCCAGGTGTTGACGGCGGCGTTGGAGAGGCCGGCGAGGCCGTGGACGCAGCCGGGGCCCGAGACGGTGAGGAGGACGCCGGGGCGGCCGGTCAGGAAGCCGTAGGCGGAGGCGGCGTACCCCGCCGACTGCTCGTTGTGGAAGGCGATGAAGCGGATGCCGAGGGAGACGGCGCGTGTGGCCAGGGCGGTGACCGGGATCCCCACCACGCCGAATATGCACTCCACGCCCGCCTGAGCCAGCGCCTTCGCCGCCAGCACGTTGCCGTCGATGTGGGCGTCGGTGGCTGCCATGGTCCGAGCTTGGCTCTCTTTTTCTTTTCTCTTTTTGTTTAAAAAGGATAACAAATTTTCACTCCTCCCTATACTGTGTGTGTCAGTGTGTTTATATATAACTAGCTTATATATTCATATGGAAAATATTATATAAGTTTTATTATATAAATATATTTTTTATCTTTTAAAAAGAGTGATATTGTTTTTGAAGTTCATATAACCCAAAAAATATATATAAGATATAATTTTTTCACTCATTTGTATATTTTTATAAAACCTGATTATAAGAATATAAATTGATATTTTACTTACGATTTTTATCACATATTAATAACGACTATCATATCTGTAAATATAATTTAAGAAATTTCAACAATTGATAAATTGATAAAGTTTATAAAAATTTAATAGAAATTGTCGGAAACCACAAATTTACTTGTATTAAAGAAATAAGTTGAATCCAATATTCATAGAATTTTCTTAATTTGTTTGTGATCGATTTTTCCCTGTAATGCTTTAAGAATTAATAATTGACAAAAGTTCTTTCTTATAAGTAGATAAGAAGAAATTCAATAGGAAAACCCTATATAGTGAGAATAATAAAAATTAGTTTTTTTTATATATGATGCAGGGTCAAAATTAATGTGGTAGTTCAAAATGACCACTTGTATGTTTGTATTAAGAAAATAAGGGACGTTTGTATAATTTGAGAAAATTATGGGATTATTTTGTAAATAAGTAAAAATTATGAAAAAGATGTACGTTATCAAGATAGAAATCGAAATTATTATTTGGATAAAAAAATAAATTTGTTATCAAGATAGAAAAAAATCAAATATAATGGGTAAAAAATATAGTAGATCATGTAATTATAGAAAATAATTAACTTAAGCTTAAAAATGCTAAATTTATTCAAGTAAATCAAATAATAAAGTAACAAAATTAGTCTTTCTATTAAAAAATAATTTAAAATTTTATCTTAAAAAATCTAATTTAACTAAGTAAATCAAATATAATTAGTTCATAGTAATTATATTTCGAAAATTCAGGATATATATTAGAATCATGTTTTTCAATTAAGTGATATATTAATTGAAGATAGAATATCTTACCAAAATTCAAAATTTTGAATATAAAATTTACATAAATAGATAATATAATTTTATCAAATTAATTGAAATACCACAAGTAAAAACTTTTTTTTTAAACCAAAAATAAGGTGGGTCCAAAATCAACTTTAGAAAAGATAAGTGATATATTAAAAAGATCGAATATTTAACCAAAATTTGAAAGTTTGATCATATCTTTTACATAAATAGATAATAAGAAATATAATTAGATTAATTGAAATAACATAAATAAAAGCTATTTTTATCAAATATGCAGTGGGGTCAGAATCGACGTGGTGACTCACAAATATTAGGATAATATGGATAGATAATATGCAAATTTGGTTGAATCTACCACAAATTTACGTATAATATTGAAAAGTAAAAGATATGTAATTTTAAAGCAATTTTGGAAATTTCTGACCAAAAAAAAAAACAATTTTGAAAATTATTTACGTAGCAAAAGTAAAATTAAGTTAATCACGTACAATATGTATATGAATAGATAAGCAATTAAGTTAATTAAGACATTGTACACTTTCTACGTACAATATATGGTGGATAGATAAGCAATTTTTAGTCAAAGATATTGAAAATTTACGTACAATATTTTATGGATAGATATTGTTGATAAGGTAGTTAATTAAAAGATTGAAAATTTACATAGCAAAATTGTGGTAATTAATTAAAAGAATTTAAAAATTATTTTGGTTAAATATCTGGTGGGGCCAGAATCAACGTGGTAGCTCGAAAACGGTCGGCTTTTATAATATATTTTTATTTTTTATTTTTTATAACGATGGAGTCGTAGAGATACTTTCGTTAGCAATGGGAAATCGGCATGGTTAGAAATTTAAAATGTTAGAGCATTCCAACAGCTTTCTCTATTATAGAGAAAATAAGGGGTTTGAGGGATTAAAATTTATTTTTATATCTTTACAGATTCTCTATTTTAGAGAAGAGGGGAGAAAAGTCATCTTCAGAGCATCCCCAAGAGAGAATTTCCTAAAATGGAGAATGAAAAGTTCAAAATCTCCAAAATTTTTATACTTGAACTCCAACAATTTCTCCATTATAGAGATCAATCAAACCTAAAAAGGAATATACATTTAATTATATATAAAACAAAAGAGATTATATACTATATTTGTAAAGTTTGTATTGAAATATGGGAAGAATTTAATTTTGGAGAATGGAAACCTTGCTCCAAATTTGGGGAATGAGTAGCTCATTTTCTTCTCCATCTCTATTGTGGAGAATGGGATGGGTAAGCTGTTGGACCTTAAAACACTCCAATATTCTTCAATTTTGAGACATGGGGAAGCTGTTGGAGATGCTCTCATTCCCTAAATCTAGAGAATTCTCCAAATTGATTGAGCATTCTCCAAAATGATTTTATCTTATTTTTTATATCTTTTTTCTTATTTTTGGAAATAAAACAATGCACTTGTATTCAGTATTATTCCCGACTTGCTTGGTTCCATCGTTCCAAGTCCCTATCGCCTCTACAAGGGCTGCCGAAATCTCGACGGAAAAAGCAAGGGCTGCCGGATAATAATATTTGATTATAGACATTATATAACTTTTTAATTACCTTATTAGTCAAATAATAGTATTGTATAATTTATTTCTTTATTACTTAAATAAAATATGAAGTATTCTCTAAGATAATAGGAAAATTGGAAGAAAATAATCTTAAGTATCGATTTTTGAACAAAAATAATCCCAAGTTTAGAAATCACCGCCAGCGATCCGAACTATTACAATATTAACCGAAAACGATTTTCCGTCAACTTCTCCGTTAAAATTGATGACGTGGCAGACGGAAATATGAGATGGCAAATTAACACATTACATTTTTATTTATTTTATAACATGTCACTTAAAAAAAAAATCAAATGCCATATCATTATATTAATGAATTAGCTATCATCTTTAACTAAAAACAAAATAAAAAAAAAACTCCTTCAAAATCCAAATTGAATATGGTGAAATTTGCAAATCACAGATCTAGAGGTTACACACAAGTCCTTTGACCCACTGCGCTTGCCCAGATCCGGCCGCTCCGACTTCACGCCGGCCTCCGCCAGCCTCGCGCCATCCTCTAACGGCCTCGATCTGCCCCCGACGGCCTGTTCAAGCGGGATGGAGATTCGAACGGCGAGGTTCTTGTGGGGTCGAATGGCGTCGTCTTCGGCCGCTCAGTTCCGCCGATGACCCCAAGGGCCGCGAGTTTCCGTTCGCCCAGTTCGGCCGCTCAGATCTCCAAGGCCATTATTTACCATTGTTCTATTTCTTCCGTGTTAAATTTGGAAGCTTTAGGGTTTTTTAGTTTTTATTTTTAATTAAAGATTATAGCTAATTCATCCATATAATGATATGGTATTTGATTTTTTTTTGTTTGAGTGACATGTCACAAAATAAACAAAAAAAATAAAAATGTAATGTGTTAATTTGCCATCTCATATTTCCGTCTGCCACATCATCAATTTTAATGGAGAAATTGACGGAAAATTGTTTTCGGTTAATATTGTAATAGTTCGGATCGCTGGCGGTGATTTCTAAATTTGGGATTATTTTTGTTCAAAAGTCGATACTTGGGATTATTTTCGTCCAATTTTCCAAGATAATATTGTATACTTTTTTTTATTTCTTTCTTAGTTAAATGAAAAAAATAAAAGTAATAAATGTTGAATTCTTCATAATAGATTAAATGTTGGTATTAAATAATAAATGCTAAATTTTGCAAAATAGATAATCTGTTGGAGTTGAAGCAGTTTTTTTTAAGAGAATTTGGCTTTTTGTTCTCTATTATAGAGAAAACTTTAGAGAAACTGTTGGGGATGCTCTTAGATAGATAGATGGCCGGAGGTGGTGGCGGCTGCATCCTCAAGAGTCAAGACGACGTGGCCCAACTTAAAAACGTGATCTTTCTTTCTTTTTTGCATGGGCACTTTGATTTGGAAAAGTAAAAGGTGACCCATTCGTAAATGAGAGCCCGGACCTATTTTTAAACCAACGAGAGGTATAAGAAAAGGTGATCCATTGGCTTCGTACATTTTCACTATCGTTATGGAATTCCTAGCCATATCTCTGAGTAAGGAAGTCACAAGTCTCTCCCGTAGAGTGGGGATTCAGCTTACCAAAAATGGTTACTGCCTCCCATTCCTAAGTTTTGCAAATGACATAATGATTCTAGCCAATGCCTCGCATGACAGCATGACATTCATTAAATCGAGCTTAAATGACTTTGCACACAAAACAGGCCTTGTTATAAATTTTCAAAAGAGTAGCCTTCAGTGCTCTAGTAATATATCGCGATCAACGGCTACAGTCCTTACCAGTTTTATGAACATACTTCTAACGACAAACCTAGAGAAGTACTTGGGGATTCCCATAGTTCGGGGGAGAGTTAAAAACCAATTTGATGAAGCCATATCAAACCTGAAAAAAAACAATTAGCAAAATGGAAGGCCAGTTCTCTGTCGCAGGTCGGGAGAAGCCTCCCAATACAAGCAAACCTAACCTCTAAAACCAACTTCTTAATGCAAAGCTTCCTTCTTCCCAAAGGGATCTGGGAACAAATAGATAGGGTAAATAAGGACTTTTTTTGGAACAAGTACACTCCAGGTTACCACCCTTTAATTTCCTGAGAGAAAATTTGTACTCCTAAGGAACATGGGGGATTGAATTTTAGATCAGCTGAAACTGTTAATATATTTCTCCAGCTGAAATTGTTGTGGAAGATTTTGAGTGAGCCTACTAACATGTGGATCCGAATAATGAGTGAGAAGTCCATTGGCTCAACTGACATCATGACCGGGATCCCCACCACGCCGAATATGCACTCCACGCCCGCCTGAGCCTGCGCCTTCGCCGCCAGCACGTTGCCGTCGATGTGGGCTTCGGTGGCTGCCATTGTCGGAGCTTGGCTCTCTTTTTCTTTTCTCTTTTTGTTTAAAATAGATAACAAATTTTTCACTCCTCCCTATACTGTGTGTGTCAGTGTTTATTTATATATATATATATATATAACGATGGAGTCATAGAGACACTTTCGTTAGCAAAGGGAAATCGGCATGGTTAGAAATTTAGAATGTTAGATAGATGGCCGGAGGTGGTGGCGGATGCATCCTCAAGACGACGTGGCCCAACATAAAAACGTGATCTTTCTTTTTTTCTTTTTCGCATGGGCACTTTGATTTGGAAAAGGCTTAAAACATATCCAGATATCTAAACTTGTCCATTTTGGTCATTTGGATATTTGACCTTTGAAACAGACCTATTGAGGACCTTAACTTGTCAAAGCCTCCCTATTAAACACCTCGTTCTTGATTACAGAGTATTGTAATACGCACACGCTATTACGTGAACATGATTAAGCGAGAAAACGGTCACATAATGTCAGATAATGCATCTTTGTTTAATCAATTGTCACCCGACAAGGTGTTCAATAGGTAGGTTTTAACAAGTTGAGGTATTTAATAGGTAGGTTTTTACAAGTTGAGGTGTTTAATAGGTAGGTTTTTACAAGTTGGGGTGCTCCATAGGTCCGTTTCAAAGGTCAGGTGTCAAAATGACCAAAATGGACAAGTTCAGGTGTCTGTATATGTTTTAGGCCATTTGGAAAAGGTAAAGGTGACCCATTCATAAATGACGAGCCAGGACCTATTTTTAAATTAATGAGGGTATAAGACAAGGTGATCAATTGGCTTCGTTTTCACTATCGCTGTGGAATTCCTAGCCATATCTCTAAGGAAGGAAGTCACGAGTGGTCCCTCCCATGAAGTGGGGATTCAGCTTACCAAGACTGGTACATGTCTCTCATTCCTAAGTTTTGCAGATGACACAATGATTCTAGCCAATGCCTCGCATGACAGCATGAGATTCATTAAATCGACCTTAGATGACTTTGCACACAAAACAGGTCTTGTTATAAATTTTCAAAAGAGTAGCCTTTGGTGCTCCAATAATATATCGCGATCGACGGCTACCGTCCTGCCAGTTTTATGAACATACCTCTAACGACAAACCTAGAGAAGTACTTGGGGATTCCCATAGTCTGGGGGAGAGTTAACAACCAATTTGACAAAGCCATATCAAACCTGAAAAAACAATTACCAAAATGGAAGGTCAATTCTCTGTCACAGGCAGGGAGAAGCGTCCCAATACAAGCAAACTAACCTCTAAAACCAGCTTCTTAATGCAAAGCTTCCTTCTTCCCAAAGGGATATGGGAACAAATAGATAGGGTAAATACGAACTTCTTTTGGAACAAGTACACTCCAGGTTACCACCCCTTAATTTCCTAGGAGAAAATTTGTACTCCTAAGGAACATGGGGGATTGAATTTTAGATCGATTGAAATTGTAAATATATTTCTCCAACTGAAATTGTTGTGGAAGATTTTGAGTAAGCCTACTAACATGTGGGTCCGAATAATAAGTGAGAAGTCCATTGGCTCTACAGACATCATGAGCTATAAGAAGGGCCCCAACCTATCTTGGTAGTTTAGCCGCCTACTACAACTACGAGACATTTTCCAAAAAGGCCTGAGGTGGCAGCTTGGGTCCGGTCAAAAAATCCGTTTTTGGACTGACCTTTGGGTCGCCGATGCCCACCCCTGATATCCTATTTCGATGGACACAATATCAATACTCTTGTCTCTGAGTTTATTACTCCTAATTAACAGTGGGACAGTGAGAAGCTCCTTCTTATCTTGCCAAGAAACATAGTTGACCGGATTTGTGACATCCACATTTCAGTATCAAACACCAAAGATCAAATTAATTGGACCCCAGCTCCGGATGGTGCCTTTACGGTCAAGTCAGCAACGAAGCTCCTAAACAAACAAGAACTACATCACAGATTTGATGGTGCACGGATCTGGCATCTCAAGATCCCACCCAAAATCAAGTCATTCTTATGGAAAGCATGTTCGGATGACTTTCTGACCACTAAAAGACTTAATCGACATTTTCATAAGGTCTACAACCAATGTTGCCTGTGTGATAAGGCAGAAGAAGATAATAACCACCTTTTTTCCATTGTCCCTTCACCACTTCGCTAATAGCAGAAATAGAGCAAACATTTCGGGTGTCGATCCCTCTCATATTTTACAATGACTTTGTAACTAACCTAGAGCAGACCCGAGTGCAAAGTGACCATTTTGATCTCCTATGCTGCACTTGGTGGCTTATTTGGATGCTGCGAAACTCCAAAATCTTTCGTAGCACTACTATAATGGACCCGGTGTCTCTGAGCAATATCATCTTTAAGACTTACACCACATGGGAAGCTTCAATAGACAAACCAATGAAAAAGCCCAAGACCTCCCGCACCAAACCACTCTTATGGGTTAAGCTAGAGCTAGGCTGGACAAAAATAAACTTTGATGCCTCAACAAGATCGGACGGAAGCTGTCACACCTCTTTTGTTTTTCTCTCTGCAGGAGGTGAGGTGCTTTCTTTGTGTAGACAGCCTTGTCGTGTGTAGAATGCTTTGGAAGCAGAAGAGCTTGCACTTCTTCAAGCTGTACGGCAGGCTGCATCTCTTTACTTGGAAAAAATTGTTATCGACGGTGATAACCTAACAGTCATCAACAACCTAAAACATGTTTGGAAGATCCCTTGGGAAATTGCACCTATTATCCAAGACATCAGTTTCGCCCTCCGAAGCTTTTCAGAAGTCAAGATATCTATTTTAGAGAATGCAATCAAGTAGCGGATTTTTTGGCTTAAAAACCAATCTCATATCATTTCTTGGACCACTACAACAGGTTCATCAGCTATCATTGAAGACATGCAAGTCCCTCAAACCCGGGACCCCAAAGTTCGGACCTCTCTTCCCTCTTGAAGGATTTTAGTACAATCATTCGGAAGAATGATTTAGGTTGACCCTATTTTTGAAGGGGAACCTAAGGTTTACCTTTTTCAAAAAAAAAAAGGACAGACAAAGTAGAAACTTTTGTAGTAGTATTTAATTCAATGTAAAAATTTAATGACTACAAAAATCATGACTATAAGAGTGAATGCGTTTAGAAATGGTATTTTTATTGACTTATAAGCACTCGTGTGCTTATTTTATAAAATAAACACTTAAAACGAGTGTTTGGCAAACCAAATTATCGACTTATAAGTACCTCACTGTTTATAAGCAATCTAAAAAATAATCAACATCCCCATACTTAAGGAAATAAGCACAATTTTGCCTAAAAAAAATAAGCAATGCTTATCACTCATTTCACATTACTACCCTTTCTTCTTCTTCACTCCATTTCTCTCCAGGTTGTTGCTCCAACTTCACACCGACCACCACCACCTTCCCACCACCGCCATTGTCGTCGGCGAGACCTCTGTCAGGCTCCCTCAAGCTGCATTTCTGCCATAAACAAAATCCATCCACAACTAAAAAAAAAAAAGCCTTTGTACATTCAAATTTCATACATGCTAAAAACTCAATCGGAGATTCAAATCCAAATCAAAATCGAAAACAAAAATTAAAACCAGAGACGGCCAACTCATGGCGATACTCGGAGAGCAGAATTGGGAGCGGGAATAGTCGGAGAACAAACTTTACCAGCTGGCGAGGAGCGGAGAGGACGCTGATGAAGCCGAATAGGAAGTCGAAGACGAGGATGGGGAACGGAGAGCAAGGACCACCATTGTTGGAGATGAATAGGGTTTGCGGGAGAGAAGAAGAAGAATTTGTATGGCGCTTAACTTCTCTAGTTGGCTGAGTCGCCCTCGGCATCTCCAGGAGGTACGACGGAAAGGGATGGGGAATCCCCGACGGTGCCCAACACGGCGGCGGCCAAATTGGGTAGTGAGCCAACGACACCCACTATCTTTGACGATGGTCCGGTTGGGGAAGGGGAGGCTGGCATGGTGGCGACGACCTTGGTGAAGGGGCTGGGAGAGGGTAATCTTTGAGAACCCTATATCTAACCAAACAGAGCCTATATCTAACCAATATGAGTACGACATCTTTTAATCCAACTAAATTATATCTACATTAATACTCTTATGATTTTCGTTGACATAATCTTCAACTTATCAAAATATATGTAAATAAAATCTCAATATATATATATACAAAAAAAAATTGAAATTCTTTAATGAATCGGCTAAAAAATTATTGTATGTTGACAATAAGGTCGTATTTCTTAGAACTTGTTGTGTTACATGTCAGAGGTAAGCTAGAAGGTAAGACACATAATCTTATGGTGGCGACGACCTTGGTGAAGGGGCTGGGAGAGGGTAATCTTTGAGAACCCGATAGTTTTAGAATTGATCAAACATTAATGTAATCATGAAGGAGACGGAAACGAAGCTAGAGGCCATGGTGGAATAAGATAATGAATGTCCATGGTGAAATATGATGATAATGAAAAGGAAGACATAGTAGAAATATTACACATTTATAATATTAATTTTATGCGATTGATATGGATAAATATATATGACATGGATCATTTATATAATGTGGCATAATTACAAATAAATAATAGTGACATGGACCAACAATATAAGGACACATGAAAAAAATTCTAGGTGGGTAAATATGAGAACAGTATATGAAAAAACCCTACGTGTCGCAATGTGGCGGCTCTAAACCTATGACTTATATATATATTCTCTCTTTACTTACTACGTTGGACTAACCTCCTCGGTCTGTTAACGATCTCTCTTTAAATTCCTTAAACTTGTGATTTTCCCAATTTTAATTTTACATAAAACAAAATCACCAATTGAAATAAAAGATCATCTCTCTAATCTGGAATGATTTTTTTTACCTATGGTATACTTATTACTACCTTCGTTAGGAAATATTTATCGTTTTAGAATTTATCTCTAAAATAAAGAAGCCATATGATTTTCTTAAAAAATCCTCAATCTTGTGAAGATCGTTTCCCCTACAATTTATATTTTTGTAATTATTTTTTAAGGTTGAATGACCGAAAACCACCCGTATAATAGATCATATTGCTCAAAACCACCCGTTTTACTATCACTTACCGACAACCACTTATATGATAGCTTCCGTTAAAAACAACCACCTCACCTCTATAGCTCTTTAAGTAACCGTTTATGTGCACGAGGATTTGTGTTTCTCTTCCATTTTCTATATAATTTTTCTTTTTCTTTAAAAATGTAAAATAAAAAACTGTAAACTCACTCATCAAATTGTCCTTCTACGGAAGCCAATAAATCTGCGATCGCCTCTCCCTCCATGAAGAAACTTTCTCTGCTTGAAACTCGTTTGAGAGAAGCCAAACACGAATGGAGCAAGAGGGAGAAAAAAGCAAAACTAATTGATTATAGATCCGATCTTCTCCATTCATCAATCTTCAATCAAGCCTCTCAAATGGAAACTCTGTTAATCTAATCACACCGAGGAGGAAAAACAACAAAGTTTTGTCTGCAAATTGAATTCTGGATTTCGATAAACCCTTGGTCAAACATGTTGAGGATGGCGGCCACGGTTAACAACAATGCGAACTCCGCTCTCTCATCAGTCATCTATCATATTTTTTCATAAGGATATATTTACTTATAATACTTTGGCCATATAGTATATCTTGTCAAAATTATGATTGATCAAGTTGGGATTATGATACAGTTTGACGTGTAACAAAATATAGTATAATATATTATACAATTATGATTATTTCTACATCATAACTTATATATTACAAGGAAAATAAATTGCATGGTATAAGTTATTTACAAACACTATGTTGGAAAATGCTTGGATTACACCAAACAAAGATCCGGTGTGGTTTTCTGAGTTAGCAAAGTGGCAGCATGTTCGTATTAGACCGAACATAGTATACACTGTGGGGACATCATGGGCAAGAGGTGGTGTTGTGGCATATATTTTGTGGATAAAAAAGTTCCATGGTGGAAGAGCACAAGTGGAAGGAACACTCAATAGCTCTTTCAGGGAGGTTAACAAAGTGGCCGATTACATTACAGAGATGTACATCCCATAGTCACATCTCCAATCATGTAGAGATGCTAACTCTTGAGAATCCCATCAATTTTTTTAGATGTATAGAATAGTTAGATTTCACATTGATTTAGATTCCCTAATTTCTTTTGTTATTAAAAAATCACAAACTCTAAAAATCTTACAGACTCTAAAAACTTAAAATCACAAACACTAAGCCTTAAATTATAAAATCTTTAACCTAACAGCTAAAAAACCTTGTACCTTAGCTGTATTTTAGGGTTTGAGATCTACTATTCCATATCTATAACCTTAGATTCAAAAATCGTAAAGCTTAAATGTGCCATGCACAAATGCCTATATTTTTTCGACCAAAAAAGGCCTATATTCTTGGAATTGTTCATTTAGATGGAATCCTAAACTCTATGCTTGAAATATTAGATTTGAAAATCGTAAAGCTTAAATACGGTATGCCGAAAAGCCTGTATTTTTGGAATGGTTCATTTAGATGGAATACCAAACTTTATGCCTAAAATCTTAGATTCAAATACCATAAATTGAAGGTCTCTGATTTTTCTTCTTGCTTTTTTCATAACACTTGCACTGCTTGGTTAATAAGTAACATCCTTGATTGGCACCGTATGAGACAACTTGAGTGGGGTTCGATCTTTGCTATGACATTGTGGTGGATTTGGAAATGGTGAAACGCCCGTATCTTTAATGGCAATTCAACTCATTCGGACAAGTTGCGTTTCATCGTTGAGCGTACCAGAAAGTACTATAGAAATTCAAGAGCTTAAAACATATATAGACACCTAAACTTGTCCATTTTGGTCATTTGGACACCTGACCTTTGAAACGGACCTACTAAGCACCCTAACTTGTCAAACCCTACCTATTAAACATCTCGTCCTTGATTACGGAGTGCCGTAATACGTACGCACTATCACGTAAACATGATTAAGCAAAAAAAGGCCAAATAATGCTAGATAAGTTTTCCTCGTTTAATTAATTGTCACCTAGACCCGTCACTATATACATTGGCGGGCAAATTTCTTGTATACACATAAGCTTAAAAATATATGACTTTTAATGAAAACACTCTCAAATCAATTGTACATCACACGCACAATGCCATGTTAGGGACGGGGTGTTTAAGGTAGGCTTTGACAAGATGAACGGTGCTCAATAGGTTTGTTTCATACGTTAGGTGTCCAAATGACCAAAATGGACAAGTTCGGGTGTTTGCATATGTTTTAAGCCGAAATTCAAGTATTGACTTCTCCCGCTTTAGTATGCATAATAATTAATGGCAGGACAATATTTGGACGTGTCTTGAGGAGGAATGGGTAAAGCTAAATACCGATGGGGTTGTCAAGTTAAGAGCAAAAGCAACAATTGGGGGATTATACATGATGAGCATATGGACACTGGATTTGCGGTTTTGTCCACAACCTTGGATCATGCACTGTTCCGATGGCAGAGCTTTGGAGCATCCTTGATGGCCTTCCTCTTGCTTGGGAGAAAGGTTTTTGAAAGGTAATGGCTGAGTCGGATTCCATGCTTACTATCAAATTTTTCAACTCTAGGATCAATAAATGTCATCCCCTTTATAGCTTGGTTTAGGGCTGTCAATGGGTCACGAGTGATCGACCCACCCGTTTCACCCGCCCACGATAAACGGGTGGAAACCCGATAAAAGTGGGTGATGGGCGCAGCGGGTGACGAGTGAAACGGGTTACGGGTCGGATGTGGGTGCGAGTTTGTCACCCAATAACCCGACCCATTCACCCACTCACCACCAGTTTCACCCGAATCACCCACCTCACTCGTATATATATATATATATATATATATATATAGAGAGAGAGAGAGAGAGAGAGGCGCGCTCAGGAGAACTAGATATAGAGGAGTACTAGAGAGCCTTAATATTGATCGTTAGATCAAAATAAATCAATGGATGATAATGAGGGCCTGTAATATAAAAAATTGGGGTGGACCATCCTATAATTTCAAATTGAAACTAAATTTGGAAGTCCCTAAATTTAAGGATGTGTTAATTATTGGCGTAAAACATACGCGGCCCCCTAAACTTGTACACATTGGTCACTTTAACACCTCAATTCATCGGGTATTCACTTTGACACCTGAACTCAACGTTTTGTGACCGATCAGACACTTGGACGCTGACATGGCAAAAAAATTTGCCACGAGTGTGCCACGTCACATGCCACGTCATTATCTAAATAAACAAAAATAGTAAACCCCTAATTAAAAGAAAAAAAGAAAAAAGAAAACAAAAAACCAAAAAAACCCTCTTCCCCCACCCACATCCACTCGTCCCTCCACCTCTTACCCCTCTTTCACACCTTCCCTCTGCCGTCTCACACCTCCCCCTTACCGCCTAGTTCCCCGGACCCCTCCACTCCCGCCACTGACTTTTTGTTTTATTCAGTTTGAGCCCCCATTTGTGAACGGGCGCCAAGCACCTGTCGACGCTGGTAACGCCCAAAGCCCCGACGAGGATGTTGACGGTGGAGATGGTGCCTCGGACGCCGGCCTTGCCATCTCGTCGAGGAGGGCGAGCATCTGATGGAGCCACTGGGAGTCGCCATGGGAGGCCGTTGTGGAGAGGATGAGGAGAAGGCGGTTGTAGGTGAAGGAGTCCTGTTGGAAATTAGGGATTCGGGAGGAGCAGAAGTAGAAGAATCGAAGAGAGAGGCAGAGATGGCCGATTCGAGCGGGAGAGGGCGTTGAGTACCATGGGGAGGGCGTCGGGCTGGAGGGCGGAGATGGCCGATTCGAGCTCCGAGAGGGCGATTTGGTGGGTGTCGCGGTCCGAGAGCTTCGAGGAGGGAGGCGGATGGGGAGCGGGAGGTGGTGGTGGGTTTGGAGAAAGAGGATTTGGGGGCGAGGGCGGACATTAGAGGTGAGAGATTCCAGGTAGTTGCGGAGGAAGTTGGGACGGACCTCCACGGCGAGCGAGCGGCCGTCGGAGGTTGTGGACCTCCACGCCGAGACAATGGCAAGCAGCGGAGACATGGAGAAGGAGATTGGGGAAATTTGGGATTTTTTTCATTTACTTTATTTATTTGGGAAAATTGTGGTTTTTTGTTTTCTTTCTTTTTTTCTTTTAATTAGTGGTTTATTATTTTTTATTTATTTAAATCATGATGTGGCATGTGACGTGGCACACTTGTGGCAATGTTTTTTGCCATGTCAGCGTCCAAGTGTCTGATCGGTCACAAAACGTTGAGTTCAGGTGTCAAAATGAATACCCGATGAATTGAGGTGTTAAAGTGACCAATGTGTACAAGTTTAGGGGGCCGTGTATGTTTTAAGCCGTTAATTATTAATAATTATAATAAAATAAGAGATAAATATGGAGGGTTAAATCTGATTGGTTTTAATTTCAAATTTAAATTCAAAATTTAAATTTTAACCGGCAGATTTTTTTAATACTTGCTTTCCGATTTTAATAAGAATGTATGACAATTTGCATAAGTGTGTATAATGGTTTGCATAATAACACCTATATGCTGATTTGAAAATTTATAGCGTCGTAGTTCTTCATTTTCATGTGCATAACGTTTGGTCATTAGTTGCATAATTACACATTAAGATGGCGATGAATAGGAAAAATAATTTCTTATATAAACATTGCATAACTTAATGTAATACATTGCATAAGAAAAAAATGAGGATACTTAGATCTCAAGTACATACTACAATGAATGTGAATAACTACGTTCATCTATTTGCATAAGTACACATAAATGGAAATAAATTGATCATTGTCATAGTCTTCAACCTCCGCCTATCTATACATCTTTGATCGTGTCATTCTTGAATAACTGCATAACAGAAACGAAAGTGGATAAGTAACAAGTTGCATAACAGTATAGGGGGTTGTCAAAAGTTTTTAGTCTATATTGCATAACATTACAAGGTATAATGCATAAGGTATAATGCATAAGAAATTAACATACTCAGTGTTACATAATATTACAAGGTATAATGCATAAGAAATTAACATACTCAGTGTTACAAAATATTACATGGTATAATGCATAAGAAATTAACCTAAAACCGTGTATTTATGTATCATTTAATAAGTTTACTAAACAAGTTGCATAATAGTATAAGGGATTGTCAAAAGTTTTCAGTCTATATTGCATAATATTACAAGGTATAATGCATAAGAAATTAACATACTCAGTGTTACATAATATTACAAGGTATAATGCATAAGAAATTAACATACTTAGTGTTACATAATATTACATGGTATAATGCATAAGAAATTAACCTAAAAACATGTATTTATGTATCATTTAATAAGTTTACTAAACAAGTTGCATAACAGTATAAGGGGTTGTCAAAAGTTTTTAGTCTATATTGCATAATATTACAAGATATAATGCATAAGGTATAATGCATAAGAAATTAACATACTCAGTGTTACATAATATTACAAGGTATAATGCATAAGAAATTGACATACTCAGTGTTGCATGATATTACAAGGTATAATGCATAAGAAATTAACCTAAACAACGTGTATTTATGTATCATTTAAGAAGTTTACTAAACAAGTTGCATAACAGTATGGGGTTGTCAAAAGTTTTTAGTCTATATTGCATAATATAATAAGGTACAATACATAAGAAATTAACATACTCAGTGTTACATAATATTACAAGGTATAATGTATAAGAAATTAACATACTCAGTGTTACATAATATTACATGGTATAATGCATAAGAAGTTAACCTAAACAACGTGTATTTATGTATCATTTAATAAGTTTACTAAACAAGTTGCATAACAGTATAGGGGGTTGTCAAAAGTTTTTAGTCTATATTGCATAATATTACAAGGCATAATGCATAAGAAAAACTCAGAATAAAACCACTACCTTTGACAAACCGACGTTTGTTCTTGTTTTCATCTTGAAAGAATTTGCCATCTGCTCTTACTCTGAAATATGGTATCAATGGAAATCGTGTCAAAGTCAATCGAAACACAAGTGACAAGTCTCAACAATCATTCACAAACATTGTAACTCATTCGTATTTGTTTGCTGCATCAATAGAAAAAGAAAAAACACCAACTAGGCATCATCAACATCTATTCTAGAAATTGACTTAAAATCAATTCATACCAAAAAAACAAAACAAAAAAAGAGAGCAAGAGCTAGGGAAATTCTGGAAGGAGAAAAAAAACGAAAACGTTGATTGTTCTTCGATCGTATCAATCTTCCCTCTTAATTAATTAAGAAGAAAAAAATCCAATCTTGATCAAAGATCTCAACCCTCCAATATATATGGGCTGGAGAAGTATCCTCTTCCAGTTCCTCGTCAGCATCGACGGCCTAATTAAGAAGAAGAAAGCTTCATTCAGAAACGCCCGCATCTTAATGGAACCAAGTTGTACTGAAATTCCCACAAATGAGGAGACATGATGGAATAAAAAACGCAACCAATTCAAAATGATGGAATCAAAACTAGCAGCTTGAACAAAACTTGGACAAAGATGCCGGCACTTATAGAGAAGACGAAATCTATTTTTCAAATCAAATTAGGAACAAAAGAGGAGTTGAAAGTGCAAACCAAGGAAGATTTCGCCAAAAGATCCACCGTCGATCTTACGCCGATCGATTTTCGCAAAAAGATTAAGCACAGAGCATTTGTTAACGAGAAATTGAATGGAGGAAGAAGGGAAATTGAATGAGGAGTGTTTGTTAACGAGATTTAGGGGATTTGATTAATATTGAAAAGGAAATAATAATTGTAGCAAGATTTCACTATTATCCCCTATATCTCACCCATATCACTATATTATACCTATTTTTTCTCAAAATCTGGCCATCCATTATATTGCATCTAACGGTGGAGAAAACGGCTCCTAGTACACCGTAACAGGCTTAGTACTCTTGAGCGTTTTTCTATATATATATATAGAATTCAATCATTTTTTCTTTTTTCCAATTTTCACAATACTCAGTTCCCATTCGGTAATTTCCCTTCAGGTCATCCTTAATTCTCAAATCTCAATAATCCACCAACCCGCATCGCTCATTCCTCGCTCAGTCGCTCTCCCAACGGTGCCCTAGTCTCTCATTCTCCCATTGGAGCCCTCTCCCCTCGCTCTCCCATCGGCTCCCTTGCCCCTCTCTCTCCCATCGGAACCCTCATTGCTCGCTCTTTCGATGGGATGTATTGATAATATGCTTGTTCAATTATTATCTTTGTTTTTTATTATATTGAATTATCAGTATTAAACTGCCCCATATAGTGATACAAATGGTGAAAAAAATAAAAGTATAATGGTTAGATACGGGTGAATGAGTCACCCATACAACCAGCGGGTGACAGGTGGTTTGGGTGATGGGTGGAACATCCCGTGGGTGACGGGTGGGTTGGGTGGGCATTGATACTTGCGGGTCGGGTGATGGAAGTGCTCCACCCACGTACCCATAACCCGACCCATTGACAACCCTAACTTGGTTACTCAAATGCCATGACTTTATGAGTAGGAATTGGCTAATTCAAGTTCGTCATATGTATCGAGAGACGAATAGGTTACCGATCGCCTCACATCATTATCTTTTACTTTTTTGTTAGGTTGCCATGTTGCCATGTATTGTGTTCCCCTCTTGAGGGATTTTTGTAATGTTGTTTGGTGATGTAAGATATCGGTCTATTCCCTATTTGATGACTACTTAATCCATTTCTTTCTATTAATAAAATGTCCATAGAGGGCTTGGAGAGTGTCGCATCCCCTTCTACCAAAAAAAAGTCTTATATGTTTGGAATGGTTCATTCAAATTGAATACTAAATATAAATTTTTAGTGCTAATTTATTCCGATTTTAAATTGTATCCGGATTCCAGTAAAATAATGCTTGAATGGTCATTTTGGATCAGGGTTCAATGTTCAAATTATTAATGATTTCATGTCAAGTTAAGTCGTCGTGATTTTTTGTGCATGTTTGAGTGAACTCAATGAGTCAAAAAAATTCTAATCAAGTATTACTCTTTGACAATTAAATATAATAAATATATCTTGATTATAAAATATATTATAATAATTTTATATTTTTTCCAAAAGTAACTGGACAATTTAATTAAGGGATTTTAAGTTTAAATCCAATCAGGTTCGAGTTAATCTTTGACCCATTAATATCAGGATCGGTTTCAACCCTAAAATTTTTGACATTTTGATTAGGTTCAAGTTTTGACAAGTTTATTTACACACCATTATAATTTCAATTGTGATTGTGATTTGATTGAGTTATCCATGTTTGATGACTACTTAGTGTTTTTTTTTTCTAAATTCATGAAATGCTCTCTTAAAGAGTTGGATTGACCATTTGAACAAATTATTTTAAAAAATATTATATTAAAGTATGACGCATATTCAATTTTAATGATCTTAATATATATATATATATATATATATTGAATAAAATGATGTTAATATATTATATTTTTGAAATAAAGTCAGTTGAATTTAACTTAGAGGGGAAAGGGGAAAGAAAAACCCTTCTTCTGTGGAACGAGGGTTCAATAGCCCAAGCTGCAACCACAAGCGAGACTTCGGAAGCTCTGTGGGTTGTTCTCTTCGTCTCTCCCCGCTTCTGCAAGGAGCAATTAGTCGCTGAGGAAGAAGAAGGCAGTTTCTCATTCTGCAAGTATGGTGAGGCTCACGGTCGACCTTGTTTGGAAGTGCCCTCACTTCTTCAATGCCATCCGAGAGCGCGAGTTGGATCTTCGAGGTTACCTTCAAACCCTATTTTTGTCTTTTTCTTTTCCTGTATGCTGAAATCTGTTCTACTTACCGCTAACCGAAAACCCTAGCAACCATTCGACGGTGCTCTCTCTAAATTACTGCTTTACTTGTGGTTATGATTTTAATGCAGGGAACAAGATTGCTGTTATTGAAAATTTGGGAGCCACTGAGGTAAAGTATCGTTAATAACAAGCTCTGTTCTGGCGGAATTTGATGCTTGTTTGTGTTCTGGAAAGGTCTTTGTTTGAATAGGGAGGTGCTGTGTTTATCAAAAATTAGGGTTTTAGTTGATATTGATATCGAGTTTTGTTTCTCTACATTCAATTGGAATCTAGATTAGCACATTATCAGTGCAACATTACTAAGGTGGAGGTTTATCTTTGGCTGAGCCCGTGTTACAATTTCGGTTTTCTGCTTAAGGGCATAGCTGCCATGGCACTTTAACTTTTGTCCCTCATAGATCTCTACTTATGATATTCTATTTGCAAGAGGGTGTAACAGCTAACAAGTGCATGGATATCATAGATCTCTATGCTGTCATAATTGACATGGGAACTGGTTATCATTGACTGAAGTGATGTATGAAACAATGCAAATTTTATTGTATAAACTGTGTTTGCTCTAGGAGATTAGCAAGCTAAAGTTGCAACTTGTATAAAGCTACAGGGATAGCCAGGTTCTCCCTCTATGTGACTGGGGTTTTATTGGCAGAAAAGAAGATAGATATATGTATATGAACAAGCAGTACAAACCCACTGCTGGATCCTGTTCAGGCTACTGAATTAAATCATAATGCATATATATGCAAGTAAATACATATATGTCTGACATAAACTTATTACTAGGTTTTTTCATCTTAACAGTGTGTACCTGCATCAGTTACAACTCTACTCTTGATATTCTATATGCAGGATCAATTTGATACTATTGATCTCTCAGACAACGAGATTGTGAAACTTGAAAACTTTCCCTATCTAAATAGACTTGGAACGCTGATGATAAACAATAACAGGATCACACGTATCAACCCTGCTATAGGAGGTGATTTCATCTTGTGTAATATTAACAAATATTTACTGCTGGCAGCTGTGACAATTTGGCTCACTTGTTGCAGAGTTTTTGCCGAAGCTGCATACGCTGATCCTTACTAACAACCGACTGGTCAATTTGGTTGACATTGATCCATTGTCATCCCTTCCCAAGCTCCAGTATCTTTCTCTGATGGACAACCTTGTTACCAAAAAACCCAACTATCGGTTGTATGTGATCCACAAATTGAAACAACTGCGCTTGCTAGATTTCAGGAAAGTTAAACAAAAGGTAAGTAATTATTGCTTTGACATTTTTTTGCCCTTGTGTCTGTTGCTGCACTTCTACTGTTACATGTCTGGACTGAGAGTAATTAGTGAGTGGTTGTATTTTGCTCATGGTCTATTTCAGTATGCGAGTTTGTTAAATGTTCTGTTAGCATAACGTATTCAGCTGTAACCGATGTAGATCTGTGTATATAAAATGTTAAATGGTTTTATCCTTCCTACTGCTTGTTTAGGCCCATCATTGCTTTAATGCACAGTAGAATGGCCAAACCAAATAAGGACACAGTGAGTTTCATTTTGATGGATGAATCTGATTGGAAGCAGGTTTTAGTCTCCTTCTCTGATTGTTTTGCCATTGCATTTATAGGTGACTGGGTGTAGTGGTTATGTTTGTGGATTTTCAAGTGCTTGATGCTTGTTGCCCCTCCATTATATTATCTATCTTTCTTATCTTATCCCTTCCTGTTTATACTTTTCTTTTGTGGACTGTGTTTGAAACTGGGATTATACATTTATGAGCTAGAGCAGTTTGAGGTGTTCAACTGCAGAAACCAAATGGGACTCTTGAAATGTTCCAGATCTGTGTATACTGAAATGGCTTTATCCTTCCTAGAGTGTTTTTAGCTCCGTCATTGCATTTTGTTCAGTAGAATAAGGCCAAAACAAATAAATGTGCAGTAAGTTTCAGTTTGATGGGGGAATCTGACTGGCAGCATTGATAGTCTTCTTCTCTGATAGTGTTTCCATTGGGTTTTGTAGTTGACTGGGTTGAGTGGCTCTGTTTGTGAATTTGCATGTTCTTGGATGCTTGTTGCCCCTCTAGCTTGTGATAAGCTTTTATTAAAGTTGGTGATCAACTAGGATTGGAGTCGTGCATGTAAAAGAAAAGGTCAACTTGGTGATCAACTAGAAATTTCTGTATGATAAGCTTTTATTAAAGTTATTGAGTCGTGCATGTAAAAGAAAAGGTCAATTGGGCTTATACATTTATGAGCAAGCGTAATATATGATAATGTAAGCAAGCTATTATTTTTTTCCCATTTTTCCTAGGATTGGAGTTGATAATGTTTGCTTTGATGCAGGAGCGACTTGAGGTAGAAACTATGTTTTCATCAAAAGAAGCTGAAGAGGAAGCAAAGAAAGAATCTGTAAATACAGTCACACCTGCTGAGCTGAATGTTGCAGAGGCTCAAAAGGAGGAGACTGCACCCAAAAAGACTGCCCCCACACCAGAGCAGATTATTGCTATCAAGGTACATCTCTTAATCTCTCTCTCTCTCTCTCAAATCTGTAGTTTATACCTACTTGGTGTTGACTGTCTCATCTCATCCAGTTATGCACTTTATTCGCCATGCTTAACTATTTTTATTTTTTGCATGGGATGTTATCCTTTTTTTTTTTTGTCTTGCTAAGAGCTATCTTGTGACTTCTTTTGTGCTTATATAATTATAAATACTCTGATTTTGTTAGTATTAATTACATATTATCACCTCTTCTTCAGTTTGATGCGACCAAGTTGATTACATTATTTTGTCAAATACAACTCTTAGTTGGGAGTAATTTAATCTTTCAATCATTTATAAATAACATTCAAGTATTCAACATATGCGGCACTTAATAATGAAAGACATTTTACCCGGCGAAATCAGTTGTAATTTTATGTTTTTATAGGTGATCTTGTGAAAATCAAACTTATGACACCCCTCAGAAACTGTATGCTCCATTTTTCCTTGGACAATAATGAATTATGAAACTATAGTACGTAGTATTCTGCCCTTGGTGATGAGGAGATGTCCTATTAATGTGTTACGTTTGATGATACTATCTATTTGGCTACCCTTGTCTGCATTTGACGTAACTCTACATGTTTGTTAAAGAAAATGGGCCATTACGGCTTGTGAAGTTGAATGTCATCTTGATCTCTAATTTGCTTTCTATGACAGGCTGCTATTGTTAATTCACAAACTCTGGAAGAGGTTGCCATGCTTGAAAAGGTAATTCATTTTCATCTTGACGGCATTTTGATTTACTTTGTTCTTGTATTTTTTTTTGTCTTTTACTTATTTGAGCATTCTTGGTCCCTCCATCAAGCTCAAGGCTACTCACAAAATGCGACTTCCATTAATATGAATTTGTTTTTTCTAAACTGATTATCAAGGAAGTTGATGTCATACATGAGATCTGGTTGTCTACAAAGTTCTGACTAGAGACGGAATTCTCATTCCTTTGCACCGGAACCTTAGTTTGTTATAACTTTGGAGTCTCTTCATTTCATTAATTTATGGCATGGACTACTGAATATTAGCCTTAATAGTTCTATATCTGTTGTATTTATATGTAGGCACTCAAGTCTGGCCAGCTTCCCTCGGATCTGAAGATTCCTGATGCTGACGCAATGGCTATTGATGGGGAATCCAAAGACGACAAGACGGAGACTGATGGAGGAAACAAACAGAAAGATGGTGCAGAGAGTATGGATCATGAAGATACAGAGAAGTAGACATTGTTTTGGATTTTGGTGTGTGCACCTGAGGATGATCTGAAATTTTTTCGCGGTTCTTGTAACTTGTTGTCTAGCGACTTTTGTATGATCCTTTGCATTTGAAGGCAGGGATCTGAGTATCACCTTAGTCTGTGCTTCTAACTCTTTTAAGATATCACTATTGTACTTGCTATAAAAAAAAAAGGATTCTTTCTTTGGTTGGACATTTCTTGATGAGTTTAGATGTATAATACCAAATGTTCTTGATGTGGTTTTGATGCTGTATGATTCCAAACCACCACATCGCCACTAGTGCTCTTTGCGCTTGACACTCAAAATAAACAGTAAAGAAGATTTGTTTGATCCCACACACTCCTAATTCTGAAGGTGATATTTGAGTCTACCCTACTAGAGGATCCGTAGTGTGAGTTTGTCTAGTATAAAAGTGATATGTTATACGAGTATAAAAGTTATTATTGACCGTTGGATAATCCGTTTGAATATAATATTGAAAACTACAAATAGCCACTACCAGCGTTTAATTTATAGTCAAATTAGATTGAAAAAAATACCAAATTTTTATAGTAAATATTTAAAAAATAATATAATTATTTATTTAATAATATATATATTCTAAATAAATAATTATATTATTTTTTAATATTTACTGTAAAAGTGTTTGATTAATACTCAGTATAATTACGTACGTATAAGGTTTTACAAAATCCGCATAAGGTGCGGGTATTTTTGCTAGTGTATAAATACGACAAAAGTCAACTACGACAAAAGTAGTGTGGTGTTTTCCAAGCGGGTGGCGGATCAGGTTCAACAAGAAGTTTCTCGGATTCTAGCTATTCCAATAGCGACAGAATTCGGTAACTACTTGGGCGTCCCGACGAGCTGTAGTCGTATGTCGACTGATCGCTATGCTTTTCTGCTCGAAAAGGTCTCGGCTCGTCTTCGGGGATGGCAGGCGAAGACCTTATCTGCAGCCGGGCGGGTCACTTTGGCTAATTCAGTGCTGAGTAGCTTGCCGTTGTACGTAATGCAGTCCACGCTCATTCCTAGATCGCTTTGTGATGCTATTGACGGACAGATCCGGGACTTTGTATGGGGCTCAATGGAGGAGAAACGCAAGATTCATCTCCTAAGCTGGGAGAAGATCGCTCAACCTAAAGTAGAGGGGGGTCTCGGTCTGCGATCAATGAGAGCATCAAATAGTGCTATGTTGGCAAAATTGGGTTGGAGATTGCTGACTTGCCCATCGGATTTGTGGAGCACTGTGATCAGGGGTAAGTATTGCGGCAGCCGGCTCGATATCGACATGTTCATCAAGCGCCCGAGGTCCTCACACATGTGGAGAGGCATTGTTCATGGAGCTGAAACTTTGATCAAAGGCCTCGGTATGGAGGTTCGGAATGGCCACTCGACCTTTTTTTGGCAGCATCCTTGGCTTATGGGTAAGCCCCTGGCAGAGGTAGCGTTGCAACAGTTGGATGATGATCGCTTGGCGGCAACGGTTGCTGAGTATTGGTCCGGTTCCGATTGGAATTGGCAGGCCTTTTCAGCTTTCCTACCAGCTTCGGTTTGCAACAGGTTACAGGCTATTACTTTGGATGACAACATTGAGGTCCATGACTCTTTCATCTGGCATCCTAGCAGCTCGGGATCTTTTACTTTGGCGTCGGCTTTTTCTATCTCCAAGGGGCCTTCTCCAACACCAGCTCATCGCGTGTGGAGAGCTGTTTGGAAGGTGCCGGTTCAGCAAAGAGCTCGGCACTTCATGTTTTTGCTTGCCCATGAGGTTGTGCTGTGCAATTCAATTCGTCTCCATCGACATCTTACCCACTCCGATGCCTGTCCGCGATGCTCCATGCCTGAGACGCTGTTGCATTTGGTTCGGGATTGCGGGAAGATCAAGGAGGTGTGGATGGCTTTAAGCGGAAACCACTTACCGCTGAATTTCTTCTCTTGCTCGGATGTGAAGGAGTGGATTCTCCTCAACATTTCTAAACAAGATGCTTGGAGCACTATCTTCGCCAATATGATTTGGCAATCTTGGAAGATCAGGAATGAACTTGTCTTTAACCGAATTGATGAGGTCGAGCGGCTGTCAAAAACAGTGATCACTCTGTCTGAGGCTTTCTCGGCAATCTCTTTGAAGGTGTCCGACTTGGCCGGTCATTGCCATCCTCCTACAGGCACAGGGACCCCTGTTGTTCGCTGGATGCCTCCGGAGGTGGGGTGGGTGGTGCTGAACGTAGACGCCGTCTCCAAGGGGAATCCGGGGGCTGCTGGAGGCGGTGGCTTGCTGCGGGACCACGCAGGGACTTTCCTCTCGGCTTTTGTCTTTAAGTGTGGGCATTGTGTAGCCACGACAGCTGAGTTATGGGCGATCAAACACGGGATTCAATTTGCGCAGGATAGGGGTTACTCTCCGGTGGTTATGAGGTCGGATTCCTTGGTGGCTTGCTCGGTGATTCATAGGACCGATGATGACTACCGGCGTGATTCTCAGTTGGTGGCCGGGTGCCGTAGGTAGGGCTGTTCAAAAATATCCGATCCGGCCAATCCGATACGACGATCCGACTGATCCGGTCCGAGTCGATCCGAGTCCGATGGATAATTATACGAATCCGATACGATCCGAGAAAATTAGTCGGTTAATGGACCGGATACGGAATTGAATTTCACCCCTAAAATCCGGCGGAATGTGATCCGATCCGATCCGATCCGATAAAATTATATATTTTCTTAGCGTAATGTAATATTTTGGTGTTTTAAATTTATTTATTTTTTAAAAAAAATTACATGTCAAATGGTAAACCGGATATCCGATCCGATCCGAGATAAACGGACCGGATATCCGGGTATATGCGGACCGGATACGGATATCACTTTTGAGAAAAAAATCCGGTAATATCCGATCCGTTTAGGCTAAACGGATCGGATATCCGTCCATGAACACCCCTAGCCGTAGGGCCATGGCAAATTTCCCAGGTTCCATCCGTCTGGAGCACATCAGGAGACAGTCCAATGTGGTGGCAGACAAACTAGCAAACTATGCTCTTAGCTTTGATGTTTCCTTTTTAGATTTTGATTATATTCTTAGTTGCATTGAGTCTCTTCTTGAGGCGGATTTTGTACCCTTTCCGGAAGGAAACTAGTATTTTTTTAAGTTAATCGCAGGGATTACCCGTTTTCTGACCAAAAAAAAAAAAAAAACTCACAGCGCGTGTCATAACAAATTCGTTTATGAATACACGAATTTTTAATATTTTACAATATACTAGTTTTAGACCCGTACCCTGTACGGGTTTTTTACTGTTTATGTATTAGTGTGTATACGAACGTATGTTAATCAATTTTTTTGGTTGAATATGTTATTCAATCATATATATATTAGAATATTTACATTTAGAATTGTTTTTGATACAAAACCCTTCTCAACCTTGTTATAATTTTTTATATTCATATGAGTTAAACTTTTGTGTTTTTCAGCCTCCCTCTATGACGAATTAAAAAAATCTTAGAAACAATATTGTGTTTTATCTATGCTTTGGTGTTTTTCAGGCACCCTCTACTAACTTTACGTTTTACAGGCTGTTAATTATTTATATCTTAGAGATGATCATGATTCTATGATTACTCTACAATATAATATAAAATAAAAACATAACTAATAGCAAATAGTCATATATACAAAAAAAATCTAATGACAACTAACTTTCTATTCACGTATATCATATTCACGTATACGATATCATGTATGTAGTTCAATAATTTTTGAAATATAACTTTCTTGTACCTTTTATAAGGGTGCTAATATAACTTTAGAGTAGATGATATAAATAGACTTTAATTTTTTATTATGGTAAGTGATCTCGTATCATTGGAGCATCATATATTTTCATAAGGCTAATATTAAAAAGAATGGTAGAATCTGATCATAAAGAAAAAATAAAATAAAAAGAAGGTAGAATACCTTTTCAAAAAGGTGTCAATTTCAGAGATGTTTTAATCGACAAAAATCTTAGAACCATATAGTCCATTTGCAATTGTCGGACCTGTAAGTATCAAATAATTTATAAATATACATTTTTTAAAAAAAAGGTATATAATTCTTTTATCATATTGAAAGGTTTACCATTATCTCTAAAAAATTTTACCCTGAAGAATTGGAATACCACAATAAGGCGTACATCCTTATATGTCTCGACGTAGGTTAGCATATCATCAACATATTTGTCCCATAAGGTACAACTAACAACATTTTTCCTTTTCAAATGAATAGAATAAAATTAGCACATGATGGATTTAGAAGAAAAAAAAACTTGAAAACTTCTAATTTATAAGAGACAAACCTGTCATCCTCAAGTTTAATCTCAAGCTTTTTGCCTTCTTGATTTTTTTTAAACCTTTAACATCATTGAATTCAATAACCTCACCAACAACATCTATAAAACGATCATAAAAACAAAAACTGATATCATATGTGTCAAAATATGTTAAAAATAGTATAAACATTTAGCTTGAAAAAATGTATGAAAAAACTTACCAACACATGTATTTTCCTTTAGCTTTTCTATGGCTTCAAAATCAACCGATGTTAGACCTAGTGTGGAGTTTGAAGCATCTTTAGAAAGGGGAACATCGGTAGAGTAATCGAAAGTTATCTTATAGGGATGTTGAGTCATCCTATATAGATCAGTATTTTCATCTACTCCAAAGTTTGAGATTTTATAAGTAGAATACTTTTTTAAAATCTCCACAAATTTATTAGTAAAAAAAAGATGGAATGATAGCTTCAATCTTGTTTTCCTGCATAAATAAGAAAGACCAAAACATAGTTTAATTAAAATTATATAATAAAAATAAAAAAATTTAAAATAAAGAGATATGACATTACCTTTTCATCCATAAGAACCATATGTAAATCTTCTTTTCCCTTATAGTTTTTCTTCTTTCAAAGAGATAAAATACGTACTTTGATGATCAAATTCAGTTTCTTTTCGTAATTTCACTAACGAAGTTTGCCATTGGAATACCTGTGATCTTTACAAAAAAATTAAAATTCATAGATCAAAATGATATAATAAATTGATTTCATACATAATACGTAAAATGATATTTTCTTACAAGATTATTAAGTGTACGTAATAATACGTATTCAAAGAAAAATAACGTATACAAAATTTAGAATTTAGCCTAATTTTGTATACTTAACCTCAAATATTATAACCAACCAAATAAACTAACAATATGTGACAAAATTATTATCATATCTAATAATCTTGTTATTAAATGTTTAAAAAAATACTTTTATATAAATGTTTGATGATATATGAGTATTATTTTAATTTATAATCTAAAAGATAAGCGATATTTTAAAACAAATTAGCCATGTGATAATATATGTAATTGTTATAAAAATTCATATAAAAATTAATAAATAAAAAAGCAACACCCCGTACAAATTACAGGTCATTTGCTAGAAAATGATAATAAATAAATTATTATCATTTTCAAATAAAGTGACAAAATTTGAGGTGATCTAACAAACTGATTATAACTCAAAGAAAAATTATTGTTGTATCGTAACGTTATTAACGTTAAATGAAAAAATTTCTGGTTAGTAGTTTGATTCATGAGATATTGGTATATCACTAAATTATTAAATAAACCCGTGCGTAAATATAAACCTGTAGCATTATTTCGATATAAACCCGTTTTTTTTGGGTTGAATTGTATTATTCAATAATGTGGGTCTATAATTATATTTATGATAGAATAATGTTGTTTTTAATTGTGCTAATTTTTTTTATCCGTAACGTGAGATATATCAATATTGTTGTTAATTGTGTTAATGTTTTTGATATTATTCTGATAGATATCAAAAAAATATTTTGATAGATTATGGATATAGATATTATTCTGATATGTCAATATATGGTAAATGGATAGATACATATGAGAATAGATAATTGATTTATAATGAATTTAACATGTGGTGGGGCCAGAATTAACGTGGAGGCTCGAAATTCTCCGGCTTTAATATATAGTACAGATTGTAACAATTCTTTTCTTTTTTTTTTTTTTTTTTTGAAATAAAAGGTGCCCGAAGGCTAACCTTCTGAACTTAATTCATTCAGCCAGACGTTACAAGCATTAGGTGGGAGATAACAGTCCCATACCCGAGTATCAAAAACCCAAGGAGCACCGCTGCAAATCCTCTGTCACACAAATAGTGTACCATTTTGTGTCCCAACTTATTCATTGGTCTACATTTATGGGCTAATCCTAATCAGCAAGCTAGTCCTATATTATGAGCAAACTAACCTGATTTTAATTCCTTAAACTAAAATTATTCTTATTTGCATAAAATCAAACTCAATCATGGCATTGAACTTCTCATCTTTTTCGAGCGTCCTTGTTCAGTCCGTTATCGGCCTCGTCATTGTCGTCATCCTCCTCGGTTCAGTTCCGTTCTCATCCTTGTTAGTGTCATCGCAGTGGACTACTTTCCCAGTAGCAAGATTCATGTAGCTAGATCACAAATATATATACAACTATAAGAAAGGCAATATAGTGGGTCTCAGAATGCATTGACTTAATAACCATAGTTATTTGATCTTACCGAGTAGTACTCTATGTTTTAATCAACCAAAACATGAACAACAAATTAAGCTACGAACAGAGTTATATATTTTTCAATTCACATTGAACTTTCTACTGAGTGTAAGTATATGCAGTATAAGACCTCATATATCCATCAATATGAAGTAATAACACTAAAATCAGTCTCTAAATAGAGGGAATTAGAAGCTTGAACATAGAAATTGAAAGTCAGTCTTGAAAGTGGCAAATCAGGCGGCTTTGATGGACCTGTGGGATGAGGGAACGAGCGTCGTTGTGGCTATCATCCCAAGCGAGAAAGAGAACGGCGCAATATGATGGAGAAGCAAAGATTTTCCAACTTTTAACTATAAAATACTTGTATTAAATCAATAAATTTCCCAAATAAAAACGGAAAATGCTAGACATCTCACCAAAATGGGCGAGGATTATGCTCGCGTCTGACGTGGAATGGGCCCCACAGGTAAATGTGCACCTTTTTACAAATAAACAAAATTAAATCCTAAAATAACTTCAATCCCACCTTCTTCGCAAAACCAGATCTGGAACCGGCCTCTTCGCTTCTCCCTCTCTTGAGTCTCTTTCGTCGTCCGTCCTACCTCTCATCCCTCTGCCCACTCACTACCTAGACCGCGTTCACGCCGGCCTCGCTCCGCCCTCTCTCCGCCTCCGCTCCGCCCTCCTTCCGCCACCGCGAGAAAATTTAAGCACAACAGATATTCAATCAAAAATAACTCAAAAAGGAGTTGAGTTGAATCATTTGAGATACAATAGGATAAAGACAACAATAGAGTTTTGGTTGTATTTTGCTATGATTTAAATTTGAATGATTGAGAGCGGCCATTGATGGGGGGGGGGGTTGGCAGCCGGATGGTGCAGAGGACCTCCAAAAGATATTAGTGGAGATGGTGGGGGTGATGATGGGTTGTACTTCGACTACATAACGGTCCGGAAGCGGCCACATGGCCCGGTCGCAAAGGGGTCTTCTGCGCCCAAACACAACGCCTCCTCGATCGCATGTGAAACCGAGACGTTTTTATTGGTCTTGTTGTGTAGTAGCTCAAGTGTGTATTAATCTGCCTAAATTAGCAGAACAATTTTATTGCTCAGAGCCTGGTGGTGGGTTTCGGAGAATTTGGAACCTTTGGATGGGTATTTAGAAACTCTAATTGAGCTCTTGTATGACTATAATTTCACATTGCATCTCAGTTTCTGATCACTTTGATGTTGTTGTTCATGGGTCTGAGTCTGGCTCATTCACCAGTCTTTTTAGGGGAAACAAAAGCACATGCCTTACTGTCACTTTCGCTCAAAAATTTTGTTCTTTGTTTTTACAAGAAGAACAAGAAATCACCCGAGAACTTACTACTCATAGTGATGATTTGCAAGAAGTAACAATTAGACGGTAAACAAATAAGCTACAAGTCGAGTTGTGAGAACAGGATGCAAAGAACAATTTGTTTTGACAATTAAATTACAAAGAACAAATTTGTTTTGACAATTAAATTACAAAGAACGGGATGCAAAATTTGTTATGACAATTAAACAGATAAACTCAAAGTTGAACCAAACAAGGAGTTCATGAATAATTTGAAGCAAAGAAATGACGCTAGTCAAGGTTGAGATCGAGGCCGGCGAAGGGCGGAGCGGAGGCGGGAGCCGTCGATGCCATCTGGAGCAGCGGAGGCCAGCGCGACGAAGAAGACGGCGGAAACGAAGACGGCAACGGCGTTGTCTCGCTGGAGACGACGGCGGCGGTCCAGCGCGACGACGAGTTGGAGAGGAAGCTCCGTTCAGATCTGGAGCGCGAAGGCGGAGGGAGGAGCGATGCCGGCGGAGGGCGGAGCGAGGGCGGCGACGACCGGTCAGTGGGCAGAGGGATGAGAGGTGGGACGGAAGACGGAAGAGACTCTTGAGAGGGAGAAGCGACGAGGCCGGTTCCAGATCTATTTTTGCGAAGAAGGTGGGATTGAAGTTATTTTAGGATTTAATTTTTTTTTATTTGTAAAAAGGTGCACATTTACCTGTGGGGGCCATTCTACGTCAGATGCGAGCATAATCCTCGCCCATTTTGGCGAGATGTCTAGCATTTTCCAATAAAAACAGATTTGCTGATAAGGATTAACCCATACATGTGGACCAATAAATATGTTGGGACACAAAATGGGACACTATTTGTGTGACAGAGGATTTGCAGCGAAGGAGCACACCTAGCAAGCTCATGGGCCAAAACATTACAATCTCTTTTAGCAAAAAGGAAGCGAACAGATTCAAAACACCTACACAGCTGCTGAATGTCTTGGACAAGAAAGAAGATTTCCGCTGGACACTCTTTCTCCCCTTGCAGCACCAGCAGCAACTCTTGGCAGTCCCCCTCGAACTCAACTCTCTTTAGATCATGCACCATTGCCAAGTGCGCCCCTTTCCACATCGCTTTCGTCTCCGCAATAATCGGGGAGAATTCTGCAGCCATCTGCACAGTCAGCCCCGCCAGAAATCTGCCCCTCGAATCTCTAATAGCCACACCCAAGCCTGTGCCCTTCCCCTCCACACAGCTCGCATCTGCATTAATTTTAAACCAACCATCCTCCGGGGGTCTCCACTTCAACACCGCTTCAGGGATGGAGGAGTTTGCCTTTACTGTACTCCCAAAATGCATCTGATCCATCAAGCTGTGAACATCACTCAAAAGCACATCTGCTTCCTTGAAAACCTGCTCAAACACCCAGGCATTCCTTCTTGACCAGATCTTCCAACATATACATAAGAACTTGGTGAAGTCCTTCGCACCCAGCCTGCAGGCCATCGCATCCACCAGGTCAATACCCCTACCACACGCCTTAACAATCTGCAACCCACTCTTCTTCCAAACTTCTTTGCTGTGCCTGCACTCTCTGAAAACATGAATGTCGTCCTCCACTCCCTGAAGGCAACAAGGACAGAGGTTGTCTTCACCTCCCAATCTTCTGCTGATCCTGTCTTTAGTAGGGAGAGTCTCACTACACAAGTTCCAGGCAAACATCTTGACCCTTGGCAACGCTTGGGCCGACCAAATCCTTCCCCAAATTTTCAGATCAGGCTAACTACTTGACGGCAGGAGCTCCGCATCCTCTGCATTACTAATCGCAGCATAAGCACTTTTTACTGTGTAATTCCCCCACTTATCAAGACTCCAAATGATACGGTCCTCGAGATCCGTCACAGGGAGAGGGATGGCTTGAATTCTTTGAGCTTCAAACGGAAGGAACAAATCCTTAATTAGATCCTCTCTCCAGCCACCTCCACCTTCTTGAATGAGATCAGAGACCCTAAGGAATTCTCCAAGAGGAGGTCCTTTGGAGATTGCCTTAAACTCTGCATTCCCAACAATCCAAGGGTCCTTCCAAACAAAAACCGACTTACCATTGCCAATCTGCCATCTTGCCCCTTTCTCAACCACCCACCTCGCCCCCAAGATGGATCTCCACACGTAACTAGGTCTGACCCCGAGCTCCGCCTCCAGGAAGGATTTGTGGGGAAAATATTTGGCCTTCAGGATATTTTATTCATTAATAGACTTTTAATATTTATAATGTATTTTTGATATTTTATCCGACATATAAAGTATAAACCCTTTCGACGAAACAAAAGAGTATAAACCCTAAGGGCCCGTTTGGTATCCAATTGCGGAAACGGAAACGGAATGGAATGGAATGGAAACGAACCTAGTTCACATTAGCATCATGATACACGATGAGTCACCTCAATTTTCATTCAAAAACTACCGCAAGGGGGCTTGCGGTACCCTTGTGGCACCTCAATCATTCCCTAATCTAGGGGTGGGGTAACAAAACACCTCAATCATTCCCTTCCTCCCATCTCTAGACACACAAATTTCAAAGTTTAAAATTAAAATATTTTTTTCAATTAATGTATAGTGACCCATATTTGGACTAGGTTCATTTCCATTCCATTCCATTCCGTTTCCGTTTCCGCCGTTGTATACCAAACGGGCCCTAACCCTCTTCTCACGCTCTACGGCCAGCAGATCACCCGTTATCATTTCTCCACCGTCCTCCCGGATCCATCGTTTCGTAGCAGGTTCTTTCATATGTTTTTCCCGTCCCCTAATGAACTAGGATTCTGTTTGCCCTAATCACGTAACTTGAAAGGCGCAATTCTGAGATTCCAGGCGTTGTTTTGTCTTGTGTTTTTGCAGGGCCATGGTGAAGAAGAACATTACTGTGGTTCCGAGTGGGAAGGATCTGATAGACATTGTTCTATCCCGGACCCAGAGGCAGACCCCAACAGTCGTCCATAAGGGCTATGCAATCAATCGCCTTCGATAGTTCTACATCCGCAAAGTGAAATACACTCAGCAAAACTATCACGAGAAGCTCTCTGCCATCGTTGACGAGTTTCCAAGGCTCAATCTTGTTCATCCTTTCCATGGTGACCTCCTCCACGTGCTCTACAACAAGGACCACTACAAGCTTGCTCTTGGGCAGATCAAGACTGCAAGAGATCTCATTGCCAAGATCTCGACAGATTACGTTAAGCTGATCAAGTATGGTGACTCTCTGTATCGGTGCAAGTGTCTCAAAGTTGCAGCTCTGGGTCGGATGTGTACTGTCATTAATCGGGTCGGTCCGAGTTTGGCTTATCTCGAGCAGGTTAGACAGCATATGGCTAGGCTGCCTTCGATTGACCCGAATACGAGAACCATCCTGATTTGCGGATATCCGAATGTTGGCAAGAGCTCGTTCATGAACAAGATCACTCGGGCCGATGTGGAGGTGCAGCCTTACGCTTTCACGACCAAGTCGTTGTTCGTGGGTCACACTGAGTACAAGTATCTGAGGTACCAAGTGATTGATACCCCCGGGATTCTTGACCGGCCTTTCGAAGACAGGAATATCATCGAGATGTGCAGTATTACCGCTTTGGCACATCTGAGGGCTGTTGTTTTGTTCTTCTTGGACATCTCTGGTTCATGTGGCTACACCATTGCTCAGCAGGCTGCTTTGTTTAATAGCATCAAGCCTTTGTTTTTGAACAAGCCGCTGATTGTAGTCTGCAACAAGACGGATCTCCAGCCGTTTGATGCCCTGTCCGAGGAAGACAAGGCACTGATCATGGGAATGAAGGCTGACGCTATGAAGACTGTTTTGGGCCAAGGAGGGGAGGCGAATAGTGAAGACGACGACAGCAGGGTCCTTTTAGCCATGAGCACCTTGAATGAGGAGGGTGTGATGGCGGTCAAGAATGTGTTAGACTAGAGGATGATTTAGTTAGGGATTGAGTGGATCTTGACAGGATCTTGAAAGAAATGAATAAAACAGTAGCAATTCTATGGAATTGATAGGATAAGAGAGATATGAAATATCTCCAATGAGAGACAAAACTCTCAAAGGAGCCAATCTCAGTGGAGAACCCTCCTCCAAAGAGCCCAAGCCTTTTGGCTGATTGTTTGATCTCAAATCTCGATAATTCCTCATCTGTCACCCTCTCCTATTTAAGCTAAAGGACAGCAGCTTGCTCCCCAAGACACACATAAACCCTTCCCTTTTTACCCCTCTAATTAAGTTGATTTACAAGTCATTCCATTAATATACTCTTTGCTGAAATAAAGCATTTCCTGTCCTAACAATGCCACCCCCTTCAAACAACCTTGTCCTCAAGGTTGAATTCATAAATGATGCACCAGACTAGGATGAATCAGTTAGGAACACAGGGTGGGGAGTGCAATCCTGTTGAGCTGCTGCATTTGCTTGGGTAATGGATAACACCATGCTTTGGTGCATTAAACAACACCACTTAAAGACCCCTTTATCTAGTGAGCTGTCACCTTCCCCTGTAGAAATGAAGTGCATCACATCAGGAGCAAATATCATTAGCTCCCTCTCATCCTGGAAGTGAAGGAGAGTTTCCTGAATTTCCTCAACCATTGAACTATGCCTTTTCTCTTCGTTCCAAGAGAACTCTTCATCGCTTGTGACCTCTGGAGGTCGAGGGAATTCATTGAATAGTTTCAGAGTTCGGTTTCCGGATTGATTCTCTTCCTTCAACTGATCACAACAAGGCTTCCCATAATCCAAACCCGATGGAAGTTGTGGTGGAGGTTCTGGCGGTATTGGCAAAACGTAATGCCCCTCCTCTCCATGATTTTGAGACTGTAGCTTCCCTGCAGCTTCCCTGATTTCCGCCTTCGAATTAGCCCTGACCTCAGGGCTGTAAACGCAAGCAAACTCTGACTGATCCGATGGTTGCCATGGTGGGGGTCCCGGTGGTATTGGTAGAATGAAGTCATCACTGTACCATACCCTATGAGATATAATGGCTCTTGCCGCCCCCTTCAAAGTAGCCTTGTCCTCAAGGCTGTATAGAGAATCACTAGCAGATGCCGAAAACAAGATTTGATGCAACTCAAGGTCACCGGGGTCGTCGCCGGCGGCGTCTGCCTTGCCGTTAACACGCAGAGGGACAGGACTGGCGGCTGCGAGGACAACAGAAATCGAGGGGATGGATTCTGGCCGGACGAGCTCCAGGGAGGGATCAGGTGGTTTTGGCGGCGGTGGCTCGAAACCCCGACGTTGAGAATTGGAAGCTAGCGATTCTAGATGAGGAAGAAGATGACTAATGTCTTCGTATGGTCCCTCATATGTCCTTATGGGCTTTTTCATAAATTCAAGAAGATAAGGCCCAATTGAATAAGTGTTACCCGGCCCAAATTCACCAGCCCGTTCAATTTCCTGTTTCATAAATAAACCCGGTTCTTCAACCCTTTTATTCAATACTAGATAGAAAACCGGTTCAGCTGAATTAAACCCTAAAACCCACATGGCGTTTTCCGATCGTGCTTCACGCGCCGCCTTCGTCACTATGTCCTCGAATTCTCTAGCTCTTTCTTCTCTGTTCAGCCAAAAATCCCCATGGTGATCGTCCACCTGCTTCTCTTTCGTTCTTATCTGGCCCTGATTCTCGCCTATCTTCCCTGGAATAGAACTGCTTCTCTGAGAGTGTAGATCATCTTCTCGGCCAAACCCACTCCGACGAACGTCGGTCAAGTCGAACTCGTCTGCGCTCGGACTGATGTCAACTTTCTCTCTTCTCTCTTTCGTCCAAGGCGGTGGTCCGAGGTGTTCGAATTTCGGCCCGACTTCGATACCTGGTTCCTGTCCCGTTCCCTCAGCCCTATCACGATAGTTGCCGAGACGTATGATGTCGGCGTTGAGGTCGAATTCCTTCTGCGGAGACCCGTCGACATTAGCGAAAGCCTTCCCTCGAAGATCGTCGTTGCTGCTCTTGATGAACTCGGATTCCTCCTTCCCCACAGGTTCCAACTCAAACTCTGAAATGATCACTTCTGAAAAATCTCCAATCGACTCTTCATCAGAGATGAATTCATCTCCTCCTGGGCCGCTTGCCTTCTCTAACGACCCCAGTGACTCTTCCTCTTCGACCTCCTTGAGATATACTTCTAGCGCAGAGGTCCAACGCTCCACTTGGGCTTGGTAGATACCAATTACCCTGATCTGTAAACCACTTTCATCAGTCTCTTCTTCTTCTTCTTCAATTTCTTCCTTAGTCACTTCCAGACATGACCCTAGCATTCCAACTTGGATTGCAAGATCATCCCAATCAACCCTTGATCTGTTTTTCCCCTTTGAAAGCCATGAAGAAAATAAATTCCAAACTTCCTCAACCCAGGTACGGATGAACTCCATAACTTCTTCCCAATTCTTCTTCGTCATGTTCATCCTCATATCTAACCCTCCCATGATAAAGCTCTCAATGAAAGCACCAATTTGTTAGACTAGAGGATGATTTAGTTAGGGATTGAGTGGATCTTGACAGGATCTTGAAAGAAATGAATAAAACAGTAGCAATTCTATGGAATTGATAGGATAAGAGAGATACAAAATATCTCCAATGAGAGACAAAACTCTCAAAGGAGCCAATCTCAGTGGAGAACCCTCCTCCAAAGAGCCCAAGCCTTTTGGCTGATTGTTTGATCTCAAATCTCGATAATTCCTCATCTGTCACCCTCTCCTATTTAAGCTAAAGGACAGCAGCTTGCTCCCCAAGACACACATAAACCCTTCCCTTTTTACCCCTCTAATTAAGTTGATTTACAAGTCATTCCATTAATATACTCTTTGCTGAAATAAAGCATTTCCTGTCCTAACAGAATGCAGCTTGTGAGAGGCTGTTGGATCAGAGGGTTGAATTGAAGATGAAATCTAAGAAGATGGCTGGCTGCTTGAACCGCTTCCATGTAGCCATGCCTAAGCCAAGGGATCCGGTCGAGAGGCCTCCTTGTATTCCTCATGCCATTCTCGAAGCTGACAAGGCATCACCGAAGAGGAAGACTGAAAAGGACTTAGAGAATGACAATGGCGGTGCGGGTGTGTACAGCAGCGATATTAGGAAACGTTATATCTTGGCTGATGACGAGTGGAAATCCGACGTCATTCCAGAAATCAGCCACGGCCACAACATCGTTGATTTCTACGATCCTGATATCCTTCACAGGCTCGAGGAGTTGAGGAAGGAAGTGGCTGATGAGGCTCAAGAGGAAATCGAGATGGATGTGGAGTATCTGACTCCCGAGGAAAAGGAAGCGCTGAGAGAGATTAGGAGGAAGAAGAGCATGCTTATTCAGCAACACAGGATCAAGAAATCCACTGCAGAGAGCCGGCCAATTGTACCGAGGAAACGTGACAAAGATAAGCAATTTACAGCCGAGAGAATGGGGTGACAGTTGTCTAGAGTTGGACTTGACCCATCAGCCGCGATTCTTAGAGCTAGGAGCCAATCTCGGGGTAGAGGTAGAAAGAGGCAGAGGTCACCAGATGAACAAGGCATGGATTTGGACACTGAGAATAATGATAACAGCAGCTTGAAGACGAAGAAGAAGCTGGGAGCTAGGTCAAGGCCAAGGTCCAGGTCGACGTCTAGGCCACCGAGTGAAGTTGTTCCCGGAGAAGGTTTGAAGGATTCTGCTCAGAAGATGAAGGCTATCATGTCTGCTAGGAAATCTGTTACAAAGAGGAACAAGAGTGCTCGGAAGGGAGAAGGCGACAGGGTCATTCCTAACCTTAAACCGAAACACTTGTTCTCTGGTAAGCGGGGTTCTGGAAAGACTGATAGGCGTTGAGTTGAGGTTTGTCTCTCTCAAGGCTTCATGGCTTCTGCTGGTTGTTGCTCGTCTGCACATTATATGCTTTGCAGATGATGGGTTTGTTGTCTTGTAGTAGACTTGTTTTTTGGTCTTGTTTATGCTATTTTAGAAGTTATAATTATGAGGATATGTTAGAACCACGGGTTTTTTGTTTTCTTTGTTTGCACTTTATTTGCTGAACAAGTTTTGTTGCTTGGAAGTTATTTATAATAATGGCTCCGTATTGTCTTTTTGCATGCTTGTTAGATACCTAGAAATGTTTCCAGTTCCATATTTTTAAGTTTTCTAGTCCCAAGTATACGTCTGTACTGGGGATCTCCGTAACAAATGAGGTAACATTAATCACTATGCTAGGATGTTGTTACTATCCATTTGTTTGTTACTATCCATTTGTTTATCTATCACAATAAAAAAAAATAAGGTTCAACGCACTTCGTACACAACTTTTTAATACCGGTCTATTTGAATATATCATTGGACAATATTTATAGTCCAACGGTCGAGACCATAGAAACTCAATGCAAAAGGTCTTGAGAAAACGCTCCCAAGTAAAATGGAAACCCTGCCCTCAAAACCTTCACCCCCCTTTCATGAACAGTGCCCAAAATACAGCCCTAGATCTCGTATCTCATTCCAAATCAGCACAATCTTGACAATTCTTCTTCCACAAATCCAAAATAATGATGAAAAAACCCCTCTTCAAGAACCGATTTGGCGAATCTCTCTTCAAAACTCCCAAATTTCTGGTTTTGGCGTTAAAAAATATCAACACTTTCTGGCAAAGAGGGGCGTTCATGGTGGCTTTGGACGTTCGGGGAAGTTCTCCCCCCTCATAAGAAAGCGACCCAAGAAGCATCGTGGTCTATTGCTCAAGGAACCACGGGCGATTTGGCGTCTAGGGCTGATCAGAATTCACCTTCGTACGAAGCGGATCGGGGGAAGCATGTCGGGGGCTTTTCTTCAGCGGCGAACGATATGGAGGTCCGGGAAAGATCGGCTTGAAGAAGACCAACGAGGTTGGGTTCATACCCTCCTCCAGATTCGACTTAAAGGTCAGAAAAATCCAAGAATGACTAGGTTGTTTTTGTTATCTTTTCCTCTTGCTTATATTGACTTGCTTGATGTGATCTATGGGTATGGGTGCCTTGTTAATGAATTGGATGTTTGGGGGGCCTATTTTAGTCTAACTGATAGCTTGAAATTCATGACTCTAAAGAACCCTAAGAGAAATCCCTGGCTGAGAAGGCAATTTGTGGATGTGGAGGAATCTCCTAAAGAACACTGTCAAATGATGAAACCTTATATTCAGTCGGAATCAACTCCCACCATGGTCGATAAGACCTTAAAGGGTGGTGATAAGACTAAAGGATTCTTTGAGGAAACTTCTACCATGGCCATTGAGGCCTTAAAGGGTAGTGCATCCAAAGTGTTTATGAAGACTGTCAACTCTGGTCTTAAGAAACAAAAGGGAAAGAGCAAGGCAAATCTGAAAATTGTAAGAACACATAAGCATGAACTTTATAAAAGGATTCTATGGTGGTTTAGCAAAACTGATGATTGCTTTGTTATTGGTATTAACAGCATGATGAATTTGCAACTTGGGTTGTCTGTCTTCCTGTTGTTATGGCATAGGGACCCCTTCCCTGATTTGGAATTGAATAAACTAATAGAATCTCTAATCCAATTATGTTCAAGTCTTCTTGTTATTTTTAATTGCATAGCTCCCTCTTGGCAGGAATATAGAGATGTTTGGAAGGTAATAAAGGCCAGAATCTTGATGAACATTGTACTGACAATAGATCAGGATGGCACAAAAAAATGGTATCCTGGCTCATGGCAAACTCAGCACTGGAGGTGGTGTTTTGTGTTGTCTGCAGGTGAGTTAGAATGCATTTGTTCGAGTGTTGCTAGCCTAGATTTATCAGATCAATTGCTGCAGAAAACCCAAGGAAAGTATCTGCTATTGGTTAGTGTCAGCTTAATTGAAGTTACAGCCATCAAGGTTTTTTATCTTAAAGAAAGGAACGCATGTACTCTGGCTTTATGGATCAAAACATTGTTAAAAGTTGATATATGTATATCATGGAGAATAGCTGATTGTAAGAGTAAATTAAGAAAAGATATTCTTATGAAATGTATAAATGGTGTTGTGAGTATGCAGGACTCAAGACAAGCAAGTCAAAAGGTAACAAGAAGAATTAGAGAATGGAGTATTATGAACCGATATATTAATGAAGGCAAATGGAAGCCATGCAGGTTGACTCCAAATAAAGCTTATAGGATTTGTAATCAATGCAGAAAGGCTAATTATTGTTATGGAAAAAGTGATTGGTCGGATTCACACAAAGTTTCAATGACTTGCTCTTTACATGAACATGTACATTATTATATTGCCAAATTGAATATTGAAAATTCTTGTTATTGGATGCTAACAAAACGTTATATAAGAACCGATGAAACTAACCGTGGTATTCCTGTTCTCTATGCACTCGATCAACTAAATACTTTTTCAATAAAACTCTTGACTAAGACATGGGTGGTATGTGACAAAATGATACAAGCTATTAGTAAAAATATTAAAAATCGTGAGATAGGAAAACCAATAGGTAAAATGTATTATCGAAAGATGGAACGGCACGTGAACATGCGAGTGGTTGATATGCTATTTAGGAAAATTGATAACCAACTCATAGGGGTTGTAAGATTAATCTTTAAAATTAGGGATAAATGAAAATCGCTCTATGGAACAGCAGAGGGATAGGAAGGAAGTCCTTTTGGCCTGAAATTGATTCGTTCTGTAAAATCGAACGCATACAAATAATGGGTGTCGTAGAAACTAAGACAGACAAACTACCAAGTGATCAAAACTGGAGACGTGCTGGGTTTGATAACATCGTATGGTCCCCTGCTGATGGTAGGGCTGGAGGTATTTGTGTAATGTGGAAAGAGCATCAATTTAGTAGTGAACACGTTGAAGTTTTGATACATGAGCCAAGGTACATTATCTTAAAATATCTAAATCACCTAACGCATTACACAATTGCATTGTGTTTTGTCTATGCACCTCCAAGTGAAAACCGACAGGATGAATTCTGGTTAAAGTTTTCTGACTGCTTGAACAGAATCAATCTTCCCATGGTAATCATAGGAGATTTAAACGAAATCCAAGAACCAAACGACAAAAAAGGAGGGTGTATTCCAGATGCCAGTAGGTTTAATCGACTATTGAACCTGAAAGACAAATGTGACCTTCGAGACATACCCACGACTGGAAATAGATTCACGTGGAGAAAGAACAAGACAGAAATAGACAATATATACGAAAAGTTGGATAGAGTGCTCGTCAGCGAATGCATACTCCAATGGTTCCCATAAATCCGTACTCATCATCACGCTTTTACCTCGTCAGACCATTGTAAAATATCAATAGAGCTCATGAATGGGCAAATAAGCAAGGCCGCACCGTTTAAGATGGAAAAGATGTGGTTGATGAGAAAAGATTTTCGAAATGTGCTAAAGCAAGCATGGAGAGCTGACTTCCAAGGATCATATATGTTTCAACTAATGAAGAAGACCCAGTTGTTGAAGGCACATGCTAAACAATGGAAAAGAAAGACATTTGGGAACACTTTTGAACAACTAAGGGAAATCGAGGATACGCTCCTTGAACTTCAAAAACAGATTATCATATCCCCACAACCAGCACTTGTACAGAAGCAACTCCGCTTCATAAGGAAAAAAGAGTGCTTATTGCAGTTCCATAAAGCATATTGGAAACAAAGGGCTAAGACAAAACATGTCAAATTGAGTGATTCCAACTCTGGGTATTTCCACAAAATAGCAACAGGGAGACGAAACCACAAAGCCATAAAAATGATTGTCACAAGTGCAGGGACACAAATTATAGGAGAGGAAAATATATGTCGTGAGATTAGAAATGATTTTTGTAAACGATACACAAAAGAACCTATAAACACATCAGTTTTGGAAGAGTATCTTACGCTAATAGATAATGAAATTTCACCAGAAGACAATATGCACCTTACGAAACCAGTGACTAATGAAGAAATAAAAAATGCAATATTTCATATTGGATCAGATAAGTCCCCAGGCCCGGACGGAATGACGGCAGAGTTTTATAAGAAATATTGGGATATAGTGGGTCCTACAGTAACTAAAGCCGTAAAAGGTTTTTTCCACTCTGGGAAACTTCTTAAACAAAGCAACAACACGTTTATCTCACTTCTCCCGAAAAACGACAACTCTTCAACAACTAACCATTACCGACCGATCAGTTTATGTACTATGATCTATAAATCAATAGCCAAGGTACTAACAGAAAGGTTGAAAGGTGTGATGCCTAAGATCATTCACCCATTGCAAGGAGCGTTTGTAGCAGGTCGGGCAATACAAGACAATGTACTTATTGTACAAGAAATTTTTCACTCGTTTAGAGGAAGCCAAGCGAGGGATGGATGGATGGCTGTTAAATTAGATATGGAAAAAGCATATGATAGGATGGATTGGGAATATTTGTTTCGTAAGAAATTTATTGAGTGGATCCGTGAGTGTGTTTGTACAGTATCACTATCAGTACTAGTAAATAATCGGTCCACTACCCCATTTATACCAGAAAGAGGAATTAGACAAGGTGACCCGTTGTCACCATACTTATTTGTGATTGGAGCGGAAATCCTTGCTCGAAAACTTCAAACTATGAGTGAAAACACGAAACCATTAATTGGATTCCCAATAGCAAGGGGAGGAACAAGGATACCATTTCTGGCCTTTGCAGACGACATCATAATCTTCGCTAAAGGAACTCAAAATTCGTGCAATCAAACAAGCAAAATTATTGAGGAGTACTGTGCAGTTTCTGGTCAAAAAGTGAACTACCATAAGTCAGCAATTCACACTTCGAAGAAGGTAAATCACCAACAGAAACAAAGCATCACACAAGCCCTAGGGATTAACACCATGACAAATTTGGAAAAATATTTGGGGTGCCCGATCATCAATGGCAAAGTAAATAAGGAAGTGTTTCAAGACACAATTGGAAATGCACAACGACAATTGACTAAATGGAAAGCTAGCACATTATCCCAAGAAGGACGATCGATGCTAATAAGATCAAATTTGGCTACGAAACCAAATTACCTAATGCAAAGCTTTATGTTACCAAAAGATGTACATGATGAAATTGATGCCATAAATAGAAGCTTCTTTTGGAATAAGGATAGACAATATAAACCGCTGGTAGGTTGGGACAGAATATGCAAACCTAAGGCATACGGGGGTCTAGGTATTAGGAAAGCAGGGGATATGAACAAAGCCCTACAAATGAAACTTTTATGGAAAGTACTCACCCAACAAGATAATGTCTGGGTTAGAGTCGTTAATGAGAAATACTTAAGGGGAAACATGCTTACAACGTATAAAGTTAAGCCCAACGCATCTTGGCAATGGAAACAATTGATGAAACTAAAATCGGAGTTTGAGAAAGGCCTCAGATGGCAGATAGGCAACGGAAAATCGATAAAGTTCTGGACGGATAAATGGGTATTACAAGAACCGTTGCTAGACTATGCCACAAGAAGTGCTACAGAAAGCGAGGAAGTTAAGGTCGAACACTTCATTTCGACGGACAAAAAATGGAGAATAAATGAGCTTGAACAAGTTATTCCTAGGGACATAGTAGAGAAAATAGCGACAATTCCAATTCCAGTAAATGATATTGAGGATAGACTTGTATGGGCCCAAAGCAAGAATGGTTGGTTCTCGACAAGCTCAGCGATAAGCCTAGTAACTAGGGAAGACGCGTTGAAACCTAACCCTAATAGTTGGATTTGGAGTCTAGACACTTACCCAAAAGTGAAGAATTTCTTATGGAAAATTGACATGAACGGACTTCCAACAAAACAAAGACTCAGAGAAAAACAAGTCGTAATCCCTCAAGGATGTTTAATGTGTAATAGTGTTCATGAAGACTCCATACATCTAATGATCAAATGTCCACACACGCTGAAAATCACAAAAAGCATAAATGTAAATACGGAGCGAATTATCCGATCCTATGTAGCCCCTTGTCAGAACCCACGGAATGTCCTATCTGACATCAAAAATAAGTTAGGGAAAGTTGAATTCACTGAACTGGCAGTAATTTGGTGGAGCATTTGGCATCAAAGGAATAAACTGGCATTTCAACAAACACCTAATGACTTCATACAAGACCTTAGCATGCACATACGCACACAATTACAACAATGGGAACATGCCAAACGTTGGCAAGAAGATGAAGAAATGACGCTAAAAAATAGCTCTGTTAGATGTGATGCAAGAAGGAAAAAGCCGGACAAGTGGAGAAAACCCAGCCAAGGGTTTTTTAAACTAAATTTTGATGGGTCGAAATTAAATAATGGAAATGCGTCAGGAGGATCGATCATAAGGGACGTCAACGGAAGTCCTATAAGTGGGACAGCCAAAAAATATGGTAACATCTCGATATTGATGGCTGAGGCCCTGGCCTTGCGGGACGGAGTAGTAAAGGCAAAACAGAACAAAATTCGCAATCTAGAAATAGAAGGCGATAATGTGACAGTGATAAAAGCCGTGAAGGAGCAAGTTAATTGTCCGTGGGAAATAGAAAGAATTATTGCAGACATTCTCGTGTCCCTTAGGGGGTTCGAGTCAGTTCGTATCTCTCATGAGAACAGAAAGTGTAATTCTGTGGCCGATAAAATTGCAAGTTTGGGCCACAGTCTCTCATGGGAAGCAATCCTGAATCACCACGAGCTTTTAGCTCTCATCCATCTGGATGCTCTAGGATACCCTCCTTGAGACGGGATCCTAATCCTCACCGAGTCAAAAAAAAAAAAAATAGTCCAACGGTCGGCCCGGATAATCTAAAGAGTCGGGTATGATTATCAGTTTAAAGCCTAGTAAGCGTTAAAGCCTGGCCCCAGGGGCGGAGCCAGGATAGAAGTATTGAGGGGGCCGACTATCTTAGTTAAACATAGTAAAAATGTAACTTATAGTAAGTAAACTAATTATATCCCGGACCTTGCCCGGGGTTTGTGTCAAATAAATTTTGGATATGTTAATTTAAATATCATATAAGTATTATAAATTTAAAAAAATATAACTTATTTTAGTTCGGTTACTTGTTTAATTTTAGTGACACGAACCTATGTAGAGTAAACTTGAACGTAATGTTGTGAACCTACTTAATGAACCGATGCTTATCCGAGAGTTTTTTAATTAAAAAACATAATATGTTAATTTACATATAAATAATGAATACTATACCTTAACTTCATATTTTTAACTTTAAAATTGCCTATATAAAATTATTAAAATATAAATATACAATTTATTATTGTAATAAATAATTTAAAATAACTTTTATCCGCCATCAAGCTGGTCCAAAGTGCTGGCATCAAATTAAAGTATAAAATAATCGACTATTTTCATCAATTGGTCAACCTAAACTTGTAAGAAAACCTAAATAACTTGGCTTAACTGACCTATAAAATAACGACGTAAACTTATACTCAATACCGAACCAAATAAAAATGAGTAACAAAAATTTGAAAGAAATTGAAAATATTGATTCGGTTCGATTGTATTTAAGCCAAAAAGGCTAGGATTTAAGATTAGATAAACTTGAATTTTACGACTAACAAATTTTGGATCACAAAATCTTCAAATAATTGTTGTGATCACAATTCACATACGTATAATACATATTTATATAAATAACCTATAAAAATAACGACGTGAACATATGCTTAATCTCGAACCAAACTGAATGACTCAAACCAAACTTGCAATGATCTTAATTGACATATAAATTTCAACCCCCAAACTGTACTTAATCTAAATTCAAACGAATAACCTATTGAGAGTTGAGAATACCTTATTAATGGATATACTCTCCATATACAATATTCCAAAATGTACTCAACTCGAACTAAAAATGATCAACCCATCAGACTGATTAATCTCATTAATATTTTTATTCTTCATACACAATAGCCAAAACTTAATTACACTCGATCCGAACTCCAAATGACCAACCCACTGAACCTGCCACGCTAATACCTTTATGATATTTGGTATATGGACACAACACCATCAATAAATTGTATACATATTATTTATGTGATTTTTTATTTGAAAAATCAAGATAGAAAGAAGAATATGCACGTAAAAATTAACATAGATATGTATTTGAATTACTTTATATTAAAAAAAATAGAAATTATGTTAATATATATTAATCTTGGGCAATAAGAAGATAAATCTTGGATTAAAAAGTAACAACATTAGGTGAAATCTTCACATATATGTATTTTATTTATATTTCATTAAACGTTCTTAATTGAGTTTTTTCAAAAATAAATTATTTCTCTATTCTCCTAGTTCTCTTCTAATTCCTTTTCACGTGTGTATTTTCTCTCCCATTAGTGCTATTTTAGCCTAATTGTTTTTATTGAAATTGGCCTTTGTACTGACTTATTGATACACATTCTTTTTAAAGACAGATTGATAAATGTATTGCTAGATAGCAAGCAAGTGTTATACATTTTTTTTAAAAATGAAAAGAAAGAAAAAAACTTAAGCTAACTTTCATTTGAATGAACTAAATAAAAATGAGAAAAATAGATCTATTGAAAACGAGTATCAAAAATTGGAAAGAAACTTCAAATTTTGATACAGCCCATAAATTAAATAGTCTAGGATACATACAACCCATAAATTGCAAATATTGGAAAATAAATTGGATTAGATACGCTTTACTTTTAAAGTTAACAAATTTTGGATCACGTGATCACAAAACAATTCACATACGTTACACGTACAATGTATATGTATTTAAATAGGTTAGAACTTATCTTTTTTCTACAAAAAGATATATTACGTATAGATATGATGTATTTAGTTGCACTATATTAAATTTTCTAAGTATAAATTAAATAGATAGAAAATTAAGATAAAAATCAGGTATTAAAAATAGGACAAGTGGTTTATAAAACGTTAATGACAAAACTGCCCTTAACTGCTTCAGGTTTAGAAGTATATATTGATTAATGATTTAAAATTGATTTACAGATATTCAATCTTCAAATATTCATAACTTTTTGTTTAGATATCAGATTAAGGCATATAATATATCAACTCGAAGTCGCGGAAGAGAGTAACAATATAGGTAAAAAACATTTGGATTGGTGGGGCCATGACCCCCACCGGCCCCAATGTAGCTCCGCCCCTACCCGGCCCGTAACCTGACCCGATCCTTATAGTTTTAAATATATAAATAAAAAGACTACATAATAAATAAATTCTAATTCTAATTGTTTGATTCAATTTAATAACTTTTATCGTTGACTCATTTTTACCTTAATTTCATCTCTCTCAATATATCATAGGTGTAATTTTTTATTTTATCTTTGAATTTATAACAATTTCACCATAATAGTTTGTAAGGAGTTAAAATAACATTATTTTAAGAAAAATGGGCAACCCAGTCCAATCCTAAGGGCGGGTATAGACATAAATATTAGGGCATAAGGAGTGGGCCTATACTTGGCCCGCTCATATCAATGGGCCAAAAAAAGTGTTAGGGTCAGCCTAAGTATGAACCCAAGCCTTTGGTTGATTAGGTCTAATGAGTAGTCTAGTTGTAGATAACCATCATTGGTCTTGTTTCTTTTGGAATGCAAATTTATCGACTCTTTCGTCTGTAGATTTTTGTAAAGTTAAAAAAACTAGAAAAAATGGGTGATGAAAAAATAAATAAAAGCTGAAAATAAGAATGTGTAGCTAAAATAGGAAAATACTAGGATTTAGGGGGTAGTTTTTCACAAAGCTAAAAATAAGGGACGGTCTAGTGAAAATGTGTGGTAAATGGAAACTCGCCCGTTAAATGATTACTTGTTTTGTCACAACTTTTCCGGACCCTCGGATGAGCACGAAAAAGCATCACAGCCATTTGTAAGCTCGAGACAAAACTTGTGGTGCACTTCACGCCAAATTCCCCCTCAGGCCTCAGCCAACTCCGCCTTCTCCATTCCTCTCTTTCTCTCTCGGTTGAGTGCGGAACTCTGAGAATTGCGTATGCATTCGAGGAAGATGCTTTCAAATACCGTTGCGTGATCAAATCCACTTTGCTTCTTCTTCTTCTGATTCTCGATTCTTCTAATTTGTCTCTGTACTAATCTCGCTTGAAAGCTCTGGAGTCCAATCAACAATGGCGGCTTCCCTGCAAATCTTGAAATCGGCCTTGTCTCCTTTCCCTAGCCCGTCTCAGCCGAAGAAATTGAGCAGCTGTTCGGATTCGAAGGCGTATGGTGGACGAGTCCTGGGGTTTCAGAGAAGACCGGTTCATGGCGGTAGGAAGAAAAGGCATGGAGTGTTTTGTCAAATTGAGGATGGCGATGGCAAGAGCAGTGGTGAGTTTTCCTGATTTCCCTAATTAGTGTCAGGAATTTCATGTGTTTCTACTACTTTTTATATAATTGGTATCAAATGAAACTTCTGTTCTTTATTTGCGTATTTTGTTTTTCAATAGCTGTTTATTTGGTTGGTGTGTTTGACCCGACAATACTTGATAATTCTTGTGATTTCATCAAGCTGGTGTGCTATTATATTGTGCAAGATGTATGCCATTGAAAACACGCCTGGACTCTCTGGATGCTTTCAATAATTGAAAGTGGAAATTACGGCAAGCACATGTAAAATGGATTTTTCTGGTTACACGAAATTATGCCCATCCCTGAGCTTATCCCATTTATGTCATGAATTTAAGTAATAAACAGAAATAGATGTACAGTATTATCATTAATGAAAGGCAACACCTCATACCTGGATTTAAGTTGGGGGGAAAGGTAAACAGCAACTTCGTTAGTGATTAGAGTAATTGGTGGTTTTCAGGTACAGCTAGTGATTATTAAACCCCTCCTTTTATAGGTATCTATTATTAATATTATCATTCTTGTTTGAAGTGGGTGGGTAATGGGTTGGTCTGAAAGAGGGAAACTGAGAGTTTTGTCATTTAGAGTTAGACGGGTGCTTGATACAGATGTCTCACGAGTGGAAGGCACACTCAGTTTCAGTAGTAGTTGGCTCTTTTCTCCTCCAAAGTTGAATATAAAGATAGAGAAGCCAATTTGGAGAAGCCAACTTTTACAAAGTACTGTAGTCCAGCTCAAAAGAAGCAGATGATCAACATAAGTTGGTAGTTTTGCACTAAATGAAGGAAAATGGATGGGATGTAGAAACATTACAGTAGGTATGTCATCTAGAGAAGATGCTGAAGTGTACAACTTTTGGATCATTTTTTAATCTCTAACTATATCATGGTGGAATATATCGTTTTAGCTCACACACAGGCACCTATTCCTGAGCATATAGCTTGAGTCAGTTGACTAATAATATTTGTGGAATTGATTTCTTTTAGTTTTGGATATCGCTGAGAAATATGCTGCAAAAGTTTTGCTTCGGTGCAAGCTGCATGATTAGCTGTTATCTTTTCTTTTAATTGTGTTGCATAATCACATCTACTGACTTGAAGCTGTTAAGTATAGCATCTCAATGATGAAGCTCAGTTCTTCTCCTTGTGATGTCCTCTTACCTTCAATTGTGGGACTAGTAGATGTGTGTGACATTCATAGTATACCTTGCTAATATTGTGAACACAATTTGTATATTAGGATACTTCTATTGTTTGATTGACATCTTAATCCATGACCTCTGAAATAATAAAATAAAATCTAGTGTTTCTGGTTTTATCATAATGATTTTGGTAGACTGGCTTGCATATATCCTTGTTCAACTCACATTAAGAGAGTTCATTCTAGGGGAGGAACGACCAGAGTCTTTGTTCATGAAAGAACTTAAGAAACGAGGTATAACACCAACTTCATTGCTTGAGGAGACCAACAGAAGCACATTTGCTGAAGAGATTCAAGGGAAAGAAAGAACCAAGACATTGCAAGATAGAGATGAGAGTTCAAACAAGAATCTCACAAATCAAAGGGAAATATCCGTCGCACTGAACAGTGAAGGCCTTGAGGTTAGACTGCCCTTATATGTCCAGGGTGTTTGTTAGGTCGCCTGTAATTTGAAACTACATCCAAACTCATGATGATACGGCATCATTGTTTGGTAGAAAAATGCGAAATCTTCTTATTGATAGCTACATACATATTTGATAGTAAAAAAAATGTTTCGTGGTCCTTCGAATTGATTTTGACTATGGCTTGTGTTTCTGAATTCTGACTGTTGCTCAGTAAAATCAATTACACATTGATTCAATCTGCATGGAGGGAGATTTATGTATTACCAGAGTATAATTGAACGGGAATTGTTAAGGGATTAAGGGCCCGTTTGGTATCCAAAGACAGAATCGGAAACGGAATGGAATGAAATGGAAATGAACCTAGTCCAATTATGAGTCACTATACATTAATTGAAAAAAATATTTTAATTGGAAACTTTGAAATTTGTGTGTCTAGAGAAGGGATGAAGGGAATGATTGAGGTGTTTTGTTACCCCATCCTTAGATTAGGGAATGATTGAGGTGCTACAAGGGTACCGCAAGGCACCTTGCGGTAGTTTTTGAATGAAAATTGAGATGACTCATCATGTATCATGATACTAAAGTGGACTAGATTCGTTTCCATTCCGTTTCCGAGTCTGCCTTTGGATACCAAACGGGCCCTAAGAGTATTTGAGCGAGGGAATAATGTATTTTAAAGTTTTTTTTTCATGGTTTATAGATAGTTATACATTCCTATATGTAAAGTAGAAAGATATATTTGGGATTGAACTATTGGCATAAAAGTCAGGCTGCCGTCTCTTGTCCTGAATGCTTGGCTAGGCTGATTACTTATCATGACTCTTATCATATGGTCGGAGCTGCCGTTGTCTAAAATTGCAGTGAATGATCTGTTCATGGTTGTGCACTCTTTGCTATAATCTCATGTGCAGCACTTTGATTTGCTCAATTCAATGATCTGAATTCTATTCATTGGATCTCTGCTTCTTTGATTTCAGGGATTGGTTCCTCGTGCTAAGCTGTTATTAACATTAGGAGGAACTTTTTTCCTGGCATTTTGGCCGCTGATCCTCGTTACAGTTTCTTCTTTTGCTGCTCTCTACTTAGTAAGTATATTCATTTTTGTTCTTTATTAGAATTGAGATATTGAATTTTACCTCTGTAACATATTGAAATTAGCTCCAGTTCAATTAGCTGAAAATTTGACAACTCAAGAGTCCCATACACTCACGAATTCTGTAGCATTGTATAAATACAGATAAAATGAGCTACAGAACAAGGAATCTTACAGTAACATCCACTTTTGCAACATTAAAAATGTCATTTCATGCTGTTTACTTGGAAATTAGGATAGATTGTGCAAAAGAAACATCATACTTGTTAAAATTATGATGCCCCATTACTCTGATGCTCACCATCTGCTATATCATTTCAGTACTTCGGATCAACTTTCGTCCATGATGGAAGAGATGCCCCAGTAGCACCGCCTCAGTATATCGACCCATACGTACTTCTGCAAGAGGAAAGAACTTCCCAGATTGCGCCTCGTTTAAATTGAAGTAATGCATCTGTCACAGCACCCAACATACAGGTTCAAAGTCGCAGAAGCTTTGAATGACTTTTTTTTTCTGTTCATTTCTGTGCAAAATCAAAGACTACATAATGTAAGTACTCTTCTTTGCAGCTGTGTTATTCTTTTCTCAGAATGATGCCATTTTGGCTGAAAAGATTGTGTAAATGCTGCTCTCTTCTCTATCAGTATATATGCATATAGAAGCTGTCAAATCTCTTTTGTGTGTATTGTAACATTGTAGGTAATTATATAATTTGCATTTTGGGGATCCCAGAACAAAACTATCGGCCATACTTGAAGTCACCCTTTAAATGGTCCAAAAAGCTATGACAGTCAGGAAATGAAACTGGTTTACCGAGACAGGAAACCTATAGATTAATGCATGCAATATTATCTTTTCTTGTAGAATTGTTTTTGAATCGACATTGTACTTATATTCAGTCGAAACTTTCCGTTGTAATCTTCTTACCAAAAAATCGGTGGATAGTGAATGTGTAAGATAACAGATACGGGATGAATACAGATCTGGAAATTGGTAAAGATTAGCAAGTTGATGCAAAACAAGCAAAGTATAAACTCAAACGAACCCTAACCGCCAAATGGCTATCACCAAAGGAAAACTGTTTCATTAGCAATTGATGCCACAAAATACCAATAAATTCTCCCAACATCACTTGTAACATCTCAAAATTCTGCAACAATTCAAATGAAAACTTGGCCAATCGACCAAGAAGACACAAACAAAGACCAAAAATGAGGCTAAAGAAGATAGAGCCTAATCAGACTTGGAAGCAGCAGTAGCAGCTTGACCACGGAGACGACCAGTCCTTCTGGCAGCGATAAGACCGACCTTCTGTCCAGGAGGTGCGTCCCTACGAACAGTACTGGCGTGACCAATATGCTGGTGGTTACCTCCTCCATGGGGATGCTCAACTGGATTCATAGCCACACCACGCACCTTAGGCCAGCAGTTCCTCTTCACCCTGAACTTGTGGTATGCGTTTCCTGCCTTGAGGAGTGGCTTTTCGGTACGACCACCTCCTGCAACCTGACCAATCATGGCACGGCACCCGCTTGGGACAATCTTCTTGGAGCCAGATGGAAGCTTGATCCTGTTTCAGCCAGGCATAAACAATTAAACAAAACCGTTCCAAATGAAGAATTGAGCTGCTGTTTGGATTCCATTGATATTGACTATTCAAGCTACTGTTTGAGTTTAACATTGTCAATCCAGTTACTAATTGTTAAAGAATAAACAAAACTCGCCTGTATCTATTCTCATTTGAATCCACAAGAAACAAGAAACAATTTAGTCCATGAGTATTGCAACAAAAACAAGATTTACAGAAATTAACAGCAAACATCTTTTAAGAATAGTGTCATCAGCTTTAATGCTCATATGCCTTCAATACACAACAATGCAGATCTAAAGACATGAATATTGCTTAAAACAGTCAAGAACAATGCATCAGATACATTTTATAGCTCAATCAAATCAGAACACTAAAATGCGAAAAAAAACTGCAGAGAGAATACGAAACGTTTCAAATCTACCTGGATGTGTCGTTATCAGGGTTGTGACTTATAACAATGGCGTAATCGCCAGAAGCCCTAGCAAGGACACCTCGGTCACCGACATGGTGCTCAACATTGCAAACGACAGCTCCTTCAGGGATCCCCCTCAGCGGCAACACATTGCCGACCATGAGGTTGGCCTTCTTACCACAATAGATGAACTGTCCGGTGTACATTCCCTCGGCGGCGACGAAGAGCTCCTTCTGGTGCTTGTACCGGAACGGGTGGCGGAAGGTGACACGCGCAAGCGGAGCTCCACGCCCGGGGTCGTGGATGATCTCCGTGATGACGCCCTTGGTGTATCCATTGCGCTCGCCGAAGTCGAGAGTGCGGAGCTTGGCCGCTCCCTTCCGGTGGTGAGTGTGGGACTTGAAGATGGACCCCGCTCCCTTACGCTGAGCTCTGATCACCCTTCCCATGGCGGCCGATTTCGAGAGTTAGGGTTTCTTCTGTGTTTTCTGGGAGGCACGCGGAAGGGGGGAAATGAAGAGGGAGATGATGCTAGGGTTTTAATGAAGTGGAACTTGGGCCTTTTTCTTTCTAAGTTGTGAGCCCATTGGGCTGATCTGTTATGGCCCAATTATACCCATGCTACATGTTGTTGATTTAAAAGTAGATTATCCCTTCTCAAATGTGCAAGTACAAATGACTAGTCGAAAGTTACAATCATATTGAGCTTGATTGAGATATGATTAGCAAGTGGGATGTTTACAAACCAAAGGTGATGATCAAAGCGTTACGGCCAAGCGTGCTAAAAATACTCAAAGTCCACATAAGAATCCTCGTCCAAATTGTCATTGTTCTTGCTATTTCTACTCGTGTTATCCTTAGCATTGCTTTCAATACTATGATGATGATGATGATTCGCATGTCCATCGTCGCTGTTTTCGTTATTACTATCACTAGCAGTCTCAACCGCCCTCTTCTCGGAGCTCTTGCTGCTCGCGCGAGAGTTCCGAGCAGCATACTTGGAGAAATCAAAGACATCGGGCACGCTTGGAGGAGGCGCGCCTCGAACGAGCGCCCAATTGACGCCTTCAAAGAACGGGTGTTGCTTGATCTCGGTGGCGCCCCTCTTATAGGCGATCCTCTTATGTGGCTCCTTCACTAGGAGCCCTCGAATAAGGTCACGCGCCACAGCACTCGCCTGAGGCGCGTCTGGGAACTTGAGGGGCTGGCCCACCACATTGAACAACGTGGCACGGTTCCCCTGCCCCTTGAACGGCGTCGTCCCATGCAGAAGCTCGTATAGGAAAACACCAAACGTCCACCAATCCACGGCGCTGCCGTGGCCCTCGCCCCGGATGATCTCCGGCGCCAAGTACTCGTGGGTGCCGACGAACGACATTGATCGTACGTCCGTGGGCTCCGCCATGAGCTCCGGGAGGGAGCCCGCGGAGTCGGGTTTGGATGACTTTGTCCGGGTTTTCTTGGAGGAGGTGAGTTTTGGGAGGAAGCTTGAGGGCTGGATGCAGTTGCTCTCCTGGCCGATGCCGGAGATCGAGGCGGTGGAGGAGGACGGGACCAGCGTCGGGCTGACGGAGCAGCGGAGCGAGAGGTCGAAATCGGAGAGCATGATGTGGCCGTTGTCGCGAATCAAGACGTTTTCGGGCTTGAGGTCTCGGTATACTATTCCAAGCATATGGAGGTATTCCAATGCTAGTAGCACCTCCAATGCATAGAACCTACACGTAAAAAAAACATGCAAATTTAAGTGACGAAGACAAACAAGCTCTAAAAGTATGTACAAAATGGAATTCAAACAATAGAACAACTACATGAAGGAATCCTAGTTAGCACAATAGATGCACTTAATATCCAACACATACATGGAAGCTAGGAGTTTTTGTAGCAAAAATCACAACACATGTAACACTTACAAGAATAGTTAGCTCGTACAATAGATGCATTAAGTTGTATTAACATTACGTACTAACGTACCTAGCTGCGTCCTCAGAGAAGTACTTGCTAGGCTGTTTCTGGCGGAGCGAATGCAAGTTCCCGCCACTACAAAACTCCATGACCAAGCAATAGAACTTGTCCGTCTCAAAGTGGGTGTAAAGCGTGGGCAAGAAAGGGTGATCCAGCAGCCCCAAGATATCCCTCTCGGTGTCGGCTCGTAGCACCTTGTTCCGACTCACGAGCGACGCCTTGTCCATGACCTTCATCGCGAAGTGGGCGCCGCCGCTGCCCCTGAGCTCCACCAGGTACACGCTCCCTATGTCCCCGTAGCCGAGCCGCTTCAGCAGCCTGAAGTTGGGCAGCCCCAAGGGCTGATCCTGCCCGTTGATGGCCTCCCACCGCGGGTCCCCTGCCCCCGTGTGGGGCTTGAACGGGGCTGCATTGCTCGTCGTGCTGTCTAGGCTGTCGCTCCTCCCGGGCCTGGCCGGGTCTGACCCATTTCGGAAGGTGGTTTCTTGCTTGAATGCAACATTGCTAATTATCTGTAACGTTATTTGTTAATCAAAGGGTTTTAGGCTTGACTTGATCATTTTTTGTATCCTCCTCAAGTATTTCAAAACTATAGACTTAAAGATGACCAAAAACTCAACTACCTTATGTCTGTTAGGATATGAGTAAGCCTAAAATTGAACATATTTGAAAATAGCTCAAAAATCTTAATATTTGAAGTTATAACTCAACTACTTTATGTCTGTTTGACACTATATAATGATCAAAACTGCATCTTTGTCCAAGAATTCTAAAATTATGTGTACTTGACACTTTGACAGTTGACCCATAATGATCAAAACATGAATTGATCGACCCGAACCCGACGCGATTGAAACACGGACAGAAGACGGAGAATTACCTGAGAAGAAGGAACCCGATCAACGGTCTTGGGAGCCATCAATGGCGCAACGCAGCAACGGCCATCGAATTCCTGTTTACTTTTGTTGGAACTCCACATCTGTAAACTAATTAATGATGAGATCTAGAGATTCTTAATTTAGTACGTGTTCAAGACATCAACTCTCAAGCCCCTGAATTTTCCATATATATGCAGTTTATGCTTTTCAACTCCTTTTTGACATGGGTTGCAAACTTGCATTACATACAATGATACAATCAATATCGTAGAATGTGCGTGCTGAGCACGTAGGTGCTCTATTTTCATAAGCTAGTGAATGATCAATGAACAAGGCATAAATAGGACTGGTCAAAACTTTGACAAAATCTTAACCGTTATTCTATATTCTCCCTCAATTTCATCAATCAATCCATGTTAACTAATGATTGTTGGTACTCCGTATTAGCTTTGTCATGCAATTAACAGTAGCGGTAAATTCAGGCTAATTAAATATTTTGAAACAAAGAAATGAGTGTGTCAACCGGAAACCGGATTATGTTGGCCTGTAATTTGATTCAAATTTGCATACAAGATTTCATCAGTTTAGAAATGATTGTTCTGTGTAATTTGATTCAAATCGATACTAGTATTATTTATTTTTTTGGTCGAAGAGGAAATCGATATTATATGAAAGGAGTGGCCTGCAAATCTCTATTGTATCAGCTAGTTTTCCTTGGATTAAATTAGAAAGGAAAAAAACTTTCGACCAAAAAAAAAATTAGAAAGGAAAAAAACAGAAGAAACAATATCAATTAAATAAAAGAGTGGGGTCATTTTTTTGGAAGACAGCTGTTGAAACCCTTCTCAGTTCCCACGTTGATCGATCTTCTAACGCAATTGTTTTCCCCTTTGCACTTTAATCCTTCTTTTAGTATTTGAGTATTGACTATTGTTGTTTCGTAGATTAATAGAACAGCACGGAAATGGGAGTATTTTGCTCTATTTGATTATAGTTGTTTCTCTTTGTTGACCCAAAAAAAAATCACGGCGTTATCACATGTAGATCTTATATGATACGGAGTAGCATTTTTTGTGTGAATGAATAAAATATTCAGGGTCGGTTTGGTGTCCAACGGTGGAAACGTAAACGGAATGGAAACGAACATAATTCACATTAGCATATGATGCATGATGAGTTACCTCAATTTTCATATAAAAAGTACTGCAAGCTCCCTCGCGGCACTCAACTTGTTTCCCTAATCTAAGGGTGAGGTAACAAATCACCCCAATCATTCCTTTCCTCCCTTCTCTAGACACACAAATTTTAAAGTTTCAAATTAAAAGATTTTTTTCAATGTATAGTATTAGTAACACATAATTTGACTAGATTCGTTTCCATTCCGTTTACGTTTCTGCCGTTGGATACCAAACGGGCCCTCAATTTCAATAGGGTCTCATGTATGCGGCGTTTTTAAAAGTCATTGACTCCTAAAAATGCCATCAAATAGTGATTTTGAAAGTCTTAGATGGCTCCTTAAAAGGCCATCAAATGGTGTTTTAAAAACCCATCAAATAGTTTTCAAACGGTATCAAGTATATAAAAAATTATATAACTGGATTGGAGGTCGAAATCGGTGGTTCGAAACTACTAACCCCTCCAGCTTTGCCCTCTCTAGGGTCCGTACCTTTCCAAGATCTTGACATTTTCTAATCCTCTGAGGTTGTTTTCGATTAAGACGAATAAAGATAGAGCACATATGATGATGGCACGGCAGCACGGGCGAGCTAGAGTTTTGTCTAAAAAACTCAATCAAAGGGACACCATTTGATGGGGTTTAGGGACAACGTTTGATGCCAAAAATGCCATTAAATTGGTTGGACCAACCTAATTTTTGTTCATTAAGACTATAATTTAGCGTCTTTAGATTTTGCTCTCGAACTACCTAGAGTGTTTTTGTTCTAACACTTCATCCAAAACCTAAACAAAATTGATTTTTTTAGAAAACATCATTTAATGGTATTGATTGCCATTTTAATGACATGGTGTAAAAGGCCGAAATTTTTTGTATAAAGTATTCTCATAATTTCATGGGAACTATGTATAGGATTTGAAATAAATCTACTATGATGTGATCTTACATGGTATCATTCTATCTAAATAAGAGATGATCTCCAACTAAAAAATGAGAAACTATAACCGCGACTTGCATAAAGTTCTTGTAGATATATTGGTAAATTGTTTGTAGGTTGAGATCTAACTCGTGACAATCTTACCAACAACGACTAACCTCTTAAAATAGCAATCAAGATCAGTATGTTGTGTCCTTTTCATATAAGACAGGATTGGTGACAACGTATTGTGTGACTTGACTATTCCAAGCTAATCAGATTCAAGAATATTAGCAACACACAGGGAGTACAACAAGGATATAAGACAAAAGAGCTCGCTACATGTGGATGACATCAACTGATATTCAGTCTTAAACAGTGACTTTTAATCGATCTGCATAGTAGAATGATAAAATTTGACAAAAAATAATTGACTTTAACATGACTAGCTAACTGACCATATCCTATACGAGATATGACTAATAATGTTTTTGAAGTATAATCTAATTGATAAACTAATATATAATACTCCCTCCGTCCCATAATGTTTGTCCATCTTTCCATTTTGGTTGTCCCAGTAAGTCTATCCATCTTTCACGCTTGACATTAAGAATAAATTGAAGGTTCTTCGAAGATGAACACGCGTTTTATAGCTTCATCCGAGCCCACTTTGCCCACCTAGGGGTGGATCATGACAATCCGATTTCCTACTTAGAGATGAGGATGGTGAACTTGGATGAAACAAGTTTGATACCAGAAGGATGATGGTGTTGTGGCAAATGGTTTAGATTGCATACCAATGCGAATGGTGCTCAAGGAAGATATCCCTCTAATCTGAAGGAGGTTAAATGAGACTCGTCCTCTAAATAAGGCCGTGTGTATTTACTCAGTAAGAAACAACATCTCATTTGAATTTAATTTATAAAATAAATAGTTCTCATCAAGTAAGTTCTTGATTGAAAATTTTCATCTTAAAATTATCGTCATATATAAGATAAAATTATATGAGATAACAATCAATAATGTCATAACGTTTGACATGACTTAAGATGTTCTATGTTTTGCAATATTGAATAATATGGGTTTGATAATGAATGGAGGTATGAAGTTAGAAATCCGAATCTAATGAAAGGTATTTGAGAAAAATGCTTTTATGGTGGTTTATTTATTTATTTTTCCATTCTTAGTAATATCCAAAGGGATTATAGGATAATAGAGTATCAAAATTATACAACAATTCTACATGAGGTATGGATAATAAAATCCAAAAACACATAAACAAACTCAAGATAGGTTTTTATTTCTAAACTAGTCATGGGTTTGATTCCGTATCCCCGAAATGCGGAACCGGAACTGAGATGCAACTGAAACTGACGTTTCGGTTTCGGTTTTTCCGGTTCTGATTCCATCCGATTTACAAAAAAAGTTCTTGATTATAGGTCACTTATTAAAAAAAAAAGGTAAACCACTTTTTTTCCGATGTAGGACCAGCGGTTCGGAACCACACCAAACCGCCGGTTCACTATTTTCAGGAGCCCTCAAACCGAAACCAGAACCTCCGATTCGGTCCCAGTTCCGATCCGGTTCTTGAAACCCATAACTATTCTAAACAACATATCCCGTATCCTCAAATTACCAACGCCCTAAACAAGAATTAGTGCGTTCAATTCACTCGTCTTTATTGATGATACGGAGTACGTGTTTTGGGCTCGGATGGGCCATCGGGTCTGGGTTGTTCAGAAATGGCAAGAGATTAGAGAAAATGTAAAGACCAGTCAAAGATTGTGATGGCAATCATTAAAGCAGTACACATGTCGTTTCTCATTAGTTATTTTTATTTTTTAAGGATAAGAAGATAAAGTTGCGAGAATCTGAATTGGGGCGCAAGTACTGTGCTAGACACAATACAACATCAAAGGAAAAGCGGTTTTAAAAGTAAAAGCGAGATTGGGATTAATGGTTGGCTATGTCAAGCTTTTAACTCCTCCCTACTACTAGTTAAGTAATGGATTAAGCAATAAATTGAAAAAGTAGTAACATGAACTTTTTTGCCTAGTAACTTCGAGGTGGAGGTAGATCACTTTAGCGGTGGTGGTGGTTAAAACTATTCAAGGTATTTTGTGTCCTTGGAACGTGAAGATTATGATATCAAACACTATTAAAATCACAATGATTTTCTTCTATATCATTACCTTCAACTAGTTTAGCCGACCGTAACATGTACAATTATGTTTTAAATATTAAAATTATTTTGAATATATTACATTATTCAATTTATGCCAATTAATTTCATTTACTAATAAAATACATAATGATAGCACTACTATATTTAATTTGAATTAACTTGTTTTTGCGTATATATTTTGATCTTAGTATATATTTTTATTTATTTTGTAATATCAATAATTGATTTGTCTTATAAACCAACCTAAAATATAAAATATAATAAATAAAATGTAGATATTATTTGGATAGTTTATAAATATAGGATATTATTTTAATAGCTTATGGATCTAGATAATATTTTGATATATTACAATATGTTAATTAGATAAAGACATCTTTTCAGGATAAATCTAGATTGTATAGATAGATATTATTTGGATAGTTTATAAATATAGGATATTATTTTGATAGAGTATGGATGTAGATATTATTTTGATACATTAATATATGGTATTTAGATAAAGACATAGAACTTTTTAAATTGTAAAATTAATAATGATATATGATTGTTAGAATATAATTGATTTATAATTATTTTAATGAGAGGTGGAGTCAGAACTAACGTGGGGGCTCAAAAGGTCTCGACTTGAATATATAGTATAGATAAACACGTGAAAAGGACAATCTAATGGGCACATTAGGTAAAATTGCTAAACTAGTCCATTATTTTTCTCTGTTGGGAAATTTCATATCGTTCGAGCAATTTGATGAATTAAAAAGTGAAAACGATAAAGAGAACACACACATGTTGATCTAGTTCGTCACAAGGACTACGTCTAGGGGCATTATCAAGTCAGTGGTTTTCACTCTCAATTTTGTGGATAAAATGTACAATTGATATTGATAAGTATTTATACAAGACTAAAAGAAGATCCAACTTGTTCCCCAAGTCAGGAACCCTATTCCGCGACACACGCCAAACTTAGGCAAGGCCCCCAAAGCACGAGCACAGTTTGGCCCCCTCTAATCGTGCTATGACGACAAAATCTCAGTCGTCAAAGCGCGGTCGGGCACCCTAAAGGCGCGGACACGCTTTCGCCTTCCAACCCACGGCCTTGGCCTCCGTTCTTTGCAGCTTCGAACGCGAGGCAACCGCGGCCGTAGCGCGGCCGCGTCTCGACCTCCTCCAACTCACGTCTCCAGCTTTGCGTTTCTAGTGTGAGGATGTGGGCAACTGCGGCCATAGTGCGGCCGTGCTCGTGTTTCTCTTCTTTGTCACCCGGAACTCGACCCCTTCTACTGGTTTCTCCCTTTGGTCTTCAATCCGTCAAATTAGCCTCCATACTCAACAATCTCGAACCCATATATGCAATCATCTAGAACTAGAATTACTTAATCTCATGAGAAAGGATGTCATTTGTGCATGATAATGTCAATTTCTTCGTTAAGTTCTTATCTAATAAAAACAATAAAAATTAGTTAAATTATTAAGTAATTTTATTGTTTACTAAAATAGTATAATTTCTATTAATAAATACATGTCATTTTAGATTTTGTCTTAAAATTTAATAAGTCAAATGATGGCTTAAATACCTTCAATCTTAACAAGATCTTTTATTTTCTATTATAGATTTAGATAATTATTTTCAATTAGTGAGAATAATATATATAGGAAAGAATGAGCTAAAATATCTAAAATGGCAACTATTTTCTAAACAATAAAATGACAAAACGACAAGTATTAATTAACGGAGATTAACAAATTTACCCAACTATTAACTAAAATAACGGAATTGATGGATGTGTAGAATAAGAAATTTGGACATTAACTGTTTGCTACTTTGCTCACAAAATTATTTCACTTTTAGTCTTTTAACATGGTACATGTAAGTTTTTTTATTCAAAAAGAGGGTATTAACCCGTTTTATTTATCATATAAAAATTACATATAAGTGTTCATCCAGGAATCTATTTCCATGTATGACACAAGACCATTAGGGGGATCATTAAACATAATTAAGTGACCATTACATTCATCATTGTATTTAGCAATCCAATCCGCCGCTTAATTAGCACTACGAGCTATGTGATTGACCTTCACCTTCCACTTCTTGTCTTCGATCAACTTTTTGCAACTAGAAATAATGTCCCATGAATCATTAGGCCTACCATCCACATCAGTAACAACCAGAACAACCTCTAGAGCGTCCAACTCCACATGCAAGTTCTCGATCCCTAAATGAAAAGCAGTCTTCAGACCTTGCCAAAGGCCCAGTAGTTCGGCTTTCAGAGCGGATTTTCTAAGCATTTTCACAACAAAAGCCTTGAAGAACTCTCCATTAGAGTCCCTAAACAGACTACCTGCACTAACATGAGCATTACCTTCAGTAAAAGATCCGCCGGTGTTTAGTTTCATTCAATTAGTCTCAGGCCTCGCCTAGTGAGATAGAGTAGATCTCCCGATCACCCTCTTCCTTTGCTTTTCATCCCCCTCCAAATACTCTCTATCCTTTTGAATGACGAACATGCACATCAAAAATTCTTTCATTCCTCCACTTCCATATCCACCAATAAGCAAAAGTGCAAGGCCAACTTCCATTTCCACTTAAATTATGCAGCAACCAATCCTTCAAGTTACTCGCAAAAAAACGCCCCTTCCTGCTGTCATTGAGAAGTTGTTCCCACAATTCACGGGCTCTAACATAGTCCCTAAGAACATGAGCAGTGGACTCAGACTCCTCATTCCAGACATTGTAACTGTCGTCCACACACAAGCGACGAGGTCTGTGGTTTGCATTGCACATAATGGAGTCGTGCGCAACAAGCTAGAGGAAAGTCTTCACTCTCTCAGCCAACACAAAGCGAAGAGAAAGAAATTATCACCCACGCCTTCTTCGACCTGAAAAAATTGCACATAACGATTTCTAGAAAAAATTGCACACTTCCAACCTACAAGAGCATGAGGAGGTAGGAGATGAGCACATAAGGACTTCCAGAAAAAATTATTGCCCACGCCTTCTTCGACTACTTTTAAGTTTGGTATCTCTACAAGAGCATCAGGAGGCAGGAGATGAGCAAAGTAACCCACTTCCAACCTGATTCACTCTAATACTCGGCCACTGTCTTGCAAATTTCATCCTCACCGACAACATCAATTGCAATCTCAATCAAAGGCCTATCTAAAGCCCACACATGATCCCAAGAGAGCGTCTTTTTCCCATCACCAATCCTAGTTTTGATCCCCTACAACATCGATCGGAGCCTTGACTTTCATGACTCCATTCTACAGATTGGAGGCGCCATTCTTGCGTTGAAACATATCCGTATCCTGTTTACCGTTGTAACGCTTCCCTCTAACCACTCTTGACCATAAAGAATCAGAGTTCATCATGAGTCTCCAACCCATCTTAGCCATGAAAGCCGAATTCACCTGTCTTACACTTCTCATCCTTAGACCACCATCATCTTTCGACCTTTTCAACGTGTTCCAATTCAGGAGATGAACTTTTTTCTTCTCATCTGTGGAACCTCAAATAAAACCTCTAGTTTTCTTTTCTATATCATCACACACATATAAGGGCAAGCTGATAGTTTGCATAGAGTAACAAGGTATTGAAGAAATAACAGAATTTGCAAGAATTGCTCTACCTGCCAGCGAAAGAGTTCTCGACTTCCATCCAACCAAATTTGTCTTTACTCTATCCATAATATGTCAAAAATTCTCCTTAGACTCTCTTTTCTTCGACATATGCGCACCAAGATACATACCAATATTCTCAGTCATGGGAATTCTGCCACGTTCATTGATTCTAGCGGCATCATCTTCCAAGGTTCCGTTCGAGAAGCAAATCATCGACTTCTGGAAGTTTATTTTGGCTCCAACAGCTTTACAGAACTTATCTAAGAAAAACCTCATGACATCCATCTATTCAACTGAAGCCTTGTCAAAAAGGATTAAATCATCCGCAAAAAAGAGACGAGAGATCTCAGGCCCTCCTTTAGAAAGGTGGATCGGTTTCCAGGCCCCAATCCCAAGAACTTCATCTATTATGTGCCTCAATCTCTCTATATAAAGAACAAATAAATATGGGGAAATTGGGTCGCCTTGTCGGATACCACGACTAGGTATGAATTCTTCACCAATTCTCCCATTCCAAAGAGCTTTCATAGAGCAGGTAGTAATACTCTTCATGATCACCTTAATCAGATCACTTGGCAGCCTTGCTTCCCCCAAATTATCCAGGAGAAACGTCCAACAAACTCGATCATACGCTTTCTCGAGATCTTTTTTGACCACCATAAAAGGCCTACTTCGAGACTCCCTCATAGAATGCATCACCTTTTTAGTGATCACAATGTTATCAATAATTTGCCTTCCAAGAACGAGGCTTGATTGAGAAGGATCAACAACTCTACTCATAATAGGCTTCAACCGAGCCACAATTGCTTTAGTAGCAATTTTCATAGCCACATTGCATAGAATAATCGGACGAAGTTGATTCCCCGACTCCGGGTTCTCAACTTTGGGAAGAAGAACAGTAAGCGTCTCGTTCAACTTCTCAGGAGTGCCTTTTCCTTCAAGAGACTTCAACACTGCCACCTCAACCTCAACCTTTATATGGTTCCAATTCCTTTAATAGAATATAGTGTGGAACCCATTCGGATCCGGTGCCTTAAGAGGACTCATATTCTCAACCGTCTCCTTGTTTCCTATGTATTAAATTTCCTACTCAAAGAGTAAAAATCCTCCTTAGACATGATCGGGAACCTTCCCCTCAGAACATCGAAAGGCCCTTCTTCAGATGACTCCTCAGAGTACAACCTGTGCAGATGATCAATGGCCATCAACTGTAATAAAGTCTGATCCCAGACCCACTCACCATCTGAATTTATAAGGCCATCAATCTTGTTCTGGCACCTTCTGACCATTATACTAGCTTGAAAGAAACAAGTATTTCTATCACCATGCAGGAGCACATCTGACCTCGCTTTCTGAATCCAAAAAATGTTGATATGATCGAGAACTACTGCCAATTGCTTCCGAAACCGCCTGTCAAGGTTAATAAGGCACAAGACGGAGAGTCACAAAGAGTACGTTGTATGCCTTCGATCCTACTATACAATCTATCCCGCATGCGAAACAGATTTCCAAAGACCTTCCTATTCCAGTCATTTAGGTGCACCGCCAGATTTGAAAGAGAGGAACAAAGAAGCATACCCTTTTCCCAGTGGTAAGAAGGATTGAAACTCATTGTGAGTATGCCAAGTTGCTTGAAATATAAACGGTTTTAATAAAATAGAGTGATCCTCAAAACCATTCACGGATAAAAGCAAGGGGAAGTGATCAGACTGGATTGCTGGCAGATGTTTAATAGCCCCTTTCTCGAATAGCTCGCGCCAATCCACATCACACAACCCTCTATCAAGCCTACCACTAGCACATGTAGCAGGGTCTCTCCCCCTATACCAAGTGAGTTCGGCTCAGAAAATCCCAAATCCATCATTTCCATTTCTCATCAATCTAGAGCTTGAAGTTCCTCGTTCTTCTTCGTAATTCTTCTTAGTCACCAATTCTTCCCTCCATCTCTTTGGTTTCATTGAAATGACCCATAACAAGCCAAGGCTTATCAATAGAGTTCTTGAAGTCCACTAGCATGTTCCAGAGAGCCACTCTATTAGACGGGTTGGGGTTAGCATATATAGCCGAGAGGACCGAGAAGACCCACTCCACCTCACTAGTTCGGTTGACTTTGATGGAGACCACCTGGTTATGAATATCAATAGCATCAATCCTGACTTTTTCCTTCCTCCAGAGCACCCAAATGCCTCTCTTGAACACATGGGCCTCACCACGGATTCTCCCATCAAACCCGATCCGATCACACACCTTGTCTACCTGACTACCGCTCATTTTTGTCTCCAACAGCACCAGGACTGACGGATCATAACAACGAATGAGATCCTTCAATGCAATGAGAAAGTCACAGCTTCCGACCCCTTGGACATTCCACGTTATTATTTTTATGTTAGGATCTAACATAAGAAACAAATTGTAGAGGTTTTGGTCTTCAACAAACCACCTAGTAAGGTTGTTCGACATTGCTGGCGACCATATTGGCATCTCGATCTTGTAGGCTATTGAACCCTTAGATTTCTCCCGTTGCATTTCTTGATTAGAATCCTCCATTCCGGCGTCCATAACCGGACTATTCCAACCCTCGGAGTAAGGGAAGGAGCCAACATTCTCCACTGGCCCGTCATTTCTTATTGGAGGGTCTTTTGAATGTTTGTGGTAGATTTGCTGAGATGAGTGATTACTAGCACTATTGGAGAGTAACACATGGTATTTATCCTTGTTAGGGGAATGAATTTGCCTCGTTGACCTAAGGGATATATCCTTTCCGGTGTATTTTCCAAATTCTCCCTCAAGATTGCCTTTCCTTTCCTTTGTTGATTTCTTATTCATAATTTCCTCACAAATTAGTTCCTTAGAGACACTCCCTTTATCCTTGCTCTTATTTTTCACCATTATGTTTCTGCTTTGATTTCTCTTCGGATCATCCTTGCTAAGAACAACCGATTTTTCCTTAACCATATCCATATTATATACCCTATGTTTTTATCCATACGTGATTCTCTCTCAGATTGCTCCTTTCCTTTGTTGAGTTTTTTGAACTTAACAGGTTTCGCCGGGAGGCTCCCATTCTTTTCGCCCTATAATTGCGCCTTTGACGCCTCCTTGATTTGCATTCTAACGTTGTTATGTTCAGCCGCCTCCTTCTCCGTACGAATTAATTGTTCTTTTGTATCTGTGACTTCCTCTAGATTTGAAACCGGGACCCAGAGGGCCCCGACCCGATTTGCATTGTATTGGAAATAATGATTTCCCAATTCAAAGGGTTTTGGTTTGAACCGGTATCACCGTCTATCTTCTCCGGTCCGCCATCCAAGTTCTGCAATTCAGATTGAAACTCCAACGAGTTTTCTTTCCTCTAGATCGCTTCTTCCTTCATGTTCTTCCTCCTATTGTTTCTTTTCGCCACCATCCACTCCCCAAAATCCTCTTGAGCTTTAGACTTCTTGGCTGCAGAATGGGTATCATAGCTAGAAGTTTCCTTATCAGGGTTCGTCTGAGGAGCAAAAATGTATTGTTCTTTAACTTTACCTATCTTGCCACACTTAAAACAGATCATCTTCAAACCTTCATATTGAATCTTCCAAATACGCCCATTTATCCAAAATTTAGACATAAGAGGTCGTGTGATGTCCAGCTCAACACACAATCTCATGTACCTTCCTCTTTCTGTTGCATTGGTTATTCTATCAATTTTTAGCACTTTCCCCAATTTTGAACCAATTTCATACAGAACCTCCTTATCAAAGTATACCATAGCTAGAGATGGAATTCTAGTCCAAGAAGCCACAAACTTCAGTTTCTCCTCTGAGGCAATAAAATTTGGACGCCACCTCTGGATAGCTAAGTAGCTATCGCCAATAATCCACGGACCATCATTCAACACACGATTAAGGTCATCTTCATTGTTGAATCGGACAACGTAAAAGTCATTTCTCATGTCAATCATTGAGAACTCCCCTTTAGGCTTCCATTTTTGTGTAAGGATATTCTCCAGATAGATATAAGTATATAACCCACACTTTTGTCAAGATTTTGATGATAATAGCATTCTTCCATGACATTCGAATTCTTCTCTTCATTTCTATAGACAACAGAACAACTGGGCATTTTGGATCATCCAAATCAGGCATTATGTCATCACCACCTCTTCATCCTTTGAATCATCCTCCCAGATAGGATTAGAGTACTCCACTATCATCCCATCAGTTCTATTAACAGTAACCGAATCCTTATACGAAAACGAGTCCCCCCCCCCCCCTCCACCCATTTAATTTATTTGCATCAGATAGGGTAGGAAAGTTGATATCAATCTGTTGAGATCCAGCCAATTTGTCATTAGATCTTTTCATTTTCTTGCTAGATCGGCTGATTTTCATCTCCTATGGACTTAATGGTGGCTTGAGGACAATATCACCGGTAGGCATTGGGAGTGTTTACCATTTCTTACATGCACGTACATGCAAGTTTGATGATCAACTAACTTAGAAGCATGGATTAATTGTGGCATGTTTAGTAGGCAATCCTAACATTGCTTACTGTGTTATTGACATTTTGAGACACATATCTAGGCATAGGCGGACAAAGGGGGTACGTCCTGTGTGTGACCGTGTCCCCCTTTCGTTGGGTATTATTAGCATATATACATTTAATTTTTTGGTTCAATATGAATATATTTTACATTAATTTGTATTAACATGACATGAAAATAAATTAGTCTAGATGGTTTATTGTTTAATTTTGTTTTCATTCCACCAAGGTTCAATTCTCCATAATACCATTTTATTTTTATTCACATTTAATGTATTCCTCTATAATTTTTTCCTATAAAGTAGTTATTTTTTTTGCATAAATTAGATGTCATACGTAATATAATTTTTTTTGATAAATAAGTGACTATTAATTTTTTTGTTATTGAAGGTATTGAGTAACTAAATTTGTCAGTTATTCTTGATTCGGTTGAATTTCCTAGACAAATTATGCCCCTTTTAAGTCCGCTATGCGTCCATGAGTGTATCTAGGGGTCAAGAGCCTTAATTTGACCAAAATGAAAAGTACATAAACACGTTATAAGATGCATCAATAAAGCATTGAGATGATGATGCATATATATCATGAATTCATGAGTACGTTTAAAATATGCATTTTGGGGCTACTTAACACACATTGATATAACTGTCGAATCAATAATAGAGTTTTAAATGTATTTTCATTTGCACTTTTGCCATGAAAGCTAGTCCGAGAGCTTGAGAGAGGAGATATAGCTAGAGGCCCCATTATCATCGATTTCTTTTGGAGCTAGGCATATATATTGGAAAGCATTCTCGAGTTCAGATTCATCGTAAGGATTCGTTTTTATTCCGCTAGCTATACACACTCTATGTTATTTGCTAAAGTTCACTTAGGGCGATGCTTTCACCGCCATCTTTTTCTGAATAATCATTGCCACACTTTATTATATCACGATAAAATTTAGTATATCAAATCAACAATCTTTGAATGCTAGAATTTTATTTGAGTTGGTTATTATAATATGACTTAATACATTATATTTTTTTTCCTAATACATCATACTTTTTTTCCTATTAAACCCTCTTATAAAAAAAATGTTCAATTAGACCCCTATACTAGACCCACTTTTTCTTATTGAACACGTCAAAACTTACATGGACGAGCGAACTTTGTACAAACTACTCTCCTTTCGCACGCGCTCGGACTCATGATCTTCCCTATTCTTTTTCAATTTCATATATACTTAATCATATGTAACGACATTATGAAAATAATGTTATAATATGAGATTTTTTATTTTGGCATAATTAGTGGTATCTAATTAGCATCATGTGGCTTTCGTTTTTTTATTACGCCAAGCTTAGTTGAAAATTAGACCTAATACCTCGACTAAGGTCTGACACACGTAACGGATAAAGCCTCCGATGGTGTTCAACAGGAAAAAATGGGCATAGTACAGGGGTCTAATTGAACATTTTTTTGTAGAGGGTATACAGCTAATGGAAAAAAGTACAAATAGGGGGGGTCTATTGATGTATTAAGCCTATTATAATATATGTTATGAATTAGTTACTATAATATCATGATCTCACTTTATCATAAAAATATATATTGTACATGCATGGAAGAGTTTCTATAAAATGAAATGGGAAACCATAATAAACAAAGAAGCAAGACTAAGACGTACTAGAGCATCCACAATTAAGGGTAACAAGAACAATTAACGTTCATGTTGTCGCTCGCTTGATTATTACTCATGTTCTTACATTGTTACATGACAAATTTCCGCTTGTGAAAGTGTGTAACTTTTGATTTTGTTTTGGATTTTGTTGTAGGTTTGGACATGGTTGTTGTTTTTGTGTTGGTCGTGTTTGTTTGTGTGGCCTTCGTGCCATCTAGGTTTGTGTGTTTGCTTGGCGTTGTTGCCTTTGTTCGTTCTTGTATGTTTGGGTGGCTTGTTGCCTCTCCTTGACTACTTTTGTTTTATTTTCGGTTTTGTGGTCTTTGTGCCACCCAGAATTTTCGCCTTTAATGGATGACCTGCGTGCTGTTCCGTTAAGGCTATGTCGATTATTTTCCTCCCCTTAAAAGAAAGAAGGGGGGAGGTTTTTCATAATCGAATTAAAACTTTTAAGCAAAAAAAAAACAAGACCAATTAACTATAATTTGTGTTAGGTTTTTATAAACGAATGGACATGAAATATTTATATTGCAAGGCTAAATTTTGGAAAATAAGAAATATTTCTTTGATTTTGCTGACACATCTTTTTCATTAATTTTTTTCTGTAATGATTAAGAAATTTATCCCGTATTTTAAATGGTCGATGCTCTAAACAATTGTAGATGCTCTAATAATTGGTGATGTGAAAGAGGGCCCCCTACCTCTGACATCGTCTAAAAGAGTCCGAAACACGCTTGCATGCGGTTATTGGAGAAAAGGAAAACCGAGAGGAAAAGAAGAGGCAAGCTTCGCGAGGAAGACGACAAACCATGTTCGCTTCCTTAAAGACGTGTAATTTAGATAACAAGAAAAGTAAAATTTTATTTCTGATCTGTTAGCATCTCTTCAATTACTACGCATAATTTAGATAGTGTTGTATAGATTTCAGTCGTTGATATTCTTTCTTATAGAAAAATATAAAACCTACTATCCTTTTCATCATTTATCATTCCAAATAAATATTAGACTGGTTAAATATTTAATTAATAGAGAAATTAAAGATAATGAAATTCTTAGAAAAAAATCTACTTGGAAAACATCCCATCAAACTACTCCATAAGTCTATAACGCATGCCTAACGGTTATGTTCAGTCATGGGTGGATTTGATTTTCAAACCATAAGTAAGTACTAAGTACACATCATTTAGGATTTACTTTCTTCTGTTGACAATACTTGATCCCACCGTAAAAGCTCATGTTTGAAGTAATTCCTGGCGAGCCATTTTGTGTAGAATAATAAAAGAACTTGATTAATTCATGTCGTTACAAATTATCACAAATACGTGAACACTGAACAGTGAGCACAAACTCGACCCGCAATCATGTAGAAAAGTAGACCCGCTAAAAGCTGACCCGACCCGTAAACTTGATCTGATCCGTTCGGAAATTTCAGTGTTTCAATCCGAAAATCTGAACCTGAAACCCAGTTTGAACCCGATCTGGGAATCTCGAAAATTTCTGGTTTAGTATCGCGTCAAATCCGGTGGGTCAAGAAATTTATAAGGTGAGATCCTTATTTTAGAATGCACTCTAATATAATAAAATGGTAGATTGACGGGTAATTGGACACTCAATTCTTAACGGGTCCAAAGCTAAATTCGACTTTTATCGAAAAAAAAAACAACCTACATTAGATCACTTTCCCACTTTCTCCCGCCTCTCAATCTTCCTTACTCTAGTCTATAGGCAGGTTTAGAGCTTAGAGAACAGTTACGACAACAAACTCACCTTTGCTAGTATCTTAGAGGAAGGAAGTTAATACATTTTTTCTAGAGTCTGATGACGGTCATGGATACAAAAGAAAAATCTCATACATAATGTACATAGGCATGTGTAATAGGTATTTATAGAGTTATCGATAGAATTGAGAGTCAATTTTTTTTTTTTTATCATTATACAGTTTTCGTTGTTATGACATCTGAATATGTATAGTATATAAACGAAATCGTGCACCATCTCTCATCAATATGATTTATCATTCTTTCTTATCTACTAGTGGGCTAACCCCGTCCGATGGACGGGGGACGACTCTTGCTTACAAAAGATGCATCCGCATTTTCGCATGTCATCTAATTTCGACCAATTGTGAGTTCAGTTGTATTAATCTATCATCTATAGTAATCAGATATAAGATAATGGGGCATTAAAATTATGAAAGCATGATATCTATTTATAGATGATATAATATTGTTCTCGGAAAAAATACGGCCCATTTTTATAACATTTTATGCAATTAAATCGCGAGTTTAAAACATTTTAGGAAATATCATTGAATTAGATAATTTAGTTCGTTATTAGATAATTTGACATAAGTTTCATAATGCATTATAAATCACATAAAATATGATCAAAAAATGTGTTCTGGACTTACTTGTAGATATTTCTCAAAAGAAGCTGGATTCCATGGAATTGAGAACTCTTTTGCTATGGCATTCATCAGCTAAAGCTTCTCCTCCCTCCTAAGAGCATTTGACGTCAATTTCTCTACTAACGAAAATGCCATTCGTAAACCTTTAAATCACACACTCTTAAACAAGTCCATAAGAAATCAGCCTTGTGTTAGCTATCTAGCTATCTACCTCTCTGTTAACATAAGAATCGAGTGTGTTTCCATACTTTTCGGTGAACAAGGCTCTCAGATCCCGAAGCTCGGGCAAGTCTGCAAATCTAGCTGCAGTGTAAGATAGCGACGCCACAACAACCTTGCATTCCTCTGGACACTCTCTAAAGTACACACAAGAAAAAAAGAAAAAAGACCATAAATTCCAAATCTTTAAGTTGTATTGAGATATAAATCTGAAACTTTAGTATATACAATACATATTGAACTTACATCTCTGTTTGCATTACTTTAAGGTTATATGTTACAAGTGTGCAACATTCTTGAACGTAGTTATAACACCATGTTAGTTTCATCTCCATGTAAAGCCCTTGTGCCTGTTCTTAGCAGGCAAACAAATGCAAAAAAAAAAAACATTTATTTAAATTAGCATTCAAAGTTCAAAATAAATAACCTAAATTTAGAATAATTTTTCTAAAGCCCATCCATAATTTTGTTTTCAACTATAGTGACTCAAATGTTAGGCATACTTTTTTTTGTTACCTGACCTAATCTAGTAATCTAAGATGAGGGAAGCATATTACAGGTGCTGTCTGTCAAGAGACCTCTTTTGAAGTTCTTCTCATAACTCTGGAGGCCAAGGTTCCTCATCATGTTTTTAGTCTTTGAGTAAACAAAAATTCAGCTGATGGTTTAGAAAACTTTTCTCCCACCTAGATACACAGGAATTTAGAAATTGATTTAGCACCTTAAAGATTCAAAATAGCAAACCTAATTAACAGATTGTACAATGATTTAAAAGGTTGTAGTGATGAATCAAGCAGAAGTTTGAATCACTCGCAAGCAACATTGTTTTCTAGTTTCAATATAACTCAAGTATGAGTCATGTGTCCTCAAATAAGTTTACTACAACATATAGAGAGTAAAAACATTGATGAGATGATGCAGAAAAATATCATACCTCAAAGTGAGATTGGCATCATAAGAGAAATACAAACCAGATGTATGCTCTGCAAAATTCCATTGACCGATCAATGTAAGATATACCCAAATAGAGGGTATCAGACTCTAGCTTGTACTCCTCAGTAACCTCTACCATCCAATCGACTAAAATCCCTCTCATGTTCGCACTAATGTCCTTCGGAACTTTCTCTAGGTAATCTGGCATCGGCCGTCTTATCAACTCTCTCTGGGCTGAAACGATCCACAAAAGCCAATCAAACAAACCATTAGAACTGAATAGTTGAATTGCATGAAATCAAGAATTAACAAATTGAGTGGACTTGGGAACGGAAATACCTTGTTGGATGATGAGTCTTCTTGAGCGAAATCCAAGCCCGATCGATTTCCAGGAACTCCACAGAGCATGTATGCATTGGTTCCTTGTACCTATGGGGATGATCACACAAGAGATATATAATATATACAGGAGAAGAAGACAAAATAAAACATTTGTCTCGTGTTTTAATTTCGCTCGGCGATCTTATTATATAATATAAGATTGCTGAGGCCTACTCTACATCTTATGATTAAAATCCTATGATAACTCACATCAATTGCATAAACCATCAACATACAGAGCCAAACTGAGGCCTCGTTATTACTACATCAAGAAGACAGTTTAAATTAACAGACGTCTGTGAGAAAGCTGCCAAAATTACAAAACAGATCGAGCAAACCAGATCGATCTTAGCATAGTTCCATCACCAATTTTCAATAGGCATATAGAGCAAACCAGAGTGTAGCTAAGTAAGCTGTGACTAATTTTCTGGAAATAGACTGACAATAAATCCAATCAGTCAGAACAGAGAATGAAGAACCAATAATTTCGCAAATAGGAGACACACTCATTTACACCGTACCATCAAGAAGTCAGTTTAGAAAATCAACACACTTTGTGAGAAATCTGCCTCAACTCTCAAGAAGACAAGAATATTACATGTGAAATCTAACCCTCTCCCTATCATGTCAAACCGAGGAACTGGATATCCCATTACAACCTATAATTATCAAATGATTCAAATCCATATGCAAGCTCAAGATTTTGGAAACATCCTCTCGACTTAAAGATGAGGTAGATGATGACACTTGTGCATACCTAGCAAGTAAACCCCTCCGATGGACGGGCCAAAGCTTACATAAGACGTACACATTTTTTTTACCAAGTTATCTTGTATATGGTGTACCCATTAACTTGGTTTAGATAAAACGTTATGGACATTTTGAATTTTTCCCCATATTGACATCGAATTTAAAAAGGATCAGAACCAAATATATAAGGGTGATAATGCTCAACGGAGTCACGTGTGCGCATCGTTCCATTTTTTCAGTGAAGCGTACAGATGCTTAGGAGCTAATATATCCCAAATTTGTTAGCCAATTTGAGGTAACATTTTTTTTATTAGGTAGAATGAATTAAAGGAACCCTAAATTATAAGCTAGCTAGCTTGTGTTATTGTGTAATACATTATTGTAATTGAATAGATTGATTATTTATTCATTTATTTATTTTTGTGTGTATAGGGACACTTCTTCTATTATCCAACTTTGAAAGGGATTGACCATTCATCTTGTAATAAAATATTAAAAAAATAAGAAATAGTCATTTATTTTAGATGATTCTAGAAGATTTCTTAAAGTATACATTTTTCTAAAAAAAAAGCGAAAGTTTAGAAAATTTTTATAAGTATACATTTATGTAAAAATCTCCCAAAACCTTTACCTCTTGAAAATTTGTTTTGAGTTGTAGATATTAGAACCTATACATTTAGCATCTGGATATGGATCTCTTTTTAATTCTAATCTTGAAAAGCCTCCGTCCACTATATATTTGTTTGAATTTTTCTAATCTTGATTTTTTCTCAGTCTATGAATCTCTTTTTAATTCTCAAATTGAGAGGCACACTCATACTAAATCTTGGCCCTATAATAAAACGACAAAATAAAACACAAGAGATGGTGCTTAACTAACCACAAATAACCCTAAGAGTTCTATGGGATCGTTCCCAAAGAAATTTAGTTCCAATAAATACTGTTTCTTAAGAGGTATGACAAAGCCTCAGCAGTATCTAAGTATGGTTGTTTTGACATTGACAACATAAACAATCAAGCAGTTTATGTGTATTATTATATGCGCACAGAATCAAGCAACGACAAAGAAAGACCTTGAGTACACCCATTGCAAGTCCTTCCAAATGTTTGGACCCTAGAATTCTGGCACAAACAGAGCTCCCTTCCTTAAACTTTTTCTCTAATTTTTTTACTTCCTCGTCAGCAGCATCACCAACCTGTGCAAGACTATATCTGTTAAACCAAATAAAACCAATCTATTATCAAACACAACAATGAAATTCTAGGAATAAACATACAGTGACATAAGCTGGCGTTGCAACAGGAACAGAATCAATTTCAAGCAGAATCCCAGATCCCTTGTCAATTCGGATAATTTTTGACTGATCATAAATCTCTCCTGTTTTCACAGCCTGCATTATAAACAAACAAAAAAAGTTGAAAACGGGTTCTATAAATATTTTAGTGACTGAAGTTTTCATCAGTTAGAAAACTTAATGTCAGTGGATATCTATATTATCCATTGTAACGCTTTACAGATCAAAGCTCTCAACTAAACATATCGAAATGGTTACCATTTCAAACAATAAGTGCACCAACTGGAAAAGTAATAAAACAAAACAAGCAAAGCCACATAAATAACGTAAAACTAAAAACGCATAGCCATGACATGCTTATTTGCAAAGGTGCGAGTTTAACTTCCAGATAAAGATCAGCTTTTCTAGCAAACTCACCAGTGGAGGAGCCTTATTGAGGATGAGGTGAGGATTCATGGTAAGGCCAACAGCTCTAGTTGATGGATCAACAAAAAGAATCCGAGCATTAACCTGTATTAGGAAGAGTGAAAAAAAAAAAAGATTGCATATACAGCATAGAAGATCGAGATGCCAAACTGAAAGACAAAAGTTGAATTGTGACTTTCTTTATCAAGGGAACAAAAAATATCCTATTCAGTATGCCCATCAAGACAAAATCTCCTATACAAAGCACACTTTAATATCAAGGCGATCTCCTAAGAAATATATTTTTATCTCAAAATACATCAAGAATGAATAAGAAGCTAGACATCTTGTCTCAATAAAAAAGAGGTCATTTAAACTTCTTCCAGGAGCTTGAATTATCAATAATTTTCTCTAGCTAGTTTCAGCACAAGAAGTGCAATTGTGCCCATTTCTTCAAAACTAACAAGCACAAGGCAAGGCTAGGAGTATAACTTGGTTTAGATATAAAACGTTATGGACATTTTGAATTTTTCCCCATATTGACAGCGAATTTAAAAAGGATCAGAACCAAATATATAAGGGTGATAATGCTCAACGGAGTCACGTGTGCGCATCGTTCCATTTTTTCAATGAAGCGTACAGATGCTTAGGAGCTAATATATCCCAAATTTGTTATCCAATTTGACATAGCAGAGCTTTTCAAAATCTCTGTGTTTGATATGTCTTTACTTACCAGCTTTGCCTCTGCGTTTGCGCGCTTCTCCTCGGCTATTCTTGTTGTTGTTGCAAGCTTGTTCGCATACTTCTCCTGTGCTCTTGCCTTCAATCTCTTGGCTTTCACCTTCATGAGTAGCCAAACAAAATGCATAAAAGGAAGCTATTAAGACTGATCAACCATGGTGCTGATGTACACCAACAACTAATCAAGGAGTTGAGTTAGCTTGTTCTGGTACATACCTCCATTTTCTACATCTCCATCTCAGCATTCCTTTTCTCATGGTTTTCCCAAGCTTGTACATACACACACAACTAATAGATTACATCTTCTACAAATCAATGGTTTTATTAGTTATGAAATCGGTGAATATCTGGAGGCAGAGAAACCATAACACACATACCTTGCCATGTACTTGGCACGTTCAGCTTCATCCCAAGCCATTGCCCGCGTCTCCAAAGGATTTGTCTTCCTAGATGGCTCTACATTGTCGTTTTCCCCCACCGCCCCAATACTGTTGCCCACATCTCCAGCGCCTGCATTGTGTATCACGACGGTTGCAGGCGGATGATCAGTTTGGGGGCGCCGGATACTAATAGGAGTGGATGCCCCCCGAAGCAATTGGGCTCCTCCTCACTGCAGTTGTTGCTCTAATCGGAGTAGCTGTCCTGGACGGCTCTTGGCTGGCAATCGGAGTCATCTCGGTCCCCATATCCCTCACACACACAGACTGAACTCCAAGGCTTGCCGTATCCACTGTCTTACTGGCTTGCCAGTAAGACTCCTCGCAATCCACGTTTTTCGTCTCAGCTTCATAGGGATACGCAAGGGAGGACCCGGGAGGAACCACATCGTTTTGTCCCTTGACCATCTCATCCTCTTCGCTCGAATACTTGTTCTCCTGATGTGGGACCGGGGCTATGAGCCGCGTGTCATCAGCATTCGAGTTCCTTGGCTTGGCGGCCTTATTGGAAGAGCTGTTGGCTCTCGACAGGCCGACCAACCATTTCTGCACGTCGTCCCATTTGGAGGGCGTTGCTTTAGTCTTCCCCAAGGCTCCTCCTCTATAGTGTTGATGGGAGTTAGGTGCACCATGAGCAGCAGCAGCCCGTGTCAATCCGCTGCCGCCCTTATGGAACCCGAAACTAATGGTGGTACTTGTCGGGATCTCCTTCTCCTCTATAGACCTCATTTTCCTCTTCCTCTCTGCTTACTCAGTCCACGGATCTACATCCAACAAATTCAAAACTAATGATTTTCCTTTAGAATTAGTTTTTTCTCTGGATTAAGGCAGAAATAATATGTACATCTATCTATCTATCTACCTATGTATCAAGAAGATTAGTGTCTAATTGATCACCAAAAACGACTATCAAATTACATGCTGCCGACCAGAAATCCACAAACAAATATCAGGAGGGTGAGTGTGAAACATGCAATTTATCAAGCCAATAAAGGGCACCATACCTAGAGTTGTAGCAGAGGAAGTCACATTCATTTTATCACAAGTAAAACCGGAAACAAATTCCATCCACCAGAAAGAGCTAGTTACAGAAATCATCCAAAAGGAATTTGTCAATCGAAATGACACCTTCTACACTCCACAGAAATAAGGGCAACCAACTACAGCTAAAAGTACATCGATTACACAATTACACACGGCTCTATTATACTATTACACTCACCAAGTTCCAGGAGCAATCACCTTCCTAATCAGCACCACTTTTTCGAAAATTATCTATAATGTCCACAACAGTACCTTCTGAAGCAACACCATCTTCAGACTGCTGCTGATTTGTTGTGAGATGCAAAGAAATTAAACAAAACCGTAAGGTAAGTATTAGTTAAAAGTATTTACAAAGCCAAGATCAATTCAATTACCTGCTGGTGCAATAATGTATTGATTCTCCTGCGACGAACCAACCTGAAGTAGAATGAAAATTGTTAGCATTTATGTAGAACAATGAATGGAAAGTAGAACCTGCATTCCATAGGGAAAGCAATAAATGAGTGTGCAGTTTACGTCAGTGTCGGTGTCTGAGCTGCCATCTTTTTCAGCAGAATCGGCTCCCAAACTTACATCATCTTCCTCATTGCTGTCACTGTCACCTTCACACGGATCAAGCACACTCTTAACCTCTTCAATTTCACACATTAAGTTCATTGAAATTGACATATTATGGGCTTCGCAAACTGGACAAACCTTAGTTCATACTTACCTTGACAGCAAGCACAAAATGCTTGCTATTGACATTTCCAACATCCATTTTCAAGGGATTCTTCATCCACTGATTGTGAGTTTCATCTGTTGTGCAGCTTCTGAAGAACGGAGTTTCATCTGTTGTGCACCAGAAGGGCCTGCCAAACCGATGATATGTTGAAGCCGCTGAACTCAGGAGAAAGCGAGTTGTCAAAGAGTCGTAAATCTCATCCATACATCATGAGACAAATTAAACCAAAAAACAAAAAACAACTTCAATCTTTTTTCTTCCCAAACCGGACAACAGAGCTATAGTGTATCATTGATGTACATTTTAATATATCATCAAGCTCCAAATAAAAGAAACAGTCTTTCCCTGCCAACAACGATGTATCTATTCACCATAGCTAAGCTTGGAGGAGACTTGATCTCAACAAATTTTTCTTTTAATATAAGACAGGAAATAGTCAACAAAGGTTTGACAGATGCAGTTTTTAGTCACTACACTGCGTACCTTGCTTCTAAAATAGGAACTTCACTCTTGTAGCTGCATGATACCTAGAAAGGATGAAATAGCAAATACCAACAAGAGAAATTCAGTTGGATGGTCAACTTGCTAAAGGTAAAAATAAAACAATGATTAATATAGCAGGCTCTTAACAAAACCAAACAAGATGAAACCTTTAAGGACTTTGTCTTGCAAGATTGAGGCTTGAACATGCATTGTAAGGAATTTGCAGTTCCCCCAATTAAGCCAGTGGACGCCAAAGATTGATGATTTAATGGAAGCTCTACTCTAGCAACAAGACCTTTAAGAACACAAAGGCACCAGAGTAAAAACCTGGTTTGTAAGAGCACGCAATTTAATTTTGCTTCAAAAATTGATATCTCCTATTGAAGCCAGCAACTCAACTCCTTCATGTTTTGGGTGTATTGAGAACCAGCAAACAAACTAATAGGACAAAAGGTGAATCCACCCAACTCAAAATTCATCATCATCATAACAACAATCATCGAAAAACCCTAGCAAATCCAGAATTGATGAATCAATGAAAAGTATGAAACAGATGTGAATGAAGAAAGGGAATTTTACCAGCATTGTGATAAGGTGGAGACTTAGCTTCAAAGAGAGCTCTACTAACTTGGGATGAGAGGCTTCTGTTTAATGGAGTTCTGGAAAGCTTCTGTAAAGAGGCGTGCTTCCTAACGAAGGCTTAAAGTCTGCAAATGTTGCTACCAAACTATCAATCTTGATGCAAGATAATTTTTCTGAATTGGTCTTATAATTAGTAGTTTAGTACATACCTCATTGACACTGTAACAACACATCTGCAACGGTGATTGAACCTCTCACAGCAGCACAAAGTAACGCCGTCTGCTGAGAATTATCAGTCGCATTGACATCACCGCCATGCTGTATTTCACATCGGAAGATCATAAGAGTAAACAGCGAATTCACTGAGATCCATCCAGCAAACCATAAGATAAAGAACGTCTTCTCTGGGATATATTGATAATAGAGCTAGAAATCAAATTTTAAAGATATAAATATTACAAAAATAAGCTGATGGCAAGTTTGGATGAGGAAAGATAGTATGTTTCTTCATAGACTCTGTAATAACTCTAATGACCAGGTTTTTATCAAACTTTATATCATTGCCAAGGGGTTTACTGAAATATTCAGAAGTATACTAACGGCTGCTAATCGCAGATGTTGAACTCTATATTTTTTAATCTACTATACTCATTTGATACAACTAATCTGCTTCCTAGGATTCAACTTAGAATCACCAATGTCATATTTTGTGAGAGATGGCTTCTTTAAGTTACCCAATCGAATTCTGAATATCTTCAATTCTAATTTGCTTATAGTGCGTGAGAGAGCCCAAGTTTGCAGAGAAAGATCTTCATCCCCTAACACAATTGACCTCTTTTTTTTTTAAACTCATCTGCATGAATTACAAATAACATCTTATAACAATATCCAGTTGTATGGTCAATTTTCCAGAGTGATTCATATCTTGAATTCTTGATCCATGATTATTAATTGCTTCTTAGAGCGACTACCTCTAATTTTTATCAAATTTGTTTTTCAAAGATCTTCAGCCACAAAAAGATGGACTAAGGACTCTATTTTAATTAGTCAAAGGTTGGATACAATTTTTGTACAGGAATTGCTACTGGCCTATAGAAAAGTGTGGTTAAATGCCAAAAAATGGAGAAGTAGACCACAAAACTCGACAATTACATGTAAATATCCCTCTAGACCACAATGGCACCATGTTGGTAATATTTCAGTGAATTTATATTCCACACCAGCTTCCTATGAAGAATGAAAAGACATAGGCAAATAGGATAAGAAACAGGCCATGGACAACGGTAGAACGGTAGAGATTAAATTCATTCAGAATGTTGACATTTCTTTCAAGACAACACAAGAAACACCCATTTGTACTAAAAATCGGGCAATCAACTTACATGATCATCCTCAGGCTTGTCATTTTTATTAATCATATGATCATCTCGTCCATTTGTACTGAACGCCGCCGACAGCCTCAGGCTGCTGTTTGCCGGATCCTCCTCGTCCTCGGCTCTCATGATCATCTCGTCCGCAGGGATCAAAGCCATCCTCACCCGTATGCATTTTGATGATGGATCAGGGGCCATCCACTCCAGACAAAAGCACACAAAAGATGAGTTCATTTGGCATATTTCCATACAGAGCTTTGTCATAAGTTCAATGACTGACGAAACATAGACCAATAGGCTTCTAAGGAGAAATTACTTACCCGAACATGTCCAATGGCTAATCTCTCAAGATCATCGAAATCCTCTTTGGAGGTGGTATTAGGAGCCTGGGTTTCAGTTGCAGCCATAGGGAGGAGCACAGGAAGTAGAATCACACCACACAGAACCATTACTCCAATCACTGCACACCGCCAAAAAAAAAAAAAATCTCAGGGCGTCAATTTCACTACTAATCGTCAATTTTGTAATAGACCGAAAAACGCAATCAATCGGAATTGAAATCGTAAAACCCCAAGAATTAGAGTAAAAACATCACGCTATCAATCGCCAGAAAGGGTCGATTACATCGGCGAAACACAAATTGAATCAAGAATTCGAGTCAAAGTCGGAATCGAGAGTATTCAGAGACTAAACTAACCTCTTTGATCCAATGAATGAAACAATGAACGAATCGCGAGATTTGCGATCTCTCTAAAGAAGCGAGAGCGAATTCGAATTTCCGGCGTGGATTGTGGTTTCTTCGAGATTAAACGCCCTAATCAAACAGCCTAATTGATGATAGAAGATGGAGGGATTTCAAGAAGGGGGAAGGCAAGAAGCCACGCGGAATTTACCGATCATTCATTGCAAAAATAGCACAGCGTGGGTGAAAGCCAATTTACGGATCATTCATGCGTAAATCAGGGTGCCGAGCATTCATGCGAGCTTGAGGGAAAACTTTTAGAGTTGTATAGATATGAGTATTAAATGCCACAAAACATGATAATTTGTCAGTGAATGGTAGCATATATTACCAGAAATAAGCACATTTTGTTGATGTATTGCTATTAGGAAAAGAAAACTTGATATAATGATATTTATTAGGATTACAAATCTAACTCATTTGTTCAATAAACTTATTTAATTAAAGAATACCAACTTTTTCTTATAATTTATATGTTCTCTAAAATTCTTACCCAAATCTTAATTTTTTATTTATATTTTTTATAATTCAATACTAAATGATTTTTTTTAAATGACGTTATTGACCCGTTAGTCAATCCAAACCCGCTCGATAATCGACATGACCCGATCCCATTTAAGCCATGACTTGAACTCAATCCAATTCTGGAACGACCCAATTCGATCCGGCCCGTTCGATAGGTATATATAAAACCATTGACATATATGTATGAACGTACGTACTACGTAGAGCAGAACCGCGTTAATTAAAAGCTTTCGCTCTCATTATTACCAATCTCTTTTCTTTTTTTGTAAAGCTTAAGATTTAGTAATATCAAATTGATTACAAGTTTAAAACTCCCTGTAAGTTTAGCAACTAGGGTAGCATGTGGCAAATATCCATACAAATTTAATTGTAATTAAAATGATCGATCAGGTTGGTTGTATCGTAAAGAGTAACTACGTCACCGTCAATATAAAAACGAAAAAGGCAGATAACACAGATTATATCGTATGTCGCACTTAAAGCACATATACTTAAAGTACGTGTACATACCTACCCTCTTTACTTATTTTGTATACCCGGACTCACATTAATACAATACACTAGTAACACTACATCAAATGCTACACATTTGTGCTCAAAAAAAAAAAAGAAAATACTACACATTTTATAACAGAATATTTTTATTAAATGGATGTAACAAAATGGTTTTAAACATACGTACGTACCTATTATCCTATACTAGACTTGTGTTTCTTTAAACAAATGTGTTAGTACGTATCGCATTTTTCTTTATGAAGATAAAGTACGTGATTGCTCGAACAAATTATACAAGTAAGTATGTGTAGAAGATACATCCACCCATAATCCATTCATTTAATGGGTAAACACTCACATACAATACAAATTCTTTAAACAAATGTGTTAGTACGTATCGCAAGAGGATGAAGAAAAAGCACAGGATAGGATAGTTCGACGACGGTCTAAAACACGACAAAAATTAAGACACTGGAAAAAATCAAAACCTGAGTTTGTCAAATTAAACTAAACTTTGATGGCTCTAAGACAATTAATGGAAACGCATCGGGTGGATCGATTATTAGAGATATGGATGGAAACCCAATAACTGGAACTGTAAGAATATTTGGCAAAGTATCAGTTTTAATGGCTGAAGTTCTGGCATTGTGAGATGGTATATTAAAGGCCAAACAAAGTAATGTTCGGAAAATTGCAATTGAAGGGAACAATGTAATAATTACCATAGCTGTCAAAGGTCTAATCAATTGCCTATGGGAAATTAAAAGGATTGTAGCTGATATTCTCGTATCCCTGCGCGGATTCGAGTCAGTCCAAATTTCACATGGGTGTAGGCAATGCAACGTTGTGGCTAATAAAATTGTGAGTCTGGGCCACAGTCACTCATAGGAAGTAATTTGGAACCACCACGAACTTCTAGCTCTCATCCACTCGGATACTCTACGTTTCTCGCCTTGAGAGGGATCCTTAATCCTCACCAAGTCAAAAAAAAAAAAAAATTTGTAACGGCGGCGCTGACTTATTTTAGGGGAAATAAACCTCTTGAAATATATTTTTTATTTTTGAATTTAGTGTGGTTATCCGGAACTATTGGAAATCGACCAAACCGTTAAAATCTACTGTATTGTATAACTTTAAGATGCATTTTTTGAAGAAACAAAATGTTCACTCATTACATGTGTTTTGTTAATATGATGATAATTCTCTTACAAAACAAAAAATTCTGCATGCAGTAGTATAATCAACTACGAAGTACTTTTTGGGTATTTCTTCATCAAGAAAACAGGACTTGAGATATAGATATATGAACGTGAAATCCTATCTAGTTGCTTCAAGTTTTGGGTTAAAAAATGAAGTCTGATCTTATATACAAAATGAAAAAAAAAATACGTTGTTGTAAACCCTAAAAAATGCGGATAATTGTGCTATGCCGACGTAAGTTTGAGCGGTAGAAAGAAAAGGACCAAAGGAATTCAATGAGGGAATGGATCTTCAATGTTTGACAAATGAGAGCTTGATTCCTTTTACAATAAGCAAATTTTACTACTAGTATGATCTCTAATCTTTCGTTTACCTCCAGCTTCACAATTTGACTATTTTTTATATTTTGAATTTATGCGAGCTTGCGAAGTCGTCAATTTGACGATCATGAGCTCACCGTTCTGAAGACTGGATCATCCTAATTTCAAATCATCTAGTCATGATATACTCACACAGGGGCGGAGCGGGGAGGGGTCCTAGGGGGTCCGGTGACCCCTCAACCCGCCGGAGATTTGAGTGGCATATGAAGGTTATTGAAGGGTCACGACGGTGTAGAGCTGCTGCGAACATGAAGAAACTAGGGAACGGCGCCGGCAAGAACTAGGTTGAAGATGGATCCGTTTTTTTTTATTTTATAAAAGGTCCAAAACGACGTCGTTTTGATTTTTTTTTTTAAATACCAAAACGACGTCGTTTTGGTTAATGGAAAAAAAAAGTAAACTCTAATTTTGCCTTGGGGATTGACGAAGCTTCTGTAACTCCAAATCTCCAATTGCCGCCGAGTCCCGCCGACTGCTCGACTCCAATTGCAAAGCCTCGCACACATCGCCTTTCGCCGTCGTCAGTCACCACTCCAGCCAACCAAGCCCTCTGCCCGGTCATCCAAAATTCCACGCCGCCGGCACGCCCAAATTGGCCCAATCCCAATTGGCAATTGATATTTGATAGTTCGGTTTCTATTAAGTGCATATTGTTTTGAATCTCTGTACAGTACTTGATAGTTGATACTATGTTAAATTGATATTTTTTTGACGGAATTGGGTTTCTAACCCATGGGGGACAAATATCGAAGCAAATAAGTTACAAGGAAAAAAAATGAGCCCCCATAGGTTTTTTTCCAATTTTGCCCCTGCCATTTTTTTTAATTTACAAGATGACATCACCAATGGCATATGATGACGTCAGCACCCCTTACCACTATCGGCGTTGACCGGTCGTTGACCACCTTGTCATTAGTGATGACAAGTAACTTGTCATCAGTCCACGCATAGAAAACTTGTCATTTCGTTCACGTACTCAACTTGTCATCTGATGACAATTCGAGGTAAAACCCATCATTCACACAAAAAACTTGTCATCAATGATGACCAGTTACGAAATTGACCTATGTGGGATTTGAACCCACATTATTGTGCATCAAGCACATTGCTCTACCATTTGAGCTAATGGGCCATAATTATAAGTAATATATATACAAATCTAACATACCCAAACCCATAAAATCATCCAAAAAACATTAAAACAGACCTGTCATCACCCCCAGATCCGTAAAACAACTTGTCATCACTAAAACACATTAAAAAGGACTTGTCATCGCCAAAACCCATAAAAACGAACTTGTCATCACCCAGAACCATAAAAACAACTTGTCATCACCCAGAACCTTAAAACACACTTGTCATCAGTCAGATCCGTAGAACAAACTTAAATTGCTCAAAACTCATAAAAAATCACTTGTCATCACCCTAAATCATAAAATCGTCCCAAAAACACTAAAATGAACTTGTCATCCAAAAAACCCACAAACTCAAAACCCCTATACCCACAACAAAACTTGTCATCACTTAAATCCGAAACACAAAGTTGTCATCCAAAAAATCCAACAACATATCCAAACCCATAAAATCATCCAGAAAAGCTTAAAACAAACCTGTCATCACCCCCAGAACCGTAAAACAACTTGTCATCACCAAAACACATTAAAAACGGACTTGTCATCGCCAAAACCCAAAAAACGAATTTGTCATCACCCAGAACCATATAAAACAACTTGTCATCACCCAGAACCTTAAAACGCACTTGTCATCAGTCAGATCCGTAGAACAAATTTAAATTGCTCAAAACTCATAAAAAATCACTTGTCATCACCCCAAAACATAAAATCGTTTCAAAAATCCTAAACTCAACTTGTCATCCAAAAAACCCACAAACTCAAAAACCCTAAACCCACAAAAAAAACTTCTCATCACTTAAATCCGAAAAACAAACTTGTCATCCAAAAAATCCAAAACCCTCAAAAATCCAAAAACCCAAAAATCCCAAAAATCCAACCGGTTGGATCCGGCTCGTACGAGCCCAGATCCGGCTAGATCCGGCTCGTACGAGCCCGGATCCGGCTTGTTCGAGCCCGGATCCGGCTAGATCCGGCTTGTTCGAGCCCGGATCCGGCTAGATCCGGCTCGTTCGAGCCCAGATCATGCTAGATCCGGCTCGTTCGAGCCTAGATCTGGCTCGTAGGAGTCCGGATCTGACTCCAACGAGCCCGGATCTAGGAGAGAGGGAGAGAATGGAGAGAGAGAGAGAGAGAGATGGCGGACGAACCTGAGGGCGGGCGACGGCGGCGACGGAGAGGGAGGGCGGGCGGGCGACGGCGGCGACGTAGAGGGAGGGCGGGCGACGGCGGGCGACGGAGGGCGGGCGGCATGAGGGTGGGCAGCGGGGATGAATGAAAATGGAGATGAGAGGGAGAGAGTGTAGGAGAGGGAGAGAGTGAGGGGAAGGAGAGAGGAAGGAGAGAAAAAAAAAATGAGGAGGATAGAGAAAAAGAGAGAGGTGAGGGGTTTTATAGTGGAAGAAAAGCCTACCCACTTCATTTATTTTTAAGCTAGCCTATCCTCTCCAAATTCACCCCCAATTCACCCTCCCCACCCCAATCCCTCTATTTTTTTTCTTAACTTTTACGATGAATTGGCAATTGATAATTTTTACGCCCAAATAACCTAGGATCATCAACTTAAAAAGCTTTTTAATTTAGTATTTTGGAAAGGATTCATTTAGTTTGATATCCGATCTAAAAATTATATTTGTTGATTGTTTTATTTGTATCCCGTGTAGGCTGCGATGGACAAATTTGTGATTAGGGATAAAAGACCATCTATCCCAAATATTGAGCCTCTATCAGTCTCATAGTGTTGATGTAAATGTTATTTAATTTGTGACCCCTCTAACTCCGTCACTGGACTCATGTATATACGAAGACAGCTAAATTTCTTGGACGGCGTAGTTTAATTGCTAGATTCGTACAATTAATTAATGACGAGTCACGATAGAGATTTTCAAATCTTTCCTCTACAAGCAAAATTCATTAAAATATCTCTCTATGTTTTGGTAATTCGTCAGCACGAAAATAATACCATGTACATGCAAAAACCAAAAAAAATAATTTCAAACTCGATCAATTCACCTGATTTCATGGAAACCTTTTGTGCATGATGATCGATGATGTGTGAATTAACTAAGAAACATTAGAAAGAACTTTTATTTTATTTTTTTGGTAGAAACATTAGAAAGAAGTTAATTTGCGTGTAAATAAAATAGACAGTCGCCTTTCCACAAATGGGCCCTGAATTGTTGTTAAGTTTCTGTTTCTGACCATTACAAAATTCCTTCTTCAGTTCTTCTTCCCCATAGAAATCACAAACACTGAAAAAGCAATCTCAAATGCTCAGCTTGCTGAAGCTTCCATATGGGTTTTCACACCTCTGTCCCCCCAAGAATCTACAAAAGCCGACCCACGCTTTTCCATCCACTGTTCTGTCCCCCTTCTACCCCTCCCTTTCCCCTATATTTACCCCTCCTGCCATCACGAGACAGTCCGAACCAGAATGGTAGAACCGTAATTAACCCCCAACCAAAAGGGCAAAATGTCCCGGAACCAATCCCAACAGCTGTCTATAAAACTGAAAAAACCCTCTCCTTCATTTCCTCCTCTTCCCAATTCTCTGCCTTCTACATCCCTCCTCTCCTGCACCGCTCTAGAATTTCTATTTGTTAATTTAGAAGGGAAATAATCAGCTGCATCGCAGTCCAGGGTTAATACATGGCGCCAATGAGCCTCCCGCCCGGATTCAGGTTCCACCCCACCGACGAGGAGCTCGTAAACTACTACCTCGACCGCAAAATCACCGGCCGCAAAATCGAGCTCCAGATCATCCCCGAAGTCGATCTCTACAAGTGTGAGCCCTGGGATCTTCCAGGTACCTATATATATATATACTTTATTTTTATTAAGTTTTTTAGAAAGGGTCCGACCCAGTACTATCCTTAGAGATTTAACCGCTCATGGTAATCTAACTTGAGCTGGAAATGTTGGTTGTTATAGATAAGTCATACTTGCCGAGCAAGGACATGGAGTGGTACTTCTTCAGCCCGAGCAACCGGAAATACCCGAACGGGTCGAGGACGAACCGGGCCACGCAAGCCGGGTACTGGAAGGCGACCGGGAAAGACCGGTCCGTGAAGTCGCAGAAAGTTAGGGCGGTCGGGATGAAGAAGACGCTGGTTTTTTATAGGGGGAGGGCGCCCCATGGGATCCGTACTAATTGGGTTATGCACGAGTATCGCCTTCTTCAATCCTCCTCTGCAACTCATTCCTCTTTGATGGTATTACTATATGCATACTTAATTACTTATCAATCTTTCGAATAAAAAAAATTACTTATCAATCTTTCGACCACAAAAAATTACTTATCAATCAGGTTTTTGTTGCTTGTTTTTGTTTTTTGTATAGTTTGAATCTATAGTTTTTTCAATACATAAAACCTATCCAGCTAAATTGATCAGGGTTTTGTTTTAGGTTTTTTATTTAAGATTTGTTTTTCATATATTTATGGAAATAAATTTTAAAGGAAAAGGGTTTTCAAGGAGGAAAAAATGGAAGGGGATGAATTTGGTTTATTTCCTTTGATTCTTTTCACAAAGACTGGATTGATATGCGGGATATATAAATGCCCTAATTATACAGTACATGTATCGTGTAATGTAACGGTTCAATTTAGCAGCATAATCTAGATTCTGGAATAGAGCAATTCAATTAGGGTTCATATAACTAGGAACTATATATGTACATATGTGTGTAGCTTATATATACTTAAATGAAATTTATCTTATTGTAGGATTCGTATGCGCTTTGTCGCGTATTCAATAAAAACATGATGAACACGGACGCGACGCCTAAGGAGCGAAACAAGAATGAATCTTCGGATGAACAAACCATGGTCGCCCAACAAAACAATGAAGACCAGTGCAATTACAAGTTCCCTTCACAAGCCTCTTCAGAGCTCACACAAGGCACTCCGACTCGCGAAAACTTGGCTCATCCCGACGACAACCAGCTCGCCACTTTCACCTCTGACGAGGCCAACAGCACCCAACCTAATTACAACAATACTCAATCTTATGCAAATGCCAATCCTACCATTGCGCTCTATGATCCACATGCCAATTGCTTGCCAAGTCTCTATCACGAGGTAATTTATACATATATAGCACAATTATTCACATGAATCTAGATGACATGAATTATTTCGTTCAATACATTAATTAGTACATATATAAAATTTAAAACCTACAGCTGTTACAATAGTACTATAAAAATACTGAGCTGCAATGAAATTGATGTCCAAAAGCAAAACCCTAGATATATATGCTTAATTGATAAATATTTTAAATTAATTTTTTTAAGCTTTAAGTATTTAAGCGTCCTCCTAATAATAATAGTGGGTTTGGAGTAATTTTATAAGGCGCGCAATTTTGTTTTAAGCAGTAGTTTTGTGCAAAGTAAGCTAATTAAGGGGTCATATAACGTAGGTACGTACTATTCATTCAAAATCTGGATCTGGATTTATATGTAGCACAGTAATTAACTTTTTTTGGGACATATTTTTTTTTTTCGTTCAGACTTTTTTTGGGACATATATTAGTGACAACTCATGACATTTTTTGGGCGGCTACAGCTAGCTAGTTTTCCTTGAGACACTATTTACCCATTAATTGTCTACTACATGTACAATTAAGTATTTTTCATGCATTTGGGAGAAAATTAATTAAAGGAGAAAAGTAAAAGTAGAGATGAGAAGCTGCATTTGTTGAGTACTTATAAGCTGGAAAAATGCATATGGTCCATGAAGAAAAAGCCCTTTGAAGGCCTCTCTTTTGATCTCAAAAGTGTAAAAAAGGTTTTTCCCAAGTGATTAAACTCCCCCTCCTTTAATTTCTTTTCCTAAAGCAATCTCTTCTACACAGTAATAATGACACTCCCCCTCCCCCAACTTATTCAGCCTCAGCTTTTTCATTTCTTCATCATCTTCCATACCTTCTTTTGACTGTTAAAATAACGCATCTTTCGTTCAAATTCCTCTTGTCCACTGTACATCTATATTTACATATATTATTAAACCTATTAGACTATATTTAATTAATGTTATTTAACACGATATCCTGACCCCTCAGATTGTGCGTTTGCCGGAGTTCGTGGGTAGTTGTTGTTGTTGCTGTTTGTTGTCGTCGTTACTTAACAAACGTATTTGTTTACAGGATATGCAGATTCAGGATGCAAACTACCTACCTCACTACTCGTCGTTGTTGCTCGACGATGCATATGAAGAGAAGTTTAAGGAGTACATGAATGGAACTGTCATGCTTGAAGACATCTTCACACTTTGTTCTTCTTCTCAAGAACCTACCATAGTTCCACCATTAATGCAAGATAGTTAATTAAGAGGGTGGGTCTCAAAATCTTAATTCTATGTATGATTAGTCTCAGTTTTGTTTCTGCCCTTTTCCCTTTCACATATATATACACAATCACATACAAACACAACGAGATCAGCTTGACATAGCATTCAATTCCAATGTAGGTATAATAACAGATTAAATTAAGTAGGATTATGCATTTGTTTTTTTGTTTTATTAAATTCCCATTCACAAAATATATAAAGGGATGTTATTGTAGTTGCTTAGATGGTGTCAGAAAGGAAGATCTCCTAACAAGACGTACGCAACTTTGTCATGGGATGACTTTAGTTGGGAAGAGATGATCAATTTGTTTTCATCTTCTTCTTCTTCTTTTTTTTATTATAAATTTCTTGATCAAGCCTTCTCTTCTTGTTGCTTATATGCTTAGATTTTATGTATGTTTTGTTTTCTTTAGCATATCCATCTTTATGGTTCTACTTCTGATCAATGAAACATTGGACTGTCCCAATTTTTAAGGGAGATGAAACAAGTTTGGAGTTGTGCACTTGTGTGTCATTCCTTATCAACACACACTAGTATAGGTGATCGTACCATATAAACGTTTGTTAAATATAAATACTATATTATAGAGATAAATTACCCTAATTTTTGTGTATGTGAATATGAACAAAATATTTAATTACTGTGATAAATCATTTTAGAATTTAGTTTGTTATTATGATTAGTATTTTAAAGTTAATTCTCCGTTATTAGTTATTAGTGTTTAAATCTTAAAATAGTTACAAATTCAATTATTAAGATATAAATACCAAATATTACACCATTTAAAAATTATGTTATCAATTAATTTGTTACTATGTTTAGAATCTTAAAAGATATTCAACCAAAAGAAATAATCTTATAAGATAACTACAAAATAAAATATTATTTTAAAACATCAAGCTTGTTGTTATAGTAAAGAACTAGTATCAGTTCCCGTGCCTTGAAGGCACGATTTGATTTAACTAAAAACTTGCTTAAATTTCATATAAAGTTATTCAAAAGAAAAGTTTGATCTAAAATCTTGTATTATTGTATATAATTTATGTTTTTGGATTTATTTTAATGATACATTATTTAAGTCATAATACATTTTTCTAATCGAACAAAGATTTGTAGTATTATAATTGTCATATAAGGAGCAAATACTTGTTTTTATCAATACATTTCTTTATTTTATAATTTATATTTTATTTTACAGTTATTTTGGAAAAAAATAAAATCTAAATCATATGTTTGGCTAGATTTGTTTTAAGAATGTTGATTATATTATAAAATTATTCTATGCATAGATTTGGATAAATATTATCATCTTCAACCTCATGTTTTCCACATTACTACGCACCATAAATCACATTAGAAAAAAATCTCTTGAAGCATAAACTAACAAGATTTTTGTATATTTCTTAATTATCATCAACAATCAACATACTTCTTTATCACAAAACAACTATCAACGTAGAATATTACCCTAACTATCATTGATATGATTTGAAATTGACCTTCTTGTTCGTCTATGTATATGCTATTTACCAATTTGCAGATCAGACCAGATCAAGAATAAAAACAAAAAAATATAACTTCAAACTACCGACTAATTAGAGGGAAGGGGTATGGGGTGCGGTTTGGGCTTAAAATTTTGGTAGATAGCCTCTCTTTAAATTTTATACACTAACTAATCTCTTTCTTCCATATAAAAACCCTCTTTCCCCTTTATTTTCTCTCTCTTCCCATTTTTTCCCTCTCTCTTATTCTCTCTCCCTTCTCCCTCTCAATTTCAAATCTAGAAAAAACCCTAGATTTGAACCGCTCTCGCCTCTCTCTCCGACCACCGCTTCCACCTCGACCTCCTCCTCCGATTCGACGTCCCCTTCCTCCACGCACAATGGCGGCAAGATCGGGATCTGACGAGATCGGGACCGAAGCGACGAGATCTGGCCTTAGACGACGAGATCTGGGCCGGAGGCGACGAGATATGGGTCGGAGGCGATGAGATCTGGCCATAGGCGACGAGATCTAGGTTAGCCGAGGTGGGTGGCGTCGTTGGGGATAGATCTAGGTTTCTAGATCTAGATCTAGAAATTATAGATCTAGATCTACAAATTTTAGATCTAGATCTTGAATTTTAGATCTAGATCTTGAATTTCTAGATCTAGATCTAGAAACCCTAGATCTAGAAAAGTGAGCGTCGACACCGCCCTTCTACCATCGTTTCACCGTCCACCACCGTGGATAAGCAAGTAAATCGCTTTGTGTGACAAGTTTATGGGTTTGTGTTTATGGGTTTTAGTGGTGACAGCTTTTGTGTGACAAGTCGGTGACAAGTTTTTTGGTTTTGGGTGAAGCAAATCGTTTTGTGTGACATGTTTGTGTTTATGGGTTTTAGTGATGACAGGTTTTTTGGAATGGGTTTTGTGTGTGACAGGGTTGTTGTTATGGGTTTTGTGTGTGATAGGTTTTTTGTTATGAATTTTGTGTGTGACAGATTGTTTTGCTCGTGTGATAGGTTTTGTGTTTATGTGTTTTAGTGGTGACAAGTTTTTTGTTATGGATTTTGTGTGTGACAGGTTTTTTGTTCGTGTGACAGCGTTTGTGTTTATGGGTTTTAGTGGTGACAGGTTTTTTGTTATGGGTTTTGTGTGTGACAGGTTTTTTGTTATGGGTTTTGTGTGTGACAGGTTTTTTGTTATGGATTTTGTGTGTGACAGATTGTTTTGTGTGGTGTGACAGGTTTTGTGTTTATGGGCTTTAGTGGTGACAGTTTTTTTGTTATGGGTTTTGTGTGTGACAGGTTTTTTGTTCGTGTGACAGGGTTTGTGTTTATGGGTTTTAGTGGTGATAGGTTTTTTGTTATGGGTTTTGTGTGTGACAAGTTTTTTGCTATGGATTTTGGGTGTGACAGATTCGGTTTTGTTCATATACTAATTTTAATCATAGTCTATTAGCTCAAATGGTAGAGCAACGTGTTTAACGCACGGTAATGTGGGTTCAAATCCCGCATAGGCTTAATAATAATTTTGGATAACAATTTTCGTATGTGGTGACAAGTTTAATTTCAATTTGTGTGGTACTAGTTTTGTGGTGACAAGTTTTTTGTATGTGGTGACAAGTCTTTTGTATGTGGATAATGGACGAAAATTGGGGGTGGGACGTGGTGACAGGTTTTCTGTGACAGGAAGGGAGGTGGGACGCGGTACGGTGGCAGGTTTTGTGTGACAGGTTTTGTGTGACAGGAAGGGAGGTGGGACACGGTGGCATGGGTGTAATTTTTTTTTGACCAGGGGTATTTCCGGAAAAAAGGCTAAACATTATTTTCCCTTATGGGCTAAGTGCTATAAAAAGAAGCCTATAAGGACTAGTTACCCTTTTTCTTCGACTAATTAATCAAAACAAATATAAGTGCTTTTCATAAAACAAAACCAAAAATACCAATATCATAGCCAAACATGAGGCCACTACAAGCAGCAAGAAGCCCGGAAACGACGGAGTAGAAAGTCCATCTCCATGGATATTTCTCTGTGGATTTTATTTCACCCATTGATCGAGATCTTTGATCAACATATTATATTTCTCTTTGATTTTCAGTAGATAATTAAAATGTATATTTAAAATGGAAATTAGTAGATAAGAAGAAATCTAATATGGGTTTTATAATGAAATTTTAACGAATTAAACAAATTGAATTGTTTTATTAAAGGTGGGTGATGTGGTCCAATGAGTTTGTAACACGTGTCGGGCTAAATATTATTTTTAACCTCCGCTTTAGTATATAGTTATGATTTTAAAGATAATTACAAATCATTTAATAAAAAGATAAATAAAAATAACAAATCATTATATATCCAAGGAGGATTAAATTTGTTATATTAGATTTTTAAAATATATATAAATACAAATTATTATTTTTAAAGGGTTGAATATGTGGATAATAAGGGGTGTCATGTATTCCGTCACGCATACTAACTAACCCATGGCTCAACACAGAAAGTCATAAACAAAATTAATTACATGACGACATGTGTCATGACTAAAGCTGTCAAAACGTGACCTGACCCGAAAATTCGACCCGAACCGACTGGAAATTTTAAGCTTGATACCCGACCTGAATAGTAGCAAGCAAAGAAAAAAACCGAACCCGATTAACCCGAACCCAATTGGGTTGAAACCCGGAACCAACCCGACTAACCCAATATTTTATATATATGTAGAATAAATATATTTTCTTGTAAATATTATAATATATTTTATCATAAAACCTATTATAAATAAAATATTATTATAAAAATCTATTCAAAATAATATTTTATTATTAAATATTATTATTTAATCATAATATTATTTTAATAATCACTCAAAATTCAAATTCTTGATCTGTTAGGTCGACCCGAACCCGCACAATAACCTGTTAAGACCCGACCCGACTTGACCCGTAACCCCATTGGCCCGAACCTGCACTCAACCCGAACCCGAAAAGACCGAACCCGAATCCACCCGACTCGACCTGTTTGACACCTCTAGTGATGACTCATGAAGCTTCTCCTTTAATATATATATACATATATTATTTTTTAATGATTGAATATGTGGATTATAGGTGGTGCCACGTATTCCACCACATATGTGAATTAAACCATGGCTCGACACATAAGCCAAATGAACCACATGATGGAATGTGTCACGAGGCTCCTCTTTATCTCACATCAATTATAATCACTCTTTCTCTTTTCAAGAATAAATCCTTCCCTTCCCATTCATGATCCCCTTATTTCTCGTTATGTTTTTCTCATTTCTAAATAAATTTTTACTTTGGGCTTAATTTAAAAGAATTCAAATATATACATATAATTGGATTTAGGAACAGGTGAGATTAGCCCATATCCTGTAAAATAAGAACAATTATCAGCCTTTGATTTTGCTAAATCTAATGGTTATAAAGTTTCTAATTTTAACCATATACGTGCCGCATACAAATTAAATTTGAGGGGGTACTTGTGTCATTTTGCAGTTAATTCATCTTCACATTCTATTCAAATTCAATGTTTTACAATTTGGGAAGTATCATTTTTTTCGGTTGATTCGATCACTACATTCAATGCTTAGTTTAATTTTTTGCAAAATTTTGTTAGATTCAACTTCATTTATGTCTTTTCTCTCAGTTTCCTTTGTTCCAACTTCAACCACCTCCTTATTAGTGGTTTTTTTTTTTTGATAAAGGAAAGAATTAGGCTAGCTCCTACACGGCAAGAGACTATCCTATGGCATCCAGGCGGATGAGGTCCCTAAGGACCGGATCAGAATTGAGCGAGCAAGTCTGCACATGACGGAACGAGGCCGCTATATGATCTGCAACTGAGTTGGCTTCCCTGAAGACATGCCGGATACCCCAACTCTGAAAGTTACCGACCAAAAGCTGAATATCTGCCCGAAAAAGCTCCACTTCCCACGGACAGCTCCAATCCCCCAACACTGCATTTACCACCTGCAGGTTGTCACCTTCAATCACCAGACGGGGAATGCCACGCCGAGTAGCTTCAATAATCCCCTGCCGAAGCGCATAAGCTTCGGAAAACACCACGGAACGCCGCCCAAGGAAACCACCATCATAAGCAACAGTGTCGCCTGCAGAGTCCCTGATAATAAAGCCAAACGAGGCCACTCCACAGGAGTTTACGGCACCATCAAAGTTAAGTTTACAAAAATTAAATGGGGGTTTGGTCCATCTCGCATTCCCCCTTTTGTCGGTTTGGGAGGCAGTTTTCGAGCCCACATTTTTTGCCTCTTTGTCGGATTGTTTTGAATCCAACGCTCTTTTCCAATCAGCCATTTGCTTACATGCAAATTCCATTGTTTCCTTAGGGTTTAGGTGAGGCTGGCCAGTCCCATCAAAGGTGTTTTTGTTCCTGAGGTACCAAATGCACCACCAGAGGTTGAACACGGATTCAATTTGAGTTGTGCTGAGTCTAGCTCGCAACTCATTGACAAAGTCCAGTGGATAACGCTTTTGAGAATCAAGTTGTCCCACTATTCGCTCCAATGCGGGGTTAAGAACTCTGAGAGCATGGCGCGCATGACAGCATTCGACAAAAAGGTGAAATGCATCTTCATTTTGTAAAGTGCAGAAACCACATCCTTGTGGTACTGCGATATGATTTGCAGCCAACCTTTAGGTATGATTTTGTTTTGTTAACTACTTTTTATGTTTTAAAGTATTTTCATTTTTATTGAAGAGAATTATAGAAATAATAGAATTGATTGATAGAGATTAGAAGATACTAATTCTGTATGTTTTTTGCATTGCAATTTGAAGATTTCAATAGAAAATAGAGTTTGATATGTATGCTTTCTTGATTGTCCACCACGTGTTCGATAAAATTACATCAACACATCTAGTGAATTAATATACATGAACCTTATGGTCACTTTCAATGAACCTTACCGTCTAAAGTTACGAACCACCGTTAAAATATAGGTGAACCAAAAGAAAAACTATATCCAGGGATAGTATTGGCATTCGATCTATATCGGTTCTTCTTGAGCGATGCCATCACCAGAGAGTGTTGTGTAACGACCTATATGCCTGGGTTGGCATGCAAACTTCACAATCCCTATGGACAGCAAATAACAAGTAATACAAATTAAAGGACATGAACCGTATTGATGATTATATTGAACCGAAACTTACAGAATATGAACCGAAACCACAATTGTTATAAGCTAATAAAAGTAATCAAAATAACAAGTATTACAAGAAGAATGATCATGAAACTAAATGTACAAAACCATGAACCAAAACAAAAGTTATCATGAACCAAAGAATCCAAATCAAACAAAATAACTATTATGAGCGTAGGCCTACAAAAACATGAACCAAATAAAAAATAGTCATGAACAGAAAAAAAATGAACCAAATAGCAACCAATATAAACCAAAAGACATGAACTGTATGAAGAATTATTCTATGTTGGATTTGAAGCTACGTCTATGTGCATAAACACATTGCTTTACCAATTGAGTTAATAGGCCACCAGAGCGAAACACATAAAATCATGCACCAATGGAACAATTATCATAAACTTTAGCCATGACACTTAATAATATAAATAATAATATCCATGAACCATAAGAACAATTATAATGAACCATATCATACAAGTTATGAACTAATACAACACCAAATTATTTCTCAATAGTATCTTCAACAATTGGTTTCTAGGTCCAAGTACCTTGAAAATGATTAGTACAAAAGTATTAAACTATCTGTCAAGGTCATTTGCTTAAGTTGGCAATTGTATGATATATTATCCTTCTATATCGCTCACAAATCTGTCTAAATTGCTCACATTCAAAGACATGCCTTCGCTATTGCTCTCAATTCTAGGGGCTTATACTCAGAAACTTTCAAACTCCAAACTTCATTAGGATGTGAGAGGCATAGAGGAGCGAGACGAAAACGAAAAGCTTGGAGTAGTTAAAAAGCGCTAAAAATGAAGAGAGGATGGAATGCGGGAGGAGATTGAGTCTCTGTTTCTCTTGAGTTCAATAACCATAGGGTAAAATTGACAAGAACGAGAGAGGCGTCTGATAGAAGAAGGGTTTGGGGATGAAGAAGGGGTATTTTTGGATGAGTATATAAAAATCACAATAAATATATATATATACCCTATGTGTCATTGTAAATGAATCCGGTCCTCAATTATTTACTTTTTCTTGAAATCAAATTTGTTTTAGTCTACATCGCACATCTCAATCATTGTATGTCTCTTATTGTTCCCATTTTACATCATAACCTTTGTATACATCTGAGCTCAACTCTATATAATTGACCTCTCTTGATAGATATTTTTTTTTATGTATTGTGGTTTAGTATTTATTTGTTTTTCATTAAAATAATCCCAAAATACCAAATCTAATTACACTCTTTAAAGTAAACCTACACATAAAATATCTAAACGCCACATGACGTCTTTAGATTGACTTTCCCTTCCATGAACCCTCTCTCTCCAAAGCTCATCTTTTGAGCATCACTTGCATCAATCCAAACAAAATTTAAATTTCATAATACCAAAAAATGATGACCTCAAGCTCTCAACTTTTTGGTTTGAGCTTATGTATTGGAAGTGTTCTAAGTCTCTCTTGTGCAAATTGGAAATGCAATCTCAAATGCTTGATATTGTGGTATTGATCGATTTGAAGGCCAATTAAGTAGCTCCTATATTATCACAACAAGGTATTAGGGTTGCAAAGAACATGATACAAAGTTTGTGCATAGGAGATCGAAGTCATAGGGCCTCGTAAGTTGTAGTGGTGAGTGCTTTACATATCTCTACTTCACAAGATGATGCATGTAGTGGGAGGTTGAACCCAAGTAGATGCAATATGCACTGGTGAATCATTAGTCGAGTGAAGCATTAGTCAATGCTTGAAACAACAAACTAAACAAAGTTTGGGGTCAAGAAGATTGTGGAATTGCAGATTGCTCATATTATTGAGATATCTCAATACCCCTTTAACACCTACGATGTTTGCATATTGGATAGTGTAAGGATTATTAAAGCTTATTGACGGAGAGGGTACGTCTGACGCGATGAATGCAAGGTATTAAAATCCATCAACTATGCTACAACATTTTAACTGATCTTTTATGGCTAGAGTCGTCGTTAGATGGAATGAAGTTGGTTTCTATAGGCATGATGGTATCTTTTGATTTTGTAATTTGCACACGATTGATCAAATCTTTTATATACTGCATCGATAGAGACAAATTCTCAAAGCACCCTTGTAATATTCAAAGCCTAAAAAATAATTCAACGATCCTAGGTCTTTTATGGGGAGCTACTTTGACAAAGCATCCACAAAACAATTAGCTAAATCAATTCAGAGATATCAGAAGCAAATGATCAAAGTAGACTACTATGAAAACCAACTTAGTTTCTTGGTGATGTGTAGACTAAAGAGAGAGTGAAACCTATGGTACCAAGAGTAACATTAAGATGAGAAAACCATGACTTGGGGCCATTTTTAAACATTGGAGAGAATTTTCTAATTTCCAAATGTAGGTTTTATTTCACTTTGGACTAAAAATAAAATTTTGATTGAAAACTTATTTTGTTTGTCTTGAATATCGTATAAAATTGAGAGATTTCACGTAGTTTAAGAGCTTTCAAATATAATTTTGGAGGATAAGTATAGTTTTGAGGTTAAAGTGATACAAGGACATATGAAGGAAATTTAGAATGCACAAAACCTAGTGAGAAGAAGATGGGGTGTATGAACAAGATGCGTTAGTTTAAAATATGAGATGGGAAAGTAAATTGTTGTGATATCACATAATTAATTAGATATTCATGGCATACTAGTCTCTCTTGTCTTGCTAGCATATATGTAGTTTCAAACTTGCTGAATGAGTTGTGAAGAGATGTGTTGCGGTCGTATCAAGGAACCAAGAAGATTGAATTCTGGCCAGATTTGCCTAGAGATGTTTTGTTGGAGAGGCTTGAAAAGCTCGATTGAAGCAAGGCCAACAATGAAGAGCAATGTAATTGACTTACCACAAACTTGGAAGATTAGTTGACAGTCGGGAGCACCTCATCCGAATTCACTTTCGATGACTTGAAGAAGTGGATGGTACGTACTTCGTACTCAGATCCCCTCACCTCCACTCTTAACCAGGCCCGTCCATTGAGCTGTGCAAAGAGCCCAATGGAACAGGGCCCCCATATTTTAAGGGCCCCCTAACAGGCACATTTGTCAATAGTATGTTTAGACGCTACACTATTCATAGCTATTAGAAGAAACTTCACCTATATGTTATCCCCATCAATGTAATTTATCAACGCTACATCCAATATAATTTTTTGGTCAATGAGCTCAAGTGTTAATTCACTCTAATAGGTTTTAGACCCATGACTCTACCATCCTTTTTTCCTTCAAGTTGGAATTGAACCATATATAATTAAATACTATCAAATAAACTTGTAATAGTCTATACTTATTTTGAAAGAAGTTACCCATTTTTATATGTACAATCTAGTACATATATTCACCCCCCCCCTTTTTTTGCAAGTTATCTATCTTCAAGAAAATTTCGGACAACTATATATATTACTCACTAGTAATAAACTTTATGATTCAACAAATTTACTAATGATAAAATTTTATTAAGCAAAATTTTACTCAATTTTTGTAATTTTGTAAAAAAAATTGCACAGGGCCCCCATAAAACATTGGACAACCCTGCTCTTGACCTTCCATATATTCTTTCTACACTTTGTTTTTCCATAAGATTAGTATGTGTGTATATATAATATAAATGTGATACTTATGTATTACGTACGTCTTAATTGGCTGCAGGTGGATGCTCACAAGAATTGTGTCAACATGGGGCGTACATTAGCTGATGCTAGAGCGATTGTGACTCGTTTAGACATATTTATATCATTCGTCATACTATTACTAGTAGTACTGTTGTGACTTCTTATAACAGGATTTGCAAACACAAAAGTTCTGGTTACGATTGCAACCCCATTGCTAGCATTGACTTTCATATTTGGGGACACTGCCAAGTCATTCTTCCAAAGGATCGTCTTCTGTTTTGCCACCCATGCTTTTGATGTCGGCGACCGATGCATCCTCGATACAACTAAGGTTATGATCGACCTTAATTATTTGTACATGATGTACGTACCTGTGTTTATGACTATAATTACGATAACATATATGTGTGTGTAGTTGGAGGTGAAAAGCATTGGCATATTGACGACAACATTTGTCAAAATCGGAACTACGAAGAAAAGAATGTACCCTAATTCAGAGTTAGCTACCAAAGCAATCGTGAACCTCGGGTGGCAACCAGATCCGTCTGATGTTGTAGAGCTCGCTCTTGATTCGTCCACATCGTCGGCAGACTTGGAAGCAAAAATACAGCAGTGAGTAATGAATGAGTATGATCCACGCATATTGCATATGATGTCTTATGTATTAAAGCTAATGTACGTGCTTAATTGCTTGTAATGGTCAGGTTCTTTATTGATCCTCTATAGAGAGGGCGGTTCGAGAAATTGCACGAGGTGATGATGAAAGAGATCGGAGAGATGATGAATGTGACAATACAATTTACTCATGTCTTGAACGTCAATGAGATGACACACGGGCAGTGTATGCATAAGAAGAATAAGCAACGATCCATATTTCTAAAGAAAATCAAGCAATTCCTTGAACCCAAGTCGCCCACAGCACCAGAAAATGGCCACGGTGGAGGACTAGTGAACAACTCTCAAGTCGACCCAGTGCCAATCCTGATCACCCCATTAACACGAGCTAGATCATGGAGCTGATTGAAGAGGAATATGCAAATTAAGATCAGGCCTTGAAGAAAATGATGATTTACTCTATATTATTTGTCTTATATATACTTGTGTGTATTGTGATGGTGTAATGGTGTATGTCATGGCTCTATGCCTCTATTGCAATTGAAAGCATGCCTAGAAGAAATATTTACTTTAATGTGTTTTGGTTTTTCTTTTCTTTTTTTTTTCTATTTTGGGGCATATGCCCTTTGGAGTCAAGCTCACTGTGAAACTTAACCATGTGATTAGATGACCAGAGATTGACGTTTCCTAATGTGTAATAGTAATAATAATGCATTTATCTTTCTTGTGCAACTATCAAATGTTGTTCCTTACTAACATGCCAAACAAGGTGCATATAGAACAGGAAAGGGGATCAGGTGAGATTAGCCCTTAAAATATAAAATGAGATCAAATCTCATCCGTTAGATATCCAGAATTCAATGGCCCGAATTGCCTCCACTTGTTTAAGCTCCTTTTATATGTAAATGATATTTTTCTCTTTTTCAACTCCCAATCTTTCTGATCGACCTGCTGCTTTGTGCGTTCCCAATTTTCTCAATCGTTCTTCTTTGAAAATCGTCATTCATCCATTGTTCTTCCCCCAAGTTCATCAATATATTGTTTTTCTTTAACACGATTCCCTTCAATTCCCTTCTCTAATTAATCTGATTTCTTTGACATCTAATTCCCTTCTTATGGATTTAGGTAGATGATTTCAAGGCTTGAAACTTGTTTTTTGTGAACTTCTATCAATTGTGCTTGTAATTGTGAAACCTGTTAATCTATGGATGTTTTCGCTTTAATCCGCTCTCTTTTGTGTAAACTCGTTAAATTTGCACTGTCAAAAGGTTATGGCAACATGAACAACTTAATTTTGATGGTTTCGATTGAATAACTATGGTGAAAGTTCATCCTTGTGTTGTTGCCCACCATATGTTCGACAAAATGCCTCAACAAATGTCCCTTAATTTACATGAACCGTTATATGGCTTTCAATGAACCTTTACTTGAACATTTATGAACCATAATGATATTCTTTGTGAACCAAACGAATAATCGTATGTGCCCATTTGTAGTATTCATTATGTGTTCATGTTGCTTCACACATAGTTTTTACGTTTCTTTTGTAGATTGTTTATGTCTTTTACATTGCAAATTGACAATTTCGATTGAATAGAGAGGTTGAAAGTGTATGCTTGTCTGGTTGCCCACCATGTGTTCGACAAAATGCCTCAACACATGTGCCTTAATTTATATGAACAGTTTCATGGTTTTTAATGAACCTTTCCTTGAAAAATTTATGAACCATAATGACATTCTTTGTAAACCAAAAGAAGAATCGTATTTGCACATTTGTAGTACTTATTATGTGTTTTATGTCGCTTTACATTTTTTTTGTTGATTGCTCATCAAGCTCGAGTCATGCTAACATGTCTCATTCAAATGGTGATGCTAGTACTGATGGAGTCTCATTGAAGGATTTTCATAATAATATTAGTACCATTGGTGGAGGCTCATTGTATGATGATGAGAACGATAACGATGCCTACATTCTTCACTTATCACAACATTGTTCTTATTTCATTACTACTTGTACGGTTGAGTATAAACCTCAAACAATGTTTTGTGATGTGTGTTTGAGGATTACGTTATCTTCTATGCACGTTAACATTAAATGAACTGTATAATTAAACGACACGGACCTACAAGTGGAACACAATGAACCAAATTCTGTTTTTTTACACAATTTACGCATTTTATCATATCCGAATGTTCAAATTCATGAACCATTACGTCGAATCCAATGAACCAAATAATTAAACTTCATGAACTTAAAAACAATGAATTCAATAATTTTCTTTTATACAGTTTACGCATCTTGTCATATATGAACCGAGTGATTTAAATTCTTGAACCATCACGTTGAAGACAATGAACCAAACAATTAAACTTCATGAACCTACAATTAATGAATTCAATACTTTCTATTGCACAATGAACCTACAAGTGGAACACAATGAACCTTTTGAATGGGGGCTTATATAATACACTCTCAAATGTGACAATCTACCATGAAAAATGCTTTACATAGTTCATAAGGTTGGAATAACCAATGCTATATCACCCTGCTTTATATAATCATGATTGGTAATTATAAAGGTTGATCTATTTTATAAAACCAATGAGTTAAACATAAGAATGACGTTTTACAAACACTGCCAAAAGATAAAAATGACATGTCGCAAATTCACACATAACCTCGCAAATGGCAAACACAACCTCAGCCATTAAATTTGTGACGAATAATTTAGCATTTTATACATTTGGGATGCTAAAACAATTCGTATTTACCCTCAATAGAGACAACGAAGACTGATTCCCTCACCTTGAAGCCCGCGGATGCTCTAGCTGGAGTTGCTCCATTCGCAGGTTCTCCATACTCTTGTGACATGACTATTCTCTAGTGAGGAAATCGAAAAATGTGAGCCTCGCCTTCAATTTTGTTGATGTCCTTCAATTTATAAAGGGGAAAAAGTAATGTCCAGTTTTGTTACAAACCATCACGTACTATAAAGGTAAGAACATTGATAGGTAGTTATATAAAAGGTTGAGATTAAGAGATGATACTTTTCATTGGAATTCTACAACATAAACTCGAGAATTCATGATTACGAGAGCATTTTGATTCCTTTTGTGGAATTATAGTTATCACAATATCCTTAAGATTAGGTTAGGTTTTGTCGTGAGAGTGAATGTTATGTCAATTTAACCTTAACTTTCAAACACCCAAGTGGTTTAGATTTTAAATTAGCGAATCACAAAAAGCGGTATTAGTGGGGTTTAAATACATTATCATCATTTGAGAGAACATAGTAGTTTTTTAAGATAGCTAACTTCAACAAAGTTAAATGTTGTTGATGTACTTATCCTTCCAAGCCTTCTAAAGTGATATTGTGGTGATCATTACCCCTAGAAGCCTTTCTTTACTAAATTCTTCGTTCTTTAGTCGCAATCACTTCTCGGTTCATTCTTTGTTTCATTGTTTAGTCTACTAAATAGTTACAATGCACTAGCAGGGTAGGATTCGGACACAATAAGTGTGGTCATTGTCGTGGACTATTGCTATAGTTTTAATTGTTTTTCACAAATTCATGTGCATATTTTAATTGTTTTTCACAAATTCATATGCATGTTTTGTTATAAAGCCTAGAGATATAATAAAACTCAACCGACTCATATGCAATGCTACTGTGCCATTTTCAAACCCATCAAACTAAAGTGTGACACAACACAATCCACGGAACCCCATCAATTAGCATCCCACCTTGCACTTTGGTCAAAAATGAAGGAAAATAAGACTTTGGAGGATTGTGCCAACACCAACTCACCCTAATTTTTATCAAGTCACTAGCAATACCACATTTAATGAACAACGATTCATGTTTCAACAAATTGGTTAGGATCATGCCTCGAGCAACATGTTATACAAAAATCAAATCTGTTTTTAAACTTTCTATCTTTACACATGGTAGAAAATCAAAGTAGAGTTGAGTTGGACAACAAATCAACCAATAAAGGTCATATGATTCTATGTCGTTGTGAACCTCCTCGTAAAGTTTAATCTCCAACTAAGATTATCCTTTACAAAATACAAAGATTAACCATATACAAATGCTATCTTTAACAACCAAATGATAGAAAGCCATCTCACATTCAATAAGCATTCCAATTGCGAATGCCTATTATATGTTAATCAGACACTAAAGGTGAGTCCATAACTTAACTCTTTTACCATTTCCTAAATTGCTACTAATACTATGCAAAATTATTTTATCAAGACCCAAATAGATTATTAGACTCGAGAAAATTTTCTTCTTTCAATTCCATTTTATATCAATATCTTTTAACTTATACATGAACCGTTGAACCTGGACCCTCAAACTAATTTTCCCTAATATTATAGAAGTAATAGAACACATATTTGTAGTTAATGTAAGTCAAATCCTCCACACATCTCGTTTGAGTATACAATAAAGTGTACGTGGCAAGTGAATTTTCTTGGTATGGTTCGTGCTTTCAAACACAAAATCATCACAAACATAGGGTCGAACTTTTTTAACAATGATGATGGAAGTTTGATAATGCTCATAACCTGCTGAAGCAATAGAGAAAAATGGTTTAGTGAGGGTCAACATCAGGCCTCACTTGATGCTCATTATCTCTTGACGCTAAGAACCAATTTGGTTTTATCACTTCTTTATTCAAGAGACTTGGGAAGATCTAACAACATGATAATCTATCAGCATTTTATATTCGATCAATAAGAATAGTATAGAATCACTTCCCTTTTGTCACATGATTCACATTATGCATCAAATAAGGAGATTTATTGTATGTTTTTAGCTAAGTTTTTATGGTAGGACCTTTTAAGTTTATATTTGACTTTGAATGACCTTATAACCATATGCATATTGAATTGTGAGGTTATTAACACTTGATGATAATAAAGTTTTGCACATTTCTATTAAGGTTGACGCACAAGCAATTATAAGATCATGCATACTCAGTTCTAAGATATAGAATTGCATCAATTCAAACACAAAGCAGTACTTTCCTATTTAATTAAAACGAATTTAAGAACAAAACATAAGCCCAAAAACCTAAATTAAAAATAATACAAAACTTAAAAAAAATTAATAAAATAAAACAAAAGCCCAAAAACGTTACAACTTTACAAGACGGTTTACCAAGGCTCGGTCGAGATCCCATTTCATTAGTCCATCACACACGAGCGAGAGAGGCAGAGTGAGTGAGAGAAAGAGAGCGCGAGGCGCCAACGAATCCAAAAGCCTCCTTTGGCGCTCTACAGAGAGAAAGAGAGAGAGAAAAACTCGCCCAATTCCCACCGGCGTTCTCTCCTCTTCTTCTTCGTCTCTCCACTCTCCCCTCCCCCCAAATCCACCCTCAATTCCACATTCCCCGCCCCCTCCCCCCCCAATGGGCCAGCCCTCGGACCCCCCCTTCCGCCCCCCGCTCCTCCATCCTCCGGCGCCGCCCCCTCCAGCCCCCAGAATCGGCCCCGCTCCTTGCCAGGTCCGTTGCGCCGGCTGCCGATTGATCCTCAGCGTGGCCCCCGGCGTCACCGAATTCGTCTGTCCCGCCTGCAAGCTGCCTCAGATGCTCCCTCCGGAGCTCACCACCGCCTTCCCATTCCCGACAAACCCTAACCCTAGCCCGACCCCGAACCCTAACCCTAGCCCCAACCCTAATCCGAGTCCCGCCCCGATCCCCGAGCAGAATAGGGGGATTGCGCCCGGACAGAGCCCGAACTCCTCCGCCCAGGCTCACGGGATTGATCCTACCAAAATTCAGCTCCCTTGTGCCAACTGTAAGGCCATACTGAATGTGCCCTACGGCCTCGCTCGCTTCAAGTGCCCTCAGTGCTCTGTCGACCTCGCTGTCGATGTTTCCAAGATCAAGGAGCTCTTCCCTCGCCCGCCTCTCCCTGCTGAAGAGGTCAACGAGGTATTGTGTTTTGCTTGGTTCGATTTCTGCCTGTTGGTGGAATTCCGGATGAGAATTGTTTTGGTTGGTTCCTTCTACAAATGAGTGTAGGTTGTGACGTTGTGTATTAGCTGAATTGTATCGGAACAGGCACTGCATATGACTATTTTGGAAGTTAGTGTATTTAGTAGATGGTGTAAGATGACATATTCTGCAATTCACATAATATGGTGCTGATAATTGAATAGGGTACATTTGTAATATTGCTATGTAAATGGAACACTGTTTCATTAAGATTGATGATTGGAATACCATCTTCATTTTTTTGTTACTTCCCTGCACTATTTGTGTTGGCTGAGCAAAGTTGTTTGCATACATTTCAGTCTGCATTCATCTGTGATAATGCTTCTTACAGCTAACATCTAGTTTAGGTTCGTCTGGTTTGACTGACAAAATTTCTTTGACCATTCAGGTTGCCATTGATGTAGAGCGTGAAGAAGATGAAGGTGGCTTGGTTGGGGAGACTTTCACTGATTATGTGAGTATCACGAATTTGAGAAACCTCTGATAACATATTTACTATTGTTTCTTTTCTGGTGGTTTGCTATAGCCACTGATTTATTCTCTCACCTTCTTGCTACTTGTATTTTAATATGGAAATGAAACTTGGTCATCCTTTAACTTTTGTTAACCTCTTTTTGCAGCGCCCACCAAAGCTTTCCATAGGTCCTCTGCATCCAGATCCTGTAGTCGAAACATCATGCTTATCTGCTGTCCAACCTCCAGAACCAACATATGAGTTAGAGTTAAGGGATGAATTGGAAACTACAAATACACTCTCTTGTTTACAGATTGAGACATTGGTGTATGCCTGCCAGGTGACTTTATGCCTGCATTTCTAACTGTCCTTCTTTATTACACTTGCCTTGTGTTCTAATTAACTTGTTTTCTGCAACAGAGACATCTACAACATATTGAGAGTGGTTTCCGTGCTGGATTTTTCATCGGAGATGGTGCTGGAGTTGGTAAAGGTCGAACAATTGCAGGGTTAATCTGGGAAAATTGGCAACATGGGAGGAGGAAAGCGTTGTAAGTTCGAAAAATTGAATTTGGATGCTGTTAGTTATTTTCCGCACTTATTCATTTACTTGATAATGTTCTTATTACAGATGGGTATCTGTTGGTTCTGACTTGAAGTATGACGCAAGAAGAGATCTGGATGATGTAGGTGCATCATGCGTTGAAGGTAAGCTTTCAATTCTTAGTACTCTTTGACTATGCTCGACAGTGAGCTAAAAATGTGAGGTGTCTTTTACTGTGAAACAATAATGTGTAAATTGAAAGGTACCACTTCTGTTTGTTTTATTGTTAATTTTTGATATTAAACTTCATTTTAGCTCTAGGCATGAAAAAGCTTTTCCCCTTTAACAAGAATTTCATTTTCTTTTGTCATAGTATAAAAAGTAGTTCATATTAGCCTTTGATCTAGAACTTCTGGTCTTTTCCATTGTTTTATATTAGCATTGATAGCTTTCTTTTTAAAAACGAAACACTTGCTCTTTGAATGCAGTACATGCCCTAAATAAGCTGCCTTACTCCAAGCTTGATTCAAAGTCGGTTGGGATAAAGGAGGGTGTAGTTTTTATGACTTATAGTAGCCTTATTGCATCTTCCGAGAAAGGCCGATCTCGCTTGCAGCAACTTGTCCAGTGGTGTGGAACACAATTTGATGGCTTGGTCATTTTTGATGAGGTACATGTATTAATATTTTTCTAAGTGTGTGATCATGCAACAACAATCACTCATATTCTTGTAATATTGGGTTTTCCAGTGTCACAAGGCTAAAAATTTAGTGCCTGAAGCTGGTTCACAGCCAACAAGAACAGGTGAAGCAGTTCTTGAGCTCCAGGTTTGTACTTTTGTTTGGAAATAATTGGATTTAATCAAACACTCAAATATTGTTTTTGATCATATTTTAAATTGTTCTTGTAGTCCGGATTGAGAAGTTTGTGAACTATCTACAAAGCAATGAGTATCTCATCTGTTTCTTAACTGTGTCACATTACAATAGTATGCAGAATCATGAAAAGTTGTGCTACCTGTTTTTTAGTCTTACACTCTTATGGTTAAGTGTCATATGCTACCTGTTTTTTAGGATGTATATATAATATATAATAGTTGATCTGTTGAAAATTATGTGACTGGGAACAAATTCCTGCAAGTAACATATGCAATAGTTGATCTGTTGCATGCAATAGTTAGTCATTAGATGTGAGGGTTTTGAGATGATATGGTACGCAGTTCAAATAGCTGTTGTGGGAGATTAGGTAATTCTTTGCTTGGTGGTGTATAATGTTCTAGTTGTGAGCTCTTTGTTTCTTACTCTAACCGGCAGCATTGATGTTATGAAAACTTCATATGCCCTTTCTAGTAGGTATGCTGATCATTTTAGATTTGGTGCATGGTTCAGGGGCTTTGGGTTATAGTAGCAAGAGATTTGTAGTGACTTTTAATTGGTTTGGTGCTGATACTTTTTAAAAGCAATGTTTGCCGGCAATGGTGCATCTAGAATTCACTAGGAATTGAGGAGAATAAATGTTGAAGTTCTATCAGAAGGTTGCTGAAGCGCTACAAAGTGTTGACCAACTGCTTTTTCAGTGCAAGATAACTAAAAAATAAATTACAACAATTTGTTCAATTTCGTAAAATGAAGAACACCTATTTTTAAACTAGATTATATGTAGCTTGGGAAACTCTTTCCCCTTACTACTTTTTTCTTTAAGCCAGTAGACTTATGCAGGGCTTTGCTATGGTATCCTTACTGCATGTAATCCACCAGTTCTGTTGATGCAGTTATCTTCAATTTGCTTTGTTTCATAAATTGACGTGGCTTCATCATTAACTACAAATCTATTAGTAGACATTATAAAGCAGATAGGTTGCTCATGCTTGGGCACACAGGATAAGACACAATGAAATATGATGTTTCAGTGCTTTTGAAATGGTGTTCTAAAAGCAAAAACAGTTTTGGAGGATGTGTTCCGTAGAACATGGAGGAAATATAACTGTTTGATGTGCAATCTTTTTGATGATAAAAAGAAATCAAATGCCATAGATTAGGGTTCCTTGTCCCTCTATGTTTTGGCTTGTAAACGAATCAATACTATTAGGCATGTTGTAAAAGCATATGATATTGGTATATGTTCAAAACTTCTCCCTCTCTTTCCCCCTTTCTTCTTTTGAAATATCTTTTTTTTTTTATGCTCTTATTTGGCATCTTCTTGATTCAGAAAATTTCAAATCTGTTTACTATCCGTGAATATGTATGATATATCTATTTTTTTTTTTTTACATGTGATTACAGGAGAAACTTCCTGAAGCACGTGTTGTTTATTGCTCAGCCACTGGAGCTTCAGAGCCACGCAATATGGGATATATGGTCCGACTTGGTCTTTGGGGACCCGGTTCATCTTTCTTGGATTTCCGAGAATTTCTAGGTTTGTACCTTGCTTTCTTTGATGTTATAATGGCTCTAGAGTATAATCCAACTTTTTTTAATGCATCACATATCTAATGTGTTATAGTGGTCATCAGTGCTTGTTGTATGACAAATATTCATGTGTCTCATCAAGCTACAATCTAGTTGTTTATCCATGGTCAGTGTGGGAAATAAAAAGGATCTTGAACTTTAACCTCAGCGATGATAAGAATATCTTGGTAAAGGCAATTGAGATCTTCCAATGGGCAAAAGGACCGTATTTTTAGTCTTTGGACCATATTTTGCTAACTGTGAACTTTCTGTCTTCTTAGCACATTCATGCATGCTTTCCAGTGGTTTAATTTATCTTGTTGTTATTATTCTCTTTAATTAATGATTTAACATGCACTTCTGTTCGAGTTCATGAAAATTGTATTTGTCTTCTTATGACCAACTATATTACCTGTTCGTTTCAGATATTTTCTATTCAATACTTAGGCATGCCACATCATTTTTTTGTGTGTAGGTGCCTTGGAGAAAGGAGGAGTTGGAGCGCTAGAGCTTGTTGCCATGGACATGAAAGCAAGGTTCTAATATTGGTTGCCTTTTTAATCTATTTGTATGTTTGTGAAATCCTCACGTGCATCTTCCATCACTCTCAGGGGAATGTTCGTGTGTCGGACGCTTAGCTATAAAGGGACAGAATTTGAAGTTGTAGAGGCACCATTAGATGATAAAATGACGGTATGTATGCCTTTGTTTCTTACAGTGGATTTAAATATGTGGATGGTGGCTGTACCACTTCCAGTGAGCATGTCTCTTCTTGGTTGGTGGTAATATCATGTATCATGGGCGAGCTTGTGGAGATATGTTCTTAGCTAATGTAAAGAAGTGTAAAACGAAAGCGGTCACTGCTCTTGTAACTCTTTAGCCTAAATTAATAAACTTTCCCCTTAGTTGTAGTGCCATTGAATAAACAAGCAGCCATACTGCTTGTGAAGCTGTTACTGTGGTTTGTTCTTCACAGCTATTACTTCACCTTATTACCGTCTATCATTTATTTGCATGCCATGTTTGTTCTATACAGATAACATTGATACATAATATCCAAGATACAGTTTATATTTTTGGGATGGAGTAACAGAGAATATTTCATATCTGATTAGAAGCACTAAAGAAACCATCCTATAACAGAAAACTGTGGAAAACATTGCATAGTGCATGGACCTAGAATGACGTGCATTAGCAATCATATTTAACCAGAGTTTATAAGTATAAATGCACAATTTAAATTACCATTTCCATCATATTATGAAATATTTAAGATCTATCTGAAGTTGCAGAAATCAATCAGGATGTAATTGATTTTGAAGTAATCACATTTTATGCCTTAATTTTGAACAGCAGATATAAACATTGAAATTAGTGTGCACCCTATTAATTGTCTTTCAGTTATTTTGTTGCTTGGAAGCAAATAAAGAGGCTATCATGAAGTTTCCAGGGACAACAACATGCTTTTCCACCCTTAAGGACGAAGAAGCTACTGTTTAGTTAGCAGATTAACTAGAGAACCAGCAGATTAACATGAGCTAGAATTTTCAAAAGCAGCAAAAAATTTGAATAAGTTGGACTTACACTCACTCTTGTCTTAATCAAGAAGTCCGAGTAATCAAAGTAGTCTGAGATAGTATCGTGATTATTCAAATCTGTTTAAGATGGCAGGAGAGTTGTAATGATAGCTATTGAGTTGATTGAGATTTTCTTTGTTTATAATTGATTGGAGAGGACTAGGAACTTCTGTGAGTAGGTTTTTCATGTAGAGGATTAAGAAGGGGTTTAACTGTTTAAGCAACATAGTATAAGAAATATCATCTTGGAATGCTAGATTTCTTTTGTACAAAAGTGTAAGAAATACTTCATGTTGTGGTTTTCCTGGTGAGAATTTCAGGCTTCAGAGCCAGAATCTGTCCTTGAAAATCCATACTTTTGTTTGTTTAGGCAAGGACTCTGTGTCAGATTCTGGATGTTTCTATCATTGAGTTACTTTGATTTGTTGCATGTTGAGTGAACACTAATTCTCTTTATGGGACATTGCTAAAAAGGTTATAGCTGTATATCGTATTGGAAAATTTTGTCTTCAATATTATTGTTATCATTTTCTTTTTAAGCTCTGATAACAAGTCATATGATCAGGAAATGTATAAAAGAGCAGCAGAATTTTGGGCTGAGTTGCGTGTTGAGTTGCTTTCTGCAAATGCATGTCTTACAGAAGAGAAGCCTGCTCCAACTCAGTTGTGGCGCTTGTACTGGGCAAGCCACCAGGTCTGTCATTTACTCTTGTTGCTGTCAATCATGTTTGAGGCTTACTTGTCAGTGATTTGTATTTACTTTTCAACCTTTTTGCTGTTACAGAGGTTCTTTAGACACTTGTGTATGTCAGCAAAGGTTCCTGCTGCCGTGAAACTTGCTAAACAGGCATTATTGGAAAGCAAATGTGTGGTTATTGGCCTCCAGAGTACCGGGGAAGCGCGAACGGAAGATGCAGTCACAAAATATGTAAGTGTCAGTTTTTGCTTCTTCTGGACTTACAGCTGAAAGCCGACAACATTTTCAACTAAAACTTTCTTCTTAATACAATCTATTTTGAATAGGGTAATGAACTGGATGACTTTGTTTCGGGGCCTCGCGAACTCTTGCTCAAATTTGTGGAAGAAAATTATCCCTTGCCTGAAAAACCCGAGCCAGTTCAAGGTTTTAATAGCACTAACGTTGATTTGATGTCTATGTATTTTGCAACTATGTTTTGATTTGATATCACACTATAGGTGAGGATGGTGTAAATGAGCTTCCAAGGAAGAGACGTTCCTCGACCCCAGGTGTTTCATTTAAAGGAAGAGTAAGAAAAGTTACTAGGTGGAAAGAAATGAGTGATGAAGAGCGTGATGATGACTTTGGATGTGAGAATCTTGAGACTTATCTTCTCAGCATTATTGTCTGAATTTATAATGCATATTCATTTACTATTTCCATGTGATTTTGCAGTTTCCCCTGCTTGCAATTAGTAATATATTTTTTGCTTTTATTTAACTGACACAGCTGATTCTGATTGTCGATCCACTGAATCCGATGACGAGTTTCAGATCTGTAATATTTGCAACACTGAAGGGGTAAGCTTACCTTCATTTATTTGATTTATCTGCATGAATACTTTGTCTGATGTTTGATGTGCCCCAAAATGCAGGATAGGAAGAAAATGCTCCAATGTGCCTGCTGTGGTCACCTGGTTCATCCTGCATGTTTAGACCAACCAGGGTTGGATGTTGCCTCTGAAGAATGGACGTGCTTCTCATGTAAGCAAAAAACGGATGAATACCTTGAAGCCCAGCGTGTCTATATAGAAGAACTTACAAAGAGGTGATACTATTGAAGCTTGTGTCCTAACTTTTATGTTTCTGAAATGCATATTTACTTCACGGCTCAGCTTTTGGTACATTCTTTACAAATTCTTGTAAATATTTTTGTAAGTTTTATGATATATGTAAAATGCACCAGGTATGAAGGAGCTATTGAACGGAAAACAAAGATTTTGGATATCGTTCGATCTCTTGACCTGCCTAATAATCCGTTGGATGACTTGATTGATCAGGTCAGGCTATATTCTTCTTAATTATTGTGTGAATGTTCAATGTGGCTTGTCTATCTTGAGTTCAACTTCTCTTAGTTTATCATACCCGGAATTTCTATTCTTGAACTTATAGTGAGCTGCATTTGCTACTAGGTCTTTGATTTAAAGCTTTTGTTGTCATTGGAAGTTTTTTTCGCAGAGATTCATTTGACTTTGTAGTGAGCTGCATTTTCTGCTGTGTCTTCAATTTAATGTTTTCATTGTCATTGGGATTTCTTTTGTAGAGATTCATTTGAATTTTTTGTGATGAAATTTTGTGTATCTGTCAGGTTTTTTACATAATTGGTTCATGGCTGATATTTTTTCAATGGTTATAGGATCTTCCATGGGTCTCTTGAGAGTTAAAAGTTGTGTATGAACCAGTTATGGCTGTGTTCCGTTTTATTTGTCCTAATTATTTTCATCTATCTATGAATATTGGTAATTGTAACAATTCAATTCTATGCTCTGTTTTCCCGCTTAACCAGTGGGTCTTCTGCAGCTAATATCTAAATAATCAAGATATGTCTTTGCTTTTTAAGAAGTTATCATATTTCAATGCCCAATGTCGGTTTGAAAATTTTCTTGCCCATTTGACATCCTATTGATTATACCTAATATTCTTGCAGCTTGGTGGCCCAGATAATGTTGCCGAGATAACAGGTAGACGAGGAATGCTTGTTCGCACTGCTGGCAAAGGTGTTACATACCTGGCTCGAAACACGTGAGTTGGATAAGTCTTTTTGTCTATTCCATAGGTGAATGATATCATTGTTGTTATGCTCTCCTACATTGATGCAAGTAGAAGGACAATTTATTTCAAGTCCATCTATGGTTGTATCTATGAAGAATCCTCTCTTGCTTATAATTTTATAACTGAGAGCTTAGTTCAGCTGGATGTTGGTCCTGGTAGAAGAAGCACCATGTTAGATCCTTCTCGAGAGATTCCACTCTAGTCAGTTTTACTCTTCAGAAAATGATTGTTTTTAGTGGGTTATTTAACCTTTCACAACTAGACACTCGTATTAATAATGGGTTCGTGACCTCTGATCCATGTTGAAGTAGTCATCAAATTGTAGAAACGAGTTGTAGTCATAGTCATCTCACTTGTGACAGCCACATTTGGGTCAAGCTGCAAACATGATGGGCTATGAATGAAGTATATAAACAATTTGGGTCCTTTTTTGGCACAAGTTGCATAGTTCAGGCATAACAAATGAAATTTATTGAAAATGACAGTGCTACTATGGTAGCAACATAACAGTTCACGGACCAAATGTCTCAAAAGACAGCAAAATAAACGTGCAAGGGAATCTTTGGTCTGTTCATGATCCCGGTGAATTATTTCACGCGTTTTAGAAACCATTTTTTTTTTGGGGGTTCTCTAATTCTCGAGAATTGGTTAATAGTTGACATTTTTCTATGCAACCACATCTAGTTGATTGAAATATGATATATATCTTTACATAGTCTGAGGCACTAAGTAGTGGTATAGATTGGAATTTAGAGACTAATATATTAGAGTAACTACTTCGCTGCTTCGAGGTCTTCAGTTCTAGTGTAGATACAATATAGGTATACATGTTCCAATGCACCAAGTAGTGGTATAGATCGGAATTTAGAGGCTAAATTTTTAGAGTAGGTGCTTCAGGTTTTTCATTTCTTCTGTAGATATGCTGACATCTTTTGCGCCCTGGTTGCTTTTCTATAGGAAAGAAGTTACCATGGAAATGGTAAATATGCATGAAAAGCAGCTGTTCATGGATGGCAAAAAGTTTATTGCTATTATTTCCGAAGCTGGATCTGCTGGTGTCTCATTGCAAGCTGATAGAAGAGCAGTAAATCAGGTATGTTTATTCAGGTTCAGATCTCTATGAAATTTGGCCAGCACCTGTACTCTATTTGGAATTTTTGATGTTTTTTTTGGCATTTTACTCTTAATTATTTGCAACTCGTACTCAATTTCCCTTATAGAGACGAAGAGTCCACATAACATTGGAACTTCCTTGGAGTGCCGACAGAGCAATCCAGCAATTTGGAAGAACCCATCGTTCTAATCAAGCCTCTGCTCCTGAGTATAGGTACTTCTGCTCTTTTGCTATTGTTACAATATCTACCCAGACGGGTCCCGATGCTATTGGGATCTGGGGGTCAAGATGTACCTTTCATCTTTTGTAACTGCCTTTTGTTTCTAATTCCAGTATGCTATCTGCTGTATCTGTTGGATAACTTATGTGTGAAAGAAAGTATTAGTTGGATTGTAATTGGTATCCAGGGATTATCGTATTAGGTTCAAAGATAAGAAGCGATCTTTCCAAACACTAAGGGGCCGTTTGGTAAGAAGGTATTGGGTATGAAGGTATTGGGTTCTGGAATGGGAACCCCATACCTGGTGTTTGGTAGACTACTTTTATATTTTCAAACCCATACCTGAAACCTGATATGTATGGGTTTTTCAAACCTTTGCCCCCCCCTTGGGTTTGAGATTTCATACCGCTTGGAATGAAATTGAACCCTAACTCTCCCTTCACCAACTTCAGTCTTTACTTGCTCAAGAACACCGCTACTGAGATTGCCTCCTCTCTTCGATAGACATTCTCAAATCTTCATTCATCATCCACTTATCTTCTCTTTCATTATCCTCTTCTTTGCTCAATTAATTTCACGATTCTCCTACTGCTAGTTTGATTATGATCTTTGAAACTCTCTTCTTCTACAACCCAAATTGGGGTTTTGATTCTTGAAAATTTATAGGTTAATTCACAGAAAACAGTTGTTTGATTCATGAACACTTTCATTAAAGCTTGTATTTTAATTTCCTGACAAGTATAGAGTACAATGGAGTTATTTTAGTTTCTATAATGATGGATTGATTATTAATTTGAGAAAACAACTTTTTCCATTCAGATTGAAACAATTACGAGCAAGTTAGTATTAGTCAGTAGATGATTCCTAAATTGAAAGTAGGTTTGGAATACACAAGAAAGAAAAGCCTCCTAGGACTTGTTTTAATCGTTGATTTTGCTGTAGTGAAGTCTTGAGTAATGAATAGCTATATGCTGATTGATTGCTAAGAGTTCAAGGAATCAAGGATTTAGCTATGGTCAATTGTTTTTGTTGAAACTATTAGTTGTTTGATTGGTTGTTTTTTGTTTCTACTGAATTGTTGAATATCTGTTCGTGCCTAGCAATTGATTCAAATGCTCTCTAGCAATTAATTTTATTTATAACTTCATTTTAGGTTCCATGTTTTAGAATACCAAACAGTGGGTATGGGTTTGAACTTTATTCCAGGATACTAACCAAACACACGTTTATAGGAATGACATTCCAGACCCATACCTTCTCAACCCCATTCCTCATACCAAACCCAAACCCAAATTTATACCAAACGGCCCCTAACGATTATATTTGGAGATATTTTGATACTAGAGGCAGAACGATTCTGTAATATATAAGACACAAATGATGGATTTTTTTGGTTTGTGTGTGAATGAAGTTTCTGTTTATATTAGGATGTCTGTTTGACATCCTTTTTCCTCCTTAAAGTTCTCTTTCCTCAAGAAAAACTCAATTAACTCAAGTTCTCCCTCCTCAATAAAAACCATTGCATTTTTTACTTCTAATTTTCCAATATATTATGGTGCCTTAAAATGTTACGCTGAGAGAAATAATACTTGTTTAAACTACTCACATGTAAACAACTGAAGTTTGCCATTGTGTGAAATAAATAGACTTAAATCTGATTTTTATGTGTCGAGAGTAGAATCATCCAGAAAAATCTATCATATTCAGGCTATCTTGTTTATATTGTAAATTGAATCTCAGTTTTTGTATATGTCTTTTCCTTAGGTTACTATTTACTAATCTGGGCGGTGAACGGAGGTTTGCATCAATTGTGGCAAAGAGGCTAGAGTCTTTAGGAGCACTGACACAAGGGGATCGCAGGTGTGTTCAATTTTGATAAGTAATTTAACGAGATGCGTGCTCTTCGTCACGAATAGTTTTTGTGACTGGCTTATGTTTCGTTTTCTTTCCATTGTTTCTTTGCAGGGCTGGGCCTACATTAAGTGCCTTCAATTATGATAGTACATACGGTAAAAAGGCACTGATGCTTATGTACCGAGGAATAATGGAACAGGTTGTTTGTCATTTAACTGCAACTTCAGCTTGGACTGATTATATGTTGGTACTCATAATCATGTGTTTGCCCACTTGACAAGGACAGGCTGCATTACCAGTTGACCCTCCTGGTTGCTCATCAGAGGACCCAGAATCAGTTCGAGATTTTATTTCCAAAGCAAAAGCTGCTCTTGTTTCTGTAGGGATTGTTAGGGATTCAGTTTTAGGTAATATTTTGCTTTTCTACTTGACTCAGTGAAAAGAAGTTATAATGAAATATAAGATCTCGGAAGTCATGGATATAAGAATTACAATGTTGCAAAATTTAGTATAAAGTTGTCTCTATCAAGATGTCAAAGTAACGGAAATAAGAACAATGCTCTATCAAACTTGGCTACTGATGAGTTTGTAAAGAATATATTTTATTTATGAGGGAAAGGCAATGAATAGTATAGACTATGTTGCCTAGTTTCAGACTTTCTGTTGTAGAAGAATATTAGTGATACATGACTGACGTGCAATGCCTTAATTTTACTTGACTTTCTTTTTAATCTTGATGCGTATGTATATTTTGTGATTTTATCTCTTCAGTTCTTCTAATTTTGATAAACCTTAGAAAAGTTTCTTCATCCTTATTAAATCATGTTCAATCATTTGGAAAATCAGTTCTTTTCATTTATTATACTCTCATTCTGTCCCTAAAAAGTCTTAAATTGACATGACAAGGGCAAAAGCAAAATTACACTGACAACAGTATTATACATAATCATTTAACTCTATTTTTTATTAAACTATTAGTGATTTTTAGTGGAACTTTAACTGGCTTTATGATGCTTGGGGTTTCCTGTATTCTTCTGCCTTTTTCTGTATATGGGTCGGTAATTTTCTGGTGTTGACTTGTTTATGTAGTCAGTGGAAAAGAATCTGGGAAGATTTCTGGACGTATAGTTGACTCTGACATGCATGATGTTGCCCGTTTCCTGAATCGTTTACTTGGGCTGCCACCCGAAATCCAAAATAGGTAAGTTCTTTCTGTTATTTCTTATATGCTAAAAGAGCTCCGATTGTTGTTCTAAAAGTTTCGAAATGTTATTTTGTTGCAGGCTTTTTGAATTGTTTACTAGTATCCTTGACACCGTAATCGAAAATGCACGTTCTGAAGGGAATCTGGACTCAGGAATTGTCGACATAAAAGCTAACTTAATTGAACCACAAGGAACCCCGAAGGTTGTAATACTGTCATGGTATTTGTAGTTGGAGATAATTTGTGTAATATACGTCCTTAATTTAAACGTTCAATTCGTGCAGACTGTACATGTTGATCACATGTCTGGTGCACCAACAATGCTCTTCACATTTACTCTGGATCGTGGTATGGCGTGGGAGGTAAACATAAGCTACATGTACCAATCTCTTTATTTTTGATGATTTTAGTGGGTTTAACATTCTAACATTCTGTATATATGTTTGATTTATAGTTTGCTTCTAATTTGCTTGATGAGAAACAAAGAGGAGACCTTGGCTCCATACATGATGGTTTTTACGAGTCCAAGAGGGAATGGCTGGGGAAGCGTCATTTCCTTTTGGCCCATGAAAGGTCCGGTACTGTTTCTGCTTTTAGTTCTTGTAACTCATGTTTAAATAAAGCAAGCTATATTATCACGGAAAATACTGTTTTGAAAAACGTATGTATTTTGTCATGGTTAAAAAGAACAGTCACGAGTTATGGCCAGATTCCCATTAGTAACATTTGCGAGGCCGCTTGCACAAGCTGAGGTGGCAGCTAGTAAATTTTCTTAAGCTATTCCACTGGTATGAGTGGGCGAAGAAGCTGGATAAACCACTTCAATATCTGTCGTTGCACAAGCAAATTTTTGAAAGAAATTATGGCATTTTTATCGTATCTCATTTCAAAATTTTCCTATTTTCCGTCTCAAGCTGTTCCAAATATGCTAATGTTTCCACAGTAGTGATCCACTTATTTTTTAAATCCAAAATGACCTGGAAAATCTTAGTTTTGCTCTCTAATTTGACATGTTTTATGTATATTTGTATTTCAAGAGTGTCTGGGACCGTTTATTCCCTTTGGCCTGGGCCCCTGGGTAGTTCTGTCATTTTGTGGATAAAAGGAATGGTTAAAATGCCTAAATTATTAGTGTATGCCACTAATTACAATCTGCTCAAAATTTGTGCGTCATATTTTATAACAAAATTTGTAGAAGCAGACGGAACCTTCTAATTACCGTAGGAGTTTGTAATTCCTTGTCACTCCTAAAAGGAATACTTGGTCCGATAAGTAAGTTTCAATATACTCTGGTGACGCATGGAACAAATAGAAATAAAGTTTTTTATCCTATCCAATATGTTAATAGGATGTATTTACTTCACGAGACCTCATTTTAAATAGGAATTTCCAGACTACAAGGTTTGCTCTTTTTCCTGCACTGAGGTTGTGCATATATTCCTGTTCTAACATACTTTCCTAATGGCTGTGCAATAAACAGTATTATATTAGATTGAGCTTCTTACCCTTCCAATTTGACACTAAAAGGTATTTTTTTTGTCTGATCCAGGTTCATGAAATACTCTCAACCCTGGGTTTGCTTTCTATAGTCTAGTCAATCAACTTATTTTTTGTCAACTTCAGGAGTATTTCACAATAACCTCACATCAACTCTTTACCTAGGCTTCCACCTTGATTAAATGCCAATTAAAGCTTAGAAGGGTAATAAAGAATCGACAACCAGGTTTGTGTAACTCAAATCTTCCTGAGGTCTGGGTTCATTCACTAGATCATAATAGCCTAGCATTACCTTCTATCTACTTGGCCACCTTGGCTGGAGTTAGAAACTTAATAAAGGCTGAAAAGAGTAGGATTTTGTCATACAACATATTCAATTACTCTAAATTCCCCTTGCCTCGGATTATACTAATCTGCTCAATAGAATCCTGCTAATTGATTAATGTCTCTTCTTCAACATCCGGGCACATCAAAGTTTGTTTCCTCCACCACCTTGTAAGTCTTTAAAGCTAAAACGCCGAAGCGGCATCTTATTGGACATTAGGTTCATGTATCCCACAAATGTCATGGGGAGTAGGTCCGCTCCCGATCAATTAAGTTAATACACTAATTACAATTCTTTTTCCCAACACCATACCACAATAAACTCTCATCAAGTTTCCTATTTCTGCTGGCACCTTGTTTTAAGTCCTGAAAACCTAATTTTGCCAAAAAGGGTAAATTTTCACAAAATATCTAATCCTTACTGGCTTTGGGTCTGCTCGCTGGACTACCACTAGCGAATTATTCTTTTCTTGTGTCTCATACTTGTGTCTACTCCGCATTTGATTAGTGAGATAACAACCTGAAAGCGAAAGTGCTAAATATGTTGTTAATAAGTGCCTTCAAGAAATATCAAGCAAAAGTCTAGATAAACATGATAATGATAATAGTGCAGCTGTACTATGAGAAACTTATAAATATTGTCATTGGAAGTAACTTGTTGACTGTTGCCGCCTTAACTTGATTTTTGGAGTCTGATGATTTTGATATTTATGTGTCTGTAACCCGTGTTTAACAGTTTTGATGCTTGTAAATTTAAGTAATATTACTGTTATGATGTGAATGTGTCTAATGCAGTGGTTAGTATTGTTCCTGTACCGTACACATACGCAGTAAAGATCTTGCATCTTTATAGAGACATGAGACTTTTTTACTTTTGCCTGTGTGCTCGAGTAAGCTTATAATTATTGTCAACCAAAGTTGTGTGGGCCAACCACCATCTGAGTATGGGTAAAACTTTGTTTCATGTAAGATTTACGACAGGTTACATCAAGAAGTTAGAGATGGTCTTTAGTGTTTGGTCAATAGGTAACTCTGCATACAAAATAATAATTGTTTGAGAATCATCATTGCTTTCAAATTTAGTGAAGCCTTATTCCAACAACCCAGCAAGTTTAGATTTGGATTTGAGTGCTAAGAAAATCTGTTGCCTGGTGGGGGGTGGGGTGACCAGAGATTAGAATGTGAATAGTCGAGACAGAGACCTGCCTGGTCTAGTGGTTGACCAGGATCGTAATTGTTTGAAATTCACTGTTGAAGACTAGAGGAGAAGTATACTCGAAACTGGATAGTCTACCTGTTTGAAGTACTGTTTCTTGTCTCTGGTATATGTTCTGACAAAATTCTAACAAAAAGAATCGTAGTCCTGAAACAGGGATAGAATTCAGTTACTTTGTTTAACGTTGTAACTTAAATTAGGCATTTCTGCTCACTTCAATGTTCCCAAAACAAGCTTAAGGGACCGAAGTTGGATGTGTATTTGTGTCTGAGGCTCATGGTTGAGGGTGCTACTTTCTAGATGCATGCATGTGTGTGTATGTGTGTCTATGTATATATTGCCATTTTTGAACTGGAGTGGACGATTATAAGTTTTTATTGTTTCAATGAATGGAAGCTTAGTTTTCAGCATATGTGCTGTTTATTGAAATGTCTTTTTTTGGCTGCTGGATGTCCTTAACCAGTTCTATAGTTCCACTGAATGAAAGCCTAGGTTGTGGCATATGTGCTGCTTATGGAACTTTCTCTTCTTCTGTTGGCTATTCTTAAGCAGTGCATGTTGCTATCTTATTGAATCCTTATGTTGATCTAAATCTGATAATCTTTACATGGCTTTATATATTTGTATTTCTTTGTTGAACTGCTATATATCGGTTCAAAACAAAAAAGATTAGGCTTTTTTACCAAAATAAAAAAGTACTATAGAGCTGTAAGATATGCTTTACTTCTGACGAATTTGCATATGCCTTTCAGTATTGTATCTGGGATGTTTAAGATTGTCCGTCCTGCTATTGGAGAGGCTATAAGGTAACAAAAAATTGTCTCGATGTGTGCTTTGTAAGGAAATTTATGTTTTGTTATCCATTTATACAAGTATATCTTCTACTTCTATTCAGGGAGATGCCGTTATCAGAACTTAAAAGTAAGTACAGAAAGATATCATCTTCGGAGAAGGCTCGCAGGGGTTGGGAAGAGGAATATGAATTATCATCGCAACAGGTAATTCTATGGAGTGTTTTATGCTTTGGAATGTAATGTTAGGGGAATGGTTTTCTTCTGTACGTTGTAGTGTAGGTTTGGGCGCTATGTCTGATAGTGATGGTTCTAAATTATAGTTCATTTTTTATTCTTGATTGAATGGTTTTCACGTATATGTTCTTGAAGATTGCCGTCGTCCTAGTTGCATACCTACATCCATCCGACATAAATTCTGCACTATGCATGGCATTGTCCTGGTCTTTCAATTGCATGACATTGTCCCGGTCTTTTGTCAACATTTTTTGTTTTATTTTCTTGGCAAATTGGAAATATGTATGTAGCTGCAAACCTACACATATATATTTGATTAGGACCCCAACTGATATTGCATCAATAAAGCATTATGATCATCTGATGTTGCATGGAGCAACCCATGCTGATGTTTACCATACTGCTCTGTGATCTGACTGGGTGAAACCGTGTGGGGCATTATAATTCTAGGACTCCTAGAATAATAGTTTTTCCTCTGTGTTAGCAGTCAATAGTTGCTTATTTCTTATACTCTGTTAGCAGTGTGCATGCATGGTCCCAAATGTATTATTTCAGGAGTTGCTTATTTCTTATACTTACCTGTGTTAACAGTGCATGCATGGTCCCAAATGTAAGGTTGGTGACTATTGTACAGTTGGTAGAAGATTGCAGACAGTAAATATATTAGGTGGCCTTATCCTTCCTATTTGGGGAACAATTGAGAAAGCACTTTCAAAGCAGGTAGGTGAATTTACTTTTTGTTACCTTTATTCCGGATTTTCTCCTTAGCTCAAGATATTTAGTGAAGTAAGTCTGTTGTGCTAATTGTTTTGTCTATGTTTCACCAGCCTAACCTTAATGAGCGAGCACCCAGTGCTCTTTTGAATTTTTTTTTTCATTCTTAAGGCTTGGCCTCTATTGGTCACCTACTATTCACACATGCTGCAGAAACTATCTGAGAATGTCACACTATGATTCCTGAGAATTTGGGGAGTTAAATGTGTGGATCAATGCTGTCAAAACTCTTTATGTGTATTGATTGGGATGCTTTTTTTTTTTTTTTTTGGATGCTCGGTCTTGATGTTTGCTACTTTGTTTTTAAAGTGAGGACTTTTTAACAATTTGAAACAGCGACATGCTTTGGGCTGTTTCTTTCTGATTTTTGTTAAGTCACTATGGGTTGTTTCCTAAGTATTTAAAACTTTGTCTTCAGTATGGGCATTTGCAATCTTTATGTCTCTATTATATTCTAAAAAATTTCAACAGTAAAGTTGGCTATCAAATCTGCTATGGTTTTGGCAAGTATGAATGCCATGTAAGTTCTGATAGTTTGTCCTACCTATTGACTCTGTTCATAACCATCTCTACCTGCAGGCACGCCAGATTCATAAGCGAATTCGTGTTGTACGAATAGAAACCACCACAGACAACCAGCGGATTGTTGGTCTTTTGATTCCAAATTCTGCAGTGGAAGCTGTTCTTCAAGGTCTTTTTCTTCCGCTTTATGACTCATAAAAATCTGATTTGCTTTGGAATTAAAATATTGTCATCAAGAGAACTCTATCGAGTTGTCTGTTTCTCTGAACTAGGGGCGCAATGGCATCTATTGATTTTATAGTACTCTGCACTCTCCTTGCTTTTGGACTTACCCTGATTTTTATTTATTATTAGACTTTCCCTTTTCTTCCAATCTCCAGGTTTATCGTGGGTTCAAGAAATTGATGACTGAGACACAACAGATCGGGTGTCTATACGTGTTCTTGGCAGCATCAGTTTGTAAAAGCCCAGTTCATCTTCAGAGTACAATTCCCACCTATCAACAGAGTTCAGTCGTGCATCGAACTTTGGTAGATAGCGTCATAGCAAAGCTAATTGGTTTTGCTGCACCAAGCAAAATGGCATTGTGCAGCCAAACGTTGTTGTGTAGCTGTCACTAGCGAAAGAAAACTTCCATCTTAGTGATTTATTTTCCCTTGTAAGTTGTAAAGCTGCCAATGTCATTTATTGAGTGCAATGTAATCAAACAAACATAGCTTCTTAGCCCATTTTAGCCCAATCAAAACAATGTAACAGTCGAAGAAACCTTATATTTATTCATATTATATTATATCAAAAGAAAAACATTCATCATGCGAAATAAATATCCTTGTGAAACAGCAAAGCAGTTACATTACAGCATAACTCTTGGAGATAGAAAGGGATCAAGCCTCTAGCAAACAAAGGGAACGTCAGTATGGTCGTCACTGCAGTAAAGCCCTGGCTTTTGGGTAAAGCCTTGCCTCTTCAACAGCTTCCTCGCCTTCGTGACAAGCTCGTGATTTGACACGCTCTCATCCGACTCAGCAAGTATCGTCTGAATTGCATTACTGAAAGCTCCATAAGCACCCTTTGCACTTCCCTGTGGGCTAGCATCTGCAGAAGTCTGATCAGTTTGGCAACCACTCAGCAAAATCCCATTCGCGGGCATAACCTGCCTTGCAGCCCCAGCATACGCTTCTTCTTTTCTCCCCATTTTTGTTTGCAATGCAGGCTCTGCAAATCCTTCATTCTCATTCAGCTTCTGTTTCATGAACTCTTGTGCAAGACCACCCACAAGTGACAATAAATTTCCTCCTTCACCGTCTCCATTTCCACCTTCATTTCCTTGCAGCTTGTTCAAGATCACTTTCATGAACTTCTTCACCTTCGGGCTCGAGTCTTCCCCGAACACATCAAAAAGCGTCGGCCTCAGCTTGCCGACATCAATGTCGTCCTTTCCAGTCTTCTGCTTCAGGATATCTATAAGAGTTGACAAAGGAAGCGATTTGCTCTTGAGGTATCCGTGTCGGTCCTCATACCCTTCCTCCACCACTCTGAGATCATCGCTCGGGTGGCTGAGGTGGCGGTGCAACTCCGAAGGAATGTCGATCCCACGCGACTCGAACGCGTCTCGAACTGAGTCCTTCATTTTCTGCTTGAAGAAGCTAGAAATACCATGGTGCCTGGGCTCATCCTCTTGGTTGGCTGTCGTGCTCTCACCGATCTGCTCTTTCACATCGTCGATCAAGCCTCCGCTGTGGCACGAGTCTGAGACGATGGTGAGACGGCACCCCTCAGGCACCGCACATACTAGCTCCTTGAAATCATCGTCTGTGTTGAAATTTTCGCCATTAGTTTATAATAAATCATCAACCAAACGAAAGAAACATTCCACATTGTCCTCATCTAAACATCTCTAGTTCAGAAACTTTTCAATAATTCTGAGAATTCAGCCCTAGCAATCACAATTAAACCGTAGTGTTCAAAAACAACAGGTTAATCGACATAGACTTCCAAAATTGGAGATCGAATACGAAACCAGAACAGCCACATCAGGATCGGATCACAAAGTCAACGAAATCGGAAACGGATCACGAAGAACAAAGAAAATCAAATGGCGAAAAAGGAAGGAAGGAAGAAAGACAGACCGGTGATGAGATTCATATCGGTAGGGACAATGCACTCATCGTAGCCGGTGTCGTCAGGCTCGCCGGTCTCGGCGGGGAGGCGAGTTCCGTGGCCGCTGTAGTGGACGAAGAGGAAGTCGCCGGGGCGGCCGGATTGGATCAGCCGGTGGAGAGCTCGGCGGATGTTCTTGCCGGTGGGCTGAGTGGAGGAGGGATCGGTGTCGATGAGAACCTCGATGTGGTCAGGGGAGAAGCCGAAGCGATCGATCAGACAGCGTTGCATTCTCATGACATCGTTGATGCATCCCTTGAGCTCCGCCTTGGTGCCCTGGTAGTTGCATCCGATCAGCACTGCCTTCTTCCCCATGGAAATGAGACTGAGATCTGGATTCTGGATTGTTCGATTCGGAATTTGGTTGATTTAAAAACGTTTTGTGCAGGGAATGGAGGAGGTGGGATTGGGATGCAGAGTACCTTTTATGAAACGGACCGATTAATGGTCTTCCTCGCAATTATTAATGGGAGGGTATAATTGGCAATTTACTTTTTAAAAAGGGTCAAATTGAATTTAAACAATTGATTTAGTGCGTGAACATGTTTGTTGGTGTAGGTGCATGAATTGCCCAAGCATTTCGAGTTAGGCATGTCAAAGTAGGGTCTGCATTGTAAAATCCTTTAATTATTGACATACTTCGTAGCTTTTATGTTAATCACTTATGTTGTATAGTTTCTTAGAATAAATCTTGTTAAAGTTATCCATCGTTCAGTTTCGAACTATCAAAATTAAGTTTAATGAATTTGTTTTCTGGTTTTTTTCATGTTGTCTTTTTATTTTTCTGTTTTGGTTTGCTCGGACTTCTTTCATCGTCTTCTATATATTTCTTTGATATTTTCTAGTTGCTGATTTGGTCTGAATATATTTGGGCATGTCTTTGATTTCAATATCAGCAGTTTATTGGAACACCTTTAAGTTCCTTTGATGCCACAACCACCGCCATACACTGGCCAACTGATGTAGTTCTGTAATCATGTTTCTGGGTGTTTTATCTATGACTCTATGATATCATAATTTTGTTTTACTCTCCTATTATTGGGTTAATTTGTTGGATAATGCACTTTGTGTGTGGACAATCCACGAACAAATGCCCGCTCTATTGCACAATATGCAATCTTGGGGAATTGTCACACGTTTTGCTCACAACATCTCTTTAGTTGATAGACCATACATGTCTATTTTCCAGCATATATATTATAAAATATGTAACTTTAATTTACATGGCTTGAAAGAATGAACTTTTTATTCATGTAAGTCGTAAATTTATTGAATACTAATTTCTTTAGTAATATATAGTCTTCATGAGACCTAATTGTGAAGGCATACTTTTTTATTTCCTTATTTACATTAAAATTCTTTAGTATAATTATTTCTTCGGAAATTTCACATGGTAACCCCGAGGTTTACCCTTATTCATAAGGTGTACTAAAGTTTGTGATATTTCATACGGTAACCTTGAGGTTTATATAAAATTCGCATAATAACCCTACATTATGTACAAGTTTTATCACAAGTCCAAAAAAGTCAATATTAATTTTAACTATTAAAGTTGTGAAAAAAAAAACTTAAAAACAAAAAAGCTCTTAAGATTCTACACGTATAATATTAAATATCTCATTTGAGTTATTATTTAAAAAATAAAACTCCATTGATCAAAATTATATAATCTCTTTATTTAATAAAGAATGAACAAATAATTTAAGTTTTGATTGAAAGTTTTGACAATATAAGTAATTCAAAATTTCTATTGTTTTAGTTAAAGAAAGTTTTGTACAAATAACTTGAAATGTAAATATTTTAGCATTTTGATATTTTACATTATTTCCTTTATGAGGTAAAGTAATTAACTTTGGTAATGTAAATAATTTAAACTTTTCATTGGTCAATGACATCAATGGAAATTCAAGAAAAAACGTAATGCATTTATTTAATTTAATCAATAGTTTTTTTAAAATATATAAATTAAAAAAGTTGTTAAGTTGTTTATAAAAATAAGTTTAAAAGGTTATAATACTTTTATAATGTAGTTATATTTATTGCCTTAAAATTATATATTATAACTAAATATAAATATATATATATTTATCAATTATTGTTATAGTTAAATTTTTTTTTTACTATATTAAAACTTAATAGGAAATATAATTCATCTATTTGAGTCGATAACTATTTTAAATTTTGCATTCATGACCACTTGACCATTGAACATTGAAATTTTTTAATTATGTACATTATAAATTTTTTCTTTTCTCATATAAGAAATAATTAATGTAAATTATCAAAATTTTGAAAATGATTTAATATTGGAAATTTATGCAAAAAGAAAAAAAACTTAATTAATGTAATGAAACTTTGAGATGTTAAACAATGTATATTATCAATACTTTAAAAAGTAACTATTTGATCATATTTTATTGATTAATTTATATGATAATAATATGAATAGGATTGATTAAAGCAATGCAAAATTATTTTATTATAATATTTAATGTTAGTGTTGTATAATTTATACGTGAAGAATCATCAAACCCTTTCTAATTTTTTATTTTCATTTTAATTTCGCAAATTTAAGGATTAACATAAATTTTAAGCTTTTGGGCATATGACACAATTTGTATATATATTAGCGTTATTGCGCAACCTTTGTATAAATTTCAAGGTTAGCACGTGAAATATGTAAAACTTTAGTACATTTCACGAATAAAGCTAAACCTCAAGGTTACCATGTGAAATTTCCGTTATTTATTTCTTAGTTAAATCAAAAATAAAGTTGTATTCTTTTAATATCTTTTTTAGTTAATTAAATAATAAATGTTGATTTTTTAGTTTTTGGAATTGAAGTAGAAAAAATTTGGAGAATATAACTTTTGCTTTAAGAGAAAATTTTAACATAAGTGTTGGAAATGCTCTTAAATTTCATATATTGTAGTGTTGGTCCATCAAACTGATAAACATAGGATCACTGGAACCTTTTTAGGTTGACCCATGATAAGCAGCAGGACATGTCATCATAAATAGAGCATATTGTCATAAAATTCCAAAATGCTAGAAATTTTTATAGCTTTGTTAACATTTTTCATTTGCAACTAAAAGCCCCTGAGAATAGTTTCAAATTTGGATAACTCTCTTGGACAACATAAACCCGGAGACTAGTAGAGTTTCAAAAGTGGGCCGGATAACTCTTCTGGACAACAAAAACCAAGGTATAGAACAAAAGGCTTAGTAGAGTATGTAGCAAAATTGCCTCTCAAGAGGTTTAGTAGAGCATGCAACAAAATCAAGAGGTATATCAACAGGAACAGTAGAAACTAAGATAAAGCACCAGAGTAGGTTGCAACTTGAATAATTCGTCTTTCTTCAAATTCTTGAAAAACAGCATCCAAAAACATGTAAACGCGGTAAAACATTTACATTAAAACTAAAACAGGCCAAACAAAACTTGGCATATGTAGAACTACGAAATGCAAACAAGTAATACCCATAAATTCATGATTTAAGATGGTTGAAAATAGAAATAAAGGTGTCATCTAATAAAAAGAATGTTTCAAAGAAAAGCACCGAACTATACAAGCTAACAAAACAATCTAGTTAACAACCAGTAGAATAAGAGCATGTGCAATGGTGAGGATTTAACATCCTCTTAACACTCTCTCACCTCTTAGAGGACATTCTTGTTGTTGTGAATAAATGAAAGAGGATCCTCTTTTAAAGAGGATTGCTTGAAATCCTCACCTTGACCCTTGTGTAAAAAAGCAATCAAGATCCAATTACTTGTTGATATGTGAACAAACTTGCTTTTTTTATTTCGCTTCCATTTACAAATAATAAGTTCTAATTATGGGTTAAGAAAATTGTGGTATTATTTTTACAAAAAATAACAAGAACGCTCATAGATTTTTTAATCTATGCAAAGAGTCTAATTTTGCCCTATTTTCACATAAATCTTCCTTTTAATTTTATTTTCTATTATAACAATTTATATTATCAAACAATTGAAATATCTTTTTGTACTTAAAAAGGTTTTTAATAATTTGATTAGGTAACTAAAATTACAAGTATAATAGATTTATTTTCTATGTTGAAAATTATTGTTATTTCGTGTAGTATAGATAATTATTTATATATTAATTATGTTGAGTTGGTTAAATAAAAACATTTTATTATTAATTAGAGTAAACAATTTGTTAAAAATGTTTAATTGACATAAATTATGTGTTTGATGTATATGTAAATGTAGAAAAAAGAAAACAAAGAGGATACTCTTTGTTGTAGAAGAAAATAGAGAAAGAGTATGAGGATGAGAAATGCGATAGTGAGAAATGAGATAGATGAAAGAGAAAATGATGTGTCAAGAGGAGAAAAGGAGAGAAAAAATTGAGAGAGGATGGAACCTCCTCTCTATTGCACATGCTCTAACAGTGTTCAAACAGAAACCAACCTAATTCTAAGAAGTTGATAGTACAAAGTTAAAATGTGCCAAATTCCAACCTTGCATAACTCCAAAAGGATAAAAAAAAACAAGGGAAAAGGCATAACAGATAAAGAAATATAACAATGTTGGAATTGAAATAAAGAACCTAGTAAGAAAGTGATAAGAAAAGGAAGTAGAGTTTAAAATACAAGCCCATCGAAAGTTGTATAAGACACAAGTCCTAAGATATGAAAACAAAATATACAATTGGGAAACAAATCAGAATTAGTGCAGCTTCATGGAAATAGAAAAACTAACCTCAAGTCGTTCTCAAAACTTATCAAAACAATCCTCAAGTCATCCATAGTGACATTTCCAAGTCCATTGATTAAGCCATAAGTGACCTCTAAAATTGGAAGTTGTGAGCAATATAAACAATTAATATAACTAAGCATTAGTACTTGGACGGATCAAGTGTATATCCATATATAGAAAATTATACTTTGACAATCTTACGCAAAATATTTCCAAATACAGGCGACTTCAAGATATCTGACAATACATTCATCTCTATATTAGTCCCATTAGAAATATTAGTAACAGTGAGTTCCTCAGATTCAATGAACATGAATAGAATTGTTGCTTGTACATACAATTAAATCACATAATGAAAATACTCTCAAGAAATAATTTCAGGTGAGAGCCTAAAGAAATAGAAGTATGTTGACATGCAAAATGCAAGCATAATAACGTATTACTCCAACCTCACCTTCAAGTAAGAGACACCAAGTTCAATTTTACCAATATCAGTACGGAATGCAAGAGTGTAATGTGATAACTGATCATGCCAAGTTATGGAAGAATTTGGCTTGTCAGCCTCCCAAAAACCTCGAACTTCCTCTTCATGTTCTGAAGTTCAAGAGGTAGTCGGACAACGATCTCTTGAGCATAGCAACTATAGGCTTCACAACAAAACCAGTTTTTGAGATTGATTGCATTGACTTTTACGTCTGGACTACTTAGAGGGGAGAGATCATCAAGGAACTTCTTAGTGCTTTCTTAAAAAACTCCAACTCCTACATAAAAAAAAATGAGAGAACAAACCTTTATTAATCGGATAAAGGACAAATACCTATGTAGAATATTAAAAATATCATTGTAAGACTTTAACACTGAGTCAACATCATTAATGCGCCTTCTTGAGTAAGCTTCATTCTGATGGAAGAGAGAAGACACATTTTCAAAATAAGAGAAGAACATAATTACCTTCTTCCAAACAAATTTCTCCCTCTTAAGAACTGATAGTCCTAAAACATTTCGGCTGATAAATATCTTGATAAAAGTTTCACCAAACACACTATAATCTTCCACATCAAAAACCTTGCTTAGGTCACACATCTTAATGACATCATCCTTTGTGGGAGCAGACACAATGTTATTAAAACAATAAGTTGTATTTTTAAAAACCTTTAAGTTTATTACGATTTCAAAAAAATATATATATTGAACTTTTGTTTGGCACTGGATGCCACAAAACATTTGTTACACAAATTCTGTATAACATTCAGTGCAGCACAAATGGAGGGGTTAATAAAAAATGGGAGTGCGCAAATAATGGTCGTATTTTTAGGATTGTCAATTTTATTTAATTTGATTTAAAAACACAAGATAAATGTAGTATAATTTTTGTTACTAAGATACTTTCATATAAATAACCAAATTGAGACGTCCTCTTGGCCTCGCTCGATTGGTCGTTTCCTATTAGGTTTTCATGATTCTATTTTCGCTTATTTGATTTTCAAATTTGTTGAATTCTTTTTTTTTTTTTCCATGCATTTAGGACTAGAATATTGAACGCCTTCAAAACCCTAACTTCCAACTCTTGCCCCTATTCACGTATGATGAGTTAATCTTTATATGAATATCTTCATCAATTTCTAATTCCAAATAATTATAGTAAGCATTTAATAACTGTTGGATCGTGTTAGTAGTTAAGAGTCTAAGGACGTACTTAGAGTAGCATCTTTATGCAGCGGAAATAACTTGAGCATGAATAAAACACATATATAAGGATAAAGACGGGACAAGATATTTATAGAGGAACCCCACTAAGACCAACTAGTCCTTATGGGTAAACCTCTACCTCCGCCGATCCTAACCTATCAAAGGCTCATGGGCAAGTGAAATTTATAAGGCTCCTTAATTGATTTAATGTATCACTAACACTAGAAACATATTGTAATCTCATCACCGATAAAACTTACTAAGGTTTTGGACTTTTGTATTGTTGTAATAATAATAAAAACACAATACCCGACAAAGCTAGAGTAACAAAAGTATGCAAAAACAGATTACAAAACTAGTGGAACATGATTAATGGGATCTCCAAGAAGTGTAAGGCATGCAATAATTTGATCTATAAATGGGTCTTATGAATTTCTCATGCAATAAATACGAAATACAAATATTAATTCCAAATATGAATACTTGTATGACATCGAATATGAAACACATATATTTAGACATTGGAGATTTTAGATTTAGAATATAGATAAAAGAAGTTAACAATCATCTTATTTTTTATAAAAGAAGTTAATAATAATAAAAAGGCTGTTTCTAAACAACACACATGTGCCTTTTCTAACTAGCGCCCACCTTACTATTATCCATATATATGTAAATTTGTCCAAAATTTCACCCAACCATTCTCATTCTTCTATCTCCTTCGGTCCTTCCTCTTCTCCTCTTCTCTTCCTCTCCTCCATTCTCTCATCAAATCTACTACATATCACAAGTTATATCAAGCGATCTTTCTACAAATCAAGTTTACAATCACTTGAGGTATGCTTTATGTCAATTTCAACAAATTTCATATACCATAGTTTTCTACATTGATTGAATTTAGGGTTTTTGATAGTTAAGGTTCTTAGGGTTTAGGATTGTAAAATTCAAGTGGGTCTATGAATCTAAATGGGTCTAATTAAATGAGTCTCTATTATATTGGAAACCATTTTCGTAATGTCCAGCTTGTTTTCGTATGAATCGTTTTGGTTCGCTGCCATCGTCGGATCTTTGGGGAAGACGAACCAGCATGGCCTTTACGGTAGAGGGGCCTCTGACCTTAAAGGCGGGCGCGCGAGCTGCCGTTAAGGCAGAAGGGTCGCGAGCCTTAAAGGCTGGAGACCCCCTTGCCGTTAAGGCAGAAGGACCGCTGGCCGTAAAGGCTGGCGTGCCCTTTGCCATTAAGGCAGACGGGTCGCTGGCCTTTACGGATGGACTCTTTCAATTAAGGCAGACGGGTTACTTGATTCTATGTTGTTTTCCTTTTCAGATGTCGACTCGTGAAGAGACGAGTAGATCAGCTCGTCATCGTCGTCATGAAGCGCATAAAGATCAACATGTAGCTCAGGCTCCTCAGACAAACATTAACATTTATGGTAGGAAACATCGACGGACTGTCATGTTCACTGACTCATAGCTCGCAACAGTGGGCAACTCAAAGTACGAGGTTCAGACATCATCTTACGAGACACCGTTTATTGAGACTCCGATTCAGACTTCGTATATTCCATCTCCTCAGCTTGGAACGTCGACTTCATGGGATGGTACAGGTTTTGCTTCACAGAGCACCATTCCGTCACCTAGGTCTGGAGTATCTACTTCTTAGACACGTGATGCTACAAGGGGTGGTTCACGAGGCATTGAGCACACCACCATATAGAGGAGACGGAGCCGAGTTATCCGAGACATCCAGCCGATGTTGACTAGTTCATTACCTGGAGGCCCAGAGAACGTAGAGCTCCTATTGGGATTTGAGGAGCATATAGCCTGCCACATCTACTCGGGCAATGTAAGTTAAATATTTGAAGTATTACATAAATAGTTGCTCATCTTAATAGAATGCCTAATTGTATTTTATATACGAATTCGCACATTACAATCATCTTATTTTTTTTATAGGGACGACCACCATTGATATTTCAGTACCGCCATGCGCAGCTAGACGGTTGGCGTCCAATAGGGTTTTACAATTGGGTTGATAAGGCACTTGACAGTGGGCTTGCTCATCTTCGAACAATCATGCATAAGAATGTTCATAAGATTCTAATAGAGGCTTTTGTGGAACGATGGCAACCCGAAACTAGTTCATTTCATATGCCTTGGGATGAAATGACCATAACGTTGCATGATGTTTCTTTGATCTTGGGCCTTAAGATAGATGGTGTGGCAGCTGTTCCAGTTTCTGGTGATGAAGATCTTGATATCCCAGAGCGAAAGGCAATAAGGATGAAGAGATTTTGTGATTTTTGGGTTCGACAAATCAATAGTCGATAATGGCGGAGTGGGATGGAAAGCACTGAGAGACCATTGCTTGAGTGACTCCTTCGAGGATGACCTAGACACACATGACCCTTGTACGGTAGCATCTGGATATCTGATGTATTTGATAGGATCGACCCTATTTCTGGACAGGTCTCAGCATCGGATCCCTATATCATACATTGATCTTATAGCGGATCTCGACACTGTACAGAGTATGTCATGGGGTTCAGTTGCGCTCGCTTATGGGCCAAAAATGCACCCGCCAGAGTATAGTTCTTCCACGTTGAAGTGCACCCGACAATTTCCAAAAAAGGCATGTTATACCTGCATAAATATTCATTTGTAAAACCCTAAACACAAATAAAGAAAGAGCTAGAAGAATCAATATTCACATATTACCCACTTGTTTGTGTTGTAAGTGGAGTCCAACAGTAAAACATATTCAAGAGTGATATGGAGTCGGGATTGGCAAAAAATATATCTGTAACCTTATTAGTCTGAGAGTCCTTTGCATGTGCTACAAAGTAGTTATTTTCTCTGGCTTTGTGGAAGAACTCTTGAACCATAGTTCTACCTTCCATCCCTTCCCTCCTTATGGCATATCTAGAATTGTACACTTGCCTCTTGTTGGTGTAGTTCAACGGAAATTTATTCAATGCTACGGCGACTTGGTTCGTTGTACAGTTGCTCTCTGTCATCATCTTCACCACATTTTTCTTAGCCGGTGTGAGTCTTCCACCCAGTGGGTGCCCATACAAACTAGATTCAAGTTTATGGTTGTGAAATCCATTTACAACAACAATCTTCCACGATCCTCTAGGCTTCTCATGACACTTCAATCTAAACGGACAACCACACTTCTTGTCCGTGCACCCTTTGCGCACTTTCCGATCTCCACTTCTAACTGGGATGTGTGTGCCTTCCCTCTCACAATATAGCCAAGTCTTCCCCCAGTGAGATGCATCCGACTTTCTGTCCCGGTCTATTTTTAGGCACATATTATTTTGAATACCAACAACTTTAGCCCAAGAAATGACATCCTCTCGGCTGTGAAATGCCGCTTCAATAGTAAACAAATGTGAATAATCATCTGACAACTCTTCAACATTGTCGATTTGATTTGAAAACTGTGGATGGCTGCTAAGAGGTGGAAACCCAAACATGGTCTATGTAAGGTGTTCTTGTTGGGCTGGCACTGGGGCTACTTGAGACGAAAACCCAAACATGTTTGGTGCAGATTGTACAAGATCGGTTGGAAATGGGGTTGCATTAAATGGATACCCAAACATGACCGGGGTTGATTGTACGTGTCCTGTTTGTAATGGTATAAAACCTTGACATCCATAAATGACCGATGCATTTGGAAATCCAACAACTAGTGTGGATTGTGGATCAGAGCAGAAGTCGAATGTCGGTGTTATGGAAGACACATTTTGGTATGCACTTGCTTCACTTATCTGAAGGCCGTCAAGTCTAATGTACACCTCATTCTCCTCCTGGAACGATGTCGAAAATTACGTAAGTTTTGAAAACAACTATTCGTTACAAATGCCTTAACGGTAGAAGGACCGAATGCCTTAAAGGGAAAGGGACCAAGTGCCTTAGCGGCAAATGGTCCTTCTGCCGTTACGGCACTTGGTACAGGTGCCTTTAAGGCATTGCTTTCGGTCTTCTTCTATGGATTATAGGGATTGGATTTCGGTTATTCATACGATTAAATTTCAATATGTTTTTTTGGACATTCTTAATTTCTCACTTGGAATGATACATTTAATAAACTTACATTTTTGAAACAAATCAACTCTTAACTATTATATCTCATTTTGTTTACTAAATGATGTTATTATCAAAAGCTCTACATTTCCTCTTAAAACAAGTTCAAACCTCCACTAATATAGAATAAAGGTTTTACATGACTTTCTATGCCAAAACACAACGAAAATATTGAAATAGTTTGGAAAGAACAAACTTACCTCGTTGTGTACTATTGTAAAAGAGTTATCTCCCACATCGAAGTTTTCATTCCAATCCTCTTCACCATCCATTTTGAAGATGATTTTTGTTTCTGAAAAGAGAAGAAAGGTTTGGAGGTTTAGATCGGTCATGGTGTTTAAATAGGTAAAAGAGTACAATAAATATCGTTAGGTGGATAGATTAAATACATTAAATGCGATAAACTAAAATTATGTTTAGCCGTTAAGGCAAGTGAATCATCTACCTTAAATGCAGATGGTCCACCAGCCGTAACGGCCAGTAGACCGTCAGCCGTTATGACATAAGTGGACGTTGCGTATGTCATATGTCCTATTAATAGGGTGGACGTTGTTTAAACACTCTAAAAAAACACAAAGCAAAACGGATCCCGTTTCCGTGCCCCCGAGTCCTCGTGACAAGTGACAACCAAAAATCTCAGGGACGAGCGGATGACGACGACGACGAAGGAGCACACAGAGATGGACGTCCGAATCGGGCGTTGCGATCGACTCCACAAGGCTCTATGCGACTGCCACCGCCGTATTCCCGCCGGCGTTGGTCGAGACGCCGCCTGCCGCCACCTGAACCGCTCCCTCGGCGAGTGTTTGGTGTCCGCCGTCTGCCCTGCCGAGTCCGACGCCGTCCGATCTCTCTGCTCCAGCTCCGGCACCTCCCTCAAGCGCTCTCAGTGCCAGGACGCCCGCCTCTCCCTCTCCGTCTGCCTCGCCTCGCACCAGCAACAATGATCTCGATTCAAATTCATATTCAATTCATCTCCCCAAAATCCCCAATCACATCGATCCGGTAAGTTTCTTCTCTTTTCATGAGATTTTATGGTATCTTCGTCCCCAAATTCTATCGCCGTTGTAGAATCAGTAAGAATTGAGATGCTGATGTTTTCATTAAGAAGAGTTTGTGCGAGGAACTGACGATATAACGATCTGTGTTCTAGGGTTTCATCCTTCATGTTTCAGTTATCTAGAATCTTTGGATGAATTGGATTGTATTGGACAATTCTTACTTGAATGTTGCCACATTGTGTTTTCTTTACAGGGAATGGAGCCACAAGGGGCAACAAACCGGGTCAAATTGATATTGGTTTGGCTCTGTATTATCTTGGTATGCATCTTGATATGCACTGTCTCTGTTTGACTATTTTAGCCAGTGTTAGCTACATGTACAGCCATGGTAGTTCACTACATGTTGCAATAGCATATAGCTGAACGGGTGATTACTTTGCTGGTTGTTTGGATTGCTTGAAGTTGCATATTCTCTTACAATCTCTTCATCCTACATCTTTCCTTACTGAACAAAAAGTTACATTTACACTTATTGGCACTTTATTGATTGCTTTCAACAAGAATGGAACAAAACTCTGAAAAAATGACCACTCATGGGAGCATCCATAAGAGGAGTAAGGACACAGCATCACAGATGCACAGACGTTGTTTAGAAGTGAGCTCATTAGTCATCAATTCCAACAGCTTGCAAGAGCACTAGCAGTTTGAGGAAGTAGTACGACACGCCCCCTATACTTGCATTTCGCAGCTTCTCAGTCCCTTCAACCGGAAAATCACCTTCCTTTGCTCGACTGAACCCTCCGACCAGCCACCCTAGATTGTTGTACCCTGCTTCATGGAGCTTCGAAGCTGCCTTCATAGACCTGTCCACAGAACATACAATGCACAACATTTGCTTGTTCAATGAGTGGGATCCAGTTAAATCTGGTATCTAAGGATTCAAGATTTTAGATTCTACTAACCTTAGGCCCTCTCCGCACGCGACGAGCAGCTTAGTGTCCTTGTCAGGCACCAACTCTTCCACCTTTGGCACGAACTCGGGGTTTATAGTGGTGAACTGCTGGCCGGTCCATAGACCTATGTAACCCAAATGGACCCATTTCTTTAAGAGGGTGAGAGGGCTGTTATCAGAGTCCGCGATGAATAGCGGGACGTGCAATGAACTGGGTACCCGGGCCTTGCTCCACTCCCACTCAGGCCTGATGTCGAAGATCTTGTAGTTATCATTTTCAATGGCTTTTGATGCGTCCTTGGATTCTATGGCCTTGATCGTGCCCGATTCGATCAGCTGTCTTGCACTACCGAGGACTGATTTTACTCGAAGAACGGATGGAAGTGGTGGCTTATTGAGAGGTGAGTAGTAGAGTAGTGCATTTGGGTGGCTTTGCTTCTGGAGTCTCAGTTTCGAGGGTTTGAGTTGGATTGCATGAATTTCCATCTTTTTTTTTTCTTCTGTGAACACTCGAATGCTTCCGTGAACTGGCATCTCTGTTTTTGTGTGGACGAGCGTACAGCCTTATCCTTAACACTCTTCAACTCTTTTGTCTGTATGATAGAGAATCTTATCGTCCAATTCTTTTTGGAAAACGTTGATGCATCGTTATAGACACGCCTAAATTTTTTTAAGTTGACCATGGTTGTTATAGTTAGTGTATACGTACTTAGCCGTTAGAATGAAATGCACATTGGCTATAAGGACTATGGTAGAATGGGCAGCTTCGGCCGTAACAACCAAAGGATGTTGTTTTCCCAAGTTATAGTATAGTCTCTGACAAAGTCCTAGAGTTTGTACACACATTGACCGGCCCATAGGCATCAATGGCCAATGACACACGGACAGCCCTATGAATGTACCATTACGCATCATGTAGCACAAGAGATTCTAATTCCTCCAAGTGCCATGCATGGTTTGGAGGAGACTTGTAAGGGTGTCTACAGACAAGTAGTGAGACCATCTTTGGTAGTTTGGCTAAAAGAAGTTCTGTCATGGAACAAATCAGCTTTTTGGAGTTGCTCTATGACATTCATTATGACACATTCTGATTCCATTTGGAAGGAATGGACCAACACTGTCAATCTTAGAGGAGCTTCTGTATATGTAGGAGTCAAAATGCAAGTCTACCCTTGAGTGCTCTTTGGAAGTACTTGCTCAGCTAGAGTTAGAGATGAGGTCAAAGAGTCTGTTGAAAGAGGTAATTAATCAACAACTTGACCAATAAAATCTCAATTTTACTCTATAAAATTTTGTAAACAAATTCTCGTACCAAAACTCATAACATCCAAGGTTCTGCAACATATAAATGAAAACGTGAACAAGCATCGACAAAATAACCAAAAAACATCCGCTACTACTATCCAATAATAACCCAAAAGTTCTAATAAATAAAGATAATCTCATAGTAACCCTAAGTAATATTCAAAGTATAAGCCTATATAGAAGAATTTCAGGCTTAGTCGGACTTAGAAGCAGCGGAGGCAGCTTGACCACGAAGACGACCAGTCCTTCTGGCAGCCCTGAGACCGACCTTCTGCCCAGGAGGCGCGTCCCCACGAACGGTACTGGCGTGACCAATGTGCTGGTGGTTGCCTCCTCCATGAGGATGCTCGACTGGATTCATAGCCACACCCCGCACCTTAGGCCAGCAGTTCCTCTTCACCCTGAACTTGTGGTATGCGTTTCCGGCCTTGAGGAGTGGCTTCTCTGTTCGGCCACCTCCTGCGACCTGACCAACCATGGCACGGCACCCGCTCGGGATGATCTTCTTGCAGCCCGATGGGAGCTTGATCCTGCAGAGACAAGAGCATTTCAATCCATATGTTTTACTCAAACTAACGGTTCACATCATAATTCTGGTAGAATATAGTATTATTTTATAACTCTAGCTTGAAGTCCAAGTAATGAAACGAATCACAAGATTTAACAATAAGTAAACGAAGCGGTGTGCTCAAAAAAAAAAAAAAAAACGAAGCGGCTACCAGCTAATTAGTTAATGTACGTAACAAGTAGGCCTTACAAGACCTTATGAGCAAAGACTATTTATTTAATCTAATGCTAGTAAGAGTGACAACCATAACACACTATACATATACTAACGTGCACAGTTAACATCGACAGTAAGCAAACAATAGTATATCACACAATGACCAACAGACCAAGATGCATGCCTATGTAAATCTATAAATTTGTGTAAAATTATGAAAACGTTTACCTAGATGTGTCGTTATCGGGATTGTGACTGATGACAATAGCATAGTCACCGGAAGCCCTAGCGAGGACACCGCGGTCACCGACATGGCGCTCAACGTTGCAAACCACAGCTCCTTCAGGGATGGCCCTCACGGGCAACACATTGCCGACCATGAGGTTGGCCTTCTTACCACAATATATGGACTGGCCAGTGTACATTCCCTCGGCGGCGACGAAGAGCTCCTTCTGGTGCTTGTATCGGAACGGGTGACGGAAGGTGACACGTGCGAGAGGGGCGCCGCGCCCGGGGTCGTGGATGATGTCGGTGACGACGCCCTTGGTGTACCCGTTGCGCTCGCCGAAGTCGAGGGTGCGGAGCTTGGCCGCGCCCTTTCGGTGGTGCGTGTGGGACTTGAAGACGGACCCCGGTGCCCCCTTACGCTGAGCTCTGATCACCCTTCCCATGGCGGTTGGCGGTTATGGCGGTTAGGGTTTCTTGGAGGTTGTGCCGGTGGATGACGTACAATGACGACTAGCTAGGGAATAATATATATAGGGCGTGGATGGGGAATTAGGGCTTCTTACTACGTCAACGTAATTTCTGAGTAATTGGGCCTCAGGCCCACTGGACCAAAGCTCATTTCTTTCGATTAGTTTGTTTATACAGACATGCATGAATCATGATTGCCCTACAACGTCTAGACTCTAGGTGCATGGATGTCTATATGAGATGTCATGTCAACAATGACCCGACGAGACCTAAGTTTTTTTGAACTAAAACCCCCCAAAGTGACCAGAATTTATTATTGGTTAACTCATGTCTTGTTTTTGATATTTAAAAGGTGGTTTAACAATAAAAAACTTCCTAAACATTTATTTCAAGAGAGTATTTCTTAGATTCACCAAAAAAAAAATATCGATGGAGAGTGAATTTTAGTATCGTTTGAACATGACATCCCTAAAAATATTGAGGTAATTACTTTGCAAATCTGTATTTTTTCGCACCCAAATCTATATATATATAAAAACCGTAAGGATTGGAGCCACCACGTTACGCCACGTCAGTTTTTTCCACATGTCGTCTCGACGTTATGCCACGTAGGATTTCGCCACGTGTCGCCATAATGTTAAGCCACATCATATATTTTCTATATATTAATTAAGCCATGTAATCTAAATATTTTCATCTCATCTACAAATCATATCCATTAATTAAAAAAATCCATGTCATATCCCTAAATTAAAAAAAAAAATCCCACATAATTTCCTTTCCAAATATTTCCTTTCCAAATTCACCTACAATATTGAACAAGTACATGAATTAAAAAAAAAATTCCCACATTTCCTTTCCAACTTTACATATATCATTAGTTATCCATGAATTCAAAAAAATAACAATATTCCTACACATCAAGATTTTCTTTCCTACCTACATTACGCCACTATCCACGATTTTCCTTTCCCACATTAATTATACACGTACAAAAATTTTCTTTCAAAAAAATGTGGATATCACCTTAACTAAGATATGATCACACACCATGTAACTAAGATATTCCTAGATTTTCCTTTCCTACCTACTTACAATTTTTAATATTAAAAAATGGTATAACATTTTATATGGATCATTTTTCTTAGAAATAGATACAAATTTCTATTATATTATATCATTTTTTACAACGGCTTAGGATTTAAATAATAATAATAACTTTTTTTATATATATGTAATAAATCATGGATAACAGATATAATATCACAGCTGAAATATAAATATACAATCAATCAGTATATATCAATTTACATTAAGACTTAATAGTTATCATTATATAATACAAAATGAAAAGAAAAACAAATTTGTATGTATAAAATTTAAGATTAACAAAAAAACTAACACTACCAAACATAAAATTTACAAAACTTTGTATTGATATAAATAATAATTTCTAACATCAATATTTATAAAAGTAGTACAATTTATTTATTATATATATTATATAGTATAAAATTATTTAAGTGGTGTTATTATATATAAAAAACTTGCAAAATCCGCGTAAGGCGCGGGATACTGTGCTAGTATGACCTGTTTCGTGAACCGGAGAGTGTTCTCCTTTGATCAAAATCGGAAAGTTTCGACACAAAAAAAATCCGCTTTTAAAAAATTGTTCATATTCAGGAGGTGAAAAAGTTAAAAATAATCCCTCACCGAAAAAAAAAAGTTAAAAATAATTGGCCTCGGGAGAAGGAGAAGGAGAAGGAAATATTGTTTCTGTTTCATCTCTGACAACCCAAGGGACGACGAATACAGAGGATGACGCTTCGTCTTCTTCCTAATCGCTATGCTGATGAGTGATGATGCCATTCTAATCGTTCTACTCTGTTAAACAAAAGGTTTCTGTTTCTAGTTCTACTAAACAGAAAAATTATCTAGGGTTTAATTTTGCTTGCCTGTGTTTTATTGGGAGTGATCATTCGTCTAAGCTTCATTGTTTTGCTTACCTCTTGTTTGATCTTATCTCCAGCCATATTTTAGTATCTGCATTATGCGTTCCGTAGCTCTAAAGGGAAATATGTCTGAAGAGTACTCTTGCGAAGAGTGTGCTGCGAAATGCTTGCTGATTCATCGGAAGAACCTCGATCCATCTTCAATTGTTAGTTCTTTCTTCAAAGTTGTGATCGATGATCGATTTTTGAGGTTTCTGGTAAGATTCTGAGTAAACCGATCTAGTGATTACTAACTTTACAGCCTTATTGAGTAGATACGGAGATTCTGAGCAATATTGGAACTCAAAATTTTGTGCTATTAGGTTTTGATGTTCTTTATTTGTTTCTTAATATACATGTGTGCCTTATATGGTAGTTTTAGTGTTCATAATGGCTGTTTTGCATGTTCAATTTGGTGATTGATTGTGAAGCGCTTTACCATAAAAACAAATATACTGGAGCTCCAAACGTGTATGTGTTTTGCCACACTAGTTAGTTGGAGAAGTAAACATGGCTATTCATTTTCTATGTTGTCACTGATTTTGACCAAGCATTAACTCAGATCCTAAAGCCGTTTTCAAATTTTTTGTTGAAATAAGAAGCTCTGTGAAGAGGATTGATGATTGAATGTAATTCTTTGACATGTACTTATCTTTTCTACAGCCCGTGCAATTAGGTTTTGCTGTTCTTTATTTGTTTTCATTTGAAATGTGTGACTACTAATAACTCATTTCAAAGAATACCGCATCTTGTGCAATTTCTTAGTATGCATGCGTGCCTAATATGGTAGTTTTAGTATTCACAATGGCTGTGTTGCATGTTCTATTTGCCAAATCTCAAGTTGAATTAGTGATTAGCTCTTAAGTACTTTACACCAAAACAAATGTACTGGATCTCCAAACATGTGTGTTCTTACTAGTCACATTAATTTGGTTGAGCAGTAGACATGGCTTTTCATTTTCTATGTTTTCACTGATTTAGACCAAGCATTAGCTCAGATCCTCAGGCTTGCTATTCTATAGTTCTGTTGAAATAAGAAACTCTGTAAAGAGGATTGATGAGTAAATGTGTACTTATCTTTTCCACAGCCTGTGCCTCCAAGATTTGCTCCGAGACTTGCCTCGTTGGTGGATCAGGAAACACGTGTTGAGGACTCGAGTGGCAGGAAGTGGATTGTGACACTGTCCAAGGTTAACGGCTGTCTTGCTTTTAAAAAAGGATGGGATGCTTTCTCACTGGAGCACGGGATCAAATTGGGCGATTTTTTGGTTTTTCACTACATCATAGATTCTCATTTTGTCGTCCAAATTTATGGTAGAAGTGGGTGTGAGAAACTGACCCTTCATTCAGAAAAGAATCCTATCCAGAACAAGAGAAATAGAACGACAGCAGATGGGTCGTGCGACAGAAGTGGTGAAGATTCCGAGTTATCTCTGGCAACTAACCCTAGCAACAAGAGAATTAGAACAAGAGTAGTTGGGCCATGCAACAGAAGTGATGAGGATTCTGAGTTATGTCTAGAAATTATCCCTAGCAACAAGAGAATTAGAACAAGAGTAGACAGCCCAGGTAATATTAGTAACAAGGATCCTGACCTCTGTCTAGCTACTGTGCCTAGCAACGATGAAAAGTTCGAAGAGCCTTGCCTTATGATGGTGAATAGGGACACGCGTGTTGCAGGAGAAGAAGAACGAATCCCACTGTTTGATTTGTTTGCCCCTGAGATTGTTAGCATCAAGCCTGTTGGCAAACTTGATGATGTCGGTAAAGGAAATGGTTCTTCTAATGTTGAAGACTTGACAGATAATCATAATGCAGTTCAGGATTTGATGAAGGACCCAATTGATGCTAATAATGCCACGAGGGAAGGAAACAAGGATTTGGAAATGAGCATTATGCAGATTGAAGATGCAACTGGTCTAGAGGGTCCTGAGCAACTACATAATAGGTGCTTAAGTGATAATGATGATTTGTTGGAGGATGCACTAAATGTGAAAATGTGTGAGATTAATGAACAATGGAAAAATAAAGTTCAATGGACATCTGAGATAGATCACAAGAGCAAAATTGCAACCAAGGGTGAAAATGGTTAGAATTGCCCTTCAAATTTCAGTATGATTGCTTTTTGTAGAATGTGTTATTGACTTATATTATATATTTCTGTTGCATTTAGATACATGGATTTTCTCCTCAGAACTCAGATATGTAGAGCAGCCCACATCTGCTGTTGGTGGAAGACGTGATATGAACATTGTTTCTCATCAAAAAGCTTCTTGCAGGCGTGGTCTCGTACCTGTCAGTGCAAGCAACGGTATCCTTCTTGTCCCTTTCTTTCCAATAAAAATTAGTTTCTTTATCTAATTTGAATGCTGGGTTTAATGAAATGAAACTTGATTCTGAGACGGATCTAGTCTAACTTTCCTGCATTGTGCAGGTCAAACTAAAGTAGTGAAAACTGAGCACAAGGTGTTTATTAAGGAGGAAGTTGGTAATTGTTACATTAAATCTGAATGCTGTTTTTAGCTCATTTTGACACATTCTGGATAAATTGTCGTGATTTTTTTTTTGGGTAGGATCTGGACCAGTATTCAATATAAATGCTCATGATAACCTGAAAGCTGTAGCTAATGCTGGTGAGGTTCGTCAAATTGTGAAGACAGAACCTGTTGATCACACGTTGCTTCAAGTCACTTGCACAGTGACACGGAATAGTGTATCTTACCTTGTAAGCTCAAAGAACTCTGGTCATTTAGCATTACTAAATAAGTTTATTGGAACCTGAAATTTCTAAGCTCTCAAAGTAACCCAAATTATGGATTCTATTGCTACTTGGTACGGTCTCATCTGGTCTTGCTAAAATTGTGGTTTTTATTAGCTTGTATGGTGAAGAAGTGTAATTCCATACAATTTGATTTTACAGCATTTTTAGCACAATTGTCAGAGTTATTTTAACTCGATTCAATTTTAATACCCATTTACATGTGCTTTGTATAAAGCAGGAGATACCCAAGGGCTTGCCCACTGGAAGGGCAGAAGTGGAAGAGATGGTTGTGATACTTAGAGACTCGGTAGGGAGGCGATGGCCAGTTCTTTACCTCGAGAGAAATGGATTGAATGCTTTGGTTAACGGATGGAAATCATTTAGTAGGGCGAATGGGATTCGATTTGGCAACCTGTGTGTTATTACACTTGAAGATCAGTCTGAGTCTGTGTATGGAGTCCGGGTAATTCAGTAGAAGCTAACCGTAAACCTTCAAAACTGACCTTGATTTGTAAGTAAACCATGTAATGTAGTAAGTGATGCATGAATGGACTGATGGCTCCAAGTGAATCTCAGGAGCATCGTAATGTATGTCAAGCAGCAGGGCCACGTTTTTCTTTTTGTGTTTTTTAATAAATATAAGCAACCCAATCTAGACCAATTCCCCAATTTGGTTGCAAATGAATTTAGTGCTTATAAAATTGGAGATTTCCGTAAAGAATAAGTTACGAAGAGTCCTGAGGGTGATTATAGATTCATAGATGCAAATGTTATATATTGGTGGGTCATGTTTAGATAAGTGATGTGTCGTTTAAATTTAGTTATTTCGTATATAAGGTTAGAGTTTCACCTCCCCTTATATAGTATTGTGGCACTAATACTATTGTCTGATGTGAGATTGATTCTCCAACACGCCCCCTCAAGTGGTAATTAGTCTGAGCTAGTTAGGCCCGGTTTAGTTTTTTGTTTCGGTTTAGACAGGTTATTAGCATCTCATTCTAATTTAACCACTTTGTATATAAGGTCGGATCCACTTTTTAACTCAAAAGCTTAAGCTAATGGATAGAGTTTCACCTCACAATATAGTAGTGATACTGTGGCATTATTGTCAGACGTGGGATTGATTCATTAACAACAAAAATCAATTGAACCGAACCGAACCGAACTCCGTCGGCGTCGGCTGCTTTGATCGATTCGGTCAAATTTTTCGATTTTGATCAGACCGTGCTCGGTCCTAATTTTGGTTGCTTTGGGCCTCATCTTGTACGGTGACGGGCGTTTCCGTGTTATTATAGTTAATCGAGACCCACCCTCACACTCCCTCTCTCAAGCCTCACCCGTTAAAAAAATCGGAGTCTGAATAGAGAAAGAGGTTTCTTGGCTCTAATGGCGACCAGCGTTCTCTCCCCAATCTCCTCCGCTGCTCTCCCCTCCAACACCGAAGAGAGTCTCCGGGCTGGTATTTCCGGTCGCCTCTCAGCTTCTTCGTTCCTTCCTTCCACGAAGCCCTTCGCTGCTCCTCTCTCCGGCGCTCGTCACACCTCCACAAACGGAGCTCGTAGATGGTTCGTGGCGCCACGTGCTCAGAAGAGTCCGTCCGACCGCATCCCCAAGCAGTTCAGAGAGGAACACCTCAAAGAAGGATGTGAGCTTCTTTCCATTTCGATTTCAGTTTGAGATGAATCTTTCTCCTGTTGTTTGATAACGGAAAATTTGTTTGTGGTTCCGTGCGTTCTGATGTTAATTTGAGGAAATCTTAGTCGAGATGTGGATATTTGAAGAAATTAGATGGAAATTGTGACCTTAGAAAGCTATAAGCTTGATATTAGATGGAAATGTGCTTAATTTTGCTTTGGAAAGGTTTCTAGGTCACTTTGATGGCGATACTGTCAAATTCTTCTGATGTTAATATAGAGAATGAGAAAGAGTACTGATTTCCCTTGTTAGAATTTAGTTAAGAGAAAGGGATATGGAGGTAATTGAAGATACCCATTCTATCCTGAGTAGTGGCCTATATGGAGAATACCAACATGAGTACTTTGTTAAATGTTATGGCTCTCAATAAAATAAGAACTGGGATGAAAGTCCTGTAATTCTCTTTTCTTCTGATGCTTGTATGGTACATGTTCTTAGTAGAGAGTTAGTGGATATTTCTTCTACCAGTGTCAAACAACCAACAGTTCAATTGAGTGTGCTTTTAAGTATCTTCAACAAGTAATGGATGCTGTTAAAGTAGTTGTCTGGCAAAATTTACGGTTTATATGGTTGAAGAACAACATTAGAATTTTCACATCGATGCTTAGAGGATTTCTCTTGGTTCTCCCATTTTGTGTATTCCGGTGTTTGATGACTTCCAAAGTACTGTGTATCTTGTGTATGTTAGTACTATGTTTTTCCCTCCTGTTGTAATCTGAAGATTCTTAATGATCACCTTTGAATGCAAGCGATTCTGCAATTTATTGTAAAGTCTCATTTTGTTGAATTCTCATGTTAAAAGGACACATACCTGTTGTTAGTTGCTACTGATCATAATCTGGAAAACTATCCTTCCATGATAGAGAATTTTGAGCTATTAAGCAGATTATGTGCCATGTCAATCTTTATTTTCTCTTCATGTAAAACATATTATTCTTGTGGTGCTCAATTGAATTTTTAAATATTGTTTTCTTTTATTTCATTGGGTAGTGAAGGAGAATTTCAAGAATTTTCCTCAGTCTATGTATGGCCTCACTCCATCGCAAATGGACCTGTTCAATACCGTCGATAATCCCATTAGCCGGCAATCAGAGACTGTCACAGAGGTGTTATTCCTTTGCATTAAGATCTGCACAATTTATCTTAAGAGCCAATGTTGGATTAATTGCTTTTATCTGTAACACATTGTTCAGTGTTGCTGGTCACTTTCTTTTCTTTTCGTTTTTTACCTGTTTGTTTTCCAGTTTACTGTATAGAATGCAATAATAAGATTATTTATTGCAGGAAAGCATTTCGTCTGCTCACAATTACTTGAAAGAAGGTGGAATGTGGAGCCTCAGCGGAACTGATGGTAAAGGCCAAGCACAAGCACAATGTTCCATGAGTACAGCCGTATTCCGTGGAGGAGCCAGGGGGTATGGAAGAAGGCCCGCACCCCCTGATCTACCTTCTCTGCTCTTGGATTCAAGGATTGTGTACCTCGGCATGCCGGTTAGCTATTATGGATATTTATTGGAGCTGGAATTCTATAAACAAAATTTCTAAGTTTGATACACATTCATTGGCTGGCTGCAGATTGTTCCAGCTGTTACAGAACTTATTATTGCTGAGTTTATGTGGTTGGATTATGATGATGCCACAAAGCCTATATACCTGTACATCAATTCATCGGGGACACAGGTTTGTCAATTTCATTATCTAAGAAAAAATGGTTTATTTCTTAAACAGAGAAGTGTGTTTTTCCACATCCCTCTCTCTTCTTCTTACTGTATGCCTTTGGCTGGGCGGATTTTTTGGGTTCTGAAGATTGATGAAATGGTATTAGTAAAACTAGTGCTTTGGCTAGTTATTACTCATTAGGCATAATCTATCCACTTGAGCGATGTATATATTAAAGAAGATGTGCTCAATTTGCTGACATTTAAGTAATATGCTCATGTGTATCTCTCTAGTTTTTCTGTAACAATCATATGCTCTCTTTTTTCCCAGAATGAGAATATGGAGATTGTCGGATCTGAAACAGAAGCATATGCAATAGCAGATGCCATGTCGGTAAGGCTGATGATAATCATGTCTTTCCCCATACATTTCCTGCTCTGAAAGCCATGCCTTAATATCTGTTTTGACAAATTGTTAATGTAGTTCTGCAAACCACCTGTCTATACCGTGAATGTCGGGATGGCTCTTGGCCAAGCAGCAATGCTTCTTGCACTTGGAGCCAAGGGTTATCGTGCAGTGCAGCCAAATTCTTCAAGTATGATTCATCTCTTTGAAAAAAATGCATTTTAGCGGCCTTTTGGATTTTGCTAGGCTTGTTGCTTGAATTATAATAAAATTATGAAGATTTACAGGCTCTTTGATACAGTGTAAAGTCTGTCAAGTTGTTTATAGTATCTTTTTTAGTAGTTTTAGTCTTGATTATGCTGTGGTTTATGATATTTCTAATCCCTTCCTGTTAATTGCAGCTAAATTATACCTTCCAAAGATCTACCGATCAAGTGGGGCAGTACTAGATATGTGGCTCAAGGTTCTACATATTTTCCATTAGTTTGCTAATATGAGTGGACCAATGCTAATATTTAGCTCAGCATAATATATGCCCTAGAGATTTCCATAGTTGTTGTTTTGTATTTCTGCTTTACAACTAAGTTATCTTCATAAACAGGCCAAAGAGCTAGACGCAAACTCTGATTACTACCTTGAGCTCTTATCCCAAGGGATTGGCAAACCAAAAGAAGAAATTGCTAAAGATATTTATCGTCCAAGGTACTTCCGTGCAAACGAAGCCATTGAATATGGCATTGCTGACAGGTTGGCCGATCCTAGGCATGTTACTTATGAAAAGAAGGTAAACCCATAAATCTATTAAAATCTGATTGCTCGGTCAGAAGTAAAAAACTGTTCTTTGGTTCCCCCGGTGCACATTCTAAAGCTTTTACTATATATATTAAACTCATTGCTCAGAATTATGATGAGATACTCGCTCAATCAAGAGCTATGAGGCGATCTGCCACGCCTGGTGGACCACGTGCCGCTCCTTCTGGGTTCAGTTAAAGGTGGTATATGTCAAAGCTAAAAAGTGCTGTAGGCGTCCTCCAGTCCTCGGTAACTACTTAAGCTGCTGGCTATCTTTTTGGCAAGTAAGAATTTTACTTAAAAGACAGAATTGTGCTGTTAAGATGCCAAACTGTGATGGAAAGTTGTTTACATGATACAAGTAATTAGCTCTTGTAGCTCAATATGCGTCCCCGCAGAATAATAGATGATGTTCATATGACTGATTTTGGGCTTTTATATCGTTGCATGTGAAGTTAAGTTATTGCTGTGGAAAGTTTCATTTATTTTCTGGAGTTACATTTATTTTCTTTTTAAAATTTTCAAAGGATGAAGTCATTGAAGTGGGTCCACTTTACCCAATACGGATCCTCTAGTCCACCTTCACGGTCCAATCCCCTCTTCCACTGTTTTTTAGAGAAAATAATTGAAAAAAAAAATTTTGTTTTTTTGCTTTTTGTATTTTTTTCTAATTTAAGAATAGTACTCCCTCCGTTTCACAATAAGTGTCGTTTTAGCACTTAAAATTTGTTTCATAATGTGTCATTTTAGGTTTTCAAAGTGATTTATTAAGGATAATAATGATAATTTTTATTGGAATGTGTATTTGTTGACTAAAGTTGTTCATTCATTGGCCAAAAAAATGTAATGAGTGGTGAGATTAAGAAAAAGTTATAAGTTTTAAAGTGAATGATTGCTTTTCTTAAAAACTGTGCTGAGAGCTAAAACGACATTTATTGTGAAACGGAGGGAGTATTATTTAGACTAACGGGAAAAAAAAATGGACTATCATGTTGGACCATGAAAGTGGACACGAGGATCCTTGTTGATTTGAAGCCTTTTCCATATAACTTTTTCACATCGTAGCCTAGAACCATTGAAGTGGACAGTGATAGTAGCAGTAAAGTTTTCATCAGTAGAATCCAATCTTAGAAATATATACCAAACTGTTATCAAAATATATATATACAATTCTATATATATACAGTTAAACCTCTATAAATTAATAGGGTCGGGACTGAAGTATTTTATTATTTTATAGAGATATTAATTCATCGATAAATTAATATTTATTAATTTATAGAGATTTTAGCTATAAAGATATTCCAATAAAATATTATCTTATGTAACTAAATTAAACTTAGGAAAATTAGCTTAAAATAGTACCAAGTATTGTCATTGAACCAAAAATAATACCAACTACAATAGAGTCATATTTTACTAAGTTTTGAAAGTTCTCTTAGCTATACATATATGTAATTTTTCATATATTTATTAATTTATGATTTTATTGGGACCTTATATTTCTATAGGGTTTTTTGAAAATTTATTATCTTATTATCTTATCGAAAATCGTCAAATTTTACATTAGCCGAAGTCGGGACTGGAGAAAAATATTAATTTACCGAGTTTATTAATTTATTGAGTATTATTTTATGAAGGTTGTACTGTATACCAAACTAAAATAGAATAATGATCTTACTTATCAACTAATTATGATAACTAACCTCTCAGCTGCTACTTACTAAATTAACCAATGGATATTGGGTTTGTATAACTTATTTGTCAACATTATATAATACAATACCGATCCCAAAAGAGGTGAACATGCATCCACCTCAACCGGCCATATCGTAACTCTTTATTGATAAATGATACAGATTGTTGCCAGGTACTAATCCACAACACAAGAAGCAAGCTGATTCGCTATCTGTTTCATGAAATTATCTAACTTATAACATATCTCTGTAATAAAAAAAATATTGAGATGTAAAAATGATCAACAATCAGAGATCTATAGCATCAAAGGCTACATTATGTTACTTTTTCAATCATCTAATCCACTTATACAAACAATGAAAAATGACAGCAAATAATCCTTAAGGAGTCTTCACTTCCACTGCTAATGGAGCTAATTTGTCCTTGAAGTAGATAACTCATCATCGAATTTTTGCCCATTTTAAAGCAAATTAATTAGCAAAGAAAAATGCACGTGTGCCAACTGAACGTGAACACAGTTGATGGTTTATAACAACAATTTGGTTGAATATCATTCAATACATGGTGCTAGATTTAATACCCATTAAATTTATGACCAAATTTACCTTGGGAAGACCTGCAATGTAGGATTCAGGAACTTCCATTTCATTAAGGACATTGGTATCGATAGCCATTGCAAAGAGTATCAACTATCAACACCGCTGTACGTGGAATTGTGAACAAAGTACAATGCAAACCTTACGAGACAATGGGTTTAAACTAACTTGCCAAAAGACAGTACGAGAATCGTCTGTTTCACTTTCTCGAAATCTATCTAATCATAATTCATAATCACATACAAAAGTAAGGAAGTGGGACAAATGCGGTTGAAAGAATGAACGTAAGACTACCCCTGTCAAAAATACAAAATCTATCCCAAGCACATTAGGCTGGAGGATTAAGATACACTTTAGGCTTTGGCTTCACTTCAACTTCATTGACACTCCGTACAAATATAGCATCCGGCTCGTGGCTGCATCAGAATCATACCTCAGTTTCTTTAGAATTAGGGTTAACAAGGAAATGAAGAATGAGGGTGGCGATTCAAAGAGTAAGAACTTACGGTACATCACCGTCCTCGTATGTGTAACTTGAAGCCACAGCTAATAGACGGCCATCCCGGTTGAAGGACAATGCTGCAACACTTGATGGGTACATTGCGTACTGCAAATAAATATGAATAAAAAACAACAAGATCAGAAGTGTGCATCTCAAGTGAGTCAGGAGTGTGTTTGGATTACCCAATGTAGTGCATTATCTTGGGAGTTCAAGCAAACCATTCAAGTCTAAAAGATATTCTCAAAATTAATAAAGCTCATTAAGACCTGATATAGTCTCTTCTTATTGTTTCCATCCCATACATTCACTATACCATCACAGCCTCCAGTAGCAAACGTTCCGTAGCTGCAAATTACATAGACACAGGCCATTACAAGTCATTTCATGTGTAATATCCCAATACTAACCCGGTTTCGTCGAAATTAAAACCCTAAAACATTATTTTCAAGGAGCTTACATGGGATGAAACGCTATGGCATTTACAGGGTAAACAATGTCCCTACCAGCTTCTGATTTCCGATGACATTTGAAAGCATACCTGGAAAGAGAATACACCATTAGTGTCAAGCAGAGGATGTTGAATCAAAAAGCAAAGCAGTGTAAAAATGGAACAGTAACACAAAAACCAAGTAAGTGCTGGTATTGGAGATCAATCCAAGAACCAAATTTTGTGAATTGGACTTTTATAAAACAAGGTACTGTCATAAATTTGGTACACAGCTTTTTAAGTTGCAGGACATATACAGAAACGTTTTGACATGAAACACATCAAACAAAGGCTGTGTACACAGCTTTTGTTTGACAGGAACTTATTTTCCTCACCTAATCAAACACATGGAGGAAGTATAAAACTTATTGCCCTTTCCTTCAACTATCAAATTTACTAATAAACACTTCTAATGAGGAAGTATCCATGAAGAATTTGTTTGTGTTCCTCTTTACTCCACTTGATGTTAGACTTCACTCACATATATTACTCCCACTGATCTAAGCTTTTGATGAGGAGTACAATAAAAAACATAATCACCTGATCTGGTAATGAGAAAGTACTCCCACTTGATGAGGAGTACAATCTAAGCTATGTTATCTCAGAAAACATAATCATGCTCAAGGCTATTGTCCCACTGATGATAATAGAAAAACATTTGTATGAATGTTTTAACACAATATCGATTTTCTAACTCAGAACAGTTTGTACTAACTTTTTAGTTTGACCGGCCTCAGACAGATCAAAAAATTCCATTGCAACCCGGCCTTCCACTGAACTCAGAGCATAACCTGCAAAGTGTTTGAGACATATTTATCAAATAGATCACCTGTTTATACTTTGCAGTGTAGCTTCCACATGAGCAGATTGATTAATTTAATGGAAATTCACCTTAACTGTAAAGCACGAAAAGAAAATTGAAGACCATAAACTTCATATGTTGCAAAAATAAATATTTCCTGTAGAGACTAACCCTTTGTAAAGGCAATTTTATTTGGACCCATTCTCTCCTTCATATTTCAACCTAAGAGTAATTTACTATCAACTGAAACACTACAGTATAGAAAAATTAGGAAAATAATATCATGTGACACATAAGAGCAGCAAAACAATCTAGTCAGTGCTTTCTGGATCTATCACTAAGCCTTCAATCTGCCCAATCACTAAAATTTTATGTTCAGTCATGTACCTGTTCCATTGGGATAACAGCATACCCTTCTAGTTTGATACTTCAATGAAGACTCCCTTCTTTGTTCTGGTTGAGACATATTCCGCAAATCATAGATGTTCACATGTCTACCAGCAGTAGCTACTACCAAACGGTTACCAACCAGAGACAAAGAATAGACGCGCTCGGGCTGTGGATATGTTCCAACCATATTGCGTTCCAGCCCATTTGCGCCTCTAGGATCCCAACACTTCAATGTCTTGTCCCAGCTACCGGTAATTACCTGACCTGGTATGATATAAACAAAAAAATGACAAGCCATATGATACAAACAAGTAAAGAGGAAGAAAGATTGTACAATAGCAGCACTGACCAAAATCTTATTATTCAAATGAGTAATTCCTTTCAAGCAATAAAGACTGTACCGTTCCCAAAGAATATCAACAAAGTTAACATTTAATCTACTTAGACCAAGGTATCACTACAACACAGGATCATGGCATGGATAAATTTAACATGAATATGTCATTTCAACTATAAAGCATATTGGTCGAACGAGAGCACGTGCACAGCTGCAAATTGGACCAACTACAATTGGTGACAGGGATACATCCAACTCGTAAATTGACCTAGGAACTCCAACTATTAAATTTAATAAAACAAGAAGCTAATCAAAGAGAATAATTTTCCCAGACGGATAAACATACCTGTTGCATAAGAGTATTCCACACAGCGCACAGGTGCATCATGCCTTCCCAAAATATCCTCCTTTCCGTAGTTGAAAACTAGCCTAAAACATCAGAAGTAACAGATACTGAGTCAATATTTCATTGTATCAGCTCTAATAAGGCTCCCGCTGATTTATACGGGACATCATTTCTACCCTTAAAACACAGGGAAATACGTTTTTGTACATGATTTAGCATAATGCAGAGACATCTCATCGTTGGCTTCTATATATGTAATTGGTTTTTGAAGTACAGCTGTAGCCTTTAACAGTCTATTTTTTTTTGATCAAAAGCCTTTAACAGTCTATTGCATCAATTAATAAAAGGTCTAACCTTAACAGAAAAATGCAGTGTATGTTAGTAAAGACGGTAAAATAGACATCAATTATCTGAAGATCGATAAGTTATTCATATCTGATACTAGGTTCAATAAGTATAGTTATTCATATCTGAAGATCAGTATTCATATCTGAAGATCAGTTGAGATTCATTTAGTTTAAACGTATAGTTATTCATTTAAAACAATGCAAATACTGATACTAGCTTACATAGTAGGTGGAAAATCATGGCATAACACTCACAAGTAAATGTTAAGCTTATTTAGCCTCATATTTACCAAAGGAACTTGAGAGGTGTTAAAGATCAGTTACTCTGACACCATCAGTTCTAAGCTCGAGTTTATAACTATGCCCTAAAACAGATTATCCAAAAGGAAGAAAAAGGAGATGAAGAGCCTACATTGTCATCAAAAAAAGGTGCAGCCAATAAAAAAGCATTAGGTATGCATGAGTTCCCAAAGTAATAAAAATCCATCCTCATTAACAAAGCATAATGTAGTATTTGCTGGTTTCTTTTGGACAACATGCTACAAAACAAGCATATGCAGCCCCTATTCTCCTGCGGAAAACATTGTCAAACAGAACCTTAACCTATTTCCATGAACGGAAGTACGAATACATCCTTCAATCAAGACACAAATTTCAAGCTTCTATCACCAATACATTACAATTTCTGTACTATGATACTCAATCAGGACAACCATTTCAACCTTTTATCTCGAATATAAGAAGAGAAAGTTGAGAACAGGAAGTTGCAAAGGCAATTACCGCCTAACACTGTTGTCAGAGCTAGCACTAAACCCCGAAGAATCGTCGTGGAAGCAGCAATCGAGCACAGCACCACCATGTTTGAACTCTCCTCTTAACACATCTTCGCTTGCATCATACAATCGAACACTCTAAAACCGCAAATTTCAAAACAACAAGCGCCGGCGACAACGACGAGTTAGGTCTTCAAAACACGAATTCGCTCCCAAATGGGAAGCAATACACCAGCAAAAACTGAACTCAGGAATCAAAATTACCTTATCCCAAGATGAAACGAGGAGATGATCGCTGGTGTTTGAGAACCTAAGATTTGATATACCGTCCGTCGGAGGGTTCGACAGCTCCCTGCCGGGGCTCACGGACGGCGGTACAGCCATCATCGGAGAGAAAGAAGGGTTTTTTAAGGGTAGAGCGAGAACGAGGGTTTTGCAATCGAACGAGAGTGTTTGAACTTCCAAGTCTATTACCCTTTGGAAAAAATACGCCGGGAGGCAACAGAGTTCAAAGTCTGGATGGTTTTGAAATTTCGAAAAATCTTGGTAGAATCTTCAGTGTAGTAGCAACTCGCTAGGTTTGTTTTTTTCCTTGCGGGATTTTGAATAAATAAAAAATTATTAATTTAATATTTGTGAGAAAGTGTAATCATTTTTATTAGGGAAAAAAAAGTTTGAGAAACTACTCATTACGACCAACTTTACACACTTGATTTAAGAGTTTTAGATTATAAAAGTGTTTACTACATTCCGACCTAACGCACTTGTACTATTTTCGTCATTTTACATTACCTTGTAGTGAATCTTGAATTTTAAACTATTTCATGCACTATCCTTGGTAGTAATGGACCAAGTGCTTATAATACAAGTACCACATGTGTTTCATCATTATACATCCAGCCAACTTCTTAAAGCAAGTACAAAACGGTATGTTGTTAAATCCAATTTTATTGACTACTTTCATCACTCGAGTGGATTTTGTGTGTTGCTTACACACCAGATACAAAACGGTATGGCATGTCATACATGTAAATACCAAAGCTATATGTTCTGATTCGTTATGATAAATAAACCAATAAAGCCCAATGACTTGCTTAGCGACATGAAAAGGGCAAAAATTGTCAAGAGAATAGCATCTCACTAGCAAATGCCACATCCAAATCGAATCAAAAACCGAATAAATTCCAAGTCATTATCCCGTCACAGTCTCCTGCTATTTACAGCACTAACTTTCTTGTTCTTCTGTACTTCATTTTTAGCTTTGATGCTTTCTGATGTATCCGAAGCTGTGAAAACCAGTGTTTAAGAAAGTCGTCATCAGTCAGCACTCACCAATGTATTAGAGATTCATCCAACAACAGAAAACCATGTTTACGTTGTGTCTGCGTTGAGTGTGAAGATGTCAAGAGGAGCTCTGGTGCTTCCAATGGCACTCTGCTTGAGTTTGCCACCTAAAGTGTTCTTGTGATGGTCGAGATAAATGACAACTACTGAGATGTCGTCATGGAAATGCCGCCTTATCCCCTTCTCAATCTTCTTAATGTCGTCGTATCTCATCTCCCTCTTCTTGGCAGCCTCATGCACAGCAGCTCTAACCAGCCTCTTTGCAATGCCCTGAAAATATAATTCATATAATCACTTCAGATTCCATGTCAAAAGAAGATTCCACCTCAAAGGTTCCTGTTTTTCCATATTATTTTTAAGTTGTTTTTAGGACAGAAACTTGATCCACCAACAGTCCCTCGTCAGATAGCATCTTTAACTGTCAACTTGTGTCAAGTCCCTCCAGTTAATGAGTAAACATGTCTATGTGAATAATGCCTTTACCACGAGTTCCAAAGCAGTTCTATCCAGATATATATCCCATACTGTCAAAAGAGTCGAAATATGACAAAAAAATGTGCCCACCGATATACCACAGTTACTTTATTAGTAACATTGGATACCAGATTTGTGAATTGCAAACCTATTTGTGACGTTTGGGATCAATAAGAAGATAATCAAAATTGTGAACTCGTCGGGTAAAGTGTAAGAAACTTACAGCTCTGGGGTTCTTTGAGACAATCTCAACGGCAGTTTGATCGCTCAATTGTTCCCATAGGCCATCTGTTGCAAATATTAGAAACAAGTCTTGGGGTTTAATCTTTCTTTTGAGAATGGATGGTTCTGCTGACAGCACCGGTCTTCTAAGAGGAAGAGGGTTCCCATATTGTTGAAATATAGGGTCTCTATTAAATGAGGGTTTCTTCAGATAGACGTCTCCAATTGATCTTGACACCTGAGATGGATAAGCCACCAGAAAACATTAGTGGAATTGGTTACATAAGATAATGATACCATTAACAAGAGCATCAGCCACGAAGAATAAACCATGTTCTTATACACGTAATACATGAGCTTCCTGAGTTACTTACACATTCAGGATCTCTCATTTCAAGTGATTAGAAGAAGCAAAGTGATAATAGAAGAGGAATCATTTGGTCTCCGGGGAATCCCAGAACACAGAGAGCAGAAGTCTGTTGTAAATACAACAGAGATAAACATAAGGGTACTGCAACCTTAATCATTTCAAAAAAGGTAGCTCAATTTCTACCTGTATAATGCCCTTAATTCTCCAGACACCACGGGTATACATAACGATTTGAGAATCATCAGGGTGAAGTGCTTCAACTTCCCTCCTGACCTCCTCCGCGGAGACATTATGATCTGTTGACAGCCTTTCCGCCACCACATACTCCTGCCGCGTCTCAGAAGACCACCGCCCCAACACCGCTCTTGAATCTCCAAGATTAGCAACATAGAGCACATCGTTTGTGATGGCACCTACAAGGCAACATGATCCAACTGATACTATCTGTGGCTGAACTGGCATAGTTCTCTTTACCAAGTGGAAAAACTCCTCCTCCGTCTTACTGAAAGCCTTCTTTATCACATCAGGCGACAAGCCCCCTTGCTCAGATGCAAATTCTGCAGATGACATCGGATAGCATCACACACTAGAGTAAGATCAAAATTTGAAACATATATCCATGTAAAACTGTTTTAGTTTTCACAAGCTTTGACTGAGCAATATCAATACGCTATGAGCTAGGTTAACCTGGAACATCAAAAATTGATAGCTACGGAGCCACAAAACACAACAATTCGCTGAACAGAAACAAAACCACAACAGCTATTGTAGCTAAACAAAGAATTCCTCCTAAATCCCAACGCAGACAAGTACAAAGTGGCAATCCTAACAAAATCAGAAGCCAATAGCAGACAAACAAGGCAAAATTACAACCTAAAAGAGCAAAGTAAACAAGCACATACTATTCAAAAGAGGAATAAGCTTGGAATTGGCAAACCGAGAGGCCTCGGGGCCGCCATGGCCATCGTAGACGCCGACGACGGTAGCAGAAGGGGAAGTGAAGACCTGAGTCTGATCTTCGAGTGATGAATTCGCCTGAACAACCGCGATTGAGAAGTCGCCGGAAGCGTGAGGCTTCAAATCCATGTGCCACAACAATCCATCCCTCCCTGTTCTTCCGAAACACCGAGAACACGCCCTTAACATTCTCTTCCAAACACACAAAAATCTCAAAAATCCGATCGCTCCGCTTCTTCTCTTCTTGGCTCTGCAACGATCAAAATCTCCTCGATTTGCAGGAGCTTTGGCCTCAGATGAAGATCTCAAATGGCTGTTCAGCGAGATTTCGATTAAAAAGTCGATGGAAAACGAGAAACGCGTAGGAAAAAGGGATCGAAGACTTGAGGAAGCTTGCGCGTTGGAAAAAGGGTTTTGATTCGCTCTCTCTCTCTCTCTCTCTCTCGCTGCAAAGACTTCTCTTCCCACTTTAAACACCCCACTTTCACACATTGATTCCGCCAATTTATATATATATGTGGTTAGGCAGTGCTAATCCTGCTGACGTAGCAGCTTACGTGGAAATTGTGCGAATGGGAAGGAAAAAATGTGTAATAATAATCTCGTGGAATTGATCTATATACAGCAAAGATTTGGTTTTAGCTTTTAATCCATACACACGGCTTTCCAACGCTTCTTTTCGGGTGCAATTGCAATCAGGGTTTTAAATACACTTGTCACGGTTACGACTATAGAAATACACTTGTCACGGGTTTCATTTGATGACGTTTCTCTATTCAAATCTGTGAAGGTGATCGCTTAACATAAACAAATCGATAATTGAAGTGGTCTTCGTTTGGTAAGAATGTTGGTAGATTATACTTTATAGGGAAATTATATAAAAATCTCTAATGTTGGTGATTTTGCACCAAATTATATCCATCGTGAATATTTTACATGATCGCTATTTTACATGATCTCTATTCACTCTTAACAATTTAACTTATAAAAAGCAAGGCAGAATTCCTCGCCCCAATCCACCGTATGGCGTATACTGGCTCGAGAGGAACGGTGGAGGAGGTAAATCATGATGACACGATGCCCCTTAGACAAGAGGAACATTCTGGTGCCCACAAGAACCCATCATCTACAATGAGGAGTGAAAATCTCACACTACGACTGTCAAGGATCGAACCTACAATCACTTCAACAACTATGCTACGCCCATGCGGACAGAGTCCTTTTTCATTTTCATTCTATGCAAACAAAAAGATCGGGAAACGTTAGATGCTCCTTGTTGTAACTAAGTCTATTTACAATAGCTAAAACATAGATAGTGGCTTGTCAAGATTGTAACTTAGGCTTAGGAATTTATGTACACTCGAGAACCGGAACCGAAGTCTAGAGATTAGGCTTGATCGTAGACTTGACATTAAGTAGTGGCTATCCCGGTTTAATAAACCGCTTGGGAGTAGCTATTTAATTGAATGAGTGGACTAGTATTGGACCTAAAAATCTAGGCTTGGTTTGGTAGCTAAGGAAGAAGCCCAAAAACAAATGAGCTTCTCTTGCTACGTGCTCTATTTATTCAAGGAGTAACATCAACCCTAAGTATATGAGCTCCACTTCAGCCCGTAACAATCTGAGCTTGGTTTGGTAGCTAAGAGAGAGAAGGGAGAGAGAATTAGAAATCCGGCGATTTCGGTGGAGAGAACAACGACAACGGTGATGTTCCTTTCTCGCTGAGATCCGAAGACAACGACGACGAGATCTTCAACTCAAGCTCTTCAGATACCTTGATTGGGGGCTTCAAACCCGATCCGAGATCCTTTCTTCCCTTTGCTTCTAGTGTTCTCAGCTTTTTTGTTAATGGTGTTTCTTAATCTCGTTTTGTACTAGTTCCATGCTTTAGGTTCTGTCTTGTAGCCAATCTTGAACTGTACTTGAGATTATTAGTGGATTTCGACGAGTCTCCGGTACTAAGACTCCCCAGACGTAGGGTTATCCCGAACTGGGTCACTAAATCGTCTGCGTTCTTCTTGTCCTTAAACTTGCGTATTTTCTGTTTTTGCTAATATTCGATGAGATCTACACATTAGGGTTAGATTTCGTTTTTACACTCCTCAAACCGGATCTTGAAAAAGCTTTCGATAGGCTGAATTGGGACTTTGTAATTGCTACTCTAGAGGACGCTCATGTCCCCCCTGTTTGGATCAACTGGGTGAGGGAGTGTCTCACGACCCCGACGATGCGAATCCTCTAGAACGGGGAAGTTACTGACCGATTCACTCCTCATCGTGGTATCCGGCAAGGGGGCCCGCTCTCTCCCTACCTCTTTGTGTTGGCCCTTGATAAACTCAGTCAACTGATTAAGGCAGAGGTTCAAGGTGGAAGTTGGAAGTCAGTCGTGCTCTGTAGGGGAGCCCCTCGCAACTCCCATCTCTTCTTCGGAAATGATCTCATTGTAATGGCGGAGTGCTCGGTTGCCTAGCTCAGAGTCATCATGGCGGTGTTGAGTCGTTTTTGCTCAGCATCTAGATAGAGAGTTAACCCCGATAAATCCAGGATTTTCATTTCTTCTAACACCAGTATAGACACTGCTAACGATCTAGAGAATATGAGTGGTATACGCGTTACCAGGAACCTTGGTCATTACTTGGGTGTGCCGGTGATCCTTGAACCCCTCTCCAAACAGACGTTCTCTGACCTGATCACTAGTAGAGACCAGGCTTCCAGCGCTACCTTAACAACCGGTTCTCCCTTTTCCCATTTGGAAATGATATGTTCACCTTCCTTACCAGAAACTACGGGTCAAGCTTCAGCGTTTGATAACCCGAATCATTAATCACTAAACCCTTCCAAGTAAGCGTTGGGGCAGCAACACCCTGGTTATTGTTAGGGGCAGGAGGCGGTGGTGGCTGCACTAGCGCAACTACCATCGGGGTGGCTATCGACATGAGAAAAGAAAGAAGATTGTTTTGAGAGACTTTTTTAAGAACCTTTTTTCGACAGGAGCAATCGTTAATCATGTTTTAACAATTATTTATGACTTTGAAGAATTTGATTATACGATGCCTTCTTTTAATATTTTAATTACTCCGTATAAATTTGTAACACCTATGCTATAGGGTAATGGACTCTTAAGCTATTAAACCACAGGGATTTTTCCGTTTTCTGATTAAAACAAATTAAACCTAGTAGGCCTCAAATATTACCCTCACATTCTCAAGATTATAAAGTTACTTCTATTTACAAAAATGAATGGATTAATTCTCATATCACGAATGGACAACTCTAAGCAATTTGATAGGGTTCAATGATAAGAAAAATATTTTTATCTACAAAATTCACTTATTGAACAAAGACTTTATAAAAACAATTATAAGGTATATAAAGATATTTTTTTATATGATCCAAACTCTAAAGTCTTAAAAATATATATAAGACTTTTACCTATAAAATGTTCTTAGATAAGGTAAAACAAACTAAATCATTCAAATAAATTATCTGTAAAATTCACCTACTTTAACAAATCTTTATTATTGTAATAGTTATTATTATTTGATCTCCATCAAAGATATTATTTGATAATATTTTATTTGGTAGATATTATTTTTAATATATTATTTAAGGATTTTATAACTTGTTTTAGTTGTTTATGAATAATATTTAAGGATATTAGCTAAAATAGCTATAGAAAGATCATATTTTTATCATCATAATATTATTTTTATATATTTACAATATCATATTTTAGTTTTACTAATTTCAAAATAATTCAACACTTTTAATTATGTACATATAATTTTGTAAATAAATTTTATATAATTTAGGACAGATTACTTTATAAGATTTGTATCGTATGGCGTAAATTAATGTGAAGACTTAAGTTACAACGCATGGTAGACTCCGGGTGAGGTGTAACATAATCTCTATTTGTTATATCAGGAGTTTCTTGGGCCGTTTGATTTACCGAATCGATGGTGGAGATTAAATCTCCTTTTTTAAAAAAATTCAAATACAAATGTTACATGGTGACAATTTTGTAATTTCAATGAAATGTTGAAGGCACTCTTGGAGATGAAAAAGTGCATTCTTAGTGTAAGGCCCGAGGCCCTAGAAGCGCTATTCCATGCCAACCCGAGGACTTCCCAAGAGGTCACCCATCCTGGTACTATTCTCGCCCTAGCACGCTTAACTTCATAGTTCTTTTGACCCATCGAACCATGAAAAGGAAGAGCTCTTGTTGGCATGGAGAGCACCTCAATTCCTTATAAATTCTCGGGGTGTTACGATCTCCCCCACTTGAGCACTTGACGACCTCGTCACGGCCTAAGGATCGCCCCTTGGGTCGAGTGACCGCCCTCCGGCCCAACCAACTCGTGACCCAGAGTCGGCTCTGATACCATTTGTAAGGCCCGAGGCCCTAGAAGCGCTATCCCATGCCAACTTGAGGACTTCCCAAGAGGTCACCTATCCTGGTACTACTCTTGCCCTAGCATGCTTAATTTCATAGTTCTTTTGACCCCTCGAACCATGAAAAGGAAGAGCTCTTGTTGGCATGTGGAGCACCTCAATTCCTTATAAATTCTCGGGGTGTTACACTTAGTTAGAAATCGTACATGTAACACCCCTATTTTAACCCAAGGGTGTTACCGCCAGTGATCTCAGATTTTACCATCTAAGACCACCCGAGGCTGTAGGTAACACAACACCGTTCAAAGTAATATAAAACAGGATAGTTATATTACATTAAAGTGGTTCATCGTTTACCACATACTTGAAAAGGCGTTCAAAGGTCTGAAACGCTAGTGCTTGAAATGGAAACGACATTAGATAATAGTGCAGCGGAAATTAAGACAATAATATTATACAAAGTAGCATGGGGGACCCAAACTGTCCAAAAGACTTGAAACCTTCTTTCCTTCAGATCCTTGAGTCTTCGGCTTTAATCTGCTACAGTCTTGGCCTTGTTACCTGATATTTCCATAGAAGCAAGAAATACCAGCCGACCAATGTCGGGAAGAAAAGAAAGTGGTATTAGTCTAACGCGAGACTAAGCAAATGGTAGAATGCGAAATAGGTTCTTAGAAAGGTTAAGTATGTCGGCATCTAAGTCCAAAGGGAACTGAACGATGCACAACCAGTCTGGTTCTTTGGCGGTGAGAGAGATAAAAGTGGTAACGGCTATACTTGAATATAACTCAGACGATGAGGAACAGAGAAGGCTTTGCTGAGAAAAGAAATACGAGATTTCTTTTAGGAATAGGAATTCACAGGAAAGTGATTTCCTACGAACAAAAGATGATTAAGTTTTTGTTGGGAACATTATCAATTCACATCAAGTAACAACAAAAGTCTCTGCTAGCTAGAACTACTCAAAGTCGGGAGTCCGAATGGTTTGTCCAAACTAGTACTAACCATCCTTATCCCATTAATCAATTAATGTGCATTGGCACTTATCTTTCATAAGTCGTAACACATAACACTTCAGTGATGACTTTTAATTAAGTTGGTCACTCAAAGGATGAGACGTGGCCTTACGGGGACTAAGTCCCGGCACTTAGCTAGAGTGCCACACCCCTCTATTCGGAGAGCAGGTGGAGTCATGACCCAGTATCAGGAGACGATAAGTTATTATACCTCCCAATACAGTTTATAAAGAGATGTTGAGGGGCCAAACCTGCATCCCTGTTTCCTACACTAGTCCACAACAAAGTCTCAAAAAGAGACTTGAAACAAACAGAGGCCAAACATCGGTCCTAAGTCCAAGGGCTAGCGTAGTACGATAAAGTAAATAACAACATGGTCGTTATCTCTAAACAATAAATAAATCCTAGGTTCATTTTATTTAGCAAACAAGGCGTTCCCAACAAGATGGAGAGGCTAGCAAGACAGGAATTTACGATTTATCGAATATCAAGAGAATAGGGAGAAAGTGCCATCCACTTGCCTTCGATTCTCGAGAGTTAAGTCGTTACGAAGACGGAATATGTGAACGAGTTCTCCTAGCAGCGCGACCTAGACCGAGGCACGAGAATGATAACGAAATAAATTAATATTTAATTTATTTCTTAGTCTAGGAACTCCTTGAATTATCAGTTTATAAATTCTAAGTTTTCAGTTCATAAGAACGTTAGAAGCGAGTTTAGGATTTTTATAAAATCATTGGTTTACGAACATCCTTCATAAAATTTATTTATAAAAACGCTTCTTAATGAAATTAAATAAATACTTAATTAAGATTTATTATTCATAATAAAATAATATTTTATAATTATAAATCTCAATTAAGAAAAGGGTTCAAGTTTATTTTTATAGAGAGGTTAACTTAATTACATGGGTTAAAAATAATATTTTTAATCATACTCCTTAATAAATTTAGAAATTCTAATGGGCTTATTAATATTATTTTAATGGGTAGAGATTTTAAATTTAATATCATCCATTAGAACAACAATTGACTTATTTTATAACCAAGTCTCTTTAAATTAGGCTAATGGGCTTTTAATTAACAAATTAGCTAGTGGGCCTAATTAATTTAACAAAAACAAAATAGAGGAAAAGCCCACCTTATTTCTCAGCTGTGTTTTACGCAGCCAAGATTTGTGGCTGGCCTCCTCCTTCTCCTTTTTTGTACGCACACAGCAGCACACACGACCACACCACGCAGCACGCCGGCGACCGACGGCGATGCGGCTCCTGGCGGACTCCGGCGACGGCGAGCAGGGGCGGACAGCGGCTTCCGGCGACTAGGAGGCAGCGGTGGTCCAGGCTTCCGGCGAGGAGCAGCAACGGAAAAAATTCAGATTTGAAGATTTTGTAATTGGGTTTATTTGGATCGGATTTTTGGGATGAAATTATATGGAACGAAGGTGCTGAAATATTCAGAGATGGAGAGAGGATTATAATGGAAGAGATGATGGTGGAATTGATTTGCAAGCTCCCCAATTTATAGAACAACTTTCTCCCGTTTACACTCAATCGGCATGGAGTTTATGAGATTGATGGGATGGAAGAGTAGAGATGGACGAACGAGCGGGTTTCGGGCTGCCACAGAGTTTGACTGAAGTGAACATGGCGTGATGGAGGAGAAATCGCAGGCTGACAATGGTTAAAATCGGTTTTGTCCAATAGCCCGAAGGAAGTGTATTTCTAGTTAGAAGAATTTCGTTTCTTTAACTAGCAGAAAGTCTTTGTAGTTTAGTTGGTAGAAGGAAGGGAAGGGGGGTAGGAGAGGTTAGGGATTCAAATCCCACCCTTCTCCATCTCTTTATTTTTATTTTCGGGTCTATTTATGACTAGCCCAATTCTTGATTAAATTTTATAAATATAACAATTAATCCAATTTAATTAATTGTTACTAATTAGTAATATTAATCTTCTCAATTTACATTTCTTTTATTTTTGTTATTATTCTTTCTCTTTCTTCTTAGTTTCGTCCCCGAAACTAGGAGAGATTGGGGTTGGCTTGAACTAGGGAAATATATTTATATACTCAAGAAAAGATATTTTATGCTTTAAGTACCCCCTTAAAAAGAAATCGACATAAATATCTTAGAAACAATCCTTGTTAAAGCTCGCCCTTTAGAAGCATACCTAATTAAAAGTATATAAAACTTTCAAAGTTGTAAAATATAGAACAAGTTTTATAGAACACACGTACGATGTGTACATATACACAAAGTTCTTTACCCAATGGTAATTGATCTATTGAAAATATAAGTATTTAGTTTAAACATTTTGACATGACCAAGTCAAAAGCTCTATTTTGATATATTGGAAGAAAAATTGCCATAAGGTATTCTTGCTATTATGATTACAATCACGATTACTAAAATGTTATTAAGAATTTATAAGAAATTTCCTTTTTTTTGTTATAATAACTTTACAGAACTACTTTTATGATTTAAAATATGCGACTTATCTAAACCCAAAAAGTTTAAAAGATATTGAATGAAACAATTTATTTATTGACAAATAACATTGTCTTTCGAACTTTATATATACAATCTTGCTAGTGAAGTGTAAATATAAGATTGTCCAAAAACCTTTTGAAAAAAAAAAACGAATCGAGGTTAATAACAATATACGATTATCATAATAATGCATACTCAAAATTCCTGTGAATTGCTTTAAGCGGAAAATTTTGATTACTTCCAACGTTTAACACAAAATGTTATTATTCCAAAATTTTCAAACTTAAAATTGTAATACATCAAAATACGCTTTTTGAAATTTGGTTTCCAAAATTGTCCTCAAGGAATTATGTGGTCTTATCCCGCCATGTGATCAGGATGGGGGGTAGGATCAGCATAATCCTTTACAACATTTTCATGGGAATAAGACATGTGAGTTTGCCTTACCATGTGATCAGGATGGAAGACAAAACACATTCTTACTTACCACCATGAAAACCGTAGGAAAGTTTAATCCAAAATCTCGTTAACAAACTGGAAATAAATCGTTTTATGTTAAAAGGAATTTTGTAAGAGCTTATAAGAATAACAACTTTATCCAATATAGCAAACTATAATACGATTTTGACCCTTTATATACAATAGGAACTCAATACCAGAAAAGTTTAACTTAGATTGCCACTTATCTCAATATTGTCATGAAACTCACAAACCAAAGAGATGTATAGTAACTTTACGAACATAGGTAAATGATCATACGGTAAGATCTTTAGTGCGCATTAGGGTCTACATTTAGGACATATTGGAATTAAGAGGTGATTATCATAGAGTATATATACACTTAAATAGCCTTTGAAAATAGAAAGACAACTCGTCAAGCATGTTGGAGCATTACAAAAATAATAATTATCCTCAAACAAAACTATAGTATGATTTCAAATGTTCCTTACTTAGGAATACTTAATACATGAAATTCGAAATTGAGTTGACATATGCAAATGTCCAATGTGACAGAAATCACAATATTGGTAACGTACCCAAATGATCAACAAGATCGAAATTCGTTGACAATTAGTGTCAAAATTTGAAATTAAATATATATAGATATATATATTTGAAATCTACACAAAATCCTTGTGATAATAATTACTTTTATCATATAAAAGACTTATAAAAATTTGAAATCTCAATATTGAGGGTTCAAATTTCAATAAAAGGATTATGTTCAACTTTAAATTAGAAAAGTAATCCAACACTTCAAAACATAGAAAACTTTCAATATGAATGCTTTCTCATGGTGCTATTTTATTTATGAAGAAAGGAATTTTGAAACAAAACGAAAGAAACACATTTTTTTTTCTTTTGATAATAACTATTTTACCCTATAGTCGATCAAATTTCAAAGGGTAGCATTCATATACCCTTCTATAAGATTTTCGAATCTATCACGCTAAGCAAATCGTTCACTTTGACTCTCCCTCTTTTTCTTTATACAAGGTTTGATTCGTAAACTTATTTAGAATGGAAATTATTTTGGAGGATATCACTTATATTACACCTACTCGGAAATAGGGTATGGCCTAGATCAGCTCAATTATGGAAGTTCAGCAACACATAAGTGGTTTAAACACTTGGGGCATATCCCATCGATTTAAGACTTGAGATAAGGTTTATTGAGGGAGAGCTACTACAGAAATTGGCTAATACCTCGTAACATTTAACCCGGGCGTCCATTGTACGCGTTATTTGATGTGAAATAAAAAATGCTCCTTATCAAATACACCGGGTGTGTCAAACCTGGTGTATTTGAGCATTAATTCTAATATATACACCGGATACTCTTAAATCCGGGATATTTTAAACCACAATATACACCGGGCGTGTATCATCCGACGTATTAATACGTGATGAAAAACAAATACACCGGGCGCATACTTTCCGGTGTATTTTATCCCGTGAAAAACAAAAACCCTAACTTCTTTCTTTCACGTCTCTCCTTCTCGATTCTAGTCTCTGCCAATCTCTTGCCTCCCTCTCGTGCCTCCTTCTCCCTTTTACCGCCTGCATCGTTCATCGTCCAGACGTCCACGCCTACGCCTGGTTGCCTCTCTACCGCCCACCACTGCCTCTCGTGCCTCTCTGCTGCCCCTGGTAAGTTCCCAATCTCTTGCCTCTCGTTGGAAACTGCGAAGTCTAGTGCGAATACCAGACTCTCCTTGCAAATTCCAGTGAGAATTTCGTAATTTTTTGAATCCTTTGGCTGAATTCCTGTGTGTCTTTCATTATGTTCCATCCAACAAGAATGATATGTTGTCCGTGTGTATTCAGTTGTGTAATTTTGTTCCTGAAGTGTGTAAATATTTTGAGAAACCTGCACAAGAGAAATACGTACTGATGGCTGAAAACCCTACACAAGAAATTAAAAATACTCTAGTATTGATGGCTGAAAATCCTACAGAAGAAATTGGATGATTAAGTTTGTAAGTAAAGAGAACAAATGGAAAATGAATGAGGGAAAAGAAGTAGTACCTGAAAGTGAACTAATAGCTCTGCAGCATGTAACTAGGATTCTCCACTCAAAATAGTTAATTCTAGGAGAACGATGTTATGCATGGCTAATTTACTATATACTCCTACATATGATCGGTCGATATTATGTATGGCTTCCATGATCTACATATCTATTTAGTTGAGTTTATGCTATAAATTCATTTGAGAAGTTAATGAATCTATAGCTAGGCTGCTAACACTTAATATATATTGTATGTGGAACTTCTATGTATATTGTTAAGATATACATTTTGTACTCAAGGTAGCTGCTGCATTTTATATTGTACAAACTAATCTGGCCAAGCTGGGTAGAGACTAATCTGGCCAAGATGGCAAGTTTAGTAAAGCTAAGCAAAGTTATTTAGCTCTAATTGGTTTTTATTTGGACTCTAATTGTATGACAAGACCAATTGTTACTTTTGTGAAGTTTGTGATGGAGATATTTATGACAAAATAGAGGGGTTGAGAGTGTTTCTATTTTATTCATTTACAAGAGAGAAAAACGTAGCTATTGAGGTCAAAATCTGCATAAGAGAAAAAAACGTAGCTAGATTAAATTTGGAGTAGAGAATCCTAGTTACATGTTGCAGAGCTATTGAGTTCAAATTTGGAAGCTTGAGTTTTTTGCATGCCCGGATAATTTTGTACATATTACAGCGTTTTTTTTTGGTTGAGCATATTACGTCGTTTATTGCATGGCTTGATCAACGCTTATTGCATGGCCTTTCTGTTATGAAATATAAGTCGAGCTAGTTATACTTATACCCTTTTTGTTGGTTGAAACATATGTACAAGAATCATTGGTTATTGTATCCTCACTTAGGTTGGGCATATTAGATTGACCCATTATATTGTTGTCAAGAAAAAAGATGCTGAAAAGTTTATTGATTTGTAAGTTTGATGAATTAAGTATTGTTTATATAACTTGTTGTACTTACTAAATGTTTTTGCTTTCTGTATAGGAGTTAAACTTTGAAATATATCAATCTGGGAAAGAAAAAGCCTCGAAAACAACCTTTATGGCGTAAAGGTGAGCTTGCTTTCTGATTGTGCTTTTTGTTCTGTTATTAATTGTTACAATGGTTATTTTAGAGTTGTTCAATTGCCTTTGAATTCTTATTTTATTTTTTGGTCAATAATTGCCTTTGAATTCTTATTTTATTTTTTTAGTCGATAATTGCCTTTGAATTTGAAAGCTTGTTTTTTTTTTTTTTCGAAATGGTAAAAATGCATTAATAAAAGAGATAATTACAAGAGAAAGTTCAGGGCTTCAAAAGCTACAACAGAGGAGCAGAAAAGAGGCAACACCCAGACCTTATAAGAGAAAACCTCCAAGCATAATTGGACGTTTTAACTTATGAGCAACTAAACAAATGGTAAAGCTTGTTTTCATCACATGTTTTTTTTATGTTAGATTTATGTATATAGTTTTGTCCATAATTGTAGTGGTATGGTAATAAGAAGGCCTTTTCAAATGATGAAATAGATTAAACTAGAAAAGAATTGATGGAGCATTTGATTTCTCTCATTATTTGGGTAATTTTTAGGAATTGATGAAACATTTTATTTTCTTGATTTATGTTAACTATTGTTTGTATTATCTTTTTTGCAGAACATAGTACAGACAGTTATGATTTTGGAGCCCCTATAATTTTCAAGTCTTTATTACAGTGATTCATGTTAGAAAATGTTCGTAGACGACTTTGAAAACTGTTCTCGAAGTTTATATTTTGGTTGGTTTGTACTTTTGGATAGTGATAATTTTGATGAACATCTTTGTTTGAATTGATTTTTGACATTATCCAATGATATTTAGTATTTTATTATATATTTCTATTTATAAAATGGATTCAATTGTGATTTTTGACATTACCTAGACCAATTAACTCGGACATTATGAATCCAGTGAATATATGCAAAAATACTAATTGAGCTTATACCCCGGACATTAATAACCGGGGTAAATTCCATTAACGTTTTACCTCAGACTTTAATATCCGGTGTATTTCAATTATTAATACCCCGGATAAACACAACTCAAATATACCCCGGATAGGGATCTACCCGGTGTATTTGAATTACTAATACACCAGGCTTAAACATTAGAGAGGATTTTCAAGGAGGGAATTTACCTCGGACTGGACCCGGTGTATTCTGTTACTAATCAAATACCTCCGCAACCTTTACCCCGGGTATCATCCGGTGTATTTGGCGTAAAACGCCCGGGGTATTTAAATCATTTTGTAGTAGTGAATGCTTAATTTAATTATTTTATTTTGATTAAGGTGATTAGTCTATTAGCACCTGGCTACGGTATATACGAGCTTCTCACTCCGACCATGATTCACTCAAGATCTCCTTAGTTAGTGTAGTTTAGGCTGAGGTATGATTGAATTTGATGAATTTATTCTCCAACGGAGTCCAACCCACTTATGAAAACGACGAACCCTTTGAGCCTCAATCCTAGACTCAACCTTGTCTTGTCCACCTTGACGGGTGGGGTTGATTGGAAAGAATCGATTATTGGTTCCTAGGGTGTTAACCATCTAAATAGTTGGATATAAAATGTTTCTGATTAATTCGCCTTTCTTTATAAGGCATGGAATGAGCACACTTCCAATGAATCAAAAGTCAACTATTTGTTAAGGCACCTCAGAAAGACTAAAGCCACGTTTTAGTTGCTCCTTACGAAGGATGATTACAAAATACGAGGAACTTAACGATCTTATAATCGACTGAACCACTCTAGTAGTACAAGATGATGGTTGAGACAATTCCGTTTAGTGGAACACGCCAAGGATTGCGATACTATATAGATAAGACAAGGATAGGAGTTCACTGATAATAGGATAACTACTACTCGGTCAACAAGAATTTAACAACCGACTTAAAACGAGTAACCTCTCCAATGCTTATTAGGAGTGAAAGGAGTTTCGGTAGGCGGAGGCAGTAATGGTCTTCTTCTTCTTGGGATTCGTGAAGCGATAGCAACACCTATCCAAAAGCGAGGCTTCGAACCTTCTTGGGTCCTTGGGTCCTTGATGGAGCCGTTATCTTTTAACAACTCTACCCTTGCTCGATCTTACGCCTCAAGTTGACCATACTGTCTTGCTCCTCTTCCCAACGAACCTCAATTTGACGGGCAGACTCCTCATGATCTGTCAGCATACTCTATCATTCCTTCATAAGTGTTCTTAAGATATGGTTGTCGACCCACATACGCCTTGGTTTACAGTCACCAATAGCTGCTCGGGCCTGCCATGGTCGGTTCTTAAATGGATCCACACTTTTATCAATCCACCTTTCCGTAAGGATGTTTGCCCCCCCTTGACCCCATACAATAACGATTTATGAACAACATTATGCGGGGGGACCTCTTGAGGTGAGGATTCCCCTCGAACAGGCCTCCTAGCCTTGTGGTCCTTATTAAGCAACCGCTCGTCTAGCTCAAGCTCCTTAGCTCTCTCTAGCTCTTTCTGCTGAGCCTTAGCCTGACGCCTTGTGCAACCCATGTTTTGTAAAGGTTCACAAGAACAGCTTATTGCGGGTGCTATTTTCTGTTGGGGAAGGAGAGACAGACACTTATATAGAATTTCTGTAATCCTATATTCGAGGACGGAGATTGGAAGGGAGCTTTAAAAAAATCACTTTGTGATTATTTATAAGTAAAGGGTTCCCAGTTGGAACATTGTTCGGGTTGTCCCTAGCAGGGTTTCCTCGAGTGTTAACCAGCTGAATGAATGACAAATGTTTCTATCCAATTAACATTTGTATAAGGAAATGCAGATGCATTTCGAAAGGAAAAGGATCATTATATTAAAGGATCATCATACATGCCGCAGGTACAGGGAAAAAATGGTTACACTTAATACGGGGAAACTTAAACAACCTTGCAACGACCCGACTATTCAAGCCATACAAAAGGAATAGTCGACAGCTTAAGTGGGCTTCCTAGAGCTACGCACTTATAAGGGTACACGAGGGAAAGAAAATCTAACGGGGATGAGACGGAGGGAAGCAGTACTTGTCCAAGAATCTGGGACTGAACAAATTGCCGTTCAGGACCTCACCTCCATCGTCCAATAACCACCTGGCTTGCTCGAGATTGCGGTTGATAATATCAATAGACCGCTGCTCATTGACTATAGCGGCTTCGAAGTTTTGGATTTGCCAACGATGTTGACGGAGAGCGTTCTCCCATGCTGTCTTATGCCGACGGAGCAACGTGTCCTTACTTGGAGGCACGTAAGAGGAATAGATTCAGGTGCAGGCAGCCGCCCACCTGTGCGTGGCGCTTCGATGCCACAATCCACTTGATCACCTACTGTTTGATAGGTGAGTTTTGGTGGGCTCGCCAGAGGGCCCCGGTTTAGATCAAGCGAGGAGGGTTTGTCTTCACGCCTTCGTTCTTGGGACGCCACCTCCTCCCCAATTGTTACCTCAGAATTCCCATCTATAGGGTGGCTATTTGCCTCGAGGTCATTGAAAAGATTTTCCAGTCCATACTCTTCTAGGTTTGAAAGGGAAAAATTCCAACCATCTCCTAACAGCTAGCCCGGGATCCTCTAGTCCGGGGTAGGCATGTGCTCCCTCGCCAGCTCCCTAATCGAAGCTAAGGTCTGGCATTAGTAAGTCCGTGTAAGACTCTTTTGGTGGAACATCGGATCCTTCACGCTCGGCTGTAGGAGCCCGAAAGGTACTCCCCCTCTGATGAGAAGCAGATCCGTCTGAAGGGCGCATTTTCCTAAAGATGGATTTAGAGGGTTAGGACACGCTGATTTGCAAATCTGTATGCAAGGTGAAGACGATCTGAAGGAAGTTTCAAATTTCCAAGCCATAAAAATCTCTAAGAACATTTTAAATGATTAGAAATCTCTAGGAGGTTTGATAAAAACCGCTTCTTGAACTCTGTGACAAGAAGGTTTGAAAATAGTTAGTTTCTTGATTTCTGTAACAAGAAACCTTCGAAAGGAAATAAATCAAAGTTTACCTTTAGCTCTGATACCATAACTGTAACACCCCTATTTTAACCCAAGGGTGTTACCGCCAGTGATCTCAGATTTTACCATCTAAGACCACCCGAGGCTCTAGGTAACACAACACCGTTCAAAGTAATATAAAACAGGATAGTTATATTACATTAAAGTGGTTCATCGTTTACCACATACTTGAAAAGGCGTTCAAAGGTCTGAAACGCTAGTGCTTGAAATGGAAACGACATTAGATAATAGTGCAGCGGAAATTAAGACAATAATATTATACAAAGTAGCATGGGGGACCCAAACTGTCCAAAAGACTTGAAACCTTCTTTCCTTCAGATCCTTGAGTCTTCGGCTTTAATCTGCTACAGTCTTGGCCTTGTTACCTGATATTTCCATAGAAGCAAGAAATACCAGCCGACCAATGTCGGGAAGAAAAGAAAGTGGTATTAGTCTAACGCGAGACTAAGCAAATGGTAGAATGCGAAATAGGTTCTTAGAAAGGTTAAGTATGTCGGCATCTAAGTCCAAAGTGAACTGAACGATGCACGACCAGTCGGGTTCTTTGGCGGTGAGAGAGATAAAAGTGGTAACGGCTATACTTGAATATAGCTCAGACGATGAGGAACAGAGAAGACTTTGCTGAGAAAAGAAATACGAGATTTCTTTTAGGAATAGGAATTCATAGGAAAGTGATTTCCTACGAACAAAAGATGATTAAGTTTTTGTTGGGAAAATTATCAATTCACATCAAGTAACAACAAAAGTCTCTGCTAGCTAGAACTACTCAAAGTCGGGAGTCCGGATGGTTTGTCCAAACTAGTACTAACCATCCTTATCCCATTAATCAATTAATGTGCATTGGCACTTATCTTTCATAAGTCGTAACACATAACACTTCAGTGATGACTTTTAATTAAGTTGGCCGCTCAAAGGATGAGACGTGGCCTTACGGGGACTAAGTCCCGGCACTTAGCTAGAGTGCCACACCCCTCTATTCGGAGAGCAGGTGGAGTCATGACCCAGTATCAGGAGACGATAAATTATTATACCTCCCAATACAGTTTATAAAGAGATGTTGAGGGGCCAAACCCGCATCCCTGTTTCCTACACTAGTCCACAACAAAGTCTCAAAAAGAGACTTGAAACAAACAGAGACCAAACATCGGTCCTAAGTCCATGGGCTAGCGCAGTACGATAAAGTAAATAACAACAGGGTCGTTATCTCTAAACAATAAATAAATCCTAGGTTCATTTTATTTAGCAAACAAGGCGTTCCCAATAAAATGGAGAGGCTAGCAAGACAGGAATTTACGATTTATCGAATATCAAGAGAATAGGGAGAAAGTGCCATCCACTTGCCTTCGATTCTCGAGAGTTAAGTCGTTACGAAGACGGAATATGTGAACGAGTTCTCCTAGCAGCGTGACCTAGACCGAGGCACGAGAATGATAACGAAATAAATTAATATTTAATTTATTTCTTAGTCTAGGAACTCCTTGAATTATCAGTTTATAAATTCTAAGTTTTCAGTTCATAAGAACGTTAGAAGCGAGTTTAGGATTTTTATAAAATCATTGGTTTACGAACATCCTTCATAAAATTTATTTATAAAAACGCTTCTTAATGAAATTAAATAAATACTTAATTAAGATTTATTATTCATAATAAAATAATATTTTATAATTATAAATCTCAATTAAGAAAAGGGTTCAAGTTTATTTTTATAGAGAGGTTAACTTAATTACATGGGTTAAAAATAATATTTTTAATCATACTCCTTAATAAATTTAGAAATTCTAATGGGCTTATTAATATTATTTTAATGGGTAGAGATTTTAAATTTAATATCATCCATTAGAACAACAATTGACTTATTTTATAACCAAGTCTCTTTAAATTAGGCTAATGGGCTTTTAATTAACAAATTAGCTAGTGGGCCTAATTAATTTAACAAAAACAAAATAGAGGAAAAGCCCACCTTATTTCTCAGCTGTGTTTTACGCAGCCAAGATTTGTGGTTGGCCTTCTCCTTCTCCTTTTTTGTACGCACACAGCAGCACACACGACCACACCACGCAGCACGCCGGCGACCGACGGGGACGCGGCTCCTGGCGGACTCCGGCGACGGCGAGCAGGGGCGGACAGCGACTTCCGGCGACTAGGAGGCGGCGGTGGTCCAGGCTTCCGGCGAGGAGCAGCAACGGAAAAAATTCAAATTTGAAGATTTTGTAATTGGGTTGATTTGGATCGGATTTTTGGGATGAAATTTTATGGAACGAAGGTGCTGAAATATTCAGAGATGGAGAGAGGATTATAATGGAAGAGATGATGGTGGAATTGATTTGCAAGCTCCCCAATTTATAGAACAACTTTCTCCCGTTTACACTCAATCGGCATGGAGTTTATGAGATTGATGGGATGGAAGAGTAGAGATGGACGAACGAGCGGGTTTCGGGCTGCCACAGAGTTTGACTGAAGTGAACATGGCGTGATGGAGGAGAAATCGCAGGCTGACAATGGTTAAAATCGGTTTTGTCCAATAGCCCGAAGGAAGTGTATTTCTAGTTAGAAGAATTTCGTTTCTTTAACTAGCAGAAAGTCTTTGTAATTTAGTTGGTAGAAGGAAGGGAAGGGGGGTAGGAGAGGTTAGGGATTCAAATCCCACCCTTCTCCATCTCTTTATTTTTATTTTCGGGTCTATTTATGACTAGCCCAATTCTTGATTAAATTTTATAAATATAACAATTAATCCAATTTAATTAATTGTTACTAATTAGTAATATTAATCTTCTCAATTTACATTTCTTTTATTTTTGTTATTATTCTTTCTCTTTCTTCTTATAATCACTAGACTTGTGAATTATTTATGAGTGAAAATACTTAATTTTATCTTTAGACTATAAATCTCTATTTTATACTTTTAAATTATATTTAACGATTAATATGCTTTTTTGAAAGCTTTAATTTATCGTTACGAACACGAATTCATTAGAATATGTTCGTACACTTCTAATAGAATATATTACATAATATCTTATAAAAATAGCGGTTATTACAGTACATCCGTAGCATTTCATACAAAAACTAAAAACAGTGCATGTATAACATCAAAAAGTGCAATCGTAACATTAAAAAGTGCATACTTAGTAAGAAATCGTGTCATCCATAGTATTTAATCTAGAAATTGAAAAATTGCATCGATAATCAAAAAGTGCATTCTTAAGTTTAAATTTAAAAAGTGTAACCTAGGTGGAAATCGTGTATTCATAGTATTTCAGACCGAAACTGAAAACGTGTATCCATAATGTCAAAAAGTCCAGTCGTAATTTTAAAAAATGCATCCATAACATCATAAGGTACAATTATAACATTAAAAAGTGCATCTCTATGAAGAAATTGTGCATTAATAGTATTTAATCTAAAAACTGAAAAAGTGCATCCATAACATGAAAAAGTGCATTCGTAAGTTTAAAAAGTGCATCCTTAGCTAGAAATGGTGCATTCGTAGTTTTCATACGGAAACTGAAAAAGTGCATACATAACATCAAAAAGTGCAGCCGTAACATTAAAAAGTGATTCATTAGCAAGAAATCGTGCATCCATATTATTTCATCTAGAAACTGAAAAAATGCATCCATAGTACTTAATCGGGCCTAATTGTTCGAGACCATTGTGAATCCTAACTCGGCCGCCGAAAAACCCAAAAGTCTACTTACAACAACTTCGCAACTTTCTTCCTCACCATCTCCTTCGTTCAACGGTAACATTCTATGTGCAATCCATACGATCCTGTTCTATTTTCTCAATTCATCAAATTACCATCAATTTCCTCAATTAATATATTTAGGTTTTCAAATCTAAGTGCTTTACCAATTTCGAGCATGGTGTATAGATTTAAGGTCAAAGCAATCGGATTTAAGGTCGAAGAGACAAATCAAGAGAATGAAGCCGGCATAGACAAAGTATTGAGAGAGGGAAAGTCGGTCTGATAATCGCCTGAAATAAGTTGTTGGATTAAACGAGAAATAGAAGAAGAAGAAGAAGATTATCATCAAAACTATAGGGAAATGGCAAAAATACCCCTGTTCAATTAAAAACCATGTTAAAACATAAGGCTTGGATTTAGCTTATCTAATGACTCACAAGTCACAACTATCTACTACTCCCTCCGTTTTTTAATGTTTGATGTTTTTTTGGATCAAAAAAAAATGTTTGATGTTTTTGACTTTTAGCCAATTAGGGTTGTTAGAAAATGTATGATGTTTTACACTTTTATGTATCTATTTTTCCAAATTTACCCTATATAAATCTTTCCTTAATAGATTCTCTCCTTAAACCACTACGAAATTAAAACAATTTAATGGGGGTAATTAAGTAATTTTATAGATTTTCTTAACTTCAGGTTGAAATGCTAAAACATCAAATATAAATAAAAGGAAGGAGTATAATACAATATAAAGCAGAATCTATGTCTTTGTTAAAATTTGCACCACATCATCAATGTTGAGTAAAAATTTTTTATTTACGTCATGTAATCAATGCTGAATAAAATAATGATTTCATTTTAATAATGGTAACTAACATTTTATAACTACTTAATATCTTATCCAATTTTTTATAGGTTAATTTATTTTCCTAATATAAATCAATAGTAAATTTTGCTAGAATCAATAAAAAAGGCGATCTTTAATGAAGATTCTAATTAAAATAATAGATATCGTAATCAAAATTATATAAAAAAATTTATATATAAGTTAATATGTTCAAATTGTACATTCCCGACTAAAAAACAGACTGGAGTCAAAATTCGATTTCGGATCAATTAAGTTGAGTTTATATTTACAATATCCGTAGATGGTACTAGATTTGTGCGGATATGCTTCAGGAGTAGTGTATAGCAGGGTTTATTAATTTTTTTTTTTTTTGGTAGTCAGGGTTTATTAAATTTTTTATAATACAGAAGATAAACATAATCTTTGTTGTAGTGCCCTCAACCAAAAAAAAAAACATAATCTTTGTTGTCGCAATTCACATAATTAACGAGTTTAATAATACGCGCATTAAGGTCAGCTTTGCACACAAACACAAGTGACCCTTCTGGTCAATCTTGCCGGTGTTCCCTCTACGTCGACGGTTCGCCATCGCCGTTCTCCACAAATCTTCGCTCCATCCTTTCTCTATGCTTACTCTGTTTCCTGTATGACGAGCGTCTCTTGGCTGTTCTACGGAAGGAGGACTCGATTAGGTCGGAGTATCTTCGATTCCGACGACCTAGGGTCTCTCTCCTCCGATCGATCTCACGATACGAATCCCTCGCACCGCCATAGAAGCAATTCGAGGAAGGTCGGTAGTTCTAGCGCTTGTGGTCGCTCGGGTCATCGCCGCCTTCATCCTCGGAGCGATCAACACCATCGCCAAAATCACCATGTTACTCCTCCCGGGGAATTCGATGAATCGGGGAGACTTTCAGGTCTTCCCCGACAGCCTTGCTCAGAAGCAGCAACTTCTCTGGTAAATTGATCTGCTGAATCCCTTCAATTTCTGTTATTATTATGCTTGTGATAGTGTGCTCGGCCACCAAGCATGATTGGGCTATTGCAATTGATTATTTTTTTTTTTTGGTCGAAATTGCAATTGATTATTTATTAGTGATTATGTTGGCCCTGATTGTATCAGAAAATGGTATGGTTGAGAAAAATTGGCTCTGGTAGACAAATGCCCATTCGAGTCACCCTAGGGTTTCTGAAATTCAGTCCTGAAATTGATGGGTAAGCCAGAGAACTTTGCATGTGTAGAAGTTTTCATGTTTGTAAAGAATAGAAAATGATCTTGTTATCTTAAGATGTTGCTTGATGCGATTTTATATTCCTGCTGAATTGCTCTCACTATGATTACTTCTTCTTCAGTTGAACAAATGAGGTTTGTTTGTTATTTAGGATGTTTGATTGATGGTCTTAAAGCATGTTAGATTTCCATGTTCGTATCCGTGTTCTGATGTATTGAAACAGGATCAATGTGATTCATCTTTTACATGTGCTAACAAATGAAAACCTATAATGCACAGGGAAGTGTGCCAATCCAACAACTTGAAGGCGTGACACAATCCCCATTTCAAAGTATTGCTCATGGAGACACTCTGGATACCATCAGGGGAAGATTTACTAGCAATGAAAGACTTCCCAGATCTGTATTGCTTGCAAGGGAAAGGCTTCTACAGAGACTAAGAGGCATGTCTGTTTCTTCTGACAGGTTGTTGTTTCAAGCTTTTTCTTTATCTTGTTGTGCATTATGATAAAAAGAAACTGTGACTTGACATCACTTTCATTGCAATTTATTTGAGATTGCCCTTCTTATTTGAGTTCTGAAGATTTACCTTAATGGTAGCCCCTATATTGAACCCACGTTTGTATTTCTTGTCATTCCAAATACAGGGAAAGCCATGAAGCTCATCAAGGTACTTATTTTGACAGCTACTGGCTTAGCGAACCTGGAAACTCGCAGACAAGTAACTCAGGAGAGAATTTAGCAGAAACTTTATTCATAACCAATTCAAATTCTCCAGCCCCGATGCAACTCCATGAAGCTGTCTCGGATCCACACGAACTTGAGAGAGAAGCCCTTGCAAGCCTTCACCACGAGCTGTACGCCAAAGTGGTCGAAGTTGACCCTAATCAGAAGTTTAGTGTTTCACATGAATGTAGCATTTGTTTGGAGAGGTTTACAGAGCGAAACGAGCTTGTAGGCTTGAAATGCGGTCACAGGTTTCACCCTTCATGCCTTGGCCCGTGGGTTCAAACTTGTAGGAAGTGCCCATATTGTCGATCGGAAATATAGGCTAATGGAGATTATACCTCTTCCCCCACCAGCTTCTAGAAGTTTTCGTGTGTTTTAGTGTGATGTGTAGTGGCTTTGCTAAGAGCATTGAGTTGTTGTATAATTCCGGTGGTTAATTATTTTTGCTGATGGGTGATTTGTACCACGATATAAACGAAAGAAACAAGAATCAGGAAGCATATTGTGGAGTGCGAGATGGGGATGAGAACATTGAGAAGCTTGTTTGTATATGGACGTGTGTACTTATTATTGCGTGTTGACCACTTGATGACCGGCTTTTGATTACTATTATCCACAAGGATGTCCTATAAATTGATTACATTGATAGTTTTGGAAAGGTGTCAACAATACGATATGTGATGTAGTCACTAGTCACAATTCACAAGAGAATCTTGAAAGATTAATCTATTCATGCCCATATAACTTCCCCTTTGCAAAAACTATTGTCTGGTGAAGCTGATGCGAAAAGGTGCATTAGTGATTAGTCATCCATGCCATCAACCGATGATAGATTCCAAACTGTTGTGGACGGAGGCGACGTTTGGTTCGTCTAGAATGTCCTCGACAGTATTGTCCACTTGACCAAGGATTCATTTGATCATCTCGCTTATAAAGGTTCATGAATTGGCTGACAGAGGTTTGCTAGATTACTGAAGTTTTGTAATTTCTTGCTACGTTTTGTTGTCAATATAAAAGCATGGGAGTTGGAAGATCTCAGCCATTTATCTACATAGAATAGAGCTTTTCCAAATCCTGTTCGGTCATTTTCTATCACTCCTTTTGTATTTTTCCTTCCTCTCTTTCTTCTGCCCAGTGGCAGTTCATTCTTCCGCTTGCTTCTTCGATTTCTGATCTCGCCTTTCATCTTGCCCTATCGGACACAAAGGTCAGTTCTACTCTCTTTCGTTCTTCACTTCTGATTAAGTTGCTTTGTTGTCTCATGTTTCTCGTCAATTTTATACTGTCTCATCCTTCCTTCTCCTTCTTTGATGTCTCTCGAATTTGGGTTTCAATGGAATCGCGTTATCCGGCTTGGGATTCAGAGTTTTCTGGTTGTACCTCGAGTTTGTAGTGCTCCTTCCCGTTTTCCTTTTTTTTGCAGCCCAACTGTTTGAAGAAAGGCATGTGTGAAACTAATTTCATACATAATATTCCGCTTAAGCATACTTCTTAATAACGTCTGATTTTTGCTCAGCCATTCGTTTGGATGGCACCTTTGATTTGAAAGACTCCTGACTCCTGAGTCATGATTTGGCTTTACTGTTTTATGGAGTGATACTGCATATCAGATGTAAATTGTAATGGAGTAGCTTTTATACAAGAGCCTTTCGGTTCATGCTAGAGGACCTGGCCCCCAAATAGGTTCCAGAGATTGAGGGTTTTGATTCCTCATTAATGCATTGTATCTCAGGAGTGGGTGCAGTGTTCTTTCACCACGTATCATGACAAAGAGATTGGAGTAATTGATTATATGCTGCATATTATTTCTACATGAGTGGATTGGTTCTTTGTTTGGAATAGTTCACCGTTGCTAAACACCTTTTAGTTTGTACAGCATGAGGAGAAAGAATCAGAAAGACCGTCCCGTTCAAGCTACGGCTGTGTCCCTCTCTCGTTTAAGCTTAAGGTCAGTCATTCCAACCCCTCCCCTCCACAGTGTTTTACGTATATATTATACATATGACATTTTCTAAGCTAATCAATTCTCTCTCTATATACAGACCTTCTGCAGATTGTTACTATGTACTGAATGAGGACGTATGGGTGGAGATCTTCAAGAGACTACCAACGCAAGCCCTTTGCCGATTCCGATGCGTTTGCAAGGGGTGGAACTCGATCATCTCATCGTCTTTTTTCATCAACCTTCATTTTACCTTCAATGTTTCCGCCACGCCTCGCAGCCTGAAACCCTACCTCAACGTGGCGTATAGCGACCGCGTATACTACCATCCCTCGCACGAACGGTACACCCTTCTCGACGACAGCGCACAACAGCTACTGCATTTCCCGTTTCGTGCCGAGGAGGACGGAGGACACCTCAAAAGGTTCACTTTTGTTGATGCCATCCATGGCGTGGTATGCATTTCGTACTCCTGGTCCTCCGAGGTAGCATCTCCCTCTGTCAACTCCACCTTCCTTTGGAACCCGTCCCTTCACGAGTACGTGGCCCTGCCTCGCCTTAATCTGAGTCAAGATTTCAACGCTATAGGCTTTGGTTACGACTCCGCCACGAATGATTTCAAGGTGGTCATGGGAGTCAGTCCGGTGGAACCGTACAAGGTGTACTCGTCTCGAAGAGGCTCATGGAGGCGGCCCAGGACCAAGACCAGCGTCGAAATGGAACACCTACGGGGTTGGACCTTCGATGCCCAGGATCTCAACAGCTGTTTCGTAAATGGAACTATTCATTGGCTCCTGGCCACCGTCGATGCGCAGTTTTCCGTGCTCATGTTTGATTGTGCGAGTGAGGAGTTTAGAAGAATGGACATTCCCGAGATTGTATCTGGTTCTGACTGGTGGATACGGCTTTTCGAGTACGCGGGCAAGCTTTCGGTGTTGGTGAATCATCTGCTATTGTGCGTGAATCTGTGGGTGATGGAGGAGCATGGCGTGTCTACCTCGTGGAAGAAGCTCTATGTTATCAAACCTGTGTTCCCAGGTATTGAGCTCGACGCCCAAGGGGATCAAGAGCAAGATTACGAGTGGACCTCGGACTCGATTCTTCCTAGTCATATTGTTGTCAACGATCCGTCATACCAGAAGCTGGCTCCTTATGGCCCTAACAACCGGTGGAACAAGTTTCATTACTTGAGTCAGCCGCGCCAAATAACGAGTGATCATGTTTACAATGAAAGCATGTTCTTGATGGATCATCCCAAGGTTCGGTCTTACACAAGTCAGGATATAGTTTCTATTTGAGCGAGTCTCGGACTTCTCTAACTTACAAATAATTATGTAGCATCTTGCCTTCTGTTGTGCTTATTATATAAGCAATGCCCCCTTAATAATTAGCTTTCTGTTTTACACTACATACCATAGAGATTATGTTTACAATTTGTTTTTGTTTTTATCGATCCGTTTGGTTTGTTGTCGAGTGCAGTTTTACTAGCTAGCTTGTGGTAGTACTATTATCGTTTTAGTTTTGTGCAAACTCGTGCAACAGGCTTCAATTGATAGTTAATTTGAGTTATAAGCAAAAATCATCATAAGAGCTGATCAATACATGCATCGATATCATTCTACCTCCATACTCCTTCTACCTCCATTGATCGGCCGGGAGACATGAAAATGATATTGTGGGACGATTTCAAATTGTATGACAAAATCAACAGGTTCGCACCGGGCAAAATAGGGCTGTTTTTCGACTCAAGTAAATTGAAAAGACCCAAAAATCGACCCAAACTTTCAGCTCAGCTTTTGGTCTACATTTTTAGAATAGTTTAGTTTTGGGGTCGAGTCGGATTAGAGCTGGGTCCGGAAATATAGGCTAATGGAGATTATGCCTCTTCCCCCACCAGCTTCTAGAAGTTTTTGTGTTTTAGTGTGATACTGTGATGTGTAGTGGCTATGCTAAGAGCATTGAGTTGTTGTATAAGTCCGGTGGTAAATTATTTTTGCTGATGGGTGATTTGTGACACTATGTAAACAAAGAAACAATAATTAGGAAGAACACTGTTGAGCGTGAGATGTGGATGAGAAGCATGTTTGTATAAGGACGTGTATACTTATTATTAGCGTGTTGAGTGTTGACCACTTGATGACCGGCTTTTTCTGTATCCACTATATAGTTCCACAAAACACTAAAGCACAAAGTTATGTCAAGAATGTGCTACTTTGGTGGACATACCATTGCTCACCCTTAACTTTCTGTTATAAATACACTTCCTCTTTGCAAAAACTGTTGTCTTGTGAAGCTGATGTGAGAAGGCATATTTGTCTTTTATGCCATCAACCGTTGATCGATACCAAACTGTTATGGGCGGAGGTGACATATGGTATGCTGCAGAATATCCTCATCAGTATGTGTCCACTTGACCTAGGATTCGGTTTATCATCTAGCTCATAAAGTTCATGAATTGGGGTAGATGGGTTTTCTAGACCACAGAAGCATTGTAATTTTCTGCTCTGTTTTGTTGTCAAATGTATTCTTCTACTCAAGCCAGATAAAAATTTGTTTAACTTATTGACCGGAAAAAAAAAAATTGTTTAACTTAAGCTGCTGGCTGCACCAATACTTTTGTAACAAAGTCAATACTATCAAAATTGGACTCTTTCTACAAATTGTTATTTTGGCTATTCTTTTGTAAGATGGATTTGCTTAATCTGCACTTTTACCTTGAGAGCAGTTGAAAATAGAGACAAATAAACCAATTGATATTATATGTAGTGGGGTCAAATCCTTGCATTATATGGCAAAGTGTCAGTAAAACCATGGATTATCCTGAAATCATTTGGCATAAGCGTTGAAGTATGTCCCTATTTTCACAACGAATTGGATGCTTGACAAAGAATGAGCTTCCTCCTGATAACTCTTTTCTTATTTACAATTTAACTTACCCCTTTCAAATCCCTTACATCTAAACTCCAAAATATCTTAGAAAGGCAAGCCAGATAACTCACAAAATCAACACACAACATCAAAGTAATTAATGTAGGGATTTTGATACAAGTTAAAAACTAGTTTAAACTTTTGAAGCAATATACCAAAAAACTCGGATGATTAGTAGAATAAAGTTTTGAGAGCCTTTTTGCAAATAAATTAGGTATTAAGAGTGGTTTTCCAAACAAGTAAAAATAAAGGACGGTTTTGTGTAATTTCCTTTATATAGGGGGTGGTTATTACATAACAGTATTATGCAAAACAAAAATAGAAAGGCATTTGATCCACTAACGGCTAGTTTTCCACGAGATATTTGACCGTTGGCACGGCTGGATCCATCTCATTTTGCTGTCTAACGAACACTTGACTTCTCTCTTCCAACAATCCATCCCATTCATCTTCGTCTGTCTTTCGCTGCCCAATTACTCTCCCCTTACAAACAAAACTGCGATTCCATTGCTTCCTCTTCCTTCATCTCATCGATTGCTGTCATTCAATACGAAAATTCGATTCTTAGAACTCAGAATTCCCCCGATTTCCCTGCGATCCTCCCACAATACAACCGAATGGATCTTGCAAGCGTGGAGAATAGCATAGCTTCTTCAACCGAAGATCAGATTGCAACGGAAACCGCAAATTCCCCTCCGGCTGGTTCAATGAGCAGAGATGGTGGAATCGACGACACCGTCAAATTCGCTTTGAAATCGCACAAAGTATGTACGCCTGCAAGTTTATCAATTCGAATTCTAGGGTTTCGTCAATTCGTTTCTTTGGTTCTCCTCATTTGTTGGAAAATTGATGCGTGGTTAGGGTTTATGAATACATGGTGACTGATGAGTGTGGATTTGGAAAGCATATGTGAACATTTGAAATTGGAGGATTCTGATTACTGTTGTTAGGGTTCTAGACCGCTAATTTATCGCTTTTCGGTCTTGTAGAAGATATCATCAAAAGAAAGTCCCCGAACAAGTCTAAATTCCCTTAACAAATTCAAATCGCAAATCAAGAAGCCAAGTCACAGGAATGGCTCGCCTCTCAATTGGATTCCTCGCCAAAAGGGCGATACCTACTTGAAGAGGAAAATCAAACAACTGCAGGTTTGGCTTTCTTTGGTAACAGTTGTGGCCTTTGGTTGATTGTGAATGTTTTCAGGTTTTAAGAAAGCTTCTTTGTTTGAAACGTTTGTTACAGGAAGCTAGTGGTATGAGTTCCACTCTTGATGAGACGCTGGGTACTGCAAACCCTCATTACTGCAGACTGCTAAGAGAGAAAATCGCTTCAAGAGAGGCGGCCGTTAAGGCAATTGAAGCTCGAAAGGCTTCCATGGTCGAAGCTTCATGGTGTCGAATACTTAAAGCAGCCAGGTATTGCATTGTCTTTTCACTTGTTCATAGCTAATAGAATGAATTCTTGCTGAAAGTACGATTCTATGAACTTGGTTTCACATTCTTGATGTGCATATGTGTAGGATTCAGAGCAAAGAAACAGAAGCTTTGCTGTCAAAAGCAGAGAAAAATGCAGCTGAGGCTTTAGAGGCTGCATCTGCCAAGGGAGTCTTGATGTATGATAAAATTGATTGCCCACAGAAACAGTACGTGATTGAAACACCGTCGGCTAAAGGCAAGGCCTTCGCTCATACGGTGAAAGCATCGTTTGAAACAGCTTTTGAGGTGGACAGACAAGTGGCTTCAGCAGTTAAAACTGCATTCGTTAGGCTTGCTGCTAGCTGCCCTTCTTCTTCTCTAAACAAAGATGAATACAGTGGCTTGCTAAGGAAAATTAGTGAAAACCCTGAAACTGATGAAACTAATCAAGATTTAACTGATGTTACATCAGAATGTGAAACTGATGCTGGCTTGGAGTTGGAATCAGGATTTGAAGATGCTAGCTCCAGTTCCTTGAGTGCGAATCAAATGGATGAGGAGATGAAGCTTGGGATGTTTGGAAGGAGACAGGGTTCTCAAAGGTATAATAAGGAAGGGCTTGTTGACATTATGCTGGGAAGGCTTAAGTGCCTCAAGGAGGAAGAGCTCGCATCTCTGGCTACTATTGTTGCAACTTGTGGTCTGAATGCAGCTTTGGCGGGAACGGAAAATAAGCACCAGGACAGGAGGAGCTCTTATGCCAACAGTAGCTCAAGAAGAATGTCAACCTTTGGAGCAAAGCATCTGTCTGATGTGAACTTGCCCAGTTTGGACAAATGCCTGATCAAACACACGACAAGACTTGAAAGAGAAGTGCAAAATGCACAGAATGCCAGGAAAAATGATTCCAAAGGGGACCAAGAAAACCCATTGAAGTGTACTGAGTCAAATTTCGTTGAAGCAGGATTGGAAAGTATCCTTGTCAAGCATTCGTCAAAGCTGGAACGGGAGAAAGCAGAATTGAAAAGAAAAATTGGGCAGATATCAGAGCTGGAACCTGGAGAAGAGCGACGGTTTGGAAAAGGTAGTCAGGTCAAACAAAAAGTTGATGCAGTCCCAAGCTTGGATAAGTGTTTGGTCAAGCATGTTTCGAGGCTTGAACGGGAGATACAAGAAGCCAAGAGCAAGAGAAATGACGCAGAGATACAAGAAGCCAAGAGCAAGAGAAATGACGCAGTTGATGTATCAAAGAAAGGCTCCTCGGTTAGTAGTCAGCTGGAAGAAACCCAAATTTCAACCTGCTTGACCGCTGAATGCACTGAGAAAGAAAACATTGATTCAAACAAGGATGCAGGGGAGAGAATTGGAGATGCAACAGTGGAAAGGGTGGTCACCGACAAAGATAAACTTGAGGTGAGCAAGGGAGACAGTGGTTTGGACAGTGCTCTGGTCAAGCATAAGTCCAAACTAGAACGAGAAAAGATGGCGGCGGCGGCTGTACAAGAACACGATGATTTGGCGGCTGTACAAGAACACGATGATCGGACAAATCACACGCTTTCCCGACAAAAAGCACGGGAGAGAGAGTTGCAAGAAGCATGGGGAGGCATGAGTTTGGGTAACTGTGTAAAGCCACATATGTCAAGATTAGAAAGAGAAAAGGCAAGTCCCCATATAACTTCCTTTCAGTATTGATTTCATTATAGTTTGTTTGCTGTCATCTGTTTTCTTTTTTTTTTTGGTCGGGACTGTCATCTGTTTTCTGATGATTTGCTTTGTTGTGTTTTTTTCTATTTTGTTATAGGCTGCGTGGATCAAAGAAGAAGAAGAGAAAAAGGCAGCTATGCGTGAAAAAAACAAAGCTATTGCATGATTCTTTACAGCTTGTGCATATTGTTTCATCATTCTTTCTTGTTATGTCTGATTCGTTGATTGTAAACGATGTTGATTGAAGAAAAACTGCTGCACACTGTAGCCCCTTGTTAGTCAAGACAAAGCAAGGAACTAGGCGCAGAAGATTACGTGTAATTTTGTGATATACAGATAATAATAATATGAATGCTGGTTTGGCTCAAATAATATAAATGTTTATTATCATATTTGAGCTTCCTTAACTGTTTAAAAAGTATTTGGAGAGCATAAAACTGCAAACTCATATCACAAGATCTCATGCATACAAGATTTGTCCATCACATGGACCTAAATTCAAGAACATGCATGGGATTTGTCCATCGCATGGAAATAAAGCCAAGAACTTGCATGGATGCAAGATTTGCTGCCATCACACGGCCTCACTCATTCGAGTAATATTCCCCGAGGAAGATGCAAACAAGGGGTGAACCACATGACCATCCAAGGGCTCAATGTGAACCCATTTCCTCCCACTTAACTTGTGAGTTTCAAACTTCACCTTCCCCTCCTTCATCGCAAATAGCGTATGATCCTTCCCAATGCCAACATAGTCTCCTGGATGAAAGCGGGTTCCCCTTTGGCGAACAATGATGTTACCAGGTATAACTTTCTGCATCATTTTTACCATGGACAATAAGACTTCATCAATTTTTTTTCTTTTTTAAGGTAAGCCAATATCTTACCTCCCCTCCAAATTTCTTAACCCCAAGATACTTAGGGTTTGAGTCTCTTCCGTTTTTCGATGATCCACCTGTTTTCTTGGTAGCCCATCTTCTCATCATCAATCCAAATCCTCCTCCAGATGCATCTACACTTTGAAAACAGCACATGTTGTTACGGCTTCATCAAATTCTAAGAGCAAATCAAGAGCATTTAAAAGCCCTACCGGTTGCACCACTATAAACAGGAATGTCGTGTAGCAGTTCTCTAAGATTCACTCTTTTGGACAGTGATGCTGCAAAATTCATCATCCTGTGACCGTCAAACCTAGTATAAACAAAAATCAGACAACAAAATCCCTATAGAGCGAGTGTTTTTAATATAAGCTCAATGCTTACAGTATGGCAGATAAAGCAAGGATGAACATGTTTTAGAAAAGATCAGCTAGTCCAGACACCCCCATCTTCAAGGAAAACATTCAAGCATTTGCAGTACAACACATAAACAATGAACAATGCTCAGTAGTACATGGATCATTGAAAGGGCATATGTATAACTAAGCATGGATTTTTAGAGTCAGAGGTAATCAATAAGGATGGTCATGAAAGGAAGTGATTGTTATGCATCACGATTTCATTTTTTTCAGGTCAAGTACAACATAATGTTGCCTATTAAGTACAAGCCTCTTTCTGGCATAGTAGTCTTACTAATCTCGAGTTTTTTCCCAAACAATTAGCAAGCAACGCAGCAACTAAGTTAGCTTCCATTAAAATAGTAGTTATGGCTTCTATTGGATATCAACTTGAGAAAAAAACATCAATTGAGAACGGCAAATTCGAACTATGATCAAGAATTACAGACATGAGGGACGAGATGAATACATGGAGACACATACAAGATTGTAGACCTTGACGACGGAGAGAAGATTTCTCTTTACCGGCGGTGAAGACTTCTTTCTCCCGAGCCCTAATTCTCGATCTCTCTGCTTCGTATGCCGGGCAGTAATGTAAAAACGGTTTTAGTTAAACTCGTCACCAAAAAAATTAAAAAATTAAAAAATTAAAAATTTAAGATTTACCAAATATTTTCATTATTATCTGCTTATGGTACACAGTAGAAAAATCGATGTAAAAAAACACCCCTGTTTAGGTTAAACTAGTATTAATCCCGTGACTTTAAGGTACGAATTTAATTTTTAATTAAAATCTTAGTTTAAATTTTATATAAGGTTATTCAAAAGAATAAATTGATATAAAATCTTGTATTAGTTTATTAAGTTTGTAATTTAAAATTTTATTAAACGTAGAGTAATTTGTGTTATCTTGCAGATACCATCATGGCGACGTGGACGAGGGAAACAAACAAGGTGTTGTTAGTCATCTTCCACGACCATTACACTGCTCAGGTCCGACGTCGTGAGCATGTCAACTAAAGGACCATGGCCGCGTGGTTCCATCTCAACACGGGTGTGCAAATGGCAGGATTCGCACTGACGAATAGGCTGGACTATAACAAGATTATGTGGCGCATTATGTCCTTTCTGAAGATGCGAGGCACCGATTTCGTGTGGGAACCGACTACCCATGAGATTGTCGCCGATGACGCTTGGTGGGCGAGGGATAAACAGGTCGGTATAACCCCACGGTCCTTTCCGCCTGTTCTTTATGTGCCATGTCAAGGTTGTTTGTCCTGTTTTGTAGGTTGTTGGGCCGCGCACCAAGGGCCTGCGAAGGTTTGATCCCAATTATGACACCACCGTACTTTGGGACCAAGCATTCGGACCCCCTCCGGGGGAAGATGTATTGGCAGCCGCCCTTGGTCGGGTTTCAATCGAGGACCAAGGGTCAGGGGAAGATGATTCTGATGAGTGAAGTGAAAGATCTCTTTGTTCTTTGTGCCTATGTTATATTATTTCTATAGTTGTTGTGATTGAACCTTATAATGTTGTTGTGTTTGAACCTTATTAATTTGTCGTGCCTCTCTAATGTGTGTACTCCAAATTTGTCTACGAACTCCCTAAACTATGTGTACTCGAGTATTAATGTGTGTACTCCTTCCTTTATTTGTTACTATTGACGTGCTACATTATTAACCCTTGTTGAATGTGTGTACTATTATGTGTCCTCTCCCTTCATGAATGGTCACTATCTTGCAGCCCATGCGTATACTATTACGCCACAATAGAGACACGTAAATGGAAGTGCTCATGCAATAGTGGTGGTGACATACTGACATAGCAATTGAATGCTACACTTGCATTCATCTCTATTCATCTCTGATAGTTTTGCATGCATTGGTCACACTTGCATTCATACAATTCACTAGTGCATGCATTGTCGTGCCTCACCCTTCATTGATCTTCACCGATTTTGCATGTACACACATTATATTCATGATTTTACTAACTTAGGTACATCCATGATTTTGCATATATATTATGAAAATGAAAGCATATGATTCCATACATTATTTTACTTGATTTGTGCATGTATACACATTACATTCATGATTTTACTAACTTAGGTACATCCATGATTTTGCATATATAGTATCAAAATGTTTGCATATAATTCCATACATTATTTTACTTCATTTGTACATGCATATGCACATGTGATACACTTCCATATAAAATGTATACTATGAATTAATTACTTCATTTGTACATGATACTCTTCTACACCACGAAACAAGGATAAAATCATCAAGCCCTAAACTCTCGGACGCACAAAGAAGCAATAATGCTGAAATTGAACACTTGTGAACACCAATCGAACCTTTAATGGTGTAGTTAGGGCAGGATCAAACCTTCGATCGAAACAACGGCGCCGAGTCGCGGTTTTCCTTTGAGCCCTAGGGTGGCGATTGTCGCCACTCTTGCACCTGATATCGTAGGAGGTAAGATGTTAGGGACTCGCCGATTCTGCTCGCAAGGCACAAGTTTTATGTATTACATAATCGAAACCTTAATTAGGCTGGCGGCTCGATCCCTTTCTTCGCCTTCGCTTCGCACTATTGTGAGTAATCGACGTCGCGAGATCTGTTATCTCAGAGGGATATCGGGGGAAATTTACACCAATTGGTAGTAGAGAGATTTTAGAGCCATCTCTTCGAAATGTTGATCAGTTGAGGGGGAGGAGGGGGCAGATTGTAGCGTCTTCCAGCTACTTGAGACGCTCTAGCTCGGCATTAATCTCCGTAGCTGAACACCTCAAATTGGTACCGTCTTCGCCAAGCTCCATCTCCCTGCTACCATTTCAGTCGCTTCCGAACGGAGCCTAAATCTACTATTGTATTATTGCATAGTTGCATGCATGTATATGCTTATCATATTGACTAACTATTTTTACGTTTGTACATATGTGCGCATGCTGATGTAGAGCAAATCCAACTCCAACCATGTGTGGATAAACAACCTTGCATCAATCCACAACTAGCGTTTCCACATTGTCATGGAGAAGTCCGGATTATTATCTTATAATTGCATTATCGCTTCCGAGAATAGCTTGAATATTGACAAATTTCACATCCAAGAGGCCTCCTTTTCATAGCGGAGACAACTACATCCGTGACATTCCGAAACCATTTGGATGTAGTGATTTTTTTTCTGGTCCAGTTACGGTTCAAGACCGGTCCAACTCTCTCAGTTTAGGCTCCGTTCGGTATCACATCTCCAGCTAGATGAAGATGAAGATGAAGGCGAGACACTATGCGCCAGGGTCATTCGGCAAAGATGAAGATGGGAGCTAAAGATGAAAATAGGAGATGGAGACGCTAGCGTTTCGCCCCCTACCCCCCCCCCCAGGGTGCCGGATTTCTGTCAACTAGATGGCTCGCTTATGCCTTGATTTTTTTAAATTCCACTCGATACCCCTCTCAAAAAAACCCTAACCATTGCAAAATCTCTGAAGACATGCGACGGCGAAAATCAGAGAAGAAGACCTTGGTGACGGAAAACCGATGAATGGAGCACAGGTATGTACGTATTCCATTGTCTCGATCTCTACTCCCTTGCCTTGATCCATGTTCGAGCTATTGATTTGGGGCAGTTTTTGAACGATTTGTGTGTTGAATGCCTAGTTTTTGTGATATTGTTCATTCTAGTGATCTTGAAATTCTTTCATTCCAAATTTTTGAATCAATTTGAAGTATTGTGTTAGGGACTTAGGACATGTTATGCTTAAGAAAAATATAATAGGAAAATCAGGAAGCATAGAATGATCTTGAAATCAGCTAGACAAGGCTGTAAGATTGGGGTTGTTATTGTTACATGTTGTCAAAATCGGAACTACGGAGAAAAGAATGTACCCTAATTCAGAGTTAGATACCAAAGAAATCGTGAATGTCGGGTGGCAACTAGATCCGTATGATGTTGTAGAGCTCGCTCTTGATTCGTCCACGCACATCATCGGCAGACTTGCAAGACTTGGAAGCAAAAATACAGCAGTGAGGAATGAATGAGTATGATCCACACATATTGCATATGATGTCTTATGTATTAAAGCTAATGTATGTGCTTAGTTGCTTGTAATGGCCAGGTTCTTTAGTGATCCTCAACAGAGGGCGGTTCAAGAAATTGCACGAGGTGATGATGAAAGAGATCGGAGAACATCAATGAGATGACACACATGCAGTGTATGCATAAGAAGACCAAGTAACGATCCATGTTTCTAAAGAAAATCAAGCAATTCCTTGAACCCAAGTCGCCCACAGCACCAGAAAATGGCCACGGTGGAGGAACAGTGAACAACTCTCAAGTCGACCCAGTGTCAATCCTGATCACCCCATTAACACGAGCTAGATCATAGAGTTGATTGAAGAGGAATATGCAAATTGAGATAAGGCCTTGAAGAAAATGATGATTTACTCTGTATTATTTGTCTTATTATTTGTCTTATATGTATTTGTGTGTATTGTGATGGTGTAATGGTGTATGTCATGGCTCTATGCCTCTATTGGAATTGAAAGCATGCCTTGAAGAAATATGTACTTTAATGTGTTTTGGTTTTTCTTTTCTTTTTTCTATTTTGGGGCATATGCCCTTTGGAGTCAAGCTCCCTGTGAAACTTAACCATGTGATTAGATGACCAAAGATTGACGTTTCCTAATGTGTAATAGTAATAATAGTGCATTTATCTTTCTTGTGCAACTATCAAATGTTGTTCCTTACTAACGTGCCAAACAAGGTGCATATAGTACAGGAAAGGGGATCAGGTGAGATCAACCCTTAAAATATAAAATGAGATCGAATCTAATCCGTTAGATATCCAGAATTCAATGGCCCGAATTGCCTCCACTTGTTTAAGCCCCTTTTATATGTAAAGGATATTTTTGTCTTTTTCTACTCCCAATCTTTCTGATGGACCTGCTGCTTTGTGCGTTCCTAATTTTCTCAATTGTTCTTCGTTGAAAATCGTCATTCATCCATTGTTCTTCCCCCAAGTTCATCAATATATTCTTTTTCACCAACACGATTCTCTTCAATTCTCTTCTCCAATTAATCTGATTTTTTTGACATCCAATTCCCGTCTTATGGATTTAGGTAGATGATTTCAAGGCTTGAAACTTGTTTTTTGTGATACAGTCGCCATTGGCGCTCGTACTCCCTCAGCAATTGTAAGTCACAGAGAATAGGTTTATGGGCGCCGCGCACGCCCCCTCCAAGATGAGACTAAGGTAGGAGAATTTGGCGGCGGTGATCATGATCCTGGGCTGAAAACGGCGATAGATCGCGTTGACACTCCACATCAACAGGATGGCGTTCTTTACGAGCCAAAGGATGGATCCCACGAAGAGCGACACGAAGGTCCACGTCACGTACTCGAATGCTTCTGGGTGTGGGATGGAGGCACTCTTAAGCCCGTGCTCCGTGCGAAAGTAGGACAACCACGACACAAGAACTATCCCGAAATACAACACGATGCTCCAACTCAAGAGCATCTTGCCGTTTTGATCACGTGTTGGACGATCATTCTTGTTTTCAACCACTTGTCGACGTCGACGCTACGGAAATCTCTTTATGATGTTGTGAAAATTTCGAGAAAGCTCTTGGAGAGGGAGGGCCGCTATTAGAGGCACCACAGAGATGGCCACGGCCACAAAGAAGGCACACGAAATTATGACCGCTAGCAAACTCCATCTCCACAGAGGCGAGCCCAAGAGGGTCAAAGTCTCCAGCCTTGGAACCGACACATTCACAACCAGCCAATATACCAATGCTTTTCACCTCCAACTACACACACATATATGTTATCGTAATTATAGTCATAAACACGGGTACGTACATCATGTACAAATAATTAAGGTCGATCATAACCTCAGTTGTATCGAGGATGCATCGGTCGCCGACATCAAAAGCATGGGTGGCAAAACAGAAGACGATCCCTTGGAAGAATGACTTGGCAGTGTCCCCAAATATGAAAGTCAATGCTAGCAACGGGGTTGCAATCGTAACCAGAACTTTTGTGTTTGCAAATCCTGTTATAAGAAGCCACAACAGTACTACTTGTAATGGTATGACGAATGATATGAATATGTCTAAACGAGTCACAATCGCTCTAGCATCAGCTAATGTACGCCCCATGTTGACACAATTCTTGTGAGCATCCACCTGCAACCAATTAAGACGTACGTACGTAAGTAGCACATTTATATTATATATACATACATATTAATCTTATGAAAAAACAAAGTGTAGAAAGAATATATGGAAGGTTAAGAGCAGGATTGTCCAATGTTTCGTGGGGGTCCTGTGCAATTTTTTTTTACAAAATTACAAAAATTGAGTCAAATTTTGCTCAATAAAATTTTATCATTAGTAAATTTGTTGAATCATAAAGTTTATTACTAGTGAGTAATATATATAATTGTTGGAATTTTTTCTAAAGATAGATAACTTGCAAAAAAGGGGGGGAAAATATATGTACTAGATTGTACAAATAAAAATGGATAACTTCTTTCAAAATAAGTATAGACTATTACAAGTTTATTTAGATAGTATTTAAGTACATATGGTTCAATTCCAACTTGGAGGAAAAACGGATGGCGCATCCTGGTAGTCATGGAACCGGGCCGGGCTGGGCTGGGCTGCCACCGGGTTGGGCCAAGAAACCGTGGCCCGGGCCCGACCCGGCAAATCACCGGGTTGGGCCGGGCCGGACCCGGGCTGGGCTGGGAGCGGGCTGGTGCCGGGCCGGGCTGGCCCACACATACCGGGCTGGGCCGGGCCGATAGTTTATTTTTAATAATTACTTATCAAATTTTTAATAATTAAGATGCATATGTAATTAATTTTAATAATTATAGTGCATATTAATTTTATTTTTGCACAAATATAATTTATAGAGTGCAAATAATTTTATTTTTACAAATATACAATTAATAGGGTGTATATTAATTTTATTTTTACAAAAAATAAAACTAATATGCACCGGGTTAGTTTGGGCCGGGCCGGGCCGGGCTGGGCTGGGCCGGGCTTTTGGCCCGTTGACCAGCCCGACCGGGCTGGGCTGGAAAACTCCGGCCCAGGTCCAGCCCATGGCCCATCCGGGCTTGGCCCGCGGGCTGGCCGGGCCGGGCTTTTTGGGCCCATGACACCGGGCTGGGCCGGGCCGGGCTGGGCCGGCCCGCACTGTTGGCCATCACTACATCTTGGGGATAATAGAGTCATGGGTCTAAAACCTATTAGAGTGAATTAATACTTGGACTCATTGACCAAACAATTATATTGGATGTAGAGTTGATAAATTACAGTGATGAGGATAACATATAAGTGAAGTTTCTTCTAGCAGCTATGAACAATGTAGCGTCTAAACATACTATTGGCAAATGTGCCTGTCAGGGGGCCCTTAAAATATGGGGGTCATGTTCCATTGGGATCTTTGCACAGCCCAATGGACGGGCCTGCTTAAGAGTGGAGGTGAGGGGATCCGAGTACGGAGTACGTACCATCCACTACTTCAAGTCATCGAAAGTGAATTCGGGTCGCACTAAACCATGTAAAATTGTTGCAATTTCTTATTTGTCGGATAGTAGGTTATGGGACAGGTCACCTATTGAGCACCTGATCGAAGAAGACGGAGTGAAATTAAGACTTTAAGGTCCAATTCAACAATTAGGTATATATAGGGTATAGCTAAAATATATAGGGCTGTAACGAGCTTACGTACCTGTCGTCGGTCTGGGGAATCTTGTTTTGCAAAAAATCCACGATGTTGGGAACCCCATCCTCCTTGAGTGGGCCGAGACCGGTGGCCAAGGACGAGAGAAACCGATCGACGCGGAGTAGATAGGATATGTTCATGCGTTGCGACATGATATGATTGGTAAAGTTGAAGGTTGTGGTCATTTCATCGGCGTCATCGACGGGAGGTGAATTTTTAGTAAATAGAGGAGTCGTCCAGAAAGCTACTCTGTTTTTAGCTTTATGCCTTAGGTCAGTTAGGATTTTCCTATTGGATTTGGGAGTAAACTCCATAGTCTATGCATTTTGTGCTATTGTTCATTCGAGTGCTCTGTTGAATGATTTGAGGCAAAATTTAGGTTGCAATTCATTTGGGGTAAATGTGAGGTTGCAATTCATATGGAGAAAAGTTTAGCTTGCAATTGATTTTGAATGTATATTACATGTCGTAATATCTGTAAATCCGTGCTCGGATTTGTGTGGATTTGGAAGTGCTAATGCGTAGAGTAATCAAAATTTGTAATGCAATCGCTTTTGAGCAATCAAAATTGATGTGATCTGTTTCCTGATGTAACAATAACAACCCCAATCAAAAGTGATGCAATTTGTAAGACAAATGAAATGGTTTGCAAAAGCTGATGAGTGATGACAATGCACTCTCATTCTTTGATAAGAGGAAATGTCTTTGATTCTTTTTGTGCTCTTGGTTATGGTGAATGATGCACAATTAGGTAAACTACCTAGCTTATGTATGGTGTGAATTTGTGTGCTATAATAAGATTGTACCAAGCTAATCTAAAATAATTCATTCTATTATAATTTTACATGAAAAACATTCCATTAGAAGTTGTTACAACTACGAGCATCGGTGGTCAAGAACATCAAAAAAATATAATCCTTTTTGAGTTATTGATTGAACTTTGTCATTATTGTCCTATCCTTTTCTTCTGCACCATACTCAATATGGTTTGTAAATGAAGCATCTTTTTCTTTCTTTCTCTTGATGTCTCAACTTTTGGAGGATCATTCCATGGTGGCTAACTGGCTACTACTAACAATAATCTATAAAGAAGTAATGTTAGGTAACACCAATATCATCTCTTGTTGCAATCTTTCTTTTTTATTTATTAAACAATTAATTGACCATTTTTTTGCATATCGATTATAATACAATGACACTTGAGTTTAGCAATCCACTTTTCCTCTAGTTCTGATGTACATCTTTCTCTAATTATTGCCTCGATCCCTAGGGCCTAATCCATGATGCAATTGTCGATGTTCTTTGTTGATGAAACACAGTTTATACTTATCATTGTCTTGTGGGTAGTTATCACTCTCTTGTCTCTCATGCATTTTTAATAATAGACAGTTTCGCTCTCTATTATTGAGGCTTGGGTAAAAATGTGACAATACATACAGCTTTGTATACAGAACTGACTGAAACTGTTTTTAGGTAAAAATCTGACTATTTTTAGGTAAAAATCTGACTGTTTTTAGGTAAAAATCTGACTGTTTTGGGTAAAAATCTGAATCTCTATATGTAAAAATCTGACTCTTATTTAAGGCTTGGGTCGAAATAGTCGACTATACATACAACTATATATACAACACTATTACTCCACATGCATGGATGATGTTTTTGTTAGCTTTCAGGGTCTGAAATAAAGCAATATATTGCACTAATTGTTTTTGTGGTCATGTTCTAATGTTTTGCAGGATGTCGGACTCGAATGAAAGCTACCAGAGTGGAAACCCCATGAAGTACGAGTACGACCTTGGCCCTCGATACAAGTACGACGACCTCAAGCTGGACCGAGAGCTTGAACTGATTGGTGAGGGTTGTGATCACCTAGGCAACAAGCTCATTGAGATCATCGACAAGCTGCGACGCGAAGCTTTCGGCATGCACCGAACCATGATCAGGTAGGGGTGTGAACGAAGTCAGATGGAGGACCACTTGAATGCGGCAACTGAGAAGCTCACTGAGCTGGAGAAGAGGAACAACAACTTCGTACGGCCATGCATCGTTCCTTTCTACATCGGTGTTGTCGTTGCAATTGTTGTGAGCAAGGCTTTAGATTTCTTTGTGGGGCGTATGTATAACTAGTGAATGGTTGTCGAGAACTTGTGATGTGTTAGAAGACTGTGTTTGGGTGATGTTGTTGTAACACCCCTATTTTTAAACCAAGGGTATTACCGCCAGTGACCTCAGATTTTACCATCCAAGGCCACCCGAGGCTATAGGTAACATAACACAATTCCAAGTGATGCAAAACATGATAGTTATATTACATCCTGCGTGGTTCATTGTTTGCTACATACTTGATAAAGGGTTTCACAGATCTGGAACACTATTGTTTGACGTGAAAATGACATTAGATAATAGTGCAGCGGAACTTAAGGCACTAATATTGTTCAAAATAGCATGTGGGACCCAAAATGTCCAATATGACTTGAAAACCTTCCTTCCTTCAAATCCTCGAGTCTTCGTCTTTAATCTGCTACGATCTTGCCCTTGCTACCTGATATTTCCATAAAAGCAAGAAATACCAGCCGGCCAATGTCAGGGAAGAAAAGAAAGTGGTATTAGTCTAACACGAGACTAAGCAAGTGGTAGAATGCGACTATGTTCTTAAAAAGGCTAAGTATGTCGGCATCAAAGTCCAAAAGGAAACTGAACGATGCACGACAAGTCGGGTTCTTTGGCAGTGAGAGAAAGAGATGAAGTAGAGAACGGGCTTTATTTGAATGTAACTCAGACGATGAGGAAAAGAAATACGAGATTTCTTTTAGGAATAGGAAATCACAAGAAAGTGATTTCCTAGGAACAAAAGATGATTAAGATTTTGTTGGGAACTTATTATTGCACATCAAGGTTTAGTAAAACCCTACATCAACTTATCTTTGTCTAAGTCATAAGACGGTACATTTACAGTTCGTGACTTTTAATATGGCAGCCAACTCCACAGGGAGACGATGCCAGTAAAGTAAAGGGAACAAATCCCTGGCACTTAGCTAGAGTGCAAAGTTCACCCCTCAAGCGGTAGAGCGGGCAGAGTCATGGCCCAGTATCGGGAGCCGATAATAAATATACCACCCAATACAATTATAAAGAGATGTTGAGAGTCAAAACTCGCATCCCTAATTCCTACACTAGTCCACAACAAAATCTGGAAAAGAGACTTGAAACAATCAGAGACCACAATCATCGGTCCTAAGTCCATGAGCTAGCGCAGTACGATAATGTAAATAACAACAGGGTCATTATCTCTAAACAGTAAATAACCCTAGGTTCATTTTATTTAGCAAACAAGGTGTTCCCAACAACTGGATAGGATAACGGGAAGGAATTCACGATTATCGAATATAAAGAAAGTATGAAGAGAGAACCATCCACTTGTCTTCGATTTTCGAGAGTTAAGTCCTACGGAATCGATTCACGAGCTTACGGCTACTCGAGCGCTTAACCTAATTTGGATACGGTTCCAAGACCATAACGAATTAAATTAATATTTTATTTTCTTGATTAAAGAAATAATTTCTCAAGTATTATATCCTTATAAAAATTCGTGAGGTGAAAATAAATTGTTTTTCATTAATGATTTATAATTACTAGCTCGACGTTCGAGAAAAAGTTTCTTCTACCCTTTATAAAATGATTTTAAGACTTTCAATATTAATAACTTAATATTCCGTAGTAAAGGTAAATTAAATAATTACTTAGTTTATTTCTTATTATGACTTGGTCACAATATTATTTCCTCATAATAATCTTATTAGTGCCATAATAAACTATTATTTCGAAGTAATATATATAAGAGTTCATGACCTAGCTCAACATTATATTTGTATTTGCCTTAAGAAATTATTTGTAAAATTCTTATTAAGGTGAAAACTTGCTAACTAATCTTGTTTAGCAATTATTTCAAATCCACAGTTGTTTTTATTTACTAGCCCTCTTATGTAATTAGGGAACCAAAGGTGCATAATATGCAATTAGTGGTCCATTTGCTTGCTAACAAATTCGGACTCCATTTGCTAATAAACACAAGGGCCCATTTTTAATCATGTTTTCTAATATACCCACTTTATAACATGAGAATGCAAATGGGTTTATTAAACCTCTCTTAGATTACTAATGGGCTTGATCAAGTTTCAACCTAATACAATTAAAAACAAGGCCCAACAACAAAGGCAAAAGAAAGAAAGGTTGCTTGCTTGTTTCTTTTCTACGTAGCACAACGGCAGCAACGCAACAACCCGACACAGCAACCGGTGACGACGGCGGCAACGGCTCTAGCTGCGAACAACGCCGGATTCTGGTGGAGTTCAGCGACGACGAGAGGCAGCGGGAATTTGTTGGCGTTTGGACAGATTTTCGGACTGAATAGATGAATTTTCCAAGGACTTGAGGAAGATAGTGAATGGGGCTGTGAATTTTCCCCCATTATATAGCAGCTTGTTCACCAGATTTTCACGCAAAGAGGGATGGTGAACTGAGTAGAGGTGAGGGTGTAGGGGGATGGACGGTTGACCGGATTTTCGGCTGCCATGGATTTCACCTTGGCGATGGCGTGACGGAAAGGAGAAGGGAGGCAGAGTTTGGTCGGCGTCCATCGGTCCAAAGACAAATGCGCCAAGGCGTCCATCGGTCCAAAGGAACTATTTGGGTTTAAGACAATGCGTTTCCTTTATTTAACAGGAAGTGCTTCTAGCACAATTGGCAGAGGAAGGGGAAGGAGGTTGGAGAGGTTAGGGGTTCGATTCCCCTTGTCTCGTTTTGCTTTTCCTCTTTTATTTTTGGCCTATTAATGGGCTGGGGTTTAATTATTTAAAAGTCTATCCAATTATTTTAGTTAAAACACCAGTACTGTAAGTATTTTTTTTTCACCTTGCAAGTAGCCTCTGTAATGATCTTCTCCTCAAGCAAGCGCCCCAGAATTAAATCCTCACAATCAGTCGGCTTTGATGACCCAGGATCATCACTAATCTTCTTATTGTTATTGGTCATTATGAGGTAGTAGACATGAACCACCTTTTGTTGGCCCATCCTATAAGCCCGACTTATAGCTTGTCTTTCCACGGATGGGCTCCAAGTGACGTCGAGCAACACCACTCTAGAGGCGCCGGTCAGCTCGATCCCTTCTGAGCAAGCCTTAGTGGAGGCCAACATCACCTTAGCCTCACTTCCTGACTTGTTGAACTTCTCCATTATTCTTTGGCGGCTAGCTATTTCCACATCACCCGACATGACAAGAATCTCTACGCCGTCTCTCCATCCAAAGTGCTTGTCAGACATCAACAATGCCTTGACAAGGTTGAGAGGGTTGAGGTATTGGCTGAAGACAAGAACATTCTCCCCCAAGGCTGAGCTTATCTCAATAAGCCTGATCAGAAATTTTAACTTTGCGCTATCATCAATACTCCAGCTCCCACTCTTCACCTCTTCTCTGAAGTCCAAGCTCCTATCTTTGTAGTTCAACAACAACGGATGGACAGAGATCCGCGTCATATTCGCATTTGATTCCATATAGATTTTCTTCTCTTCTATCTTGAGAAGCCTGTTTTGTAGCTCAGAAGGCTGTAGATATATGATATTGTCAACCCGACCAGGAATCGTCGCATTGAGTATGTAGTTATCATAACGGTGACAAAATCGATTCATCTTCATCTTCAATTCTATGATCTTGCCTTCATCAACCTCTTTGTATTGGTTTGATCTGTTAGATTTGAAGGGGCATTTGAAGCAACCACTCTCTCAGCTTTGCTTTCTGATCAAGTAAATGAGAGATGTTCATAGTCCTACCACCGTCTATCTTCTTCCCGCCTCGTTTCTTGACATCTTCTCCTCCAGCTAGTTGAGTAAACAAAGTGTAGCTCATTGCAAGCACACTCTCGTGCTTTTTCCAATACAACATCTTGATCAACTTTCTAGCTGAGAGACCCAACAATCGACCGCTCTTGGTCAGAAAGCTCATTTTCGTTCAAGTTTAGGAACGGGACCCCGACTTTCCACTTGTTGAACTCCTTTTTCCAGTTATGGAGTATGCTGGCTGGAGCTAGGATGACTGGCCTCGAGTTCTTGTAGATTTTCATGTGAGTCTCCAGGAAGGCGATTGCGAGCCTCGTCTTTCCTGTGCCCGGGTCATGGGAGATCAGGCAACCGCCTCCTTTGCTCGCCTTTTTGCTCTTCAACTCCTTGAGCTTTGTCCCTTCATTGACATTTCTCCAAATGAACTCGAACGCCTCACGCTGGTGTGGGAACAACGTCTTTCTAATGTCAGGAATTATCTCCCATACAGTTCCTATAGGATTGAACTCGGCATCCTTCTTGGAGTGTCTTGAGTCGATGTTCGGGTCTTCGAAGTACGGCAGGTTCTTAGGATCACGGTAGCCATACGCGGAGTAGCGACTCCTATCCGAGAATCCCCAGGGATTCTCATGCTTTACATGCACCAAGAAAGCACAAGGAGCAATTTATTCGGTAACTATTTTGATCAAGAATGTAAAGCAAATAGTATGTAGGTAGATGAAAGATTCAAGGACTTACAAAAGGTGGTAGGACATGTCTAATCTCTTTCCTCACATGACCGCATAATCTGCATATAATGCCGACTTCTTCATCCAGAACATAGTCATGCTCGCCTCCCCTGCAAAGCTGCTCTTAGTTTCTTGCATCCTCAGCTTCCTGCAAATCATGATACAGACATTCTTGTTAATGATATTTACTGGTGCTAACAATTGTACTCAAAGAGTGCATATGAGTGAAACAGATCATACCAGATAAGAAGCAGCGGCAGCATTGTCGTAACTGCTGGCAAGACAGAACTCAGCTAACCTCGAAGTCGAGTCCAGCTCCTCTTGCATAGGTTCCATCGGTGCCATCTCCTCTTCTGAATCAGAGTCCAACTCCTCTTCTGAATCAGAGTCCAAGGAGTTGGAGGTCGTTCTCAAGTGGTCAATCTCCTCGGATTTCGCAGCTGGCTCCTCAACAACATCTGTGTTGCCTTCCTCCAAGATTGAGTTGAACAACACTCAATGAATCTCAATAGAAGTCAGAGGTCCCTTTCTTACTCTCTTAATAGGCTGCACTGTCGCCTTTTCTTTATGTTTCTTCTCATCCGCTCTTCCTCCAACATCCTCTTCTTCTTCTCTAGTGTCATGTACATCACTATAGGTCTGAGCTCCCAGCCTAACATGCTGAGTAAATCCATTCAATTTAAGGATTCAGTAGATGTAGAATAATTATACCAAAAGTTGCAAAGAAGTATGTCAAAACGAAATGCTTACTTGTGCACCATTTCTATCATCCTTAGTTTCAACCTCCATCCAATCCCAATCAGCTTCCTTTTTTATGTTCTTCGTTTGAGGAAGTTTTTTCTGTTCACATATTACCCAAGACAATAACATATCAGTTGAACCCACAAGAACAAATTTGACACAACAACATACTGATCCTTTGAAATACCAAGAATTTATCAAAATGGCCTGTACAACTTTAACTCTGCCAAGTAACTAAAAAAAAACCAGCTCGCTGGTTTAGCCTCCTCCTTCTTTTCTTTCTCTGTAACCAACAATTTCCTTTTTGGACGCCGAGATATTTCATTGCGCTCCTGAACCAAATCCTCAGCCTGGAAGTACAAAAATCAAGAACAAGAGTAATAGTTATAAAGATTGAATCTTTATGTTACAATCAACTCAGAAAAAAGTATTAAAGTGACCTACTGAGCTAAATCACATTCAACATAGCCAAAAAAAAAACAAGAACATTTCATCAACCACAGTTTCATACCAGGCAAGCATCTATCCCTAACTCAATGGCCAATGAGCTGGATCCGGTGTGCTCTGCCCTACGGAACTTACCATACCCCTCAGACATGTACCCACGTCTTACAACACTAACCGGACCTTTCCTCTTTGAACAAGAACTCTTCTTTGGCCTCCCAAAAGAATATCTCATCTTTCTTCTTGGCTTCTCTGCTTCCTCAACACCAAGAACTCTTCTTTGGCCTCCTAACAGAGTTTTAAAATTTATTGATGTAGAACTGCTACACGTAAAGCATAACCAATACTTTTTTTTTTATCAAAATAACCAAGACTTGAGATGGGAAAAGGCTATAGCTAGTAGTCATCATATCCCTACTAAATAGTTTTTGTTTTCGAGACACAAATCATCTCAAACAATTGTCTTTTCGCTCTGTGTTTTGCGCCCCGGTCAGACCTTATTGGAGCCCCCCTTCTACTATTATGTTACCATCATGACTATGAACCTCCTTATGACTATGAACGTCTCGTCGGGAGTACACCTTAATTATTATGAACGTCGTAACGTCGTAGTCGTGATGTATTGCAATTTTTTTGTTCAGTGGTACTGCATACATACATCAATGTTTAATCCCATATTTATAAAAAAAGAAGTAGAAATAGAATAACAAAAAATTGTTTAATACTATAAAAAAAAATTTGTTCAATGATCAAGTTCACATATTATAATAGATCTTCAACTTTCTTATTATTTACTCCATTCTTAGTATTTCAATTTTACACGATTCGGACTTTTCATTTATATGTATGAAAAATATATTCATTACTTGAACTATTTTTATTTATTTATTCCCTTTTACGCCATTCTTAGTATTTCAATGCGTTTCCTTTATTTAACAGGAAGTGCTTCTAACACAGTTGGCAGAGGAAGGGGAAAGAGGTTGGAGAGGTTAGGGGTTCGAGTCCCCTTGTCTCGTTTTGCTTTTCCTCTTTTATTTTTGGCCTATTAATGGGCTGGAGTTTAGTTATTTAAAAGTCTATCCAATTATCTATACTACTCTTAAAATTGTCCCCAAGGGGGGTCAAATACATGGAGATGCTTTCAATTAGCCCCCCTTATTCACTTTCTTCCTTACCTTTATATGAAATCTAAAACCCTTGAAGTCTCCCTAATTTAATTCCTTCTCTAGTAAGTAAAAATAACATCTTTTCTCTTAAATAGAAATGTTGACATTATTTTTATTTCCTAAAGCAAGAATTGGAATAACATTATAACAAAAAACAAAATCAATAACAAAACAAAAAAGCGAAACAAAAAATAAAATAGATTGATAGAGTATTTAAATGGACACTAAAGCAAAAAGGACATAAATAACACAAAAAAAAAAGCAAAAAAAAAACTAACATGTAATACTAATACACCGCCGTTAAATAAAAATATATCATGACATTATTAAGAATTTCGATGATTTATAATATACCATAAGAGCTTCTAATATTTTCCTGACATGCTTTCCCCCGTCCATTGGACGGGGCAATGTTTTCTAGTTTTACTTATTACTTATCTATGTATTTTCCTCTTCCATTTAATTTCTAAATTTCTTTTTCTTAATACGCTCTCTTACATTATTAATTGATTTATTTCCAAAAATAATTTAATACAGTGAACTCGTTTTTCCATAACTGTATTTGAACGAGTTTTAAAGTAAATCGAGCGAGGACCTTACCATTGAGCGACTTTTTAATTGTTGTGCGCATAGGGATTTTAAGAAAATTTTATTTCCCTTATTTATAAAAATATCGGTTATTACAATTGTCATACGTATAACTCCGAACATGTTGTGATGTTGTCGTTGACTGACCATGCCAACTTGAACTTGTTTTTGTAGTTGGTGATTGCATAATATGCCTCAACATAAAATCCAATATGAATTATGAACCAAATCGAAATGTGTAATCAATATGAATTATGAGCCAAATTGCTTGCAAAATGAAGCTATTCATTTTCACACATAGGAACAAGTATTGCCCATGATTGGTCTCGTTTCATGTACAAAATAAAGCTCATGTCTACTATTACAACAATGACCATGCCATGTCATAATTGCATGCATTGTTGCCATGTGATCCAAAAGAGTGCTTTCAATTATTTTATAATATATGATGTCGTACAGTGCAACTTATCTTTATAAGAACGTAGTGCATGCACGAGGCAGCATTGCATTGGGAGGCAAGCGACCCACATCAACCACAACTAACTTGTATCCTCGTGCTCATGTAAGCGTAATGCATGCTTGTTGTTTTACGTTCGTGAATTGTATGGGTTGCATGTTGCTTAATATTGGCGCTGGTAAGTACTTGTTGCAGGCGTGTCATGGATAGGTTCGTGTGATCTGTGGCCCACAACAACGCCCTACTGTCGATATACATATACGAGGGAGTGCATCACCCATCTTCGAGCCACCGTAATTGGTTCCGAATCGCCGAGACTTGTCATGATTGCACAGGGACACCAGTAAGCCACAAGGTTGTGAAAAACCGCGTGGAGTATAACTGGATGAAGTGGAGAGCATGGTGCCGACTATAGGAACGAGGTCTGAAGGTCGTTTGGGATAACGATGGCATTGCACTCATTGCCGATGATGCGTGGTGGCAATGAGCATTTGAGGTATGTTGCCAGAGATAGTACATTATCATTCCGATTTGTAAGACTCATTTAAATTGCATCTAACACATGTTGCCTCTCCCATGCAGATCATAGGTAGTACTTGCCCATCATTGAGGTCGTTCGCAATGGACCGCGAGACTATAATGCTTTGGGATCAGGCATTTGGCCCCCTGAATGAGGACCCGGGGGTTCCCCGCCACCTCACTTCAACAGCCCTCGCTAATGCAGGTGCATCGGACGAAATTGACTGGGGCGCCATTTTCTCGGCGCAGTAACTCGGAACTGTGGGTGTTGTATGGGTGCCTTGGCCCCTTGCATGATTACGTGCGGATGTTGTGTTGTTATTGTCTGCAATGTTGTGTGTTTGAATAAAAAGGTGGAGACTACTAGTATGGACTTCAAATGTACTGGAACTTACGTGTAATACGTGTTGTGTGTTTGTTTGTGTCTTAATTTATATGTTGTTATTGTCTGAAATTGACTGGGGTGCCATTTCTCTCGGCGTAGTAACAACACATAAATTTATGTATTGTTATTGTCTGCAATGTTGTGTGTTTGAATAAAAAGGTGGCGACTACTAGTATGGACTTCAAATGTACTAGAACTTACGTGTAATACGTGTTGTGTGTTTGTTTGTGTCTTAATTGCCTTGGACTGAAAGTTGTGTATTGTGTTGACTTCATGTTGTTAATATGTGCGTATCTATTGGGTTTTGTGTTCCCTCATTTGTGTTTTGGTGGGGGCCATTTGTGGTGCTCAACTTCGGGACCAATTTTTTGGTAGGCTGTGTAGAAGCTCACAATGTAATAATTGCATTTTCACTTTTCCTTGTAGACTTGGCTCTATATATTGGCATGAGCAACCTCCACAACTCCACATCCCAAAACACAAAGCAACAACTTGTCTGTCACTATAGGACTTCCTCTTGCCATCTTGAGTTCGTTTTTCTTCTACGCTATCACCTAAATATCGTAGAGTAATTTGTGTTATCTTGCAAATACCATCATGGCGATGTGGATGAGGGAAACAAACAAGGCGTTGCTAGACATCTTCCGCGACCATTACACTACTCGGGTGCGACGTGGTGAGCATGTCAACTACAGGACTATGGCCGCGTGGTTCCATCTCAACACGGGTGTGCAAATGGCAGGATCCGCACTGAAGAATAGGCTGGACAATAACAAGATTATGTGGCGCATTATGTCCTTTCTGAAGATACGAGGCACCGATTTCGTCTGAAAACCGACTACCCATGAGATTGTCGTCGATGACGCTTGGTGGGCGAGGGCTAAACAGGTGGGTATAACCGCATGGTCCTTTCCGCCTGTTCTTTATGTGCCATGTCAAGGTTGTTTGTCCTACTTTGTAGGTTGATGGGCCGCGCACCAGGGGCCTGCGAAGGTTTGATCCCGATCGATCACGACACCACCGTACTTTGGGACCAAGCATTCGGACCCCCATTGGAGGAAGATGTATTGGCAACCGCCCTTGGTCGGGTTTCAATCGAGGACCAAGGGCCAGGGGAAGATGATTCTGACGAGTGAAGTGGAAGATCTCTCTGTTCTTTGTGCCTATGTTATGTTATTTCTATGGTTGTTGTGATTGAACCTTATAATGTTGTTGTGTTTGAACCTTATTAATTTGTCGTGCCCCTCTAATGTGTGTACTCCAAATTTGTCTACGAACTCCCTAAATTATGTGTACTCGAGTATTAATGTGTGTACTCCTACCTTTATTTGTTAATATTGTCGTGCTACATTATTAATCCTTGTTGAATGTGTGTACTATTATGTGTCCTCTCCCTTCATGAATGATCACTATCTTGCAGTTCAATGCGTGTACTATTACGCAACAATGGAGGCACGTGAATGGAAGTGCTCATGCAATAGTGGTGGTGGCATATCAATTGAATGCTACATTTACATTCATCTCTGATAGTTTTGCATGCATTGGTCACACTTGCATTCATACAATTCACTAGTGCATGCATTGTCGTGCTTCACCCTTCGTTGATCTTGACCGATTTTGCATGTACACACATTATATTCATGATTTTACTAATTTAGGTACATCCATGATTTTGCATATATAGTATCAGAATGATTGCATATGATTCCATACATTATTTTAATTGATTTGTGCATGTTTACACATTACATTCATGATTTTACTAACTTAACTCTGTCAAATAACTAAAAAAAGCAGTTCACCTTTACTGGTTTAGTCTCCTCCTTCTTTTCTTTCTCTGTAACCAACAATTTCCTTTTTGGACGCCGAGATATTTCATTGCGCTCCTAAACCAAATCCTCAATCTGGAAGTACAAACATCAAGAACAAGAGTAATAGTTATAAAGATTGAATCTTTATGTTACAATCAACTTAGAAAAAAGTATTAAAGTGACCTACTTAGCTAAATCACATAGCCAAAAAAAAAAACAAGAACATTTCATCAACCACAGTTTCATACCAGGCAAGTATCTATCCCTGACTCAATGGCCAATGAGTTGGATCCGGTGTGCTCTGCTTTACGGAGCTTACCATACCCCTCAGACATGTACCCACGTCTTACAACACTAACCGGACCTTTCCTCTTTGAACAAGAACTCTTCTTTGGCCTCCTAAAAAAATATTTCATCTTTCTTCTTGGCTTCTCTGCTTCCTCAACACCAAGAACTCTTCTTTGGCCTCCTAACAGAGTCTTAAAATTTATTGATGCAGAACTACTGCACGTAAAGCATAACCAAGACTTTTTTTTAATCAAAATAACCAAGACTTGAGATGAGAAAAGGCTATAGCTAGTAGTCATCATATCCATACTAAATAGTTTTTGTTTTCAAGACACAAATCATCTCAAACAATTGTCTTTTCGCTTTGTGTTTTGCGCCCCGGTCAGACCTCATTGGAGCCCCCCCTTTACTATTATGTTACCATCATGACTATGAACGTCCTAATGACTATGAACGTCTCGTCAGGAGTACACCTTAATTACTATGAACGTCGTAACGTCGTAGTCGTGATGTAGTGAATATTTTTTTTGGTCTTGTTACGGTTGAGGACCGGCCGAACTCTCTCAATTTAAAGCGGGGCATTGATCTATTTGAGCAGAGTGTTCTAAAATAAGAAGCGTCAGGCCTTCGAAGTACCGACTCCGAAGTGCGCCCAATTCACGACAATCTCCGTTCTCAAATAAAAACCCTAAAAATCTCCCTCCCATTCCCTTCTTCTTCTTCTTCCATCTCAGGCCACTTGCACGCTCGTCACCGATCATGCCACTGTTCCTCTCCGATGAGGAGTTCGAATCCGTCCGGCACGACGACGTTGCCGTGGCGGCGAAGGCCGACTCCTACATCCGAGACCTCTACGCACAACTCGAGACCGTTAGAGCGCAGGCGGACGCCGCTTCCATCACCGCCGAGCAGACCTGCTCCCAACTCGAGCACAACTACCTCTCTCTCTCCTCCGATTACTCCAACCTCGAATCCCGCTTCTCCGAACTCGAAAGCAAACTCCAAGAACACCTCTCAGAGCTTGCTCAAGTTCAAGCCGAGAAGCACCAGCTTCATCTGAAAGCCGTGAGCATTTTTGATTCCTTGTTCTGAATTCTGATGTATTAGATTTTTTAAACCTAGATATTGCGGTCTTATATGTTTGCTCCATGGTGTTAGATTGAGAAAGATGGGGCGATTGAACGGATGACGACTGAAATTTCAGAGCTCCACAAGTCGAAGAGGCAGATAATGGCGATTTTGGAACAGAAAGACACTGAGATTAGCGAGAAAAACTCCACTATCAAGAGTTACCTTGATAAAATCGTGCGTCCTGTTCAGGCTGTTTTCAATTGTTATTTTTATTTCCTATACCGACGATCAACTTCTAAATCTTCGTCTCCACTTTTGTTTCTGACTATGCTGATTGTCTTAAGTATAGGACTATTTGGTAATTGTATAAAAATGCATTATTAAGTGGCAAGTCGTCAGAAGCTGTTGTACATTATGGATTTGGATAGTACCACTAACGGAGTTCTATGAGCCTGGATAGTTTCTTATCCTATCCGGCTCACTGTTTGAAATATTTATCCTTAAGATCAAGTAACCTCAATGTTCTGAAGAGCAATGAACATGTGCTTCACTACCTCTCCTTATAATGTATTTCTGTAGTTCTAGTTCACTCGTGCTATCTAAGAAGCATAACTTTTAAGATTTTTTTTTTGTGTTAGGATATCATTATGTGGATATGACATATGCTTTGGTCTTATTATGTTCTTTTCACTCCTGCTTGAAGGTCAACATGACTGAAAACGTGGCTGAAAGGGAAGCTAAATTAAATGATGCTGAAGCTGAACTCGTTCGCTCTCAGGCTGCTTGTGAGCGCCTTTCGCTGGTTAGTCTAAAGCTTTTGTTTCTATTAATGATGCTCACTGTAGCTTTTGCTCCAGCTTCTGATGTTACTGAAGGATGATAATTTGTATCAATACATAAAGCTATGCAAGTATTGTATATTGCCGCATAATGTTTTCCTGAAAGATACCCATCCAATTATAATGACTATCCCATTGAGTATATAGGGTGGGGGGAGGGGGTGGGGAGTGGATGAGGAGCTCCTGTTTTTTGTCAAATATAGAACTATAACTGTTTTACTTATGCTTGATATAGACTAAACCCCTAGATAGTTTAAACTGTATGCTACTTATATTACAGATGACTGTTCTTTTTTTAGGATCCCATTGTTAGCTTTATCTCTGTTTGCCTCTACTATCTCATTAATTTTAGCTTCTTCTTATTTGGGATGCTTGAGTTTTTTTTTTTTTTTTTTTTTTTTTCACGGATCTCAGTGTTAACTTTATCTCCATATCCCTTGACTATCTCACAAACTTTTGTTTCTTCTTCTTGTTGGATGCTGGGAGCTTTGTCTTTATTTTATTTTATTTGTACTTTTCGGACATAGAAGTCCTTTTCAATGTGTTTAGATTCTTTTGCTTGTCTTGAGCGAAGAACTAAACCTGGCTAAGTTGTGTGTATGCCACATGAAGCTTGAAATAAAAAATAATGTTGAATGGATTGCTTATGATAATTGCTGTTACATTATACAATTATTGCGATGTCCTTATGAGTTTTTGGGTAAAGAGTCTGCAATAATATGATATTTATGGTAGTTTTGCCTTTCTTTCTGATTATTAATGTTAATTCTTAATGCTTTCATGTGGATTGATTTAATGTCGGTAATGCATATCATCTTATGCAGGAAAAGGAACTGATTGAGAGGCATAATGCTTGGCTTAATGAAGAACTGACAACAAAGACGAACGATCTAATGGAGTTGCATAGAAAATATGCAGAGCATGATGCAGATATCTGTACTAAATTGAGAGATGTAAGGGTGTAGAGCAAGTTATCTTTTCCGTGAATAGTTTATTTAATTTGCATTCTTGAAACCTTTGAATATACAGGCCGAGAAGCAATGTGAGGAATCTTCTAAGTCTATAAAATGGTACAAGGAAAGGGTGTCCGAGTTAGAAATGAAGCTTACATCCTTGCAGGAGGTAGCTACACCAAGCTTCTTCTTTTGCTCTTCTTATTGTACTTTTGGAACATCATTTATATATCTGTTGCTTGTGATCATGAAGGAATTGTGCTCAACAAAGGGCTCTGCTGCCACTACTGAGGAACAATACGTTGCTGAAATCTCTACGGTAAGAAATAAAGGGGAATATCAGCTTAATTCAGTCATCGCATACTGGAATATTTGCTTTAATAAGCCTGTTTGCTGTTGTGCATTGGTCAAGGTTCTCAATAGTGAGTGATGCTATAATGTGATTGCTGAATTAATGATACTGTAATGTGATTGCTGTAATTCATGTCAGATTTAGCAAGCAATGAAGTTACATTTTGAGATTTATAACCTGCCTGCTTTTGCAACGAGGGGTGATTAATTGCTAAAAGCCGATAGGTAGAGGTGTAGGTTAACAAAGTCGTGGGGACGTTGAGGCCAACAGAACCATGGACGATTTTAATTTTATCTATGATAATCTTGCCAATTTAAAGCACACTGTAATATGTTTGCTTCTTATTTCTCTTCCCCCCCCCCCTAGAAATCCCACCAGGGTCTTGCCTTTAATATATGTAGAGTAAATAATATTATGAAGAAGTACATCTCAAATAAAACACACCAAGTGTGAAATGGCTAGGATGGAAATTGGCAAATATCTCAGGAAATGGCTTGTATGTTCGTACAACCAGTCAACCACTATTTACATGATAATCGACACTCATGACTTTTCTAGTCTTCTATCTTCTAAATTTGTATGGTGATGTGCTGTGCAATTTAATATTCATTTTTTTGTGGGCACTGTCTCATTTCATTTATAGGTCTCCAAGCTTGTTGAGCTTTATAAAGAGAGTTCTGAGGAGTGGTCAAAAAAGGCTGGAGAGCTTGAGGGCGTTATAAAGGCTATGGAAGTAAGATGGCTTCAGCGAATCTTTTACATTAAAAGATTTTTCACGTCTCTTTTTTTCAGTTTGAATTAATGGGGATGATTTTTATCTGTTCAAATGATCTTATTTTAATGTTTTTTTTAATCAATTAACAGATGCATTTAAGTCAACTTCAGAATGAGCACAAAGAGAATGCTGAGAAGGAGGCAGCCTTGAGACAGGAGGCTGAAAAGGTCAGCGTTGGTTTAATTGCCATAGTTTATCCATGTTCTTATTAGAAATGCTCAGAAGTTGCTTCTTAGAATACTCAATGCCTTCTCCTACTTGAATCAGAGCTGCAACAATTGGTTGCTCTCCTTTTTAGAACAACAAGAATGCTTTTATTCGTTTCTGGTTTGCCAAGGAAGATTGTGTCCTAGACCTTCAATTTGCATACACTGACATTATAGGGAGGTGGAGTCAACTAACTTGCATTGATATGTGTATGACTTTGAACTTGCTCTTTTCCACTATTGTGGAATATTCTTGCTTACTCAAGAATTCCTAGAGCTTGTTTAATTTGTTATATTGAATATGGGGATGTCTATTTGTAACCTTCATGACATTTTTTTAAATGTAGGAGGCTGCAGAGGTGAAGGAGAAACTGGTTAAATGTGAAGCTGAACTTGAATCTAATAGAAAAGCTCATGAGATGAGAATTGTTCCATTTAGCAGCTTCAGTAAAGAAGGGTATGTGTCACTTTGGCCTTAGCTATGGTTATTTTGTATGAACTAAATTAAGTTACTTTGTGAATGTAAAATGCTGACTTTGCTAGGCCTAATAACCCAAAGCACCTTTATGAGCTATTGTTGAACAAACCCTGTCTATTTATTGCTTTGCTCTCCTCAGCATTAACTCTAAGATTCCATTTTCTGCAACTGTTGAGTTGTTACTTGCCTGGAAACCATCCTGATCCTTTTTTTGAGTTTGTTTTTCTTTTTTTTTTTTTAATTTTTTTTACAAAAATAAATTCTATGGAATGATAAATTACTTATTTTTTTTTAAAATTTCTTGCTTAATATTCTTGCCCTGATTTTTAACACATGGTTAATGTTACGTCACACATCTCGAGCATTGTTTAAAGTATTTGTGACATTTAGTCTAGTTGGTTTGACATGTGGTTATTTGTTTATCTAAATGCAGCTGGGTTGATTCATTTGATTCAAATGACAATGATGCTGACAATCTCATCCTTGCTCCTAGCATTCCGTCTGGTGTTTCTGGTACAGCATTGGCAGCATCACTTATCCGGGACGGATGGAGTGTGAGTTTTTCCCTCCTTCATTTCAGTATTTCACTGGCCATTTTCATTGTGTTGGGAATGTTATTGATTCAACAGTTCTTGTCTTAGTTAGCTAAAATGTATTCCAAATACCAAGAAGCTGTAGATGCCTTGCGGCATGAGCAACTGGGGAGAAAACAATCGCAAGCGGTTCTAGAAAGGGTAAGCTAACTTTTTTCATGTATATGCTGTACCACTTCATTTCATTTCTAACTACAACAAGTGTATTTTTCAACTATTGTTGTTTCTTTTCTTCTTTTTTCATATAAAACAATTTTGTAATTAATGAAGTGTTGAACTATTGATGTCTTGACAAGGAGGATTAGTTTTCGGCAAACTGTCCGTCATTCTGAGTATATGTGTCAAAGTTGCTATTGCTTTTGATACAAACTACTTCCGTAGGCTCCACTGTCATGTTCAGTTTTGAAGCTGCTAATGTTGAAATATGTTTTAACGCTCTGCTGATTTGTCTTGTATGCTTGTTACAGTCTCTAATGTGCTAATTGTGTTGTGTGAATATTTTTGCATGCTCAGGTACTTCTGGAGATAGAAGAGAAAGCTTCTGTCATTTTGGATGAGAGAGGTATATATACTCCTTACTTGAGTTCTGCTGAGATGTATGTCTGGTCCTCTTGTTTATTTTTTTTTGCTTATCAACAGCTACTACTTAAACTCACATTTCATCGCTTTGGGTATTGCAACCTATGGGGTTATGATGGGAGAGTAGCATGTTTAGGTACTGGTCATTTTTCAGAGGAGCTGCCTATGTTATAATGTTCAATTTCACAAGACAAGATTGGCTTATAGCTGCAGCATTGCTAAAGAATTCCTCAAACCTGTTTATTTATATTGTGCTCTTGCTTACGAGCCTATCACTTAGAGCAAATCTCCTATCAACGTTTTCATAGATCCTTCCCTGTAAGGACTGCAGAATTTGAGGCCTATTTGGCAAGGTTATGCTGTTGTACCTTTCTAAACTTAATCAAAGGTTTCCCTAGTACCTTTTCGTGCTTTTGTAATTTGAGGGAAGCTTATGTGATCAGTCGGACAGGTCTTTGTAAATTTGATTTGCATCTCCTTTGGAAATTAATGTTATGTTGTGGCTAATGTAGCTGAGCATGAAAGGATGGCTGATGCTTATGCTATGATGAATGAAAGGATGCATCAATCACTTTCTGAACAGGCCAAGCTAGAGAAATATATTCAAGAGCTAAAGGTATATCACTTGTATCTGTAGCTTCATGTCATAGATTTGCTGTTGTTTTTCTTTCCTTACCAGACTACCCAGAATTTGGTTCTCTTCTTCCTTCATCCTTTATTTTTCTCTCCCTGTTATCTTCTTTGGCAATATATAGGCAGATTTGAGGAGACGTGAACGGGAATACAATTTGACCCAGAAAGAGATTGCAGATCTTCAGAAACAGGTAACCTCACAGTGTATCAATAGTTAATTACCAATGTTACATTCAAATTCAATAGTCCTTTGATAGGTGCTTGATTACTGGTAATGGGTATTGGGATGTTATGCTTGTTTTTGCTCTAGCTTACATCGGGTGCATTTGTTTCAGGTGACAATCCTTCTAAAAGAATGCCGAGACATACAACTGCGTGGTGGATCTGCTGGTAATGGACATGGTGAGGCTGATGTAGCTTCATTGGTAATGGATATAAATGCTGAGGGTGATGCTGAAACTGTGATTTCGGAGCACTTGGTATGTTCTTCCCCTATTTCCATGAAGTAAATTGCTATCAGATATATGGTGACCTTTTATAATGATTTATCTACAGATCACCTTTCATGGTATAAATGGATTAGTAGAGCAGAACGTTAAGCTTCGTAGTCTAGTGCGCAGCCTTTCGGATCAAATTGAGAACAAAGAAAATGAATTGAAGGTAGTAAGCAAACTTTTTACTTTTTCTCTATCGTGATTAGTTTACTTTAGAGACCTATCTGCTTCTATTGCAACTAAAAGCCGTTGAGTTCTTCTGGTGTGAGTTTCAGGAACAATTTGAAGTTGAGCTCCAAAAGCATAATCAGCAGGCAGCTTCGAAAGTTGAAACTGTCTTGGAAAGAGCTGAGCAGCAGGAGCGTATGATTGATTCCCTTCATTCTTCTGTATGCTTATCTTGACCTTGTTGCTGTGTGGCTTTTTTTATAACCTTCATTGATGTCATGCTGAGATTTCTTTTTTGTTCTAAAAAGGTTGCGATGTATAAGAGATTGTATGAAGAAGAGCATAAGCTTCGTTCATCTGATCCTCAAGCTACCTCAACCCTTCCAGGTTGATCCTCTAACTGTGCTCTTAGAATTTCACTTACTGTCATCAAGTTTATTGTATGGTGGAGAAAAGTAGAATTGGACCCGGGGGGGACTTAAGGCAATCCTCCATATAAATTAGTGTATAAACATAGGAGTGCAATGTCGAGGCAAATTTTAATTCCGTCCTAGGCAAGTTAAATGTGAGTCTGTTTAGTACGATTGTTTACCTATCTGTAAGCAATGTAAGAGAACCGCCAGTACTGATAAAGTATCTTAATGGAGAACAGATGGAGTAATATATGAACTGTTAAAATTGTAATCAGATGGAGTAGATTTTATTTTATCCCAATTTTGTTTTCTCCTTTTATGGTTCACCGATTTTTTAAGTGAGTAGCTTTACCGATAGAGTAACATCACCTAGTTTTGTTTTGAACTTACGTCAAACTTTGGCTATAGCTGTACTGGTACATGGAAATATGGAACTGTAAGTTATTAGTATTTTGATGTTTCTGTAGTGCAGTTATCATAGGAAACATACCCTAAATGTGCAGTGCAGTTATTTATTTAGCAACTTTCATGGAATTTAAGCACTGCCGTTTTACACCTTTGCTAGTATCCAAATCCTGTATGGGGTGCAACCACTTTAACCGAAATCAACAATATTATTTTGGTGCATGAAGTACCATTTGTCTGTAGTTCTTTGAGAAGTTGATGCATCAATTTGTATTGTGGCTTGAGTATCATGTGCCATCAAACATAGATTACATTTCTCTTTTCATATATTTATCCCGGTTTTCCGTTTCAGAACTTGGGAGAAGGGAACATGTCCTGCTTCTTGAAAATTCAGAGGTATAGTGTGATGAGTCTTTAAATTATTCCTTATAATAAGGGTCTGTTTGGATTGCCACAAAAATGGCATTATCCTCGCAATTAATACTGCATTGTACTGCACGGGAATGCCTTTTTTCGTGGCAAACCAAACCGGCCCTAATTTATGATGGTACTGAGACCTAGCTCTTCAAGTTGAATTGTAGTCTTACGCAGTTTGCTTGGATACTTCTTTAGGATTATTGCAGTCGATTTTGTCTGTGTCAAAGGTATTCAGAATTCTAAATTTTACTTCTAACATTTCAGAATTCTGCTAAGCAAGCTCAGGAGCAGTTTGCTCAGCGCGTGCGGTCTCTTGAGGAAGAGTTAACAACTTTGAGGTCCTATTTGCCCCCCTCTCTTTCAATATATGGTTGCATCTTTTTGTTTCCACGGTCATATTTTTTTTTCTTTAATGTCTTAGCCATGGGCCAGTTTTTATATACCTTACAATTGCTTCTTGAAAGAAATATAAAGGGGATTTTGGGAAATGGGAAGGTGTGAGGAAGCTCTTTCTCCTTGCATGTGGATGGAATCGATGATACAGATCCTCTTGTTCTGCTTATTAACTTTGTATTTCATCTACCATGCAACACTGATTGTTGTGCAACATTATGTTTTCCATAAATTCAGGAGTGAGATTATATCAATACGTGCGGAACGTGATAAGAATCTTCTGGAATCTAATTTTGCTCAGGAGAAGTTGGAGAGATATGTGAAGGATATGGATCATCAGGTGGAATATTGTCTCATGTTTTGTTACCATATGTGTGTGTGTATGTATATATATATGTACACAAACACACACACTAGATTGTAGAGTTTCCGTTTCATGACTGACTCAACTGTTCATATTACTATCTCAGAGAGAGGAAATGAATGGGGTTTTATCCCGAAACTGTGAGTTTCAGAGACTGATTGTTGACTACCAGAAGCAGCTACGCGAGAGTTCCCAATCTTTGCTAGCTGCTGAGGAACTTTCTAGAAAGTTGACCATGGAGGTAAATGTGGTCTTGGCACATAAATTGATAATTTGTTGGTCTTGTTGTGTTTGATTGTAAAAATGGTCGGTCTATAGGTTTCTGTTTTGACGAGGGAGAAAGAATTGCTTCAGAACTCCGAAAGAAGAGCTTGTGATGAAGTGTGTGATTTGTCTATGAGAGTTCATCGTCTCCAGGTTTGTGTTTGATAACCATGTTTGTTTCTTTTGCTTCTTCCGATCTAATATAGTGTTATAACTTTGTGCAGGCAACTTTGGATACCATACATACTGCGGAGCAAGTCCGTGAGGTGGGATGTCTTGAGTTATATTTTTGCACATTACTGTTGATTTTCAACTTCACATGAGATGCAACAGTCCTGATCATATTTCTTATCTTGGTTTAATTGGAAACTCAGGAAGCCAGAGCTGCTGAGAGAAAGAAATTGGAAGAGCATGCGAAGAACATTGAGGTTGGTTTGCTCTTAAAGTTACTGAAAACATAAAGCCTGACTATATGTCACTCTATTTCTTACCAAATCACCGGACTCCTGAAAATAAGATGTTATGCTTAAACTTTGTCTTAAAAAAGTCTGATATTATTGTTCCATAAGTTGAGAGTTGGAGTTCTTTGTATCATCACTTCATCTTACTTAACTGCAGAGAGAATGGGCAGAGGCGAAGAACGAACTCCAGGTTGAGCGGGACAATGCCAGAGTTCTTTCTCGTGATCGTGACAACTCAATTAGAGATGCTATGAGACAAATTGAGCAAATGGGAAAAGAATTAGCTAGTGCCTTACAAGCTGCTTCGGTGGCAGAGTCCAGGGCTGCAACTTTGGAGGTTTTAATACTCTTCTCAATGCCTAATCTCCTCTTGTATTAAATTGCTGGACTTCAGGAGCTTAATAGACCTTAAGAGGAAATGTCAATATTTTGAGTAGTACCTATGCTCAGATCTTTGTCAGATTTTGGTTCATGGTTTTCTTTCTTTCTGTTCTAGGCACGATGCTCAGATCTTGAACGGAAGTTGAAAGCTTTCAATACCAAGGTACTTTATCTTTCAAGTGAAAAGGAGCTTAGGGGTGTAAATGCACGGAAAAATATGCAAAACAGATATTTTGTTGCGGATGCAATCCATGAAATGCTGAGAACATCCAGGTTGCATGCGTGGTGATAGTTCAATTTAACTGCAATTCTTGATCATTTTATTCCAGATAATGCTTTTAGTGGAATGAGCAAGCAAAAATATGCAAAACAGATATTTTGTTGCTGATACAATCCATGCAATGCTGAGATCTTCCAGATTGCATGCTTGGTGTTAGTTCGATTAAACTGCAGCTCTTGATTTTTTTTTCCAGATAATGATTTGAGTGAAATGAGCAAGCTAGTTCTGTGCATGATAAATTTATTATCCTTGTGCAGCTTTGCTGTTCTTCATTTGATCACTGAATTCATGATATATTTTGTGTGGGCCCATGCAGTTTTTGGTGCTGAAATAATTTCCTAGGGATATCTAGAATGTGATCTTCTGTATTAATGTTTCCGTATTTATGAAATAATTATAGTGACTTGACAAATTTACATGTTGCTTGACACAGTTCATTTCATCTTTGCTCCCCATTTTGCTTTTGGAATTTATTCGAACTCTGTCTCATCCCACTTTTGGCCACATATTTGCCATAATATATGCTTATTAAGTGCTAATGATTTGATATGCATGTAGACTTATGACAAAGGTGGTGAATTAGAAGACATGCCTTCATCAGCAAGTGAGGTCAGTTTTTCTTATGTGAACCAAGTTTGAACTGTGTGGCTGTAATGTGTCCTGGTCAATGATTTTCATGTTGTGTTTTGGATAGAGTTTCATTTATCATTCATTGCATTAGTATAAATTTTAAACATGAGATTTGATATTACTGAAGACAGTTTTAGCTTATATAAGTCTTACCATATATAGTGGTACGTTGTACAGAATGCTATAAAAAGAAACATTTCCCCTCATATTTCCTTAATTAGTTCATGTTGGTCAAGATGGGGAAGGTCAGTTCACTCAGGGTCACAAGCACTTGCAGGTGGACTCAATTTGGGTCACAAGTGGATAAATACCTAAGTCTAAGTTCTAACCTACTACTGTTGGCCTCATGTCAACTAGTCATTGGAAAATGTGATACGCTGTTCTACCATAATATGTTGCCTTACCTTTTTTTATTTTATTTTTTATATTTTTAAGTTGAGCTGGTTGGTTTAATGTTTTGAGTTTTTTTAGGACACTTAGGTGGATTGGTACGTGCTTACAAAATCAGACATTTATAGGATGCTGTAGTTACTTATTTTATTCATTAAAGTTGCTGGCTTTTTTCTGTTGGTTTCAAATCCATTCAAGATGATGCGGGATTTATCGATGGCAAATGAAGAGATTGAAAGATTGAAGCTGGAGTCACAAGCTAATAAGGATCACATGACACAGGTATTGTGTTATCAACTGCAACACTCCCCTGTTCTGTAGATCAGTTTGTTAGGAGAACTTAAGATCTTTTTGTCTTTGTTGTAGTATAAGAACATCGCTGAATTAAATGAAGCTGCGTTAAAAGATATGGAAAGCTCCTTCGAATTGTTCAAAAATGAGGTAACGTTTTGAATCTGTTGATTATGCGTGATATGTTATCACAGACAAGATCCCTTGAGAACTGACTTTGCAATTTGCTGAGTTGAATGTAGGCTGCAAACAGGAAAGAGTTACTTGAAAAAGATGTTATATCACTCAGACAGAGAGTTTCGCAACTTGAAAGCGAATCTAATCTCAGGTCAGAAGAAGCTTCCTCCGTAGCCACTGAGAGGGAAGTAGCTGTTGCATCCTCACAGCTAGAGATTGCCAACTTAAAGGATGAAATTTCTACCAAAATGTGAGCTTCTTGAATTACACATTGCTGTCTTCTCTTAACTACTATATTTTGCAGTGGTAGTTTTTGCCATGACAACAGTAATGTGCTAGCATGCTGTTCTATTATATGCTCTGTTTTATTTTTGTTATTCATGGTTGCATAAGCCTACCCCTTGTTCCCCAGGGAAATATAAAAAATTGAACTTGTATGTGATATATATCCCATTTTCCATTGTTGAGTGTAATTTTTCCCTCCATACCATAACTGTTCAACTATTAGAAACCTTTGCTGTGAAATTAGTTAATAACGTTGAATATGTAATGTAAGAAATATCGCCCTATGCAGTTTGCTTAACTTTCTGTCAACATGAACCTTCTGTTTACTGGAACCTGCGTTTTTCCTTGCAATTTTAATGATCACATGAGCCCTCTTCATGTTATTGACTTTTCAAGTTGTTGACAATCTTTTATCTTTTGTTATCATCACGGATATTCTAGGTCACAAATTGCATTGATGGAAGTTCAAATTAATTCATTGAGAGCCAATTTGGAAACCGAACATCAGAGATGGCGTACTGCTCAGGAAAATTACGAGAGACAGGTATATTGTATGCTTTTGTATCTCATTTCAAATTGGTATGGGATGAAGATTTGTTCAGCATGTTTTTAGCATCTTCTAGATAATAAACTGTATCAGATGGTATCCTTTATATTCATTTCATTTCAATCAAATCGACATAAAAGCTCTCTCATCCCTCTCTCTAATCAATTTAGCTATATACATAAAAAAACACCATCACTGCCGTCTCTTTTAATTTCAAGATTGTAAACCTTCCGAACTTTACCTGTGCCGGTGTAGTCTCTATTTGGACGCTCACTTCTGTGCAAGATCTATCTTTTACAACTCTTGTTTTTTCTCTCACTCCTCCTTGTGCTTGGTTTGTGAGTCTCATGCTATACTGATTAGATTTTCTTGCGTTGGTTGTTTTACATTGACGTTGTAGAAGTAAAACTTAGCTCCAATACTTTTCTAGCCTTGATAATTTGGAGATTATTCTGCCTTTGGACTTGGTTACTCGAAGGCAGCAGGAGTCCAACTACAGAAGATTTTCTAAACACTAGATAGAAGAAAAACTTCCACTAATAACACAAAGCCATTGGAGGACATGAGAATCTCTATCCAACTCTTCTAATAGCTGGGAGGTCGTTCTTAGCGTGACTGAGCACATTGTATAAGCATGCCTCAAATGCACTTCTTTTGTAGCCTATAAGCATGCTTTTACATTGCCTAGTGAAATCGCCCTTCTCTCCTCTGTTCTTTGTCGCGTCTTTACCTTTCTTTACTGTTTTATGTTCTCAGATTTTATATCCTACGTACTAACTTCTATATTGTAGTTGGTTTAAAATTTTCATTGCTAACCTTGAAGGGTTTATGCAGTTTTTATGTTATAGATTTAATATTCATGGCAGTTATATATATGAAGCTATGTTTTAGTTGATGTGCTATGAGATATTTGCATAAACCTATCACATGTTTAACTATGATATCTGTATTTCAAGTCAACTAGGTATGTGCTTTTGCATTGCTCTTGGCACTGTGACACCTAGTCTTTCATTGTCATTTAATCTATTGAGGATCTCAAGTCCATTTATGAAGCTAAGTAAATGTTTATGTTGCACAACACCATGTTTTATCCATGTACCATGGTTGCTGTTTTGTGTATAATAGCTTGTCAAATGCATTAAACAACAAAAATCTAATTTTGGATGAATATTTAGGAAAAGAATGCATTAAACAACGAAAATGTTGTGTATAATAGCTTTCTTCATTGCTAAATTTCTTCGATGCAATGTTCTTTTCCATATTAGTTCTTAATTCTTATTTTAATTTTCATGTTCATGTGAAGTTATAAACAGACTCTTCAGAGTAGCAACATGTTTCTCATTTTATGTCTTTGCCAGATTGCTTAGATATTTTAAAATAATATTGGACCTAACCCTGGCTGTGCTGTGTGTGTACTCTTTGCAGGTTATGCTACAAGCAGATACCATTCAAGAACTGACAAGAACATCTGGAGATTTAGCCTTGCTTAAGGAGGAATCTTCTGAACTTAGAAAATTAGCTGATACATACAAATCCGAGAATGTATGCTTGTTTTAGTGGATGCTTTTGAATATATATTTTGCATATAGCTATGACCAGTTTCTTCCCTAACCAAGTGGGCTTACACATTGTTTGTTTCTCTTCATATGTTGTATTATCATCAACCATATAACCTTAAGAAACAATTCCAATGTTTTAAAAAATAGTTGCAGTCTTCATATTTTGATAACTTTCTTGAAAACTGCTTATTAGTCTTCATTTTGAATTATCGTCAATTAGAACCTTAAGAAAGTCCATTTTAAAATAAAGAAGTGTCAAAGATATTAGTTTTAAAACTAGTTGCAGTCTTTACATTCAGAAAACCTTCATCCATTCAGCCTTAAGAGTCAAGCCTAAGATTGTTTTTCTAAAAACTGGTCTTTCTCATTTGCTGATCTACAGGATGATTTAAAGGCGAAGTGGGAGTCGGAGAAGTCAGAGCTTGAGAAATGTAAGAGTGAAGCTGAAAAGAAGTATAATGAAGTAAATGAGCAGGTTAGTTTTTGTTATGTTTGGCTGTATTTTTTTGTTAGGTTGGTTTTTGAAGAAAAACATGGGGTCCACCGGCAGTTCTCTTGTTATGTCTTATGATAGATGAAAGATGTAAACTAATTTTTGACCATGCTGATTGTATTTTCTGTACCTCTCTTACCATTAACACACTGGTCAGAGCCAGCATTATTTAATCTCCATTCTCATCTTCATCTCCGACTAGACAAGTATGAAATCATGGATGCAATATATTCAAACTGGAGAGCCTGTACTTTTGAAGCATTGACCTTTATATTTTGCTCTCATCACCATAACAGAATAAAATTTTGCACACTCGACTTGAGGCAATGCATATTAAGTCAGCTGAACGGGACCGCCACATGGCTGGAATAACTTCTCCAGCTGGAAGTACAGAATCTGAAAGTGATTCAGGGCTGCAAAGTGTCATTACTTATCTTCGTCGCTCAAAAGATATAGTATGTATCCTTCATGATGGCAGCTTCTTACTTTTTTCAGCTGTTGCATTTTTTTTAAGGGTCTACTTAATTGGGTTGTAAACAGGCAGAAACCGAGGTATCATTGATCAAGCAGGAGAAGTTGCGACTACAATCTCAAGTATGTATAACCATTGCTTACTTTGCTGTCCTTTTGACAAATACTGAATTTTCTTTGATGCCCATGTGTTGTGTCACTTTCGATTTACCCATTTACTTTGGGACTTGATACTGAAAATGAATATAGCATGGACTTTCCACTGCTGATTTTGGAGTTGGGAATTGTTTTATATGAACTGCATCACTTTGTTGAATATATAGGTAATCTGGTATTGTGAATCTGGGATATTGTTTACCTGGTTTGAATTCCTCCCCTTGGAATATTTTGTATAATTATCCATCCCAGCACAGTTTTTCAAGTTAAGAAGAAAAAGATAAAGTTTGCTATCTGTAACTCTAGAAAACAAGGTTATGTAATTTTATCATTGTAATGTGCAAGAGAAAAAGCGAAACATGGCCTTAGACAAACTTTCCAAGGTTTCTAAATTCTGTGAAGATAAACGTATGCTGTCTTTGGTGATCTAGTACTCAATTGGTTCTCTATACAATGATGTGTCTTGCTGTTAGGTCCTGATTATTGCTTGTAAATGTTTTGTAGCTTGAAAGAGCTATGAAAGAAGCAGAGGCAGCGCAAGCTTCACTTTCTGAAGAGCGGGCCAATGCAAGGAACTTGGTTTACTCAGAGGAAGAGTTTAAGACCCTACAGCATCAGGTTATGGTCTTATTGATCAACCTCTTTTTCTTTTTGTTACTGATGTAAGTCCTTGGACCAGGATCTTTTCATCGACTTTTGCTGGCTAATTTGTGTCAAAATATTATTGCAGCTCGGCCAAATGAATTTGCTCCGTGAAAGCAATATCCAACTCAGAGAGGAAAACAAGTATAACTTAGAGGAATGCCAGGTTAAACACCTTCCGATGCCTCTTTGTGTACAAGGATTGCTGATAATGGCCAGTTTGCATAGTCTTTTTCTATATACTCCCTCCGTCCCAATCCACACTTATTTAGAAATGTGTTACTTTTATATTAAAGTAAGTACAAAGTAAGAAAAATGGATGACCTTTTGCCTTCCCATTGGAGAGACAAACAAATTATACTACCAAGAAAAGGCATACATTCTCGGATAATTGATCAAAGAGGGAAATCCCTTATATATTGGAAGGGAGGGAGTATAATTGATCAAATATTCTGTTTGCAGAAATTGCGTGAGGTTGCTCAAAAAGAGAAGGCTGAGGCTGAGAAATTGAAGAACCTGCTTGAAGAGAGAGAGTTGTTCATTGAAACATTAAAGAGGGACATCGATGCAAAAAGGGAAGAGATGGAAGTTTCTCAAAAAAGGATTTCGGAGGTATGGTGTAACTTGTTCATTGATTGTTGAAACTTATATTTATTGCTTTTGGTGCACTTACTTCCATTATATTTTTGAAGCTGCTTGAAAAGAGCAAGAACATTGATGTTGAGGAGTATATTAAAATGAAGAGTGATTATGAGCAGATGCAGGTTATTTTTCACTGCATTTATCTTCTTAAATTTCTGATGTTTTGTTTTACAAATTGTTGTGTCAGAGTATTTAGAATTAATTGACTACTTAGCACTCTATTTATGTGAGATAAGCCTTTTTCAAATACCAGGTCAGTATGCAAGAGAAAGAGAGTCAGGTAGAGAAAACAAGGTCATTACTTTCTGAAAAGCAGGAAATCATATCCAAACTCGAGCATGAGGTGACAGGTGTCCGGTCTGAACTGATTGGCAAAGAGAACCATCTTTCACAGTTGGAGGTATATTCCAATCTAATCCTCACCATTGCGATAATGCTAATATCTTTGTAGCTGACCCATGTTTATGGTAAACATGCAGGCAAATCTAAAAGCTGATCTCGATAAGCAAAAGAAGATAAATTTAGCACTGAAGGTTTGATTTCTAGACATATATTCTCACCAATGTATCAACTGACTCTCTTGGGCAAGTTTTGCTTCTGCAAGAAATTGTAAAATTGGGGGGTGGGGGACAGAAAAATGCAACTGTTTGATATATTTTTTTTTCCATTCATCTATTTTTTTTTTAAATGCACAGAAAAGGAATGAGTTTCTGTCTAAGGAGAAGGAAACATTGTTGAGAGAGAAGGAATCTGTAGCGAAGGAGAAGGAATCTCTGGCAAGAGAGAAGGAGTCGCTGATGACGGAGAAAGAATTGCTGTCCAAGGAGAAGAATGAGAAGGGCAAGGAGATTGAAGGGCTCTTGAAACAATTAGAGGAAAGCAGACAAGGTATGGTCTTTAGCATGTGTTTTGGCACTGGCTGAGTCAATTAAATCATTCCTTATGCCTCGTGAACTGAGACGATCCCAACCAAAAAGTCAATAATTACGTTAGTCTATTAGCTAGCAATTAAGTTTACTATATTTATTTTTGGAAATAAATCCCTAATTCTTAGGGAGTTTATTAAAGTTTACTAATCTTTAGCAGAATAACGCTTATCCCTTTAGGAGATTTTCAACGTTAATAGGCTAGAGTTAATCACCTAACAGCGATGATAGCTTACGTTTTTGTAATGGGCATGAAAATTTATGAATTAAAAAGTCATAATTGTCCTCTTTAGAGATTCTCCATTGAGTGGCTCCTATCTTGAATTTCTTATATAGGTAATAAGGCAGCTGGGGATGTTGATTATCATACCCTTGTGAATGAAAAGGACAAGAGGATACAGGTTAGTGCAAAACATACAGTTGCTTCCTTTCTACTTTGAAACTTCTACCTTTTTAACGTACATCCTTGTAAATATTATAAATCTTAGACATTGGAGAGAGTTATTGAGAGGGAAAGAGAAGACAAGAAGAAGGAAAGAGAACGACGTATGCACACTGAAAGAGCTATCACGGCAAAAGTGACGACAGTGGATCAGGTTTGCCATCTATGAACTCTTTTCTTGATAACAAATGTATGTTTGTGCAATTTTAGTCAAGTGATTCAAGTGCAATCAGACCTGATTTATGATCTGTATAATACTTTTGGAAAATGGCAATCCATTGTTGGACAGTATTTGTGATGAGTGCTCTAATTGCATCGGTGACAATGTTTGTGATTTTTTGAATCTTTGATGCTTATCTCGATTGCTTTTCTAATTATCAGACATTGTCTCACGTCAATCATCAAATTGTTCGTGTGCTGTCCTATGTAAATGAAAATTTAGCATTGAAGTGTTAGTTTACTTCAAGATGGTGCTCTGTTCTCTCAGTAGTTTTTATATCTTATGAGTTTGTCCATTCTTCCGACTACCTTCTGCAGGAGAGGAAAAAGTTTGAAGATGCGCTAGAGAAGTACAAGGAGGATGTGAAAAGACTTTCAGATGAGCTTGAAAAGCTTAAACATGCAAGGGATAGCCTGCCCGAGGTATATTTACTTTAAAGTTTATTCTTAGGTTTTGGTCTGTTTTTAGAAAGCAAAGTTATTTTTACATTCTCTGTCTAACTTTGGTCTTTTAGCTTCCATTCTTACGTTCAATGCTATCGATTTCTGTATTATGCTGAGCCATCCATTTAAATCCCATCCATGTGGCACTCGAGTACTTCACATCATGCTATATGCTTGTTTCCATCTAGCTTTTTATCATTCTCATCATATCAAATGTAGATAACGAGTTTCTCTAATATTCATGAAAGAAATTATACTGGATAGTCAGTCTTTGGTAATATATAAGTTAATCTCTTAATTTTTCGAGCAGGGTACCAGTGTGGTTCAGCTTTTGTCCAGCACTGTGCTAGATGATCTGGCTGCATCCTATGTTTCAGCTGCTGAAAGTTTCGAGAGGTCGGCTCGCTCGCTCTTACTTGACCTTGGAGCCCAGACTACTACTACTGTTACTGATTCTCCTGCTTCGACAGCGACAGGAGGTATTCTTCTGCAGATCACTCTACCTCAGCTTTGAGATTTTAATTTTGCGTTTTTTTAAATCTAGAATATCACTATTCCAGGTTCAGTGGCTCCTCCGCCCCCAATAGCGGCTTCACCCTCAGTTGCCTCTCCTTCACGGCCACAATCGAGAACCACAGCCGATGATAGAGAGAAGAAAAGCACTGCTCCCAAAGCCAATACTGAGACACGTAAACTTGGAAGAAGATTGGTTCGTCCAAGACTTGCAAAATCGGCAGAGCCTCAAAATGATTCTGAAATGGCAGAAAATGAAGGAACAACAGGCAGTGCATCAGGAAAACCTAGTGATGCAGAAACTCAGGTTGGTGTTCATTCTGTGTCCACCGAGCCTCCTGTTGCTCGTAAGCGTATTGCTACTTCATCTACATCCGATCTGCATGACGAATCAATTCAACAAGTTTCTAAAAGACCCAAACCCACAGACCCCCCTCAAAAGGATGCCCAGGGGGAATCTGGTCAAGAAAATGTCGAAACTCCAGCAGCTGCCGTGGAAGAAGCACATGATGTTGTTGCCACTGACCTTCCAGAAGGCACCCCTGAGGAAATAGCTGATACCGGAAAGGTTGATACTGAAGAGGAGCCACCTAAAGAATCACAGGGTTTGGAGGAAACTCAGATGAAGGAAACTCCGATGCAGGATGATGATACCACTTTGACTGAAGATGCAGATAAAGGCATCGAAGAAATCGTAACTGGAGATATTGAAGAAGGTGAAGTCTCTGAATCTTTGTCTGATGCAGAAGATCTTCAACCCGAGACAGATGCTTCTCCTCTAAGGAACGATGAGGAGCAGTCAGGAGGTGCCATGGATGATGTCACTGAGGCGATGACACCTGAGGATTTGAATGAGGAGAAAATGGAGGAAGGTGAAGTTGCAGAAGATGCTGTAGCCAGTGAGGATGTTGTTAATGAAGGAAATGACCAAGTTAATGTGGAAACTGAACAGAAAAGTGAAACCGCAGCAGTCACTGAAGTTAGTAGCGTTGAAACCCCCACTACTACCGTCTCCAAAGAAGGCAGCAGTAGCTCGGCTATGGCCTCATCTTCTGGACCGAGTGCAACCACCATAAATTTGAACGCTCGGGCCAAGGAGAGGGCTGCACAGAGAATGGCTAACATTGCTTCTGCTACTAGAGGCAGAGGAAGAGTGGCTACGCGTGGCAGAGGGCGTGTGGTCCGTGGTGGTGGTCGTAGGCCGGCTTCTGGTGATCAGAGCTGAGCTTGAGATCAATTCTTGGTTTGTTTCTCTTGGTCTTGTTGGTGAGTAGGGTAATTTTTTGCCATTGCACATGGGAGTTGCGCTCTTTTTGACCTGTGGACCAATGATGGGTTTTTGAACTGAGATCCTTTTTCTTTCATTCCGAACATCTCTTAATTATACCGTAAATTGGCACTAGAATAGAGTATTGTAAGGTATTACAGCTTAGGTTAAAGGTTGATATTTGGTTTCAGTTTCTCGGCAGCTTATTAGTCTCTCTATATTGCTTCCTCCAAAATAAGAGTTGCCATTCTCAACGGTAAAAATATTGCGATAAACAATTACACCTAGTTTTTTTTTTATCAGACATTATACCTAGTTAACTGTATTGGTTTAGGTGGTTTCTTAGTACTCAAATCTTTTAACACTTTAAAATCAATAGAAATTATACCTATCTCTACGTGTAAGAAATTCTGAACTTTCAGATAAACCATTGATGTAATGGGGGAATAACGTTAAACATCATTTAATGCCCAGTCGAATGGAGGTGGACTTATCACGCAATTAAGCATAAAATTTTATTCCTTAAGTTAATTTTATAAAATTTATATGTAGGCCCACTCTCGAGTTATTGGTGCATCGATTTTGAGACCCATGTTGTTGATGAGCCTCTTTGTTTTACACGGCTGAGCACCAAGTATATGTATGCTTACATTACATATACTCATTTATATCCAATAATTTTCGACCAAAAAATTTTTTATATCCAATAATTTTTTTTCTAAAGGAATCCAAAGTTCTATGATGCTGTAATAGATTGTCATTAAAAATTGACGTAGAAGACAAAAAGGTAATAGATCCATATCATAATGTTGAATTGACAATTTCAGCACACAGCTGGTAGCATGAAACGAAATTCATACGAAAACGGGTTAATTAAGAAGCAAAATATAAGATTTGCTTAATTAAATAGAGTATTAGAAAACACTAATAGTCAAGGAAACGAGCTTAAGAAGTATTTGCCGTAGAAATGAAATGAAATGAAACGCGCCGTTGCCTATAAACTATAGCGTATTAGAAGACAACAGCTATCAGTTGAATCAAATTTTTAAATGGAAAAAATAGCTTGAAACTTGAAAGCAATGGTGTCCCTACGAAACGTTTAACACCATTAAAAAAAAAATATTTTAAGCACCTCCTGTATGAATGTATGATTATAGGCCACCACATGCATTTTCATGAAATATGATCTGAGATTCTGAGTAATATGTCCATGAGTTAAGCATCTCGTATGATCTTGGGTTTTGTTTAAGCATCTCGTATGCCTGGGTTATTTTTCTATCTTTTCATTGTTTGAGTTATTTATTTGCCATTTATTAATTAACAGTTTGGTTACTAAAATCAAAGTTTCATATTTTTTTAAATAAAGTTCATAAGTGCTTCTAGAACTAAAAAATTAACAAGTTTTTTTTTTCGAATTAATCTTTTTCTCAACAATGCCCCTAAACTTCTATCCGTTAATTTATTGACATTATAATAATTGTATATGGACTTTATTCAAGCAATGTTGTTGCTAAGGCCTTCACTTTACATGTCCCAAAGATTTAAGTCTTGTCGGACACATTATTTCGGGGTAAGATAGCCTATAACTGAGAGAAACACTTTAATCGTTTGGCACCATTATGTGAATGAGGAGTCCTTTTGAACGTAGCGATTAATTTTCACCTACAAATACTTGACTCTAATCGATTTTAAACCAGTTAGAAAGCTATTGTCGCATATTGCGATAACAGTTTTTCTAACCAAGCATTCCACTTTTATCCTATATCGGAAATTGAGAGTTAAATTTGCCTACAATATAAATACATGAGTTACTCTTCCTATTGTCACTTGTTTTCACGCTAAAAGTCATACACTCATGTTTTAGGTCCATTCACACGATCACGTCCACCGTCATTATCGGTCCGCCGCGCTGCTAAATAACACGAGAAGAATGTTTTTACTGCAGTACGTGCGTGCATAGATTAGATAAAGTCATTGCACCTTCATTAGTAGGTTACATTGACAAAATTTCTAATAAGTATCGGAGTATATGCATAAAGTTGTGTTTTTTTATTTGTCTTTAATCAAAAAATAGAAACTTTCAATCAGTACAAATTTAGCTGTATGCATAGACGGACCTAGGGGGGGCATGAGTGGGCCCGTGCCCCCCTCCCGTCGGGTTAATTACCGGTATATATAAGCAATTTTAGATTAAATATGAATATATTTTAAATATATTTGTACTAATATGACATGAAAGTCTACTAGTCTAGATGGTTTGTTGCTTAAGTTTGCTTTAATTCCACCAAGGTTCAATTCTCCATAGCATCATTTTGTTTTTTTATTCACATTTAATGCATTCATCTCCAATTTTTGTTTTTCAACTAGCTATTTATTGCATAAATTAAATTTCATATATAGTGTAATTTTTTTTGAGAAATAGGTATCTATTTTTTTACTACTTAAGACTATTGATTAACTAAATTTATCGTTATTCTTGAATCATTAAATCTCGTATATGAGCTGTGCCCCCCCTTTGAATCCCTTCTGCGTCCGTCACTGGCTGTATGCGCAGATGCATCTGTTTCTGTAAGCTACGGTTTTCAACTATTGATCATATGAAGATTAAGCTTTATCTTGACCAAAAAAAAAATGAAGATTAAGTTTTATACTGCTTGCTAGAATATATATGGTGTGGTAGCCGGCCACTTACCATGATCAACTCTTAACTTAAGATATAGATACTATACATGTTATCTTTTGATTAGTTTGTTCTTGAAGTTAATTCCACTAATTAATACTCCCTCCGTCCCTATTTGTTTGTCCAAAAGGACAATTTTCACGGATTTTAAGAACGGTATAAAATAGTATTGGTAATTGGGAAAAGTTGGTACTCCCTCCATCCCCGATAATTTGTTCCGTATTCCATTTCGGGCGTCCCAAAATTATTGTCCCACTTTACTAACTTTCCTTTTATATCTATATTTTCTTCCCATTTTACCCTCATTCAACAATATAAATTACCCATAAAACATAACTTCATCTTCTACCTTACTCCTTTCCCCAATAACACTCCATTAACATTAACCTATATAAACCCACTTTATCTTAAAAAAAATTCATTCAAAAAATCTTGAAAATTAAAGCACTCATCTTAATTTTTTTTTGTGCATTTAACCCATACCATATTCATACACAAATTTTAAAGAAAAAAAATGTGAAAAGTTGGATCATTGCATACCTTATGTCTCGTACCAGTATATAGTGGAGAATTGGATGGCTTTGTGCTTTGGGCCACACGTTGAATTGGGCTTCATTTGTGCTGAAGCTTGATCTGCATATATATGTGGAGGGAAGGAAAAACCCTAACACATCTCTCATTGAAACCGCCGTTCACTCTCACCTATACCTCTCTCACTCTCCATTCTTGCCCTCAACTCTCTGCCCGAAGCTCCTCCTCAATCATAATTTTGGTTCGTTCCCTCCATTAATTGTTTCTGTTCTTGCTTCTTCTTTGCTTGAATCCCACCACGAGCTCCCTTTGCGATTTGGATCTGAAATCTCCGTCCCCCATTGAATGGCTTCCCCAAATCGAGATCCCTCTTTGAACCTCCCTGACCTGCGAAAAGAGTTGGACCCCGATGAGATATTTGGGGGCGACGATAGCTCCTCTTACTTTGGGCCATACTGTTGCTCCGATCCAAATTATTGCGAGCGGGGGGAGACTTGCACTGGTCACCACACGTACAGCGGGTGGAGACTTCGCGAGATGGAGATGGATGACGGTGGTAACAGCTCGCCTGAGGTGCAATCCCGAGCCGTGGATCTCTCTGGAAGTCAGTCCCCCAATGAAAACGACTTAGCCGGAGTTGTGGTCCCCGACTCCGATCCCGACGATGCCTCAGAGGACTCCCCTGGCCTTGTGCCCCCTTCCTTTTAATCCAGACGACTAGTATTGTATTCTAAACCTTATTTGCATGATGTGTTTGCTTGACGATCGAATTGCATGTTCCCTTCTCTCCATACTTGCTTTATTCTGGAAGTTTCTGTTGTTCTGGATTTTCTGGTTTATGTTCTGGATTTGCTGGTTTATTGGTTTATGTTCTGGATTTGCATGTTTATGTTCTGGATTTGCATGTTTATGTTTTGGATTTGCACTTTCCTGACTCTATTCTTTATTTTTTCTGAATTTGCATACTTGCTCTATTATGTATTTGTGCTCTTTTGTATTTGTCTTCATACTTGCTCTTGTTCTGGATTTGGATGTTTATGTTGATGACTTGAGAATGACTTGAGAATGGCTCTGTATTTGTCTGTACGATGTATTTCCTAACTCTGTTATGGCTTTATGTTGATGACTTGAGCATGGTTCTGTTTTATTCATGCCTAAGTTGTTCATTGTGTTCATGAATTCTGATGGTTTACATTGTTGCATGCTTCATGGATCATTTCTGTGTTTAATTCAGTTTCTGCGTGCTTGAGTTGAATGTTATGCTGATATACATGAATGTGTGATGATCTTGCAATTTGTTGTGTTTTTTTAATCAAGGATGAGTCCTAATTATACCTGAGGTGCATGCTCAACATAAAAAATATTAAGCATAAGGAAACCAGTCATTCATTGTGACTTTGGATGGCCATTGCTTGATCATATTGTGTTGAGCTTGTGTCAGTGATGGGATAAGGGACTCTGAGATTGCAAATTTTTATTTTAATCAATGATGATGCCCACTTTTACCTGAGATTCATGTTCGTTTTATCAACAGATATTGATTGTAAAGCATAGTTAACCAGTCATGTGACTCAGGATGACCATTGCTTGCTCATGTCTTTGTTGATGAATGTGTGTCTATGATGAATTGGGGGACTCTGAGATTGTTTTTCCTTTTTTTTTATCTATGATGAAACCTTGTATGCTGAGATACATGTTCTATGGTTCAACTTACATGATGAATGCAATAGTTGACCAGTCATGCATATGCCTTAGGATGACCATTCATTCCTCATGTTTTGTTGATGAACCTGTGTCTGTGATGGAAAAGGGAACTCTGAGATTATTTTTATTTTTTTTTCAATGCTTGATCATTCACAGAACCTGAGATTATTTTTAAATGTGTTTGAATTAAACTACTCATGCTTCTGATTTTTTTTTGTAAGTTCCAAAAGCCTAGCTTCTGTTTTTTTTTTGCTCTTAAGTTTCAAAAGCCTAGCTTGATCATTAACAGAACCTGAGATTATTTTTATTTTTTTTCCAATGCTTGATCATTCACAGAACCTGAGATTATTTATAAATGTGTTTGAATTAAACTACTCATGCTTCTGTTTTTTTTTTGTAAGTTCCAAAAGCCTAGCTTCTGTTTTTTTTTGCTGTTAAGTTTCAAAAGCCTAGCTTGATCATTCACAGAACCTGAGATTATTTTTATTTTATTTTCAATGCTTGATCATTCACAGAACCTGAGATTATTTATAAATGTGTTTGAATTAAACTACTCATGCTTCTGTTTTTTTTTGTAAGTTCCAAAAGCCTAGCTTTTTTTTTTTTTTTTGCTCTTAAGTTTCAAAAGCCTAGCTTGATCATTCACAAAACCTGAGATTATTTTTATTTTTTTTCCAATGCTTGATCATTCACAAAACCTGAGATTATTTTTTATTTTTTTTCCAATGCTTGATTGTTCACAGAACCTGAGATTTTTTTTAAATGTGTTTGAATTAAACTACTCATGCTTCTGGTTTTTTTTTTTTTTGCTCTAAAGTTCCAAAAGCCTTGCTTCATTCTTCATTGCTAGTTACACAAAAGTATTACATGTACCTTCCAAAAGTCATTTAACTGCACAAAAGTTAGTGTTTACACTTGTACTAAGAGGCTAAAAGTAGTGAGCATCCTCAAATGCACCTTCCTGGCTGTCTGTGTCCACATTCATTGCTTCACTTGCTTGTGTGTCTTGAGTTGCTTGAGTGTCTTGAGTTGCTTGAGTCTGCATGCGTGCTGTCTGTTCTGGTGCAATACCATGGATCAATTCCCATGCTTCAATTACTGCCCACATTGGTGCTTCCACTTGTTCTGGTAGTGCTCCCTGAGCTAGCAATTTCTTTTTGTTGATGTGTGGCAGGTCAAAATCATTGCTCCCTTTCACTTTCAGTATTTCATTCATTACATATTGTAATGATAACCACACATTACTTAGGGTTCTTGGTTCTAGCTCATAAAAGGCCTCATTCACAGCATCTAACATTGCATCTATGTTTTTAGGCATTTTCTTGTGCATTAATGACTGAATGCTTCTAAAAAACCCTAAATCTAATATGTTCAAGTCTGGGCTGTTTGGAGGTTGCTGAATTAAGATAAATGTAAATCCATCTTGTTTGTATACCTGCTGCCACTCTGTGTCTTCTTGTGAAATATGTGCCTTGGCATTATCTTGCTGAATAAATATAATCTTCTCCCCCTCTCCATCCTGTGGCCATTTGTTTTTTATTGCTGGAACAATTTGATTGATGAGCATGCTTCTTGTTACCTTCTGGTTCACTGACTCAATAAGCTTGGTTATCACTGTTCCCTTTTGCCTGTTTTTTGAGTTTCTTCTTGCTGGTTCTTGATATGTGAATGGAAAGATGCCAATCTTTCCATCAAAAGTGCAGTTCCCTTGTGAATCAAACCTAGGCCTTGCCACTGCTGCTGTAAACATAACTTTTGGAATGAACTTACTTGAACTTGCTACTCTGTATTTGCCTCTCTCATTTTGTGCTAGATATACCCTTTATGACTTCTTGCTCAACTGAAACCACTTCTCATCTATGTGTACAAAATCATACATAGGATAGTATTGCCTCTTTGATTCTGGTGTCCCTCCTTGAAGTAGACTTAAAATCCATTGCATCCTTGTTGTTTTGTTTGCATCTTTTAAACCTGGCTTCAATGCATTTGTGTGTGGGCGTATGACACCTCTTTTTATAAGCCTGTGAGCTGCACTCTTTGACATGTGTAGTTGGACTGCTAGGTCCCTTATGCAAGACCTATCCCCCATATTTATTGCTTCAATTGTTGCCGTGTCCACTGTTTGTCTCTTTCTACCACAAAGATGATGCTTTGTGGAAACATTTGGCCTCTGCATTGCCTCTGTTTGTTGCTTAGCTAGTCTCCATATTCTGGATGTTGTCCTTCTTGTAACATTGAATTCTGCTGCAATTTGTTGCATTGCGCCCCTTTTCAGTTTTCCCCCATTTGCTGCATGTAGAAGCCTCATGAGAATGTGGACCCTTTTCTCACTGTTGAGCCTGGCTTTTGATGTCTGATGATGTGCCTGTGTTGATGCTTCTGCCTCTGTTGTGTGCTGGCCTGCCTCCTCTTCCATGCTCCCTGCTGCTGGTTCATTAAGATTAAAAAGATGTGGGCCTCCACCTTCCAAAGGAGGATGCTCGTTGAGATCGAAGCCTGAAGCCATCAAAGTCAAGCAATGTAGTGAAGAGGTTGAAGAATTTAAAGATGCAGTAAATGCCTTCTCTTTCCTTTTGCTGTTTTTGTAAGTTTAGAAACAAAGATGGGTTGTAAAGAACATTTATGGACCTTTGCTGTATTTAAAGATGAGTAAATGTTGGCAAAATGTAGTTTGGGAGAGTGATCCATGTGACTTGAATACTCAGATCTGATTGGTCCCCTAAAATTATTCCTTTGTTGTCATTGGTTGAGATTAAAAGTGGTGGATTGTTCTTTTGTGACTCATTGCTTGCACTTGTGCTTTTGGTAGAATTCAAAGTAGAATTTGTACTTTACTTTTGCACTGTAGCATTGAAAAGACTTGTCTTAATCCAAGAGATTATGGAGGAATGGGACATTGTTTTGGGGACAGAGGGAGTATAAAGTAGTATAAAGTAGGTGAGAGAGTTGAATAGTATGGGTAAAAGATGTGATTGATTGGGATGAAAAGAAATAAAGTAGGTAAGAGAGTGGAATAATGAGGGTAAAAGAGTGGATATAAATGGAAAGTGGACAAACAAAAGGGGACGCCCGAAATGGAATACTGGACAAACAAATAGGGACGGAGGGAGTAATAAAACTAGCTAAGAGGCAATAGGGCAATCATTCATGTTGAAAATCAACGGATAATCGCCATTCGCCAGACACTCGACGTGATTTATGGGAACAAACACAATACCATGTAGCTACGTGACGATTTTTCTAAGCTACGTAATATTAAAATTCAATTTCCAGGAAACAATACATTAAGATGTTATAAATAATAATTTAACCAACTAGACAAAAGTTGAATTCTGACACCTTGTATGATATTAATTTAAAATACAAAATTTTCCCTCTTTTCTAGTATAATATTTGTTTTATTTTCTTTTTCCATTCTTAAAATGTTTATTTATTTTTCTTTGGTCAATATTTTTTCTTCGAATATTGACCTCATACAATCTCATCTATTTCATCTCTTTTTAACTATTTTATATTTTGTATTAATAACTAAAAAGATCACCATTTGAGGACAAACAAAATGGGACCGAGAAGGGATAAAAGAACAAGAGCGTAACATGTACTTTATATGATATAACTTTGAAAAAACTACAAATAAATAAAAACTAAAAAACGTACCTATATTCGATATTCAAAGGACAAAATTAACTTTTTCACACGAAATGAGAGGCATATTAATAAATATACCTTGTCCATGTAGAATGTACTTTCTCCATCAATTTTTTTCAAAATTTCTTCATTATATAAAATAAAAAATCCAATATTGTGACATTGTTGTTTTGAAAGCATAAAAATCCTGAATATAAAAATAACTTAGTAATCCGTTTTTAAGTGATCGTAAAAACAACAATTGTTCAACTATGCGAGTTAACACAAGAGCTATAGACTATCTGCCCAAAAGCAAGAGTAGAAACAAATTAGGGTGAGTAAAACACTAAAAATTTCAATACCGAAAACAACAAGTAAATTCATCTTATAACGTGAGATGGACTCTTGGGAAGACTTCAATTATGGAAGATATCGCATGTTCCACGTGAAACAAATGTTGCTGCTGACTACATCGTCAATTCCTTCCGTTGCGTTTCGACTCTGCTTACTTGGTTTGATTTTGGTCTTCGGGACCTCATCCGTAAAGATGTTCCAAGATAGTGCATTTTCTCTTATATTTGACCTAGTCTAATCTCTTTCCTCATTAAAAGAAAAAAAGAACGTGAGATGGACAATTGACATTTTCATCACCCAAATGAAAAATAATATTTTTCTCTCTTTTTTTTCCCACTTAGGTTTCCCAATATCCAACCTGTAAAACGGCTAAATATCCACACCGAATCTTGTTGAAACTTTCTCCCACTATTAATAAATTTAAAATAGAAAGAAACTTCAATGCAATAAAATAATCTCCAAAATTTATATATATAAAAAAAAAAACCACAGACCCTACAAATAAAACTCTAGCTAACTTGGACTCCATTTTCCCACCACCACCTAAAAACCTCCAAAAGCCCCTCCCCTTTTTCCACCTCACACCTCCCCCCGTCTCTCTCTATCCAAAATAAAATCAAAGATATAAAAGAAAAAACCCCGAACCCCCAATGCCGCCGCCGCAGACGATAATTTCCCTCCTCCTAATCCTGGCCTTCCTAGCCAATGCCGGGCCCAGCGGCGCCTCCCCCGGATCCCCTGCTTCGCGCCACAGGCAGTACGCTGGACGCGACCTCTCCCGCCACCGATTCATCTCCCATCGCCGCAAGGGCAGCCGCTCCAAGCCCCCGGCGCGCCGCGGCCTGGAGCTCCAGCTGGAGCCGAGCCTCTGCGTGGACCCCCCCTCGAAGAAGGCCTCGGTCCGGCTCCCGCTCTACTCGGCGGCCGACTTCGGCGTGGGCGAGTACTTAGCCGAGCTGGAGCTGGGCACGCCGCCCCGCAAGTTCAAGCTCTTCGCCGACACCGGCAGCGACCTCACCTGGGTCAAATGCGAGTACCGAAGCCGCTCGAGACGCCGATCCCCAGCCGTGTTCCAAGCCGATCGATCGGCGTCGTTCAAAACGGTGCCCTGTGGATCAGCCGAGTGCTCCCAAGGCCTCGCCGATCTGTTTTCTCTCACCACGTGTCCCGCCCCCTCCGCCCCTTGTATGTATAACTACAGGTATTATCATTATATAATTAAGATCTTTCTAACCTATTGTTGGATTAAAAACTTCGGTTAATTTTTGGAGAAAATTTACGATTTTATTTGGTAATTTTGGATTCATAGGAGACGGGGTTTATTTGGACGACTATATAATTGAGATTTGCTTGCATAATGATCCAATTTTGCAGGTCTGTTTTTGTGTAAGCTTGGATTTTTTTTGTTTTAATTGATTTGAGACCTGTTACATTTGTCTGATAATAATTGGGGGTCCCACGGGGGAGGGGAGGTGTTAATTTGTCGTTAATTGAACAGTAAAAAGGAGGGATAGGGAAAGCTACCTCTGAAAAGCTGGGTTGCTAGCGATGATTGAAGGTGCTAGTAGGAGAGTGGTTGCATAGTTTTGACAACTACAGTATAATCGTCATGATTAATTAATCATACTACAAAAGGAATTAACAACCCAATCTTCAATCATCGTATTAAATGAGATTTCTGCTGCTTAATTATGACCACTTTCATTCCATAACACTTTCTTCCCTTCCCCCACATTTTATATGCAAAAACTAAAATATTAAGGGTACTACTGGGTCTGTTCGGCACAGGAAAATATAAACGGAATGGAATGGCGGAAGCGAAATTTTACTGTTTTCCCGCTAAATTTTGCACTCTACTATCTCCATGGGATATCATTTTCGCTAGCGTTTTGTGGGTAGCGGGAGCGCGTTGGTAGAGTATTGAACGGACCCTAAATATACGAGTCCTTATAATAGTGACAAAGATCGAGTATAGGGTAATTCGAATCTCAATCTTACAAATAAATAGCCGACTTACAACTTGAGTTGATAAAATAATTAAATAAAAGGGGATTTATATTTTTAATGTATTTAATAAAACAATGTGTCTAGGTAGTAGTAGTACAAAGAGGAGGGACACTTGGCTTTTATGAAGGGCAGGCGTTGAATGAATGCCTAGCTAGCTAGCTGGGAAAAATGGATAAGAGCTTTAAACATCTCTTACCTATACACTACTCTCCCCTCTAACATTGCTGCGTCCAACTTAATGTTAGTGGTTGAGACTTGGGACTTTCACATGTTCTATCTCCCCTTCTTTATTACATCCTTGCACTGTGTCAATTCAATTTCCATATACGTACTATTGACAATAAGTACAACGTTTCACATCGGTCCGAAATCGTCATAAACTAACTTAATTTCATGTCTTGTGGTACAACATTGGCAGCTACCAGAGCAACTCTCTAGCAGCTTTGGGAATTTTCGGGAGCGAAGTTACGACGCTGCCCCTCACGAACCACAAGAAGGTAAAGCTACCCAACATAATCGGGTGCACGCGGTCCACCCAAGGGACCACGGTGATGAACGGGGCGGATGGGGTCCTCGGCCTCTCGTATAGCAAGCAGTCGTTCGCGTATAGGGCGGCCAGTAAATACGGGGGCGGGAAATTCTCGTATTGCTTGGTGGATCACCTAAGCGTCGTTAACGTCACTAATTACCTCGTGTTTGGAGATAACGAGGATGGAAAGTCGACGATCGTGGGGAATGTTCGACACACGGGGCTCTTTCTACATGCCATTGAAGGGTTCTACGCTGTCGGGATTAAGGGCATCTCGGTTGGTGGTTCGATGGTCAGCGTTCCGCCTTTGGTGTGGGATTTACACGGCCCGGGCGGAGCGATCCTTGATTCAGGTAAATGTCACTATTCTGGCCTATGAAATTGACTGTTTGGTAGGGAATAAACCAGGGTAACGGAATGTGAATGTCGTAGGTAAATTATTACCTTACATAGGCAAAGCACTTTCTTACCGTGCACATATATGTTCCACGTCCTTTTCTTTCGGTTTTCACAACTCGTACACTACAAGTCTATAATATTCCCTACTAAACTATATAGCGTGTTAAAACAATTGCTAGAACAGATTTGGCATAGGCTTTTTTATTCCTAGCTATGTCCCAACACATATTAAGTCTATGATATGACATGATGCATAATAATTGGATGATCGGACATTCGGACATAGGAATTTAAATGAAAATCATTTAGGTATCTTAGCACCCTCTAAACTTAAGTAATGATCATCATATATATATATATATATATATATATATATATATATATATCTACAGCATCCTTAAACTTGTTGTTATGAAAATCTTGCCTATGCATTAAATGGCCTAAACTTGTTGTTATGAAAATGTTGCCTATGCGTTAATGAACCGGGCCTAAACTCTCCAGGTACTAGTCTTACGGTTCTAGCCACACCCGCATACGAACCCGTGATGGACGCGTTGACCGAGGCCCTATCTCATCGGTTCCCGAGCCTGGGTCAGCCTGGCGACCTTCAGCCGTTCAGCTACTGCTTCAACTCAACCGGGTTCAAGCCCTCGGTGGTCCCGAGGATCGAGATCCACTTCACCGACGGGGCCCGCTTCAGGCCCCACGTCAAGAGCTACATCATCGACGACGAGCCAGGTGTCAAGTGTATAGGGATCTTGGAAGGACCCGGGATTCCGTACCTATCCATCATAGGCAACATTATGCAACAGAACTACTTTTGGGAGTATGATCTTTTCAAGCAAAGGTTAGGGTTTGGAGCCTCTACTTGTAGGTTATGATAATGAATTTAGTTAACTATATCGGTTGATTGCAGCGCAAATTGCACATTCAAAAAAAAAAATCACAAGTTCTTTTATAAGAAAAAAAATGTTGCCTTAAATATATTGAAATTCGAGATTTTGTAATTTTTGTGGGTTCGTTTGTTCATTAATTAATCTCTTGTATGGTGGAATGTTATGTGTACTAGCTAGCTCAATGGACCCTAGTGCATGTCTTGGTCTGATTCACTCACATGTATATAATGTGGATCTTAAAGTGGGGATTTTTGCTTGTTGAGTACTCAAAGTTGGCAATTGTTTCATTTGTAATCCAACTGATATCGAGCTCAATGGGTCTTCCAATCTTAGAGATTTCGGATCCATGCACATTATTTTGGCGTATGTTTGAATAAACGATAGATGAGTTTCATTTTCAACCCAAAAAAATGTACTCCGTACAATAGATGAATTTAATATTTTTTGATTAAATTCATGAAATAATTACCATAAATGTGTAGCACAAGTTGTCGGATTGTATTGAGTTTATGGACCGGAGGAAAGAGTTTTGGATTTTGTGTAGCCGTAAAAATGTACAAAACTTTAATGGTTTTGATTTATTAGGTTGGATTTCGGTAATAGATTTTTAATTTGAGGTTGCAAAACTGGACTAGTTTATCGATCATGGCCACATATCTCATCAGAAAGTGTTTACAAAATAAATGTAGCTGGATTCATTTCAAACCATAGAATTTATGGTGTGTGGGCACATTGGAAGTTGTGGTAAGTAGTAAGGGCCGATTGGTGTTGTACCACGGGAATTCAGGTTCAGTTTCTGGGTCACCAAAATCGTTTATTTGTGTTTGCTATGGGAAAACTAGTTGAGAATATGTTTCATAGCGAATTTGATTGTTGACAAACACCTTCATTTTGAGCCCTTTGGCTAAAATGGCTAGTGTCACAAAGCTTGTTTGTCGATACTGAGGAAGGAGGAGTCCGTTCATGCACAAATGCACGTACTACAAGCTCAACGTACACATAGATTACACGAAGTTTTATCTTAAAATCAATGGACAGTAAAATGAATAATCTCTACAGTAGCAACTAGCTAGTCTAGCTAGCCGACCTAGCACAAATAATCAAGAACTCTAGATCAAAACCTAACCTACTTGTTATGCCATTGTGGGCTTAAATGACAGAGGTGGTATTCGTCTATGCCCACATACATTACAAGCCTCATACATAGGCATGCTGGAGTTTCCATTCTAAAATCAATTTCACAATACAAGGGATAATTCGAGGACTATACTACATGTGAATTAGATATCCAATTTGTGATCGCAACGACCCAATTGTAAGAACAGAGCTCTTTGAATTCCCAACACATCTCCATCATTGCTCTCTTCCTTTTCACTTTGGATTGGTTTGGCAACTAGTTGCTTACTAGTGCTAGAGCTTATGGCAGTGAAACTAAAATTAGGTGCTCAAATTGGATGCTCGTTTTCAAGGAAGCTAGGTGTTGTCTTGTAGAGACCTGCCAAAAGAAACGATAAGGTTAAACTCGATTAGCTTGAGAAGTAACGCTTACTTTTGAACTCAATCTAAGCCTGATACACTTGATGAACTTCTATAGAAACTTAGTATTGACGAATATGTGAAACAACTTATATTTCTACATAAGCTCCATAACCTCTTTATTTATTGTCAAACTAGACCTTTATTTTCCTTCATCCCTCCCTTTCTTAGTTAGTTCTAAACAGTTCCTTGGATCGATCAAAATGTATGTCAAACACATGTAAGCTTAATACATAAGTATGTGGGAAATTTTCTATAATCAATTGATCATATGAAGAGGGGTCAATTAAGGTAATATATTAAACTAATTTCAAGCATACACTAGTAGCATATGTTGAAACTCGAGAGCAATGAATAGAAGGCCAACCGAGTGGGGCCCCACCATGTGACAAGTACAAGGAAATGACACAACACATTCTCGATCATTGGTCGAGTCTACTCCCCATATGGGGCATGTCCGCATTTTACTCGTCCATACCCCATCATTATTGATTCACCGCCTACATGACTTCTTAGGAACATTATGAGTTTCCATTCAAAACATGTAAACAATATAATTGTAGTTAGCATACTAAGGTTGCTGGTTCCAACATTCACTTTGTAGCTAGATCTTTATAGACGGGATTGATATATAAAAGAATAATTTATCCAAATTCGGTCCTCATTTCCTAGCTATGTCAAATTATTGGAAGACACGAATTGTCGATGACAATGCTGAAAATGAAGTTGTGCCATTAAGATGGGAAATGGATGAGAATCATTTTCTCTTGTTTGGTTGAGTTTTGAGATAGGATTTAATGGGATTTCATAGGAAAATTTAGAAGGAAACGATGAGAAAATGAATCCCACCAAATTGGTGGGATTTGGTGGGAAAGTGAAATACTTCCTCTCAAACAAAAAAAGTAAAATAAAATTAATTCACATTTTCTCATCAAAACCCATATATATCCAAACGTAAGAAATTCATATTCTCCTCTATAACTTTCTCATCTTTTCTCTTCTCTTCCTTTCTCATATATCACTCTCCATTCCTTTCTCCCCAAATCCCAATTGCCAAACAGGCTAAATCTTGAGGTTGTTACATACGAATTTATAACACTACCAAAGCAGTTATTGTATCTAGAGCTACAACTTGACAATCGACCCGATTCGATCTAATTTTAGGATTGAAATCTGATCGGAAGAACATTGAGTTAAAAATGATCCTAACCTAATTGATCCGAATTCGACTGAGTTGAAATCCGGAACCCATTAGCTAGGTTTCACGTGGTATATTTTATTTAAATAAAAGTATATAAATATATTATATTATTATTATATAATTAAATTATTATTGTTTATAATTAATATACATAAGAGAAGACCATAGCCTTTGATCGAGTATCAATGTATAAACAAAACATGACTTCAAACAATCTCAGGTATAAATTTTCAACTAAAAATAATCTCAAGTTTGAAAAAATTATTATTAACCATACAAACTATCGTAATATTAACAAAAAATATCTAGAATCATTTTTTGACCAGTTTTCCGATGCACTCGATGCTGCGGCGATCGAAAATATTTTAAACGAATGTAAAACATGTTGTTATGTCAACTTTTCGATCAATACACTATCAATCTATGATTGACTTAAATCACCAACAACAATCTCATGTAAGTTATTTTTCCAATTATAAATAACTGTTATTTTTGCATTCTTCTCTTTCAAGAGCTGGTGTTATTTGTCTGACTGACTGAAATTATACAAGTCTAGGAAAATTTTGGCAACAATAGTTGTAGATTGTTAGGAATGATATGGGTGAGGGAAAGACCCACCAAACAAAATTCATAGACATGTTTGGTAAATGAAACAAGAAGAAAGAGTTAAATTTCTTACGTGCACTTCATGTATCTCAATAGTGAAATGTTGCATTGCAATACATATTTAATCAATAATGTTTTCGGTTGTAATTAATAATCCAGCCTTCTTTTGAAGATGATCTTGTTGACAAGTAGAGCATGTGCGCGTTTTCTTCGCCATTCAAATTAACTACGGGTGACGATTTCACCATTCATATTTAAATTTAGTTAAACCTTAATAACATTCAACGGATTTTGTGGTCGATGATTTATGATGGTTGTTATTTGATTCCTTGTAAGAATATACACACAAGTGTGTCGGGGGTCATGTACGTGAAGCTCAGTACAGAAGCTCGATGGATAACTATCATAAAACCAATTGACAATGACCTATTTTTTTTCGAACTCTAGACATGGAATATACTTAATCTCAACATGCCTCGTAAGTGCAGCTGGCCTGACCCAGTCTCTTTTATAGCTGAAACCTACCTTCGGTTTGTGGGCATTTCATCCTTTTTTTAGTCAAACAAACCCATGCACAGGAAGCGGGTCCGAGATCAAGATAAGTCGTTAGGCAAGTAGCTCTAATACCATATTAAACTTTTATAAACAGATGGATCGGGAGTTGTGTGCATATGTAAGCCCAATACACAAGCCCGATGAGATTCCATCCTAAAACCCATAGGTTATAGAAGGAGTAACACAAGGGTATATATATTAGCTTAACCAATTAAGTTAACTCTTCTTCTTCAAGTTGATTTTACTGGATGAAAAGATACTCGAACTAGTTGTTATGAAATTCAAAGTTACTTGGACGTTATATAAAATATTGGTTAAATGTAGAAGTAATTTAATATCTCAGTGAATAAAATGTTCACCATGTAAGTATAAAAGCTGCTCTCCTACTTATTGGTTTTCGGATGGAACCCATATGCTTGTTCCATATGTGGGAGATAGCAAGAGGGCCATGGATGAGTACACCTCAGAAATCTTCATGGGAGGTAAGAACACCATAGTGTTGCACAACACATTTGAGGACTCCTTGCTGGCTGCACCCATCATTCTTGACTTAGTCCTCCTCACCGAACTCAGCACCCGTATTCAGCTCAAAGCTGAAGGAGAGGTACCCTTTTTTAAACCCATCACCCAAACAATCACACATTGTCTTAATCTAGTGTAAATTCTATAGTAACTTACAAAAATAAAAAACAATGTTTTGTTCCAGGGCAAGTTCCACTCTTTCCATCCTGTGGCTACAATCCTCAGCTATCTCACCAAGGCTCCTCTAATAAGAACATAACTTTGCACTTCAGACAACCATTTACAGAGTTTGGATCTTGGATTAGGTGTTTTTTTGGCTTTATTCTGGTTTTAGAATCACTTTGCTCATAATTGATTAAAATAATGGTCAGTTGAGAAAGCATTCAGCAACCATGATCAAATCTTGTGATCAACCTTAACTTTCAACTTGAATATTGAAAACTAAATCTTGGGTTTTTTTCTTCTTATTTTGTAATTGTAGGTTTCACCTGGGACTTTAGTAGTGAATGCACTGTCAAAGCAGAGGGCAATGCTAGAGAATATATTGAGGGCTTGTATTGGGCTGGCTCTTGAGAACAACATGATTCTGGAATACAAGTGAATGTAGAGGAGATGATTTTAATGGTGGTATGAACCCTCAAGAGAAGACTATGAATCTTTGTTTGGTGCCTAAGCAGTTTGAATGTAGTTAGCAGTGGGTTTGATCAGTAATATTTCTGTTAGGTTTGGTGCTTAGGTGATGTGATGCATCTTTGTTTCAACTACAGAATGGTTATATGTTGCAATGTATAGTTTCTCAGGTTGATGTCTTCTATGGAGTAAAAGGAAAGTTTCTTCTTCCTTTGCCATTAGACTTGTTCTACTACATGATGAATTGAAGTATAATGACTATTGGCTATTCCCTTTGTTCTATTATATGATGAATTGGAGTATAACAACTATTGGAGTAAAATCTCTTCTCAAGATTTTAAATTATTTAATTGCATCACTCGCACTTTCTTAGCCATTGAATAGAGAGACTGTACATGAAAGATTCATTTATGCAAAATTTAATAAGCACCTTCCTAGTACCCATAAATCAATTTGTCCAACTATTTGGTAGTAGTATGGACCATCACAGTTGCAAAAAAAACTAGCAAATTGACAACTTCTCTCAAAACCCACCTGTCATATTGTACCTGAAACTATTTTTTGCAGAGAATTGTACCTCAAACCGAAGTTCAATATTTTAATTTCCTCTAATGTACATGGGTCAAATATCAATAAGATGGGTTTAGAACAATCAACACTCTACTCCAATAAGCATGATGTATGCAGTTTCCTGACATAATTTACGAGGCTACTTAGAATCTCAGATAACAAGCAACATAGAATGGGTATAGTTACCACAAATATACATTGCCAAACCAGCAAGCAGTTCTTCAACCCTGACCATGAAAGATAAAATCATAGATCAAACTGAGAATCACATAACCTTCACAAGATGATAGACATTGAACGGTTGTTAGAAGGCGTACCAGAAAGGACCACATAAGGAGAAGTTGTAGCAGGTTCAGTTATCTCACGATTACGCAAATCACGCTGAAGAAGAAAAGGATAATATCATCAGACACATGTTAGTGAAGAATCATGACACTTGTATAACTTCCATTCACATGTTAATGAAGGATCATGACACTAGTATAACTTCCATTCTTATCTCACTTCCCCCCCTTCATTTTTGTTTTGAGATTTTTGTTAGAATAGTTTGAGTTTTTTTTTCCTTCTTCGTAAGTGTTCGGTGTGGCTGTTTGGTTAGGTACACTACAAGAAGCCAATATAGATGAAGATTGTCAAACGAGAGAAATTCGAAGCAAAACTGCTCAAGATGATAGGCAAAAGCAAATTCAATCTCTTGCAACAAAAGGTTAATGAAATCATATATTTACGAGTTCATGCTCATTTTCCATTAAGTTCATAAGCTTTGATGATATGGTTCATGAAAACTTTGATGATATGGTTCTTGAAAACTTTGATGATATGGTTCATGAAAACTTTGGTGCATAATCTTATCCCAGTTCATAATCTTATACTTCGGGGTTCATGAGCATGCATGCTTAGGTTCATGCAAATCTTATTAAACCTTAATTACTAGTTTCCAATTCTTTTGATCATGCACTTGATGAGTTTATTATGTGACAGTTCATGCTCTTATCCTATTAAGTTCATAACCTTTTACGATATGGTTCATGAAAACTTTGTTGCATCATCTTATTACAGTTCATAACCTTATACTTAGGGGTTCATGAGGATGCACTCTTAGGTTCATGAAATCTTATTAAACCTTGTTTTTTCATATGACAGTGGTGGTGCCTAAAGGCTTGAAAAGAAGGCAGGATGTTGGACAAACACGTCAAAGTCCTCGCCAAAAGAAACCTGTGATGATAGAAGTGAAGAAACATATGAAGACTATGGCTAAAAAGCAGTATAAGAAAACAAGGTTTTCTTTTGCAATGTTGGACAGATTGACTAAAAATTGTGGTAGATCTTTTGTAATCAGTACCTAACTAGGAAGCAATTAAACTGACAAAGAGGTACTAGGCAAAATGAAAAGGTCTATTTTGAAAAAACTTATGTAAGGAATGGATCCTTGATTAAATGGTTCATTTTGTTGGTTCCGAAAGTTCATTGTATTACACTTGTAGGTTCATTATGCTCCATTTGTATGATCAAGTTGGCAAGTTCAACCATAAAACCACTTAGACTTTGGAAAACGCGTAATCTTGTAAAAGAAAAGAATAGGGTTCAATTGTTTGTAGGTTCATGAAGTTTAATTTTTTGGTTCATGAATTTGAATCACTCGGTTCATGAATTTGGATCACTCGGTTCATATATGACAAAATGCTCATGTATGACAAAATGCAAAACTTTTGTAAACAAAATGTGTTTGGTTCATTGTGTTTAACTTGTCGGTTCATAAATCTTAATGAATCGGTTCATAAACAAAAGGTGCGTTCAACTTTTCATGAAGTTTAAATCAATCGGTTCATAAACGACAGGTCTTTGGTTCATTGGGTTCAACTTGTCGGTTCATGAACTTTAATCAATCGGTTCATTTAATGTGAAAATGCATATAAGACAACTTAATCCTCAAAAACACATACCAACTACTTAAAAAAGAGAAGTATAGGGTTCATTATCTTCTACGCGATGGTTCATGAATCTGAATCACTCAGTTCATGTATGACAAAACGAAAAAAATGTGTAAACGCTTGGGAAAAATAAAAATTCAATGATCAATCTTGGAACATAGAAGAGAATTCAATTCCCAGCACATGTGCGGATATTATGACCATCTGTTTTCCCGCATTTGCCGCATCGCCTTTTTCCTGCCGCACTTGATGACATTGCACTCTCTCTACCACCCAACATTCGCTTACCGGAACCCTTGTTATTAGCTTGTTCAGGTTGGTGCACATGAATCTCTTTGGGTACACTAATACCGGCTAAGGACTCAACACTCTTAGCATTCACTGATTTATCACTATATGAAGAAGTACTACCAACCACAAGTTTCTCTTTTTGCTCCTTAAAGACATGGGAAAACTCATGTAGCAATTAAGGACGGTCTTCTAAGATACCCAAGCAACTATAAAAAATCTGATATCACTGAACTAGTTAAGGTTTGTGTTTCTTCAATAGCAACACACTAGTAGGGCCGTCCGATGGTTCGTAGGGGCCCTGTGCAACTTTTTTACAAAAGTTCAAAATTGAGTAAATTTTTGCTCAATAGAATATTATCATTAGTATATTTTTTGAATCATAAAGTTTTATTATTGGTGAGTAATATAGTCGTTGGAAATTTTTCTGAAGATAACTTGCAAAAAAGGGAAATAAATATGTACTAGATTGTACAAATAAAATGAGTAACTTCTTTCAAAATAAGTATAGATTATTACAAGTTTATTTTGATAGTATTTAATTACATGTTGACCAAATATGGTTCAATTCCAACTTGGAGGAATACCGGAAGCCGTAGGGCGCATGTTGGTTGATAAATCTCAAAAATTAGATAGAACATAGTATTTAGTTATATATTTAATATTGATTGATAAATCATATAGTGAAAATGTATACATTTATAAAATTTTCATGTATTAGTAATCTAATTAAAAGGTTCAAATTAATGAATGTATTAATTTACATTTTTTAATGGAAATAATATCTTACAATGATAAGTGTGATACATATAAATTGAAGTCCAACCATATAAGAGCATATGTTGTGAGAAGGGAAAAAATTATTATTCATGGGAATCGAACTCCCACTAAACCTCTGATACATTTAATAAACTCCAAATCCATCTTTGCTAACTAGTCAACAATCCTATATATACTATCCTTTTAAATATATACATTATTAAAAATTTGGGGCTCTTAAAATATGGGGACCCTTTCCATTGGGCTCTTTGCATAACCCAATGGACGGGCCTGCATCACGCTCCCAGAAGCATTCGCGTACGTGATGTGGACTTGCTTATCGCTCTTCATGGGATCCGTCCTTTTGCTCATAAAGAACGTGTTACTGTTGGTGTGGAGTGCCAATGCGATCTATCGCCGTTTTCAGCCCAGGATCTTAATCACCACGGCCAAATTCTCCTACCTTAGTCTCATCATGGAGGGCGGCGCCCAAGGACCCATTTGCGCGATCGGTGACTTAAAATTGCTCAGGAAGTACGAGCGCCAATGGCGACAATCATGCTCCGACAACGGCGGCGATGAAATGACAACCACCTTCAACTTTACCAACCATATCATGTAGCAAAGCATGAACATATCCTATCTACTCCGCGTCGGTCGGTTTCTCTCGTCCTTGGCCACCGGTCTCGGCCCACTCAAGGAGGATGGGGTTCCGGGCATCGTGGATTTTCCCCAGACCAGCGAAACGTACGTAAACTGCTGACCTATCTTAGCTATATGAGTCATATGACTATATTGTATACTACTTGTTGAATTCTCCAATCTGGACCCTAAAATCTTAATTTTACTATGTCTTCTTCGATCAGGTGCACAATAGGTATCCTGTCCCATAACCTATTATCCGGCCACGACGAAGTGCGAGAACATACCTCACCCGAATTCACTTTCGATGACTTGAAAAAGTGGATGGTACGCACTCGAATCCCCTCACCTCCACTCTTAACCTTCCATTCTTTCTACACTTTGTTTTTTTCATAAGATTAATTGGTTGCAGGTGGATGCTCACAAGAATTGTGTGAACATGGGGCGTACATTAGCTGATGCCAGAGCAATTGTGACCCGTTTAGACAATTCCATATCATTCATCATACTATTACAAGTAATACTGTTGTGGCTTCTTATTACAGGACTTGCAACCACTAAAGTTCTGGTCACGATTGCAACCCCGTTGCTAGCATTGACTTTCATATTTGGGGACACTGCCAAGTCATTCTTCCAAGGCATCGTCTTCTGTTTTGCCACCCATGCTTTTGATGTTGGCGACCGATGCATCCTCGACCAAACGGAGGTATGATCGACCTTAATTATTTGTACAAGATGTACATGTTTATGACTATAATTACGAGTAAGTACGTGTTTCTGTGCATGCATATATAACATGTGTGTAGTTGGAGGTGAAAAGCATTGACATATTGCCAACAACATTTTTCAAAATTGGAACCATGGAGCAGGGTCGTCTAATGGTTCGTGGGGGCCCTGTGCAATTTTTTTTACAAAAGTACAAAATTGAGTAAATTTTTGCTCAATAGAATGTTATCATTATTATATTTGTTGAATCATGAAGTTTTATTATTCGTGAGTAATATAGTCGTTGGAAATTTTTTAGAAGATAACTTGCAAAAAAGGGAAATAAATATGTAATAGATTGTACAAATAAAATGAGCAACTTCTTTCAAAATAAGTATAGACTATTACAAGTTTATTTAGACAGTATTTAATTATATATAGTTCAATTCCAACTTGGAGGAATACAGGAGGCCGGAGGGCGCATGTTAGTTGATAAATCTCAAAATTTAGATAGAAGATAGTATTTAATTATATATTTATTATTAATTGATAAATCATATAGTGAAAATGTATACATTTATAAAATTTGCATGTATTAGTAATCTAATTAAAATGTTCAGGTTAATCAGTTTATTAATTTACACTTTTTAATGAAAATAAGATCTTACAATGATGAGTGTGATACATATAGATTGAAGTCCAACCATCTAAGAGTCTATGTTGCAAGAAGGGAAAAAGTTGTTATTCATGGGAATCGAACTCCCACTAAACCTCTGATACATTTAATAAACTCCAAAACCATCTGTGCTAACTAGTCAACAATCCTATATATAATATACTTTTAAATATATACATTATTAAAATTTTGGGGCCCTTAAAATATGGGGACCTTACGTGATGTGGACTTGCTTATCGCTCTTCATGGGATCCGTCCTTTTGCTCATAAAGAACGTGTTACTGTTGGTGTGGAGTGCCAACGCGATCTATCGCCGTTCTCAGCCCAGGATCTTAATCACCACGGCCAAATTCTCCTACCTTAGTCTCATCATGGAGGGCGGCGCCCAAGGACCCATTTGCGCGATCGGTGACTTAAAATTGCTCAGGGAGTACGAGCGCCAATGGCGACAATCATGCTCCGACAACGGCGGCGATGAAATGACAACCACCTTAAACTTTACCAACCATATCATGTAGCAAAGCATGAACATATCCTATCTACTCCGCGTCGGTCGGTTTCTCTCGTCCATGGCCACCGGTCTCAGCCCACTCAAGGAGGATGGGGTTCCGGACATCGTGGATTTTCCCCGGACCAGCGAAATGTACGTAAGCTGCTGACCTATCTTATCTATATGAGTCATATGACTATATTGTATACCTACTTGTTGAATTCTCCAATCTGGACCCTAAAATCTTAATTTCACTATGTCTTCTTCGATCAGGTGCACAATTGGTGTCCTTTCCCATAACCTATTATCCGGCCACGACGAAATTGTAACAGTTTTGCATGGTTTAGTGTGAGAACATACCTCACCCGAATTCACTTTCGATGACTTGAAAAAGTGGATGGTACGTACTCGGATCCCCTCACCTCCACTCTTAACCTTCCATTCTTTCTACACTTTGTTTTTTTCATAAGATTAATTGGTTGTAGGTGGATTCTTACAAGAATTGTGTGAACATGGAGCGTACATTAGCTGATGCCAGAGCAATTGTGACCCGTTTATCATTCATCATACTATTACAAGTAATACTGTTGTGGCTTCTTATTACAGGACTTGCAACCACTAAAGTTCTGGTCACGATTGCAACCCCGTTGCTAGCATTGACTTTCATATTTGGGGACACTGCCAAGTCATTCTTCCAAGGCATCGTCTTCTGTTTTGCCACCCATGCTTTTGATGTTGGCGACCGATGCATCCTCGACGAAACGGGGGTTATGATCGACCTTAATTATTTGTACAAGATGTACATGTTTATGACTATAATTACGAGTAAGTACGTGTTTCTGTGCATGCATATTTAACATGTGTGTAGTTGGAGGTGAAAAGCATTGACATATTGCCAACAACATTTTTCAAAATTGGAACCATGGAGCAGGGCCGTCTAATGGTTCGTGGGGGCCCTGTGCAATTTTTTTACAAAAGTACAAAATTGAGTAAATTTTTGCTCAATAGAATGTTATCATTATTATATTTGTTGAATCATGAAGTTTTATTATTCGTGAGTAATATAGTCGTTGGAAATTTTTCTGAAGATAACTTGCAAAAAAGGGAAATAAATATGTGATAGATTGTACAAATAAAATGAGTAACTTCTTTCAAAATAAGTATAGACTATTACAAGTTTATTTAGACAGTTATTTAATTATATATAGTTCAATTCCAACTTGGAGGAATACAGGAGGCCAGAGGGCGCATGTTAGTTGATAAATCTCAAAATTTAGATAGAAGATAGCATTTAATTATATATTTATTATTGATTGATAAATCATATAGTGAAAATGTATACATTTATAAAATTTGCATGTATTAGTAATCTAATTAAAAGGTTCAGGTTAATCAGTTTATTAATTTACACTTTTTAATGAAAATAAGATCTTACAATGATGAGTGTGATACATATAGCTTGAAGTCCAACCATCTAAGAGTCTATGTTGCAAGAAGGGAAAAAGTTGTTATTCATGGGAATCGAACTCCCACTAAACCTCTGATACATTTAATAAACTCCAAAACCATATGTGCTAACTAGTCAACAATTCTATATATAATATACTTTTAAATATATACATTATTAAAATTTTGGGGCCCTTAAAATATGGGGACCTTACGTGATGTGGACTTGCTTATCGCTCTTCATGGGATCCGTCCTTTTGCTCATAAAGAACGTGTTATTGTTGGTGTGGAGTGCTAACGCGATCTATCGCCGTTCTCAGCCCAAGATCTTAATCACCACGGCCAAATTCTCCTACCTTAGTCTCATCATGGAGGGCGGCGCCCAAGGACCCATTTGCGCGATCGGTGACTTAAAATTGCTCAGGGAGTACGAGCGCCAATGGAGACAATCATGCTCCGACAACGGCGGCGATGAAATGACAACCACCTTAAACTTTACCAACCATATCATGTAGCAAAGCATGAACATATCCTATCTACTCCGCGTCGGTCGGTTTCTCTCGTCCATGGCCACCGGTCTCAGCCCACTCAAGGAGGATGGGGTTCCGGACATCGTGGATTTTCCCCAGACCAGCGAAATGTACGTAAGCTGCTGACCTATCTTATCTATATGAGTCATATGACTATATCGTATACCTACTTGTTGAATTCTCCAATCTGGACCCTAAAACCTTAATTTCACTATGTGCTCTTCGATCAGGTGCACAATAGGTGTCCTGTCCCATAACCTATTATCCGGCCACGACGAAATTGCAACAGTTTTGCATGGTTTAGTGCGAGAAGATACCTCACCCGAATTCACTTTCGATGACTTGAAAAAGTGGATGGTACGTATTCGGATCCCCTCACCTCCACTCTTAACCTTCCATTCAATCTACCCTTTGTTTTTTTCATAAGATTAATTGGTTGCAGGTGGATGCTCACAAGAATTGTGTGAACATGGGGCGTACATTAGCTGATGCCAGAGCAATTGTGACCCGTTTAGACAATTCCATATCATTCATCATACTATTACAAGTAGTACTGTTGTGGCTTCTTATTACAGGACTTGCAACCACTAAAGTTCTGGTCACGATTGCCACCCCGTTGCTAGTATTGACTTTCATATTTGCGGACACTGCCAAGTCATTCTTCCAAGGCATCGTCTTCTGTTTTTCCACCCATGCTTTTGATGTTGGAAACCGATGCATCCTCGACCAAACGGAGGTTATGATCGACCTTAATTATTTGTACAAGATGTACATGTTTATGACTATAATTACGAGTAAGTACGTGTTTCTGTGCATGCATATATAACATGTGTGTGTGTAGTTGGAGGTGAAAAGCATTGACATATTACCAACAACATTTTTCAAAATTGGAACCATGGAGCAGGGCCGTCTAATGGTTCGTGGGGGCCCTGTGCAATTTTTTTACAAAAGTACAAAATTGAGTAAATTTTTGCTCAATAGAATGTTATCATTATTATATTTGTTGAATCATGAAGTTTTATTATTCGCGAGTAATATAGTCGTTGGAAATTTTTCTGAACCTAACTTGCAAAAAAGGGAAATAAATATGTAATAGATTGTACAAATAAAATGAGTAACTTCTTTCAAAATAAGTATAGACTATTACAAGTTTATTTAGATAGTATTTAATTATATATAGTTCAATTCCAACTTGGAGGAATACAGGAGGCCGAATGGCGCATGTTAGTTGATAAATCTCAAAATTTAGATAGAAGATAGTATTTAATTATATATTTATTATTAATTGATAAATCATATAGTGAAAATGTATACATTTATAAAATTTGCATGTATTAGTAATCTAATTAAAAGGTTCAAATTAATTAGTTTATTAATTTACACTTTTGAATGAAAATAAGATCTTACAATGATGAGTGTGATACATATAGATTGAAGTCAACCATCTAAGAGTCTATGTTGCAAGAAGGGAAAAAGTTGTTATTCATGGGAATCGAACTCCCACTAAACCTCTGATACATTTAATAAACTTCAAAACCATCTGTGCTAACTAGTCAACAATCCTATATATAATATACTTTTAAATATATACATTATTAAAATTTTGGGGCCCTTAAAATATGGGGACCTTACGTGATGTGGACTTGCTTATCGCTCTTCATGGGATCCGTCCTTTTGCTCATAAATAACGTGTTACTGTTGGTGTGGAGTGCCAACGCGATCTATCGCCGTTCTCAGCCCAGGATCTTAATCACCACGGCCAAATTCTCCTACCTTAGTCTCATCATGGAGGGCGGCGCCCAAGGACCCATTTGCGCGATCGGTGACTTAAAATTGCTCAGGGAGTACGAGCGCCAATGGCGACAATCATGCTCCGACAACGGCGGCGATGAAATGACAACCACCTTAAACTTTACCAACCATATCATGTAGCAAAGCATGAACATATCCTATCTACTCCGCGTCGGTCGGTTTCTCTCGTCCATGGCCACCGGTCTCAGCCCACTCAAGGAGGATGGGGTTCTGGACATCGTGGATTTTCCCCAGACCAGCGAAATGTACGTAAGCTGCTGACCTATCTTATCTATATGAGTCATATGACTATATCGTATACCTACTTGTTGAATTCTCCAATCTGGACCCTAAAATCTTAATTTCACTATGTCTTCTTCAATCAGGTGCACAATAGGTGTCCTGTCCCATAACCTATTATCCGGCCACAACGAAATTGTAACAGTTTTGCATGGTTTAGTGCGAGAACATACCTCACCCGAATTCACTTTCGATGACTTGAAAAAGTGGATGGTACGTACTCGGATCCCCTCACCTCCACTCTTAACCTTCCATTCTTTCTACACTTTGTTTTTTTCATAAGATTAATTGGTTACAGGTGGATGCTCACAAGAATTGTGTGAACATGGGGCGTACATTGGCTGATGCCAGAGCGATTGTGACCCGTTTAGACAATTCCATATCACTCATCATTCAATTACTGGTAGTACTGTTATGGCTTCTTATTACAGGACTTGCAACCACTAAAGTTCTGGTCACGATTACAACCCCGTTGCTAGCATTGACTTTCATATTTGGGGACACTGCCAAGTCATTCTTCCAAGGTTTATTAACCTCAAGCATCCATATAATACTTCATGTAAATAGTCTCAAGCATCCTAAGTTCTTATTATGGCTATTAGTTTAGGTTATTATGGAGAAAAAGGGTTTAGGCATTTCATCAAACACTTGTTGGGAAATCAAATAAGCATACAAAATCAAACTATATTTCCAATCAAATCCTTCAAATTGCAAAGCAAAAAACACACATAAATCTTTAATTTGCAATCTCTATCAAGTCTAAGGCTCTCTTCAATGAAATCCAGGAACAAAGATGCAAAATCACACCTAAACACATGAAAATCCATGAACAAAGACGAAAAACCTCAAGAATACCTAAATCCATCAATAAGGAGGGGGTTCAAGTTGAATTTGCTTGAGAGGAAGATAGATTACAATAAATCAAGAGGATCAAATCAGATTGGGGATTCGAGCGTACAAGGAGGATGTGAGCGTACAAGGAGACGATCGATAAGCGCAGACATGAGGAAGAATTCAGTTGATGCTCAGATTGAATGTAAATGACTCTAAAATGATGAAAATACCCCCAAATTCTGAAAAATTAACGTCACGCGTGCCTCTTATATTAGCATATCTGGACCATTGATCTCACAAAATCAAAGGCTCATAATTGTTCTCATTTTATATTTTAAGGGTTAATCTCACCTGATCCCCTTTCATATACTAAGTTTGATGGTTCCAACATTCACTTTGTAGAAAGAACTTTATAGATGGGATTGATAAAAGAAAATTTATCCAAATTCGGTCCTCAATTCCTTGTCGAATTATTGGAAGACACGAATTGTCAATGTCGAGGCCGAAAATGAAGTTGTGCCTTCAAATCTTGAGGTTGTTCCAGACAAATTTATAACACTGCCAAAGCAGTTATTGTATCTAGAGCTACAACTTGACAATCGACCCAATTCTAACTTTAAGATTGAAATCAGATCGGAAAAACATTGAGTTAAAAAAAGATCCAAACCTAATTGATCTGAATTCGATTGGGTTGAAAGCTGGAACCCATTAGGTTTACCTGGTATACTTTATTTAATTAACATATAAAGTACATAAATATATTATATTATTATTATATAATTAAAATATTATCTGTTTATTATTAATATACATATATAGAAGACTAGAGCCTTTGATCGAGTATCAATTTATAAAGAAAAAATGACTTCAAATAATCTCAAGTTTGAAAAAATTATCACCAACGATACAAACTATCGTAATATTAACAAAAAATGATCTGGAATTATTTTTTCGATGAGTTTTCCGGTGTAAACGATAATGCGGCGATCGAAAATATTTTAAATAAGTGTAAAACATTAAGTTGTTATGTCAAATTTTCGATCAATACACCAACAATCTATGATTGACTTAGAACACCAGCAACAATCTCATTTAAGTCATTTTTCCATTTATAAAAAACTGTTATTTTTGCATTCTTCTCTTTCACGAGCTGGTGTTATTTGTCTGATTGACTGAAATTATACAAGTCTAGTAAATTTTTGGCAACAATAGTTAGTAGATTGTCAGGAATGATATGGGTGAGGAAAAGACCCACCAAACAAAATTAATAGACGTGTTTGGTAAATGAAACAATTGTTGCATTGGAATACATATCTTATCAATAATGTTTTCGGCTGCGATTAGTAATTCAGCCTTCTTTTGAAGATGATCTTGTTGACAAGTAGAGCATGTGCACGTTTTCTTCATCATTCAAATTAACTACGGGTGACGATTTCACCGTTCATACTTGGAGTAACATTCAACGGATTTTGTGGTCGATGATTTATGATATTTTGTGGTCGATGATTAATGATGGTTCCTTGTAAGAATATACACAAAAGTGTGCTGATGGATCGGGGGTCGTGTGCATATACAAACCCAGTACACAAACTCGATGGATAACTATCATAAAATCAATTGACAATAGACTATTTTCTTCGAACTTTAAACATAAAACGTACTTAATCTCAACACGTCCCCGTAAGTGCAACTGGCCTGACCTAGTCTCTTTAATTTATAGCCAAAAGCTACCCTCGGTTTGGGGGCATTTCATTCTATTTTTATCCAAACCAAACCATGCACAGGAAGCAGGTCCGAGATCAAGATAAGTCGTTAGACAAGTAGCTCTAATACCAAATTAAACTTCTATGTTGATGGATAAGGAGTCGTGTGCATATGTAAGCCCAATACAAAAGCCTGACGGGATTAAATTAACTTTAAGATGAGTAACCCAAGAGTATATATATTAAGCATATTTTCTTCCAACTTTAAGAGGAGTTTAGCTTACCAATTAAATTAGCTCTTCTTCTTCAAGTTGATTTTGCTAGATAAAAAGATACTTGAACTAGTTGTTATGGAATTCAAAGTGGCTTGAACGTTTCATAAAATATTGGTTAAATATAAAAGTAATTTACTATCTTTGTGGATAAAATGTTCATCATATAAGTACATAAGCTACTCCCCAATTACCAATTACCTTTTAGGGTGGAACCCATATGCTTATGTGTCGGACTTACCGTGCATGACCGACTATTATTGGAGCATTGCGAAACTTAGCTTGGGATTTATATAAATGGATCCCAACTTTTATTAACGAAAGCTCAATGAAAACCATCAATGCAGCACGGGCCTCATACATCAATCATTTGGGCTTCTGGGTCAGCCCAAACATCGGGGTCTAGAATCAGCCCAACCTAGCACACTATCACCTATCAATAGCTTAAAAAAAACATCATGTCGTAGCTAAACAAACGCACACATAAAAGCTTGATATCAGCATGAAAGATCAAGGTAATACAGATTCCCCTCATCAACATGAAAAGATGCAGCTTGTGAAAAACCCGAGTGACAGGGCACATCAAAGGATAAAAAAATTGAAAAGGCATTTCACATGAAATGTCATCTTTTAATTATGATAACATACAGACATAAGAAACCTAACTAATATTGCTGTCTTTATTACCCTTTGTCTAGCACTGGGATGGGTGTTTTTTTTTTTGGTTGAAGGGATGGGTGTTTTTTGGGGAAGGCATCTAGCATGATGATTTACAGAGTTGAAAATAAAATCTATAAATGAAAAACTAACCTGATATTTTGTTAAAATAAAAAAGAGATTTTTGTTCATGTATCCTAAGGTAGCAGGATGGAAAAATCCAATGGAAAAATATTTCATGAAAAAAATTGTCACAGTCTGCTACTTTCAATACCAATTCTGTCATGTAGTAATACTTGTGATAAAAACAGACTAATTGGTTTTCTGGCGTATGCCACAAATGGCAACCTAATGAGAGGATGAGGCTGATCTTAGTGACAGTCTCGCATTGCGAAGTGCCTTCAACTGAGTTTTTTTTATGTATGAAGGCTAAAACAAAAAACAAGAAGACAGATTGATTTACATACCTATTTGAATATGCCATCTTCCGTTTTATCCCAAAGAACCGACTGATTTGCATCACAGAGGAACCTGAAGCTTTTAAGTGCAAGTGTGCTATTAAATCTTGAAGCAAGTTTCTTTCAAACAAGAAATATGGAATCTACAAGTCAAGTAAGCTGAGCCAAGAAAAGAGGGGGAAGGAGGGAATTCTACATAACATGATGGTGTGTTTGGGGAGAATGATAGCACATTTAAGACTTATATGGGTAATGCAAGTACTTGTATTATAATAACGAGCTTATATAATGACTTGTAAGTTAAATCTAGGGATTATGATAGCTGAAAACAGCGCAAAACATACTTGTGCTACTCTTCATCATTAAAAACAGTACGGTCTGTTGCAACTACTTTCTTCATCCCCTTCCTCGTAAACGCGATATTCTTGACCTACACAGCAAGCATCAAAGTGTTAATTTACAGAGAAATCAAGAAGAGAGTGGGAGCATTTCCTGTTTGTTTCTAAATCTAATGACTTATGTAAGCTATAGATAAATTCCATTCTTGACAGTGAAACAAACGTCGAAAACTTAGTAAATGATTGATGTACACCTGTATAGGGAGAGCCACTCCAACCAGGGTTTTTATATCAAGGATGATACTTGGGTTGCCATCACATTGCATCTCCAACTCCATGATGATTTCCCCAGGTTCTCCATCAGTAAGCCATATTCCTAAAACTCAAAATATTTCTTTCCCAGCAATCAGTACACCATAAAAGTGAAAAGGAGATCCAACCAGTTTTATTCACCCTCCACAGATAGTCCGAAGCCTTAGCCAAGAAGATCAAAGATTGGGCAGTTTTTATAGAACCAAGAAATTTCGAAAGTAGGCCAAAAGGAACATGATCAAAGAAATTTTTACATTAAGAAAGTATCCATTCTTCATTGAATACTTTCCTACTGCTTTTCAATCTCTTGTAAGGACTCCTGAAAATTGAGATTACTTTGAAGCCCTTTTGGTATAAATTCATGAAATCTTGATATTGATGGGGTAAACTGCTCAACTTCATAATCAATAATTTTCTGGCAACTCCTTCTGCCAGATCAAGAATCACATTTATATCATCTCAGTGCAAAATCATGTTTGCATAATGAAAAAAAAAAACTCATGTCTTTACAAAGAAGTGGAGAAAGTAAGAATAAACTCTGCTAATGATATTGTGGCACCAAGTCCATGTGGGGGCATAGTCTTAAAACAAACTGTAAACCTGTTGAATATATGTTTACTCTTGTCAATTTTTATGTCAAGTTCATTATATATATATAGCATGCAGTCATTGTAGATAGGAATAACTGATAAAATTAGCCATTTGGTGTTGGACACCTTGTTTATAATGATATGTTTCTTAATGAATAATAAAGTAATTGGAGCATTCCTGCTTTCATCAGTCCTTTATAGAAATGTTTGCAATGTGTTTGGTTAAAGATCAAACAAATTGGCCTACTATTCAGAAGTTACTCAAGCATTCTTTCTTCAAGAATGCCAAGCCTCCAGAGCTTATAGTGAAGAAGCTATTAGCTGACTTGCCACCACTATGGGATCACGTGAAAGCTATCGAGGTTAGAATCAAGATCTAAAATTTGGCAAAAGATTTTATTCAGTCTTCTCCTTGCCTTTTCTTTTCACCCTACTTTGCTCATTGCAATGCACTCTCATCGGTGCAGCTTAAAGATGCTGCGTCACTTGCACTCAAGAAAATGCCATCAGCTGAACAAGAGGCAATATCCCAGGTCCATTTATATCTTCATATATTATGCCTGTATTTATCCTATGTCTCTTCTGGGAACAAATTTTTACATTGCTCTCGTCTGCTCTTTTTTTCCCAGAGTGAGTATCAAAGAGGTGTTAGCGCCTGGAACTTTGATATTAAGGATTTGAAAGCACAAGCATTGTTAGTGAGTTTGCCCTGTGGCTACCATAATACAGTTGTTTTTTTTTCTTCTATTAATTTACTGCAGAATTGGTATTGCCTTATCATTCTCATGCTGGAACAAGAAGTTGCAAAACTTAAAGAAGAGAACGAAGAATTACGGGTCGAACAGGTACCTCTTGTATGCATATGGTTTATAATTTTATATGGTAGAATAACCATCAGAAGATACTCACTGTGATGTATGATCATGTACATGCACTTTTTTTTACCCTGTATAGATAATTTTACGTGAAGCATTGATACAAGTATGAGAAGAAACTTATGCATCCAATTATACTTGCCCGCGCTTTGCTCATGTAGGTCATAAATGTTCCCTTTTTTCGAAATTCCAGTTGACTCATGTCTGACCCTTAGAATTGTAAGTATGATTTCCTAATTATAAAGGTTATCATACTAGTTTAGATTAATTACATTGTATTGGCAGATTTAGAGTTATTGGGTTATAGAGGAGGCTCGGCCCAAACCGAGATGCTCTAACCCGATAAGCCCATGATGTCTAGGCTGAGGTACATTCAAGGCAGGCCCGTTTTGTAGTGGGGCTCCGAGTGTTCCATTGAAACCCTTCTTTGGCTTCACTTTATAAGCCTCGCTACTGTTCTGCGCCGTTGGAAGTTAGAAGAAAACCATTTCAGTGTGTGACCACTGTAAAGAGAGCGAGAGAAAGCCTGACTTGGGTTCGCTTCCGGTGGTTCCTTCTATGAGCGGCAAGGTCCGGTGGGTGGTTGTGACAGTCCGGCGACGAGCCTTGACTGAGAGTGAAGAGCCTTCACTCGTCTTCCATCTCTGACATTCCAAAGGGAGTGTCTTCTTCCATTACTTGGCTTGTCTTGCTTTGTTCTTTGATCTGCCATACTTGTACTTGATCTGAACATTGTGCTCTCTTGTAATCCTTTAACCTATAGTGGATTTGGCTTCCTATCTTGAGGCCACGAGGATGTAGGACTTGTTCCGAACCTCGTTAAAATCTCGTGTTCACTTGCTTCCTCTGTTCTTCGTATTTACTTACTTGTGTGACTTTGGATGTGTGCACTTGTTGATTGTTTTAATACGAATCTCAAACTGGTATCAGAGCAATTGTTGCGTTTCTTGTGCCCAGATCTGCTAGTTATTGACCTTTGTGTGTTGATTGCTCAAACGTGTTCTTTGCTGTTAAAACTTGCTTGCTTTGCTTGTTTTTTTTTTAATTTCAGCTCTATCACTTTGTTGCATATTATATAAAGGTTTATTGAGTTTACTAGGCTTATTATCTTTGGTTCACGTGACCTAGGGTAGTAGCTAGTTTTCTCAAGTCTAGCTAGTAGTGTACTGTTGCCTTTATGCTTGCTTTTGGCCTAGCTTGAAACCTATAAGCATAAATCTGATTTCTTTTTTCTCTTTTGTGGTTATTTCCTTTGTTTCATCATTACTTTCCTGCTAGCTAGTGTATTCTTGGAAGTGTCATCCCTTTTGTTCTTAATTAATCATGTCTGATTCTAATGTGAGGATTAAACCATTTGATGGTTCAACTGATTTTCCCATGTGGTGTGTTAAAATGAAGGCAATTTTGATTAAAGAAAAATGCTGGAAAGCGGTGAATGAAGCTTACACTGTGGACATGACTGCCTTGCAAAAGAAGGATTTAGATGAGCAGGCCCACAGTGAAATTATGATAAGGCTTTCAGACGAGGTGGCTAGGCAAGTTGTCTCCAAAACAACTGCAAAAGAGGTATGGGACACTCTTAAAGAAATTTATGAGGTAAAATCCTTACCTAATAGAATTAGCCTCTTGTCCCAGCTATTTACCTTTAAGATGGATGTTGCTATTTCATTGTCTGAAAATCTTGATAAATTTTTGAAATTAACTCAAGATTTACATAGATGTGAAGATAAGATTTCTGATACTCACCAAGCTGTGTTGCTGTTGAATTCTCTTCCAAATCAATTTGACACTTTTAAAGATGTCATTCAATATGGTAATGAAGAGCTTACAATGAAGAAAATTATAGAATCTGTAACACAAAAAAATCAGAGCATGAAAATCTTTAAGACAAAAGGTGAAGCTAAAACTGAGGCTCTCTTGACAAGATATAAGCCTAAATACAAGAATAAAAATGTGCAGAAAAAGGAAACTGATAAGGAAGAGGAGTCTAAGACCCAACCTGAAAAGAAAAATGTTAAGTGTTTCTTCTGTGGTAAACCTGGACATGTTATTAAGGACTGTCATAAGAAGAAAAAGAAAGATAAAGAGGCTGCCAAAACAGCCAATGATGTTTCTAATGTGTTTGAGTACCCTATGTATTCCCATGAATTACTTGTGGTAGGTAATGCTAGTGATCATGATACTTGGATTCTTGATTCTGGATGTACTATACATGCTACTCCTCATAGGGAATGGTTTAATTCTATTTCTTTGCATGAGGGTGGGGAAGTTATGTTAGGGGATAATTCCTCTTTAACTGTCAAAGGTATTGGTACGATTCCTTTAAAAATGCATGATGGGGTTATAAGGGTGCTTCAAAATGTTAGGTGGGTGCCTGGCTTAAGAAGGAATTTGATGTCTGAATCTACATTTGATGACCTGAACTGTCAAATTATAACTCATCAAGGGGTTAGAAATGTTATTAAAAATGGAAAAATTCTTGTTCAAAGTGTGAAAAAAAATGGCCTTTATCATGTGATTGCTATGCCTGAATGTAATGCTGCTGTTTCTGATTCCATGAATATGCATGAAACTAATCTTTGGCATTCTAGATATGGTCATATAGGCACTAAGGGCTTGCATGAATTGTTTAAGCATGGTATTCTGAAAAATAAACCTGCTCATCTAGACAAATGTGATACTTGCATCTTAGGGAAACATTCAAAAACTGGTTTTAAAAGATCTTCATTTGTTGCTAAAAGGCCATTAGAGTATGTTCATTCCGACTTGTGGGGGCCAGCTCAAGTAGCTACTGTAGGGGGAAGAAGATATTTCATATAAGAGACCACTACTCAAGGAAAGTTTGGATATATCTTCTAAAAACAAAAGATGAAGCTTTTGAATCCTTTAAGTTTTGGAAGACTAAGGTAGAAGGTGAAACTGGTCTTAAAGTAATATGTCTTAGGACCGATAATGGATTAGAATTTTGCAATGCTTCTTTTAATGCCTATTGCCTTGAAAATGGTATAAAACGTCATTTAACGGTCCCTGGCACTCCTCAGCAGAATGGCACTGCTGAGAGGATGAACAGGACTCTCCTGGAAAAAGCTAGGTGTATGTTAATTGCTGCTGGCCTGAAACATTCTTTGTGGGGGGAAGCTGTTACCACAGCTTCTTATCTCATTAATAGGAGTCCCTCTGCAGTAATTGGATTTAAAACTCCCCAGGAAATGTGGTCTGGTAGGAAGCTTGAAATATCGCATTTAAAACCTTTTGGTTGTACTGCTTTTGCTTATCAATCTGTTGGAAAATTGAATCCTAGATCTCAAAAATGCATAATGTTAGGTTATCCAGAAGGGGTAAAAGGGTATAAGCTTCTTGCTATACAACCTGGGGGGTATAGGATTTTGATCAGCAAAGATGTGATTTTCAAGGAACATGATTTCCATTTCAAAAGTTTACTAACTCCTGTAATTGAGAATGATGAGAGACAGGGTCAAGAAATTCAGCCTCAATTCTACATTCCAGAGGCTGGACAGATTCAAGAAGAGGAAGAATTCGACATAGGAATTTCCTCAAGTGTGATGCCTTCCAGCTCTAGTGATGGCGGGCTTGAAACGGGGTCAATTGGAAACGAGTTGGGTCCTGATAATCCCACTCATTCAAGTACGGAAGAATTGGAACCCCACCAATCAGGTGGGCAGGTAAGTCAGCAAAATCCCAGTGATAATTTGCAGTTTGAAACTGATTTGCATGATGATGATGTGTTTGATGAAGGTGCTGAACATATAACTGAAAATCTGCATGATAATGTTATTCCTGAACAGCATGATCTTACTAATTATCAACTCACTAGGGATAGGGAACCTAGAGTTAGGATTCCGAATAAAAGGTATTTTGAAAATGAAATTGATTTTGCCTTTGTGATTGCTGATGTTGTCAATTCCTTTACCCCTGAAACTTACAACCAAGCTGTGAATTGTAAGCATGCTAGCTATTGGCTTAAGGCTATAAAAGAAGAGATTGATTCCATGTATGCTAATAACACTTGGAAACTAGTGCCTAAACCAAAGAAAGCTAGATTAATTGGCTGTAAGTGGATTTATAAATTGAAAGAAGGGATTAATCCTAGGGATCCTCCTAGATATAAAGCTAGGTTAGTAGCTAAGGGTTTTACCCAAAGGGAGGGTGAGGATTATAATGAGATTTTTGCACCTGTCGTGAAGTATAAAACAATGCGTTTGATGTTGTCTATGGCTGCGGTTCATGATCTTGAAATTGAACAAATGGATGTAAAAACGGCCTTCTTGCATGGTGACCTTAATGAGACTATATTCATGTGCCAGCCAAAAGGTTTTGAGGATAAAAGTAAACCTGAACATGCGTGTTTGTTAATTAAGTCGATTTATGGCCTAAAACAATCACCTAGGCAGTGGAATCTGAAATTTGATGCTTGCATGCTAAAATTGGGTTTCACCAAGTCTAAATATGACTCATGCTTGTACTTCAAGGCTGTTAACAAATCTGATCCTTTGTATGTGTTGCTGTATGTTGATGATCTTCTTTTAATATGTAAAAACAAGATTAAAATTGCTGAATTGAAAGATGATCTTAAGCATAATTTTGACATGAAAGATCTTGGTCCTGCTCAAATGATTTTAGGCATTAAGATTAAAAGAGATAGGTCTAAGAATCTCTTAAGCTTGTCTCAAACTGATTACACTTCAAAGGTGTTGGATAGATTTAATATCAGAAATGTTAAACCTTCATCCATACCCTTAGGAGGGCATCTTGACCTCACAAAGGTCAAGAAGCCGATGTCTTCAGATGAGATAAACCGAATGAGGTCCATTCCTTATGATGCAGCTGTAGGATCTGTTATGTATAACATGGTTTGCACCCGACCTGATTTGTCCTTTGCTATAAGTGTTCTTAGTAGGTTTATGTCAGAACCGGGTCTAAAACATTGGGATGCAATGAAATATCTCTTGAAATACATGCTTGGCACTAGAAATTATGGTCTTATATATGGGAAACATGGTGCTACTAATGAATTGTTTGGATATGTTGATTCTGACTTTGCTAGCAATAAGGATACTAGGAAGTCAACAACTTCCTACATGTTCACTTGGTGTGGTAATTGTATATCTTGGAAAGCCCAACAACAATCTATTGTTGCCTTATCATCCACTGAGGCTGAATACATTGCTGCCATTGAAGCATGTAAAGAAGCTGTGTGGTTGCAGGGCATTTTAAAGGAGGTTACTGGCAATGTTTTCAGCTCTGTTATTCATTCTGACAGCCAAAGTGCACTTTATTTGTGCAGAGATCCTGTTTATCATGAGAAGACGAAACATATTGATGTTCGTTATCATTTTATAAGGCAGAAAGTTGATGAGAAAATTGTTCAAGTGCAAAAGATTAGTGGGAACAAAAATCCTGCTGATTTTGGTACAAAAATAGTGGACTCTGGCAAGTTCAGCTTCTGCAGAGATTTTCTGCACATTAAAGCTGTCACGTGACCTCCGGGGAGGACCTTGGCTGATGACGGTTGAAAGTCAGATCCACTCCTAACTCCTTGTAATGACTATGTTCTATAGTTTGTGTTAGGTAATAGGAATTAGGAAATCAAGAGGGCATATTGTAAGTATGATTTCCTAATTATAAAGGTTATCATACTAGTTTAGATTAATTACATTGTATTGGCAGATTTAGAGTTATTGGGTTATAGAGGAGGCTCGGCCCAAACCGAGATGCTCTAACCCGATAAGCCCATGATGTCTAGGCTGAGGTACATTCAAGGCAGGCCCGTTTTGTAGTGGGGCTCCGAGTGTTCCATTGAAACCCTTCTTTGGCTTCACTTTATAAGCCTCGCTACTGTTCTGCGCCGTTGGAAGTTAGAAGAAAACCATTTCAGTGTGTGACCACTGTAAAGAGAGCGAGAGAAAGCCTGACTTGGGTTCGCTTCCGGTGGTTCCTTCTATGAGCGGCAAGGTCCGGTGGGTGGTTGTGACAGTCCGGCGACGAGCCTTGACTGAGAGTGAAGAGCCTTCACTCGTCTTCCATCTCTGACATTCCAAAGGGAGTGTCTTCTTCCATTACTGGCTTGTCTTGCTTTGTTCTTTGATCTGCCATACTTGTACTTGATCTGAACATTGTGCTCTCTTGTAATCCTTTAACCTATAGTGGATTTGGCTTCCTATCTTGAGGCCACGAGGATGTAGGACTTGTTCCGAACCTCGTTAAAATCTCGTGTGCACTTGCTTCCGCTGTTCTTCGTATTTACTTACTTGTGTGACTTTGGATGTGTGCACTTGTTGATTGTTTTAATACGAATCACAAGAATGTTAATTGCAGGTCCACAAGCTTAAGCTTTTATATTGAAACGTAAGTAGGATAATCAATCCAGGCTTTTGGCTAGGCCTCAGTTTCCACGACTAATTAAGTCATACTTAACTTTCAATCACACTTACAAATGCTTTTTCTTTGGTGAAATTATGTTGCAGGAGGTGCAATTAGTACGAGGCCAACTTGTAACTGAGTAGTCCAGATGCTGTAAGGTGGAGGTATCCTCACATGCATTTATTATACATTATGGTTCTGAAAATAATTGTTTAAATAACAAGCACTTACATATTTAATTTGTTGTTGGGTTATGTTGCTGTTATTGTACTGTTGCTTTGGTGTAGAATAAATCTACCTACCATGAACTTGATTTCTTTTTTCAAACTTGAAAATCGCCATCTATAGATTGGCAGGTTAGCGTTGCTGAGCTACGACAGAAGCTACAAACGATGGAGTGTTTATCTTCACCATCTGTGGATCCACATCTCCTTTGACTTTATCTTCACCGTGTACAGGATTATGAGAAACATGACAATTAGCAGAACAATGGCTTGAGTCAAAAGAACTAGAGTTTGAAGCACTTGCATCAAATACAAAAAGCTTCTCATCGACAGGTCTTACAGAAGCCTCGTTATACAACTCATCATTGATGATTTCTCATATTATGGTTTATATATCTTGCTGGTAAATAAATATCGAACTTACCAAGAAGTCATGTTGCCATTTATAGCACCCATCACATCCTCCTCTGTCAATTGTGTATGGTACCCAAAATCAAACATCCAAAATCATGCTATCTTATCTTATCCAACTCAGCAGCATGGCTTAGAGCATAGCAGAAAAATATACCCAAATTCAAGGTCAAGGCTGTGTCTGGCAAATGGCAACCTACACCTTACATTACAAGGCTTCCGTTTCTGCACATTGTAGAGTTTGCGTTGTTTTTAATGACTATTTGTTGATGGTACGGTTTTTTTCCCCAAAGAACTAGCTCGAGGGTGAACTATGACGTTCTGAAGGACCTCCTTGGTGAATCGGTCAATAGCAACAGAAGTTACAATCAAAGAGAGCAATAGCATAACAAACACCTGATTTCCAAGAAGATAACGTATTGATTAAATGTTGGTTAGGCGAAAGAAAACATCAAACTCAAGCAAAAAGAAACTGAGCAGGCCACATAGGGCTAATCTCAGAGAACCAGGCATGAATGATAGCAGACAAGGAATCAGAGCCGTTGATTGTGGCTTCATCATTCTCTTGTGAAACAGAGGAAGAAAGGGCTCCAACTGAGGCACCAACCCATTTCTAGTGTTTAACAAATGAGGAAAAAAAAGGTGCATTGATAGATTCGATATGTTCCATTTCCATAATTAAGCATCTAGAAATACAAAATTCAATAGTAGCTGGAGAAGTACTGGAATGCAGATGCAAATTTACAGAATCAGTTCAGGACGTAAACCACTAAGAGAGCAAAGACCAGGATGCACTATACCTTCTTGCTGAAAGTAGTGCCATCAATTGGTGAAATGGCTCAAAACTCAAAAGGCATGCCTTCTTGGACCTTAACTCGATGTTGCCCAAGGCCCTTCAGATCAGACGCACGGAGACCGTAATGGAACGGATTCAGGTAGGATGAAACATGCAGAAAAATGAAAGCTGAATGCTCACACAAACGTACAAATTAATAGAACCATGATTGATTTCCACCCAGGATCATCATTCAACCTGAGATGAACATAGTACTGCAAAGCAATCGACAAAACAGCCATAAACTCTGTTCAGCTTAGATTAAATTATAGGGTTACAAGTCAATTATCCTTATCAGCTTAGATTGTAGGTTATGACATGCACATTTCTTGATTTATATTTGTTTTGTACATTTCGTCCACAAATTGCACCACGTTCATCAAGAAAAGAGTCTGATAAATTCAAATGTGTAGGCATGTGCTCCATGAAAAGAAATGAAGGTGTTATTTGGAGGTCTCCAATTTGATTCCTACTTCTGTCTTTTTACTTGATCAAAAAACCAAGTCTCACCATTACTCTTGCCATTGGGTCAATCCGTCCGATGCAATTCAAGATGGTTAATTACTTGATTCGTGGTTCTTGTCGCGTAAGCCATGAATTTGCCGTCGAATGCAGAATCGTCGTTACAAAAGGAAGACCAGTAGAGCGTATGGATGCAGGTAATAGGTAGGTTTTGTTGCTGTAAAAAGTAAAATGCACAATATTCGAATGGTGTCAATGATTACATGAAAAAGAAGGGAGAGGAAAGAAGAGAAAAGAAAGACAGCAACAACAACAACGGCAAAGAAAAAGGCGGGGAATTAGGACAGTAGTTGTAAACGGTAATCGTAACTAAAACCCAAAAAAACAAAAAAAAAGGAAAAACAGAAAAGAAAAGAAAACCGGTGCAGAGGCGCTGTAAAGGGAAAGTGTAAGACATGCAGGATGAGATGAGATGAATGAATTTTGGAAGCTTTTTCACCCTTTTTTAAGCTTTATTAATTTGTTACTTTTTTTTTACATAATTTTAATTTGTTTTTTTTTGAGTTAGAGCTATAACTATAAGAGTATAAGGGGGGACAAAAGAAGCTTCTCAAGTGTACTTCATGGTCTCTTTTAGTTTGGGTTAAAATCCCCGAGCTAGGGAGGTAATTAAGGTTGCTTTTTGGCCCTAAAGTTTGTACCTCCATCAGAATCCAAGGCTTCACCTACCTCACACATTTTTTGCATCCGTGTACATCGCACTATCAGTAATTTCAATTCCCAAAAATTATTTTACCGAGTTCGTTTTATGCCTTTTTCCATTATTAATTGCCACTCCAATACTTACACTTTTCTTTTCATATAATTAATGTAGATTTAGTAAGTCATTGTTCTACAAGGTAGTGCCGAATAGGGGATACACCGGCTTCCTTCCCATTTGTTTTTCTTTCGTCCGAACCACCCTCAGTGGTTGGCGCGCATAACCTAATTGGTCATTCTCCGACATTCTAATTTTTGATTTTCTTTTAGTTGAAGGAGAGGTGATACTTTCCGGGTCCTCAAGGAAGTGTTTTATTAAATAATAAAAGGGTTAAGTAGTCAGCATAAGGAAGTACCCAACCCCTTACATCATCAACAAGCTAGCAATAAAGGAATCCCCTCCGATGAGGCAAACAATACACGATAATCAATTGGAAAATTAAAAGCTACAGATGCGAGGCGATAAGCAAACCGTATTCGTCACTCGATAAACATGATAGATTTGGATACACCAATTCCTACTTAAAAAATCTTTGATTATTAATAACATGTACGTGTCAAATATTTGTTCGTCTTATGAATCTATTGGGTAAGAATCGTAGAATGCCTATTGCTAGTCAACATGAGTCAATTCGGTCCATGTTTAACATAGTCGATGCTAATGTTTGACCTTATATGGGCTAACATTCATTAGTTGTCTCATCTTTGATGCAAAATTTTCCTCCGGTATTTGCTTCCAAAGAACTTAGACAAACTAACTTATTTTCACAACATTAAGGTAAGCAAATGCCGGAGGAAAAAAGTGTCACGCTCCTTATTTTTCTAAATCATACATATCATGTCTATTTCTAGTTTACTTAAATGAAGAGACATGTTGGAATCTAAGCCTATTTCCCAACCTATTGACTCAACCGTATAGCTATCTCACATCAATTGACCCGCTTGACGACTTGATGTCTATGTTTCAAAAGATTGTAGGTAGAACACCGCATGCTACAGTCACTCGCTTTGAAAGCTATGTATCAATCATGCTTGTCAGCGTATGCCTCAATCTCGTTCGAAGCATTGACCTAATGTGAAGCGTATTTTACGCTTCCGCTAGATCATAGTTTACTCAATCTCGTTGTTGGTAGCTTGTTTATTTTGATGCAGGGCGAGTATTTAAATCAATTGATCTTCATTATCGGTCCCATCACTTCATTGCGTCATATAATTTTATTCGATTGAGCTTCAAAGAAGTTACTCATTATTGAAAGGTCTAATGTGGAATCAGATTATCGGGTCATCGTCTTTGCCACTACGTACCGAAATGTCCTTCATGAACCTTGGAAACCTCTACGCATCGTCTTTGTGTTACTATGTGATCATTTCTCATAAGTAGTACCCTCTATTAGAAAAAATGGACTATAGATATATAGAGAGATAGGGGACAAGAAGTCTGGGGGGCTTTTGCAGCCTATAAAGAAAGTATAGAAATTAGGAAAAAGATAGAGAAGCTTCCTCGAGTTCTGCATGTTACAGGGGACCTCGCTCTCTAGCGCTACTTACTCCTTTGCTTTTCATCCCTCGCTTTATTTGATTTTGGTGGACGTACCATCTAATAAGCCATTTATGGCATGTGAACTATTTTTCATTTCTTTTTATTACAAGTTACTCACGAAAATGACTAATTAATTAAATAGGAACGTTTAGATTATATTGATGCAAGACTTTAACATTTTCTAACCTTTATTCTTAGGATATAGGACATTTCAAAATATAGTTTATTTGTTATTTTTATTTATATAAATATTTCATGATGGGTTCATACATTTGGTTTATGGTTTTTGATCGGTTCTTAAATAGGAAATATTAACTTATGTACTCATACTTTAATTCGAAACGGCAATTGATATTTACACTGATCTTCTGAATTTCGAAAATGGTATGCCGTATGCATAGAAGTAAAGATAGGTGAGATATGTATGTATTCATGTAGAGAGTAGGTTCCACTTCATTGTCTTTCCTCACTTTTTGAGCCCAACAACTTTAATATTTTTGTTCATACATGCTATCTCATATATGAATAAAAGCCATCTCCACATGTATAAATTTATGTGTTTTTCTTGTTCTTCTTCTAACTTATAGGAAATTAAGTGTGTTTGTATCTTACGTTGGAGTTAATTGAGAGAAGAATTTGAACATCCTTCCCCGCTATAGCACTTGTATTAGGGCAAAAGATTTGTTCACATGTAGATAAAGTACCTGCAAGGCACTGGTCCAATGTAATCTTTTCATTATAATGATTGCTCTCTTGCGCACCTATGTATATATGTATATATTTCCAACTTAGCTAGTTGTTTCTTCAAAAAATTAAAAGTTGGAAAGATATGCACTGATATGAGATGTTTAACGGTTCAAACCTTGTGTTATACAAATCTATTTCATTGATTTAGCTGTATAAATTAGATTCTTGTCTTGCTAGAGTCTTTAAGAAACATTCTCTCAATCAAGCAATCATTTTGACCCATCAAATCCCGTTTAAATCATGATTATGTTGGATTAACAAGCTAGCTAGTTAATTGCTTTCGGATATTTTGCCAACGGTTAAGTTTTTAGGATAGTGCTCAGAGGTCTCCAGATCTACTCTAATGAATAGTACCCTCCATAAAAGAATTACAAACTAGTTAATTTTTCTACCCAAAAAAGTTAGTTAATTTGAAAAATCAAGCGGTCAATTATGGAGGAGAGAAGCACCCTATCACCTATGCAACTATTGCCTCTAAATTACCTCAAGTTTGGTTTATTGTGGTAAGTTTTTATTCATTTAGAAAATTTGGTTGGGTTTAACTCAATGTTATTAATTTGGTCATTAGAACATCTGGTTCAACTATCATGCTACAAGCCAATACAAACAAATGTATAGTAGATTTATACTCCTTTTTATTCTCTATTGAGGTGAGACGTATGTAAATCTCGCGCCCTCTAAAGCCCTTGAGTCTTTTCTATCTTTAGATCGACTAGGACACCATCTCCTTACCTTAAATTTCTCCGACAAAAAAACAACTATCATTCATACTACAAACAAATGAATTATGTAAAATTTATGAACATGTTAGATTTATTTAGAGATATTTATTTTCTTATAATAAGGTTGATCCTTATAGGTTTTCTTAGTAGGGTTTATTTAGAGTTATGTATGATTTACATCAAAACATGGGGCTAAAGTACAACTCTATATATCCCTAAAAATGAGTTGTAATACGCATAAGAAATTGTCGATTAACGTGATAAGAAAATGGCCAAAAGAGACAATACTCCGATCCCCGGCAATGTGAAGATTTCAATTTGAACTTCATTCATATTAATTATTTGCATCATCAATCATCAGTCAATTCAAAAAGAAGGAAACAACAGATAAGATAACTGATAAATACGTACATATAACTAGCTTAAAAAGCCATGGTCAGTAAGAGAAAAGGAAAGATAGAAAAAGAGATTTGTCTTCCTTGCATTGGAAATATAAGACCACAAAAGGCCAGATGCTTCCATCTTTAAACAAAGTTAAACCTATATATCATCACCATCATCAATTTATAAAGAAAACTAAGCTAGGCCCATTTAGTCCCATGTTAGTTATCTTCCAATTAACTACCTTAAACGCCAATTGCCATGCATGCATGCATGTCTTAATCTTCAACTTAATGAGCTTATACAACAGTGACATATATAGTCAATGAAAGTAAACCACTTAACTAGGAGGGAGAAATGAACCCCTTTAAATTTAGCTCAAAATTTTACAAAGAACAAAAAAGCTTATGATCATCATACACCATGATTCCATTACATGCAATTAACGACTACTTATTATTAATTAGATGGGTAGCCATGACTTACGTACATCCATTTCATAGAGATCAATATGAAAAACTATTTCTAATTAATTCCCTCATCATGACTTAAATTAATCACATATTGATCTGTGCCGTTCTTCTTGGAGAGGATCTCTCAAGCTTCCCCATGGCTCCTTCAAACTGCTTCTCGTCACTACTCGTTTGCAACAACGGCTTCGACTCGTAAATATCCGAAATCGAATCAAGATCATGGCCTCTATGGTCAAGACTCGGTCCCATCTGGATCTGGACGTCCCCCTTGAAGGGATCAACATCATGATCATGGCAAGAGCCCGCGAGCTCTTGGTGGAGACAAAGATCGTCCGGTGACCACATCAAAGGACTCTTACCATTATTGTTATTGTTATTGTTGTATGGATTTGCCCTTTTCTTGCTATCATTGTTATTATTGTTGTTGTTATTGATGATGAAGCCGTCGAGGTTTTGGTGGTGGTGGTGGAGGTCGAGACTGATGTCTCCTCCTCCGCCACCATTGGCGCCGTAGATGTTGAGATCCTGAAGAGAAGGGAAGTTCATAGGAGAGATGAAGTCCTTCATAGTCAACCCAGATGACACCATGGCGTCATGATGAGGCGAGTTTCCCATAATGCCCTTGTAGGGTACTCCGGACGATGGAACCATTTGGGTTTCTCCGGCGAGTGTTTGGCAGGCTTTCTCCAAGATGTTTTGCATGTACTTGCCTTGTGCTTCAATCCTCAGCTGCAGATGTCTCTGCACCTTTACCAATATTAATTACAATTAACCGTATTTCTAGCTAGCTAGCTATATGCATTTTGTTAGGTGGTTAGGGACAGGTAAACGTGTTTTTACTTACTTCAAGTTGCTCTTGGAGCCTCCTTTGGACTTCCATTTGCATCCGGATCGCATCGGTTATGTGCGCGTTGCTGGTGCATGACGGATCGAGATTCAAACGAGTTATTAGTGTACATGTTTAGTTAACATCAAAGACTAAAGTAAAATTTTCAAAATAAATGTGAAAAGTTCGTTTTCATTTGCTTCCTTAAGAAGTTATCCTTTGCTTGATTTGGGAAACAACCATATGATGGTTTTAATGATGCATGGTGAAAAATTAAACTAGAAAAGTATGAACTACATACTCATTGATATTACGCCCTATCAATCCAGATGAAGAGGCTACGTTTCTATGAAGCTCCAAGGCGGATGCTGCGAGATGAGGCAAGAAATATAGTCAAAACCTCAACTTTCAATCTCAGCTCAATTACTTAGCTAGTTATCAAGTAGTCAATGTAATTAATTTGGTCATTAGAACATCTGGTTCTCATAAATTGTAGCTTATAGCATGTAATGATCTTTCGTACCCTCTTTAACCGAATGCTCACTGAATTCCTTGTGTGGTTGCTTTCCAAGCCTGAATTTCTGTCCACATAGCAAAATATATCATTAGCAAGAACTTAAAGAGCATAATCAAGAAAAGGAGAATAGTATAGACAAAGATAAATAAAAAGAAGAAGATGAAGAACAACTTGGTAGCCAGGAAAGCAAAAGGAGCTAGCTGGGTAAAGAAAGGAATCAACAAAACCAATTAAACAAGCAAATACAAGCATAGTAGCAAAAGTACTAGTCAGAAAAGCTAGCAGATTAACAAGAATCAACTAGCTAGCTAGTAACATGCATGCAAATTAACAAATCAAAAGGGTTCATAATTAACTAGTACCTGGAGATGGCTCTTGAGGTGATACAAAGTGAGTCCCTTCACTCCCATGACTCTCATGATAGTTTTCGGCGTCGCCTCTTCATCCCAAACCGAATAACACAAGCTTGATCAGTTTCAAGATTGAGATTAAGATGAAGAATTTATTGAAACCCTAATAAGTAGGGTTTATATATAGATGAGAACTCAAGGAACGTACTATCAGGGCCACCGAGTTGGGTGACGGCGTCGACAAAGCGTTCGTGGAGCTCGGCGGTCCAACGAAGGCGCGGTTTGGGGTCGGTGGTGAGGACGAGACCGGAGTCGCCTTGGACACACATGCCTCTGCTGCCATGGTGGTGATCGGGTGCGGTCGCTCCAGCTGAGCTCATAGGAGAAGGCTTCTTTGGATGGAACATGATTCGATATGATATCTCTCTAGCTAGCTAATTAATCTCCTTTTGATTCTCTCTTTAATGTCCTTCTCTGTAATTTGAGAGAGAAAGAGAGAGAGGTGTAAGAGAGAGAGTAGTACAAAGAGAGGTAGATTCAAGAACAAATGCGGATTCAAATAGCTTTGAGAAAGGAGGGTGTGCAAGAGAATAGGATGCGCCCCTTCTTTTGTAACGACGTTAACAAGCAAACAAAGAAAAGTGGCTCAACATTTGTGGGGGCTCTCGGACTATTATACCCCTACCTCTTCGCTGTTTTTTTGTTCTTAACAAGTAAAAAAAAAAAATTAGATATAAGTATCAAATACGTCTAGTAGATTGAGAGGCCCAAAAGAAATCTACACCTATAAATACATAAATCAAACTGTAATTAAAGAAAACATAGATAAAAAAAAAGTGTTGTTTAAGAATGTATGTTGAGCTAAAACATCACATAATTCATAGACGATGTGATTGCAAGAATACGAGACTTGGGAAACTATCATAAACGCTACAAATAAAGTGCATCACAAATTATTTATAATGTACACATGTCACATAAGATAACTATTTAATTATTTTTTTGGTAGAAAAAATATAAAAGACGAGATCTTAGCAAACTACTCTAGACATTTCAAAGAAAATGTGTATCACTTACTATAAATTATAATATACACATGCATATCACACATGATAATTAATTAATTATTATTTTTTGGTAGAAAAATTTAGGAAGAGCAAGCGTGTAGAAACCTACAAACCAATATCTTGTTATGCTCTATTCGACCAAGCCCTCTATAGACCTCTCGATTGGGTTAGTCATCTCGGGTTCGGGTTGGAACGAGTTCGGATCGATATCGGGCCGAATCGATAACGGGTCACGTGTCAATCGGATCGTTGCGGGTTTTTGGGTAAGGTCGGATCAACTCAACGACTCAAGAGTATCGATTCGTTATCATTATTTGAATAATATTCTATTTAAATAACAAAATGTAATAGGAAAACATTACTTTTTATATATTTTTATAATAAAACATAATGAGTATAATTTTTAAAATAAAATTTATACATGCTAAAATATACTAAATCGCATCAATTCAGTGGTTTTAGATTCAATCGGGTTGGGCTGAAATTGTTTCTGATTCAATCGGGTCGGATTGAAACTGGTATTCGGGTCTAAATTTCCGGACGAACCCAGGAATTTTTGATGGGATCGGATCATCTGTTTACATGTTTGCCCCTTTGAACTTTTATACTGTAATAATTAATTAATTGATTTGAAAAATGAGGATTAAATAAAGTGTGTATCTTTAACAGTAGAGACTACAGAAACGTATCCACAACATTTCTGAGCAAGTTGCGTCTTTGGCAAAGATGTCGGTCTTTCTCTAATTAATTCTCGATCAGTGAATTAATAAACATAATATATTTATGTGGCGGTGGTATATATGGTACAGTATAGTATATTGCATATACTAGGCTCGTATTTTTATGCTCTGCAGTCTGTTTAAGCAAAGAATGTGACTTGATTATATAATCATTATGCTTCTAATACTGTGACCAGTTCGGATCTTCTTTTCTGAAGAATGTAATCCATGTTCCATTCGGATCTTAATTCATACGTACGTATATGCTACATGTGTTAAATCCATGTGGATAACTTTAGTTACTACTTGGCTTAATTGCTTAAAAAATGTTTGGTCACTTTAATTAGACCTTTAATTTACTTTCTAAATACCTGAAATATATTTGTATAATAACAAAATTAATAATAGAAGAGGCATTTATGTGTAGGCACTAAAGACTAAAACCCAAAACGTACTTATGGATATATAATTATCCTTAAATCTTTTTGTTTTTTTTTTTGGTTGAAATCCTTAAATCTTTTTGTTTATAATGTATGTATGTACATATATATGATCAGCTAAATTGTGGAGGTTAGCTTTCTAGCAAGTAGCAAGTGTTGATGTAATAGGTTACGGTAAGTGCGAATCAAGATTTAACTAATTAATTAAGACGAACACACACCACACCCCTCTCATGCAATACAATGATGATCACATGCATATGTACATTTAACACCTTTTCCTTCTTTATTATCTTTATATAAACGTTCTCAAAGCATGTAAGTATTAACTATAATATTGTATTATGCTGTATAAGTAGTAATTATGTACAAGGAGATCTCTTTGACAGCTAAACTGTATCCTATATGATTGCAAACTTTTTAATTAATTAACACCAATTTTCTTGGACAATCAACTTTTGGTTCACGTACTCGTCGTCCTATATATCAAGTCATGCAGGTTCCTAATTACGGTACAGATCAGAATACACTTAGCAACTTTAGGACCTCGATCAAAATACTATTTTATTGAGTGGTGTCTTTCTTTCTCTTTTGGAGGGTGTAATGTTATAGGCTTTTTCCATGTTGGTTAAATTTGTACTTGTTTAATTAGATAGGCTTTTTTTTCAAGCAACATCTATAGTTCTATACCAAAACCAAAAGAGGTGGCATTTTACCCGCCAATGGGTTTGTGCATTTTACCCCAATATTTTCGAATTTCACAAAATATCATATTTTACGAGGTTTATTGTCCATCGTTGCATCCTCAAAGTATATATCATATTAAAACTGCATTTATTTTGTGAGAAACATGCTGAATTTGTGTATAAATGTTTTTTTCTTCAAAAATTATACATCTTGTCCGGTTGTCCTTAGAGATCTAAAGTATTAAATCATTTTAGATCTTTGTTGGTTAATCATTTAGTCATCACTTTGACTTTACAAGTAGTTCATTTAAATACTCTATCCATTTTTAGTTTTGAAATGGTTTTAGATAACAATTATAAGATTTCTAGAAAAACTTAAATAAAAGTTTATAAAATAGCGGCATTTTTTTTATACATAAAAAAAATTAGACCTATAAAATTATATTATCGCTATTTTTTACCTCACGAGAAGGTTACTAATCTTACTCGATATATTTTATACAAATGAAATTGATGTTAAGAATTTTTAGAGCCAAAAGAGATGTATCACATTATTTATTCTTATAACAACAAAACTTACAATTTTTGAGAACTTGTTCAAATACGGGTTGGGCATTTTTGTAACAATATAAAAAAAAAGATGCTATTTTACAATTTTACTTATGTGAATACTCCGGGAGTAAAGTATACTAACACTAACCCAAAAAAGTATAGGATATTTTATAAATAAGTCATCAATTTTAACTTGTATAATAAGAACACAAAAAGCAACAAATTTGAACGGTTTGATATGGACACAGATGCATGCGATTTATTTAAATCGATGTGAATAATTCAAATTGAGAGATCTGAAATGATCTTTAATTTGTGTAATTAGGAAAAAGTATTAAGAGCGTAGTCTTCTTTCGTATACTACAAGCTAGATTTGGTTGGTCCAAACCTACATGTCCCTAGATTCTTTTTAATAAAGATCACCGTCAAATTATTTTAATTAACCTATGAACTTGTGGGTCCCGATAGCTTCCTAAGCAGATTTTTTTTTTCCATGAAACTTTCATTAAGCTGTTAACTCTACGGTTTATTTGGTTAAATCTTTACCTTTTAACTAAGCACTCATTGCTCTAATTATTTGTCATTCTATTAATAGAATATAATTAAATATCTATTTATAATTAGTTTAATCTCTTTTTTTTTTGTCGAAATATAATAGTTTACTCTTTAGATTCATGGTATGTACGAATTGTATGGAAAATGGCATCATCTTATATTATTTCATTAAATTCTGAATTATAATGCATGATAATGTTACATTACATAGCATCGAAATGATACAAACATGCCCTTAACTATTTTTTGATTTGGAGAATGAGAGTTTTCTTACCTTTTTGGTATTTTAAATTACAAAGACGAAAGTAAAAATAAGGCAAAATATGCAAATTATAAATGTTATTGGACAAACAAATATGTTAGCTAGCTGGAAAAGTAACTTTGAACAGTAGAAATACATAATAGTCAGATAATGTACATAAGGTAGTACAAAGCTTGAGCTTTTTTTTTCGATCAGAAGTACAAAGCTTGAGCTCATATAGTGAGAATCAAACAAAATGTAAGTTTGGCGCGACATAATCTTTATACTCAATCATATCTAAGCAATTTTAAATTTGTGCAAAGAAAATTAATTAAACAACTATATGAAGTGGGCCGATATCATAGTTCAAATTAGTAATCTTTTTTAGTTGTAGGTTTAGACGATAGTTTTTTTTGATTGTGGAGCTACTAGCTCGAACAAGCCAAAATTAGGCTACCTTTAAGTTACAAGGATAATCTAAATCATCGTGACGGATGATCTTTAAAAATTCAAACAGCGCGGGTTGCTGACTCAACAAACACCGCGACTGTGTTACAGACAAATGAGAAGACGGAAGGGACGAAGCATGAATGGGCAAGGTAGCATTGAAGCTCTGAAGATCGATGTGTCTTCTTGCCAGGAAATCTGCAGCAGCGTTTGATTCCCTGAAACAATGATAAAAAATAACAGAGGGGATAGTTGAAATCAAGTTTCTTATATCTTCAATTATAGAGTGTATTTCCCAAGGCACTTTCCATAGTCGTTTTAAAGAATTAATAACAATAAGATTGTCACCTTCTATTATAAGATTTTGAATGTGAGAAAGGTCTATTTTTGTGATAGCATGAAGTAAAGCTGAAGCTTCAGCTTGTACTATAGTCATAGACGGAAGTTGTTGTCGTCCTGCAGAAAGAACATTACCAGAATGGTCTCTAAAAATGAATCCGGCATGAGTTGTTCCTGTTTTGAGTCTAGAAGCATCGAAGTTGAGTTTGTGCCACTGTGAAGGTGGTTTTTTCCAGTACGTATGATTTTTCCTTTTTGGCTTATTAGAGGTCTTATGAGGTTTTAAACAGTAGTCTTCCCAAGCAAGGGCGCCTGAGAAAGCTAAGTTGGACGGAAGGTTTTTAGGGTTAATTCTAGTTGGATCAAAGATTTTTGCATTCCTATGTGCCCACAAAAACCACCATAGGAAAGCTAGTGACGTTGCATAACGGTTATTGGCCATTGTTTCTTGTAAATTTTGTTGGAACGTATAATTCGTAGTAAGATTAAAAGAACAATTTAGTAGTTTTTGCAGACGAAAAATCATAACTTTTGTAAAAGGGCATTGGAAAAAGAAATGATTTAGTGATTCATCATTCAGCTCACAAAGGGAGCATACATTCGGCACTGAATTATAGAAACGGTTTAATCTGTCTGTTGTCGGGAGGCAGTCAGCACAAGCTTTCCAAAGGAAGTTGATAATTTTAGGCGGTAATTTTGATTTCCAAATCCAGTCAAATTGATTAGAACACATATTTTGTGGAGATGCTAAAAGGGAGTTTGCTGATTGAACTGAAAAAACACCAGCATTAGCAGGAAGCCAGATGAGTTTATCCTCAGTATCTGTTCTAGGGATTCTAGTTAGAATGATAATATCGACGATATGAGGCGGCACTACCTGAGCGAGGAGGGTAGTATTCCATGTTTTATTTGGAAGTAAAAAAGCGTTAACTTTTTGGGTCGTATTTCCTGAATCGATAAAGGGTAAAAGATCAACATTTGGTAACCACGGATCTGTCCAGAATTTGATTGTTTTACCATTTCCTAGCAGCCATCTAATGCCCTTAGAGAAAGGATCTCTAAGATTCATCAGCCTGCCAAACTGCCAAGAACAATTATTTTTATGATAGTTAAAAAGGGAGGTCGTATTTAGATATTTTTCTGTGATTACTTTGACCCAAACATTTTGTGGTTGTGTCGCAATTTTCCAGAGCAATTTCATTTGAAGAGACATATTGATGTTTTCCGCAGACCTTAGTCCAAGACCACCGTTCTCTTTTGGAGAACAAATGCGGTCCCAACTAATAAGTGGATGGTGATTTGGAATAAATTTGTTCCAAAAGAAAGATTTACAAACCGCATCTATTTGTTTGAGGACCCCTTGGGGCAGCATAAAGCTCTGCATAAGGTAGTTAACTTTGCTTATCAGACATGATTGTATGAGAACAACCCTACCTGCTTGTGAAATTGTATTAGCTTTCCATTGGGAGAGCTGTTTTTTAAGATTATTAACTGAGTTTGAAAACATTGAAATCTGAACCCGCCCTTTAAGAATCGGAATACCTAAATATTTTTCCATAGAAGAGGTGACCTGGATGTTGAGGATACTTGCTAAGGCAATCGACATAGGTTGGGGAACGTTAGCAGAGGTTTGGATGGAACTTTTATGATAATTGATTGATAGTCCAGAAACCTGAGTGAATTTTTGAAGGGTGTTTCTAATAAATTCCATATTTGTAACATTTGCGTTTGCAAAGATAATTGTATCGTCTGCAAAGCTTAAAAATGGTAGGATTGAACCGTTTTTTGTGAGTTGGATTCCAACATGGTTTGGAATGGCCGAAGCCTCATGTTGTAACGTTCGAGTTAAGTATTCCATACATAACACAAAGATGAAAGGGGACATTGGATCGCCTTGGCGGATCCCACAAGTAGGCTGGAATTCAGGCCCTGGCTCATTATTAACAAGAACTGATGACGACGCTGTGGTTATACATGTCATTACGAGTTGAATCCATTTATGATGGAACCCGAATTTGGATAAAACCATATGAATAAAATTCCAGTTAATTTTGTCATATGCTTTTTCAAGATCTAATTTAATGGCCATCCAACCAATTTTTCCTTTTTTCTTTTTATGGAATGAATGGAAAATTTCATGAGCAATAAGGACATTATCTTGAATCAGACGCCCTTTAACAAAAGCACTCTGAAGCGGATGAATAATTGAAGGTAAAATATGTTGAATTCTGTTTGATAATACCTTAGTAATTGCTTTATAAATGGTATTACATAAACTAATAGGTCTATAGTGATTAGTGGAAGTTGGCGTATCAATTTTGGGAATTAGGGTTATGAAAGTTTTATTTGCGGTGGTCAGCATTGCACCGGAGTGAAAAAAAGCTATCACAGCGCGAACAACGGACGCACCGACAGTAGCCCAATAATTTTGGAAGAATTCCGCAGTGAAACCGTCCGGTCCCGGTGTTTTATTCAGAGCTAAGTCAAAAATTGTCATTTTTATTTCGGATGGTGTCGGTTGTTTCGATAGAATTATGTTATCAACATCTGATATCATAGGAGGAATAATATCAAGATCTTGGGGATAGACCACTGAGTTGGGATTGGATTTAAAACGAGCCGCCAGCTCATTGGTAATATTCGTTGAGATTGTGTCATGATCAAAAATGACCAAACCATCCTGAGTCTGAAAGGATGTTATATTTTGTTTAAATCTTTGTAATTTTTGAGATGGTTTGGAAGTACTTGGTATTTTTGTCTACATTTTGTAAATGGTTAGTTTTAGCTCGTTGTGCCCAAAATTTATGGTGGAAGTCCATTAATGCATTATATAATTTGTTAAGGTGTTGTTGCAATTTATTTAATATAGACCGGTTATATGGATCGGATAGGAGAGAATTTTGGAGTTGTTGTAGTTGTCGCTCTGAAATTCTTAGTTGTTCAAAATTATTATTTATATATCGTTTGGCCCATTCTTTTGAATATTTCTTAAGGAGTTGCATTTTCATGGAAACTTTGAACATAAAAGATCTTGTGAGCTTGTATTCCCACACCTTTTTAACTAATTTAGCATAGGAGGGTTTATCGATCCAAGCATTTTCAAAACGAAACGGGTACTTAATAAATTTCTTTTTTGAGTCTAGGTTGAAAGATATCAAACAATGGTCTGAAGTTGTAAAAGGGTGGTGATGGGTTACAAGTTTAGGAAAGATTGGAACAAGATCATGATGAATGAGGACTCTATCCAGTCTTTCGAACGTGTTATCTGTAGAGATCGTACTTTAGACGATAGTTGAATTGTCGTTTATGACACGGTCTTTTTCTTTCTAAAAAATGTTATCAGAAACAAATTTAGTGATCTATTTGAATAAATGCATTCTATTATAATGTTACGGAGTATTTTTTAGTGTGGATTCAATATCCTTATTTATTTTAAGCTTTGAAAAATGTATTTTTGTGAGCGTTTGTTTTTAATTATATATATTGTGGCTTGATCTGGTTTGGTTCATTTTTCGATCCAAACAGTTCAATTTAAGAAAATATAAATTTGAAAAATAAATAAATTTAGTTTGGCTGAAAACCCGGTCATTTTTTATTCGATTGATTTAGCCTGTGAAAATCCGTTGCTTTTTTTTTCGTGTTTCGATTCAGTTTGCTTCATTTTGAATGCCTAACAACCAAGCGATATAAAGATAACATTTCTGAATCAAATTTAATTTTTAATGGGGAAATTAACAAAATGCCTCAGTATCGGTTAACAAAATAAACAAGGTACGATTCATTTTTGATCCATCGAAAACTAATTAATACAGAAAATTATATATGCTTAATTTTTTTTAACCGAATATATATATGTTAATTGTTTATAACTACATAAATATACGAAAGAGAAAAATATGGAGAAAGAGAGGGGGAAATGGACCTCTAAATTATATTTATAATTATAATTATATAAATTTGATAGTAGTATATACAGTATTTTGCAAACTAAACTTTCTACTTTTGTGGAATGGAAGGCTGTCCGTCTACATTCACATTCTAAAGCAAGAAAAAGTGTCATTTATCCTCAAATGCAATGTTATGTTCCCTTCTTCTAATTAAAGCATCCCATGATCCCCCATCCTAATTAATGGAGTACAAATTAAAGACCAAAAGGAAAAAAAAAAATACCCTTCAACATGCATTAAAACACCAACAAAATTGCGCAAATCAAGCCAATAAAAAAAAGTGACCCAACCAAATAAAAATGACAAAACAACAAATTTAACTTTGGTGTATATTCTTCTCTTGGTATACATGCAAGTGGTTGAAATTCTATATGTCGCTTGTTGGGTGCAAATCAACTATTTCAATTTCTAAAAGAATTTACGAAAAACAAGTCTAAAGTATAAAGGGGGCTTCGAGTACGAAATAATTTTGGTTGAAAATCGAAACCAAATTACAATTTCATAATTCGAACGATCTTGATTTTTGCAGGCAAAACCTGCAAAAGAGTTGTTTTGTCTAAACATAAGAATATTAAATTGATACGAAGAACTAAAAAACATACAATCATAGGAAAGTAGATTAGGTATCCTTTAAAATTTAAATACGACGTTGGCAATTTGGTATTGTATTAGGAGGTCAAGGAAATAATCAACTCCGCTTTATCCGAGCCTGATTGGATTAAAACCCGTTCCAATTGTATCGACCCGATTTATTATATATGAAAATAAATAAATTTTATTTTAATTGTAGTATATTTTATTATAAAAAGTTATAAAATCAATATCTATTACTATATACTAAAGCGGAAGCAAATTCTGCCACCATATTGCGCCACATCACCCCCTTATTTAAAAATCTATCTTATTAAATTTTGATTTTATCATAATCTATACATACTTAATTAAGATATTAGTTCTATCTCAGAATTTGATTTGTTTAATTATAAATTCTATCCAAAATTTATAAATCTCTATCTTATTATTGTACACATTTAATTAATATATAGATCTATCATAAACCTTTTATTTCAAAAAATTTTTTTTTCGTCATAATCTATAAATCATAATCATAATATTTTACCCATGTAATTAAATATCATATTAACTTTAAATTATTTTTCGTATTTTTATTATGGTATATTTTAAAATCATCAATGGTAGCAAATTTGACCACTATATTTTAAGACAAATATTCATTCTATTAAAATAATATATTAAATACATTTTTACTATTGTATCATATAAAAATATCAATAAAAAAGTGGACGTTATATTTACCATGTATATCACTAATATTGGATAGTGATTACACTTTAGGAAAAAAAATCGATTTCTTAATTAAGATAATAACTCATTAACATTTTCATTACATATTTATATATTTATTATTGTATTATTTTTTCAAAACACAATAACATATATACGAGATAATTTGGTTTTCTATAACTTATTAAATATTATCTATATCTTTAATATTATAATATATTAATCCGAGTTTTTATTTAAACTGATTGATTTTATTATAAAAGTTAGTTTAAATAATTTAATTAAATACCAAAAGATTTGTATCAATTGTTAATAAAATGTGATAACGCATCTTATCTTATGTCAATGTTCCTCAATTATTTAAATATATATTTATGTATGTATAAAAAGTAACTATATAAATAAAATCTATTTATATATATGATGATATACAAGAATTATGTCATTTTATACTCCAAAAAATAAGCATCGTTTTAAAACAAAGTATATGTATGATAATATTTGTAATTGTTAAAGTAAATTCATACACAAAGCAATAAAAATATATAAATAACACCCCCGTACAAGGTACGGGTCATCTGCTAGTATACTTCTAAACCTGAAGCAGTTAAGGGCGGTTTTGTCATTTAGGTTTTATAAACCACTCACCATATTTTTAATAAGTGATTTTTATAGTGATTTTCTATGCATTAATATTTAACAAATTATATAAGTAAATATTTACATGGTAGTTTCTATCTTAATATTTGAAATAAGATATATATGTGAAGATCTCACACAATATTGATTTTCTAAATCCAAAAATTTATCAAGCTGAAAAAGAATATATCTAACAAATATGTAGCTTGAATAGGTAGTTACAATTGATACATATAATATTTTAATGTATCGATGTACGTACGTACTTGATAAAATTGTTTTGTTATATTTTATGATAAATTAGTACGTTGATACATATAATATAGTTTCTATCTTGATTTTCTAGATAAATTATAAATGTAAAGATCTCAATGGACTACAAGTAGATATTTACTTGATAGTTTCTATCTTGATGTTCAAGATAAAATATAAATATAACGATCAAATGGTTATGTTGGTACAAACACAATCCATGCTCACACTATTTATTTTAGGTTACATACAAAAATATGTACCATATTTGTTCAAATACGAAGATTAAATCTTATATATTAGTGATATATGTAGAGGTGTTAAACGGGTCGGGTCGGGTGGATTCATGTTGAATCTTTTCGGTTTCGTATTGAATGCGGGTTCGGGTAAATCGGGTTACATGTCAAGTCAGTCGGGTCTTGACAGGTTATTATGCGGGTTGGTCGACCTAACAGGTCAAGAATTTGGATTTATAATGATTAATAAAACAATATTATGATTAAATAATAATATCTAATAATAAAATATTATTTTTAAAAGATTTTTATAATACTATTTTAATTATAATAGATTTATAATAAAAATACAGTATAGCATTTAAAAGAAAATATATTTATTCTACATATATAACAAAAAATCAGGTCGGTCGGGTCGGGTTCGAGTTTCAACCCAATCGAATTCGGGTTAACCAGGTTCGATTTTTTTCGTTGCTCGCTACTATTCGGGTCGGGTTTCAACCCAAAAATTTTCGATCAGTTCGGGTCGGGTCAGGTTTTGACAACTCTGATATATGAGTTTATTCAAATATTTATATAATTAATATTACAAAAATATACATGACAAATAAGATAGATATACATATCTCTATCTTCTTTATCGTAATATAATACATGATATATCAATATTTCTTTTTTTTAATAGACAGTACATTGAATATATGTACATATTCTTTTATCTTGACTTTTTGAATAAAAACTTACATAAGTAGCATGTATATAATTTGTTAATTTTATCCATATACTAAATACAATAAAGATAGATCTTTGTCCCTATGTATTCACATGAGACTTAATGAAGGTTGTATAAATATTTTTTTATTGGTATTATTTTTCATTATTCATCTTTTGGTGCTACCAATTGTTCACTTCATCATGTTTCGGGTTTCATAGATAAATTTATTTAGTATAAATAAGTACAAAATATTGTTCTTATTAAATATAATTATTTTAATAATCCTAAATAATTGACCTTCTTAATTCGCTAACTAATCTGAACTTGCAGAATAACATGTTACGACTTGAACCGACTTGACCCATTCATAATTTGAACTCATACAATAACGTGTCATTAGCCGATCCAACTTGACCTTTAATCCGATTGACCTGAGCTTGCACTCACCTCAATTGATCGAAACCAAACTAATCTACCTGCTTGACAAATCTAATATGAGTGGTACTGATACATTAAGATTATTTAAATATTGAGTTAATATATTTGAGATGTAAAAATTTAGTTATAAATAATATTTTATAATTTCTTAATCCTAAATATGCACATTTATTGTATATGTATGGAGATTATTTTATAGTTAGGTCGGTTTGATGAGTCGATCATTTTGATTTCGATTTAAGTACAAGGTTGGGAGATTTATATGGAGAATAAACCTACTGATGGGGTCAATTTGGTAAGTTGGTCATTTTGAGTTCGAATTGTGTACAAATTTGGACCGCTATGTGTAAAGAATAAACAATTAATAGGGTTGGGTGACCTCTTGGGAAGTCCTCGGATTGGCATATATAAGATAACGCTTCTAGGGCCTCGGGTCTTATATTGAGTATACAAGTTTGAGCCGTTAAAATTTACATTTCAATTGGATAGGATCATTGCAACTTTGGTTCAATTGGGTTTGGGTTAGTCGATTTAGTTCGAGATTGGATATAGGTTCACACCATTAGTTTTTGGGCTAAGTCATTATTGTTTTCTTACATTTTTTGACTGACTAAATTAGTGAAGGGAGTCAACTATTTTACGCACCTGTTTGACACCAATATTTTGGACCAACTTGATGACGAATGGAAGTTATTTTTATTTATTTATTTTTTAATAATAAAATGTATATATATATTTTAAAAAATTGATATATGCCATTTTAAAATGTTAAAAATATGACATTAAGTTATAGTTTCATATATAATATGTAAATTAATATATTATATTTTTAATTAAAAGAGTTTTTTACAAAGAATTTATTAACTATGTTCACAAAATCAAATTCAAGTTTACTCTATATAGATTCATGTCACTAAAATTAATCAATTGTTCAATTTTAAATGTTTGAGTTTTCACAACACTTATCGAATTCAATAAATTATGTATATAATTTATAATACGTATATCTTATATAAATTAAAATATTTAAAATTTTATTAAACAAAACCCGGGCAAGGCCCGGGTAATAACTAGTTAAAATCTAATAAACATTTTAATGTTCATAAAAGTATTGATCTCCCATGGGCCATGGACCGACCCGACTTGACCCCCGTGACCCAGTTTACTCGAATCCACGCTCAATTTGAACTCGAAATGACCATAACAAACCAAACTGATCAGTTTGACAAGCCTACATACAATTAACGATTTTACATTGAACTATTTTATTTGTAATAAATATATATTTTTTGGGTAAAAGGGGAGGTGACATTTTCACAAATAACTTATTTGTATAAACCTATATTAGGGTTAACAACATGCCATTTACTAAAAAATCTTAAATTGATCTCGACCAAAAGAAAAAAATATCTTAAATTGAGTTTACGGAAGTTTACTCAAGCTTACCCAACTAAAATAAAGTCCCAAACAAGTGTTCTACGTGCACGTAGTAAGTTTATCGAAATTTATTGGAGTTGAAGGTAGTTGAAATATTAGCTAAAATATAACCCTTAAGCTTCTATGAGTTTATGAAAAACGTTTCACATAATATCATTATATTATAAGATCTTTTATTTAATTTATTTTAACATCTTTTTTGGTAATTTTTACTTTTATTATTCAGAAAAACAATTTCAATCAACTTTACATGCCGAACACCCATAAAACTTATACACTAATATATGTTTGGAGTTTCAACTATAAAATTCAATTGTTAAATAAGTTTCAACTTTAATTTATTTGCAACTCATATTAATTTTTCTATGTAACCTTGAAAAAACTTCCTCAAATTCCGCCTAACAGACCCAAAGTTTGTCTTGTTATCATGTTAACAATCCGTACACTTATTTGAGGACTGTGTATGTCTGCATATAGACATTAGGTATAGTTTGATACTACCAATTAAGGCAATTAAGGCAAGTCATCATGGTTTAAATTTAAGCTAGTTCATAGTAGATTTGTACAATTTGATGGTAACCACACAAACTAGACGTGGAGAAAAGTATGAGGAGTAGGGTAGATGTGTTTTTTTTTTTTAATTTTTAAATATATATTAGCTTAGATTTGAAGCATGTTACAACACGTACGTCTTTGTATAGGGGAGTAAGTTACTTTGGAATTTATTCCCTTCCTCAACTGAATATATTCCATTCATCTATGCTTATTTGATGCTTCCTTACCTTTATTTTTTATATATAAATAAAGAATATTGAACTTTTTAAACCCTTTTTATCTTTCAGCTCTGCCTTTTATTTTTCATTTGAAACTAGACTGAAAACACAGGTTAAATTACACGAAACCAGTCTCTAAATCGAGTATTTTCAACTATTGAAAGTTGCACTAAATCGTCTGGTATTGGGATTTTATAATTTTAAATATTGCAAAACGCCACAAAAATGTGCACTTTACTAGTTTTGATTTTTGTTGAGGCTTTCATTTTTGTGTGGTATATATCAATTTTTTATTTACATAAAAACAAATAATTCCTTTATCACACCCAAAAAATTATAACAATCACCACTCAACAGCAATATAGGATTTTATGCCTAAAACCTACAAACTCTTACGATCTTACTACACAATGATCTTTGAATACTAACTTTAGGAGTTTAACTTACATGTGTTTCTTATACACATAGTGGAAATTTACCAATTCTTAACAAAATAATAGAATATGCCGAGATTGACAACCTTACTAAGAAACCCACACTAAAAAAATCATATAAAGTGAACCGTTTTTTTGATGATTATCTCAAACGATTTAATTTGAGATAAAACTTTCAAAGTATTTTTGTGAACCAAAAACTAATGGAATCAGATACCATAGGGATATATTCGCCATGTTTGTTTAGCCCTTTGATTTTTCTTGGAGTTTTGTAACTCCTTTAGTTTACTTTTTCAACTCGGCCATGGAAGGGGAGAAAGCACTTTCGAACTTCAACATTGATGAACCCAATTGCTTTTATTTATTTGATCCCCCTTGAATTTTAGAAAAAGTATTATTATATGTACATCTTAAATATTAATATCAAGGTGACTGTTTTCAATTATCAGATTTAACTAAGATATAAATTTCCTTACAAATTGATACCAATATGGTGACCAACAAAATCAAGATTACCTCCTTTAATTTAAAAAAAAAACCTCTCAATTTCTTAACCTATTGAAAGACTACTAAAAATGTTAAGTATATGCAAATAATTAGTATTAATATTTAATAATTGAGCATCACAGATATACCAAGAGGTCTCAAATTCGAGCCTACATGTGGTTGTTTATCATCTTCTAATATGACCCTAATTCTTATTTTATGGGAAAAAATTAATATTTAAAAATTTAAAGTTGCTAATTGTATCACTTTGCTATCCCACAGATTTTTGAGAAGGTGGCACTTTGAATGCTGTGCCTTTTCATGCACGGGCAAATGATTGCTGGAAGAAAGTCAATGGCATATCAAGGCCGTACAAATTATATGATGCCTTGATGGTAACAATAAATATACTTCGCTGAATTCAAGGCAATCATAGTCTATTTGTGACGCTACTTTAGCACTTGGATATATACCATTCTCAGACTTGAAAGAATATTCAATGCTCTTATGTTTCATTTTACATAAAATTTGATTATGTCCAGATTGTGGTCTTAAACTTCTTAAACGATGTTAGTATAACCCTTTTGATAATTTCAGATTGAATAAGCTGGGGCATTTTTTGGGATTGCAGCTTCAACGGATCAATATGAATTTCAACAGTTCATTTTATATATATGGGTATTCTAAATAGCACTTGCTGAACATAAGAGGTATCCTTAGCTTAGCCATCAAACCAAAATTGCAATTATATAATTATTAAAAAAATCATATAAATACATTGCAACTGTTTCTACTCAGAAAACTGACCCACTTATTCTGTTTGCTCAACATAATGAACCTCTAGGCTGCTTATTTTTACACTGCACGCCGGCCTAGCAATCGCTGCCTCTCTTGAGATAACTAACAATTCTGTGATTTAACCATCTATGTGAGAAATGATAGATAAGAAAGTTGGAAATAAGCCAGAATGTCTATAATTGCTAGATAAACTAAAAAGTTGGGTAGTAAGAGAGGACTGATGCGTACATTGCTTTGATCTTGCCAGATGCTAGCACTTGAAGTGTGACACTGTTTAGGCATTCATGTTTCCTAAGCAAACATATTTCATCTACAAAAAAAAAGGTGAGGAAGTAACCCAGTTAAGAATGTGGTGAAAGTTAGCCATGTCATTTTTTCTCAAAAAGGATGATTTCATAGCACAACAAAGTAAGGTAGGAAAGAGCAACTCTATCATGTATAGACTTTTTAGGAGCAATAAGATAATTTGACATACTTCAAGGTATTCATCCATCCCATATTTTGAACCTTCGCGGCCAAGACCAGATTGTTTGACCCCACCAAATGGAGCTACCTGTACTTCACCGAATCATTTGTTACTCAAATGACTATCGACATCTCCTTCTTTTGATAATTTTTGAGACAAAATAATATCTGAAGACAAACCTCATTAGAGATCAGCCCCTCGTTGACTCCAACCATTCCATATTCAAGGGCTTCAGTAACTCTCCAAGACCGCTGAATATTTGATGTAAAGATATAAGCAGCTAGCCCTGTAATTACAAAATCAGTATCTTTCGGTAAGTACTCGATCTATTAACTTCATAGAATGGACAGCTTGCGTTGATATCAAATATAGTAATTAGCAGTGTAATCTTGCAGAAAATCCTTCTAACATCATATAGGTAAATTACAGAACATTCTTGGTGTACAGATATGACATGACAGGTCCTGAAATTGATTTAGGATGCAGCATTGTGTTAATACCAAGCAGCTGAAGGTAAAATGGTACAAGCACGATATAGCAGCTTTGTTCTACTGAAGCTTTATAGAAAAGATACAATACTAAAAAGCAAGTCAAATTATACTTTTGAGAGACTGCAAATACAGAACTACAGCATTCATACAGTACCCATGTCATAGAAGATAATCAATCATTTTTACATCTCAGTGTTGCATCAAGTGAAAAAGCATAAGAACAATACCATCATAGGATCACTATATATTATCATGTTTGGCTGATGGCTGATATGATAGATAAAAGCAATTAAGACATAGGGACAGGTACTGTGTACTTAAGGGTGAAAACTGAAATGGTCTCACAAATCCTATTTATGGATATCTATTCACCATTGAAGTTAACAGAAAATCACATTTCATCTATACTCTGCAAAATTCAGACTAGACGGATTCGAAAGTTGTGTCCCCTTGAAATAAAACCCATGAGCAGTCACAGGGATACCCTCTAGATTTTCAAACGATACATCTACATCCATAAAGTGAATAAGTTATACTCCCTCCGTTTCACAATAAGTGTCGTTTTAGCTCTTAACACAGTTTTTAAGAAAAGCAATCATTCACTTTAAAACTTACAACTTTTTATTAATCTTACCACTCATTACATTTTTTTGGCCAATGAATGAACAAATTTAGTCAACAAATACACATTCCAATAAAATTATCATTATTCACCCCTAATAAAGCACTTTGAAAACCTAAAACGACACATATTATGAAACAAATTTTAAGGGCTAAAACGACACTTATTGTGAAACGGAGGGAGTATATTGTAGGAAGTACCTGCAATAGTGTCATTTGCCATTTCAATTGCTTCCTCCTCGGTCTTGAATCGCATAAGGGGTGCCACAGGTCCGAAAACTTCATTTCTGTACACCAATTCATGAAATTAAATGCAGAAGCAAAAGAGATGAAAAAGGGTAACATAGGTAAAATCCTGAGTTCAACAGTCTAAGTAATTAGTATTCGTCAACCATGTGTTGCGCAGTCACCAGGTCTGCCTCTACTCCCTCTTCCCCTCAATGGGCCCTCCAAACTAGCCCCATGGGCCATGACAAGGCATTGTATACAACTTGAACCAATACGATACCCTTAATAAAATTTCCTTATACTATTATTGACATATATGAGAAAAAAGAAAAAACCTTTGTCACAGTAGTTACAATTCCACTGATACAAGGCATGACTATCACTCAGCCATGCTTGATTACTAACCTATAAAATGTAAAGTCATTACAAAAGCGAGTACCTTGATAGAAACATTTCTTTGGTGACATCACTGATAACTGTTGGCTCGTAGAATGTCAATCCAAGGTTGTGTCTTTTACCCCCAAGAATTATCTTTGCTCCCTTCATATATAAAATATACAGAATTCAGAAGAGAGAATAGACAATTCTGTTACCAATGGAACACATTTTTAGCCATTATCCGAAGATAAAAGATGCACATTAAATGATTGAACAATCTAACTACTCTTTCAGCCCATCATTTAAATATTAAGGGAGCAAATAATGACGTGAATCCTGGGTGAACAACATCAGCTTATCCATGACTGTGACTGTTAGTCATACTTGGCACTTTTGTAAAGTATATCATGGAAAGAAGGATTCATCCACATCACACTGTAACTTGGATGCAATTAAGTTATCTTCTAGATATAAAAAAACACTTTGAAACTCAAAAAAACAAACCTTGGAAGTGGCATCTTCCACAAATGTTTCAACCTGGAAACAAAAATGAGGCAAATGAGAAAGATTGACGAAAGTCTCATATCATACTCAGCAAATGCTGGAAACTTTGAACCACCTTTTCAATAGCAGCTTGATTTATGAGTGGTCCCTGCAACAGCATAAAAGCACTGGGTTAAGAAATTGGAAAAAAAAAATGATCGCCTCAAATTGACATTATAAATCTAGAAGCAGTTAATAGGCGAAGCATTAACACAAGTAACCATATGTAAGAGACATTGAATTCATCTTGTTTGTTTAAAAATGGTACCATTAAGTATTTCATTCAAAAACCAAAAGTGAAATAAGACTGTAGTCATAGCAAGAAAAGCTTAATTTCACAAGGAAGCATACTGAGCAATCTTACCTGGGTTACACCTTCAAGAAAGCCATCACCAACTTGAAGCTTTTGGACAGCATTTGTAAAGGCAACAGCAAATTTTTCATAGATACCTGCACTTTCAAACATTACTTGATAAGCCCTCAAATGTACTGTTGGGTTGGGTACTTGAAAAGAGATCTCCAAGAAAGAAAGATTTATGTAGCAAGCAAAAGGCAAACAGAATACTATACTACTAAAATAACCTTAGAGAATAAAAAGAAGAAATCTTTATAAAAATCATGTATTCTTTCAAAGTGCAATATCTAGGACTGTTGACATTGGTTAAGAAATGAGAGAAAAAGAGATGAAAGCAGTTGAGCATATCGAAACTAATGCTTAATACACTCCATCCTTAAAATCAGTTAGCTTTAGAAACCGTGTTCAGTATAGATTAGCCTTTGAATAACTTAAACATGAAAATTGTGCTTTGCATGTGAATTCTTTGGCAACCATGCTTGAATTCATCCAATCCTATCTGGCCACAGTATACAGCAAATTCTACAATTATCAGGGCTGTGCTAAAATGAATGAAGTACATTTTCAAGCCCCTTCAGGTACATCATGATCTCCTTTCTCAAAATCATAATATTCAGCAGTGATCCAAAGATTATCCGTCATTAGGGAATACCACATATCCTAACATGAAGATCTTGCCTCAGGGTTCTTTAATTAAAAGAACAATGTGAAAGCAGCTAATATTGGTATAGATTGTTCAATTTGAATAGTTTAGTCCTCTATTGCTTTGTGCCCATCTAGCAATAAACTATGTTTGCCTTCTCATTTAGGTCAATACTCAACTTAAAATCCTTTGTTGGGATTTAGATATGTTAATCAAGATGAAACTAATTGTCGGTTGAGTAATCCTGCCATCTTGCTAATTCATAATGATAGAGCCCCTTTTATCAGATTTTATAAACAAGATGTGAATTCAGTAGGGTCAATTTCCACAGCCACTGCAAAAATATGAAGGGTATAAGTCAAAATTGATGATAAAGCCACTAAGTGTCAAAATAAACCCCATCTATACCTTCTTGAACAAGAATTCTATTTGCACAGACACATGTTTGTCCACTGTTTCGGAACTTGGCTGCCAGCTACAAGTATAAGGAAACCGAAAGGATTTTGCATCAACTACATATAATTCCAAAGAAGATAAATGAAACCTAAAAAAAAGGCATTGTCGTCAACTTATCAAGCTCCTTTGCTAATATGAAGACTTACAGCTCCTTTCACAGCAACATCCAAGTCTGCATCATCAAACACTATAGTAGGTGCATTGCCACCAAGTTCCAACGATACCTAAGTGACACAATTTTACGCTATCAGTAAGAACTTGAGACTACTGAAGCATCAAACGTATTTGACAAACTATCAATACCTTTTTTACAGTCTCTGAACATCCTGCCATCAACTTCTTTCCAACACCAGTTGAACCTGTAAATGTAAGCTTCCTAACCTGAAACATTGAAATTGCATCCATTCATCCATTCACAGTACTTGATCACAGTGGTCTAATCTCAGTTTTGCACTCATGAATGCAGGACGGGTAAATTTTATCAACCCCTGCACTACAAGGAGGCTGCTTTATTGTGACTTAGAAACAAATCATATCACACTGAGCTCAATATTGTGGCAACTATAACAAATATAAAATATTCAACTAGCAAGCATAACGGAAGTTGCTTGGAAATATATATACCTGGGTACTTTTGAGCAAACTATCACCAATTTCTGAAGCATTGCCCATAACAACATTCACAACTCCCTACAAAGGAAAACATATATTTTACATTGAAGAAAATCAACTATTCAGATCACATATTAGAAAGAAACTCAATATTTTGAAAAGGAAAAGCAAAGGAATATCCTTCCATCAAAGTCAAGTTCTTTTCTATCAAGATCAACACAGTATAAACAAAAGAACCCTAACTATATTACACAACTTTATCTGAATAAATATATAATATATAGCGCGCCTCTTTCAGAGAGGCATTTACCGGAGGTATGCCGGCTTGAAGAGAGAGTTCGGCTGCTGCTAAAGCTGTCAAGGGAGTATATTCAGATGGTTTAATAACTACAGTGCAACCACTTGCCAACGCAGGGCCAACCTGATAGAGAAAGCAAAAGGAAAGCCTATTATAAGTTTTAGGGTCGCTTTATGCTATTATAAATGTGATATATATTCCTTCAAATGGATGATTCTTTAACTATGGCATTGACATAGCATCAATCATATACATTACCTTCCTTGTAATCATTGCCAGTGGGAAGTTCCAAGGTGTAATTGCAGCAACAACCCCTACAGGCTACAGAAAGTAATTGCATATGTTCTTTTTAGCAATGCAGGGGAACTAGACAAACACTAGTAGGTGCAGATAAAGATATATCCATAGGAGGTATATGGAACTTGCACAAAGAAAATGTAGTCAATATGGGGGCAGAATAATCAATGTCAGCCTTTTGCATGTTCAAGGACGTCGCTTCACAATAACCCTTGTAGGACTTCACAGAGTCTAAGCAAGGGAGAATACATATACCGAGCTGTTGGTGACTAACAGCAATGAAGATAATATTTTAAATTAAATCTAGAGAAACGTCGCTTAGTATGCCCTTCCTCTTCTCTGGGTGCAATAGTGGTGTATATATGTTAATCTGACAGGAAACTGATAAGACTAATGGACAAAGATATTTATCCAATATTTGATGCAAGATTAAGAAAATGAAACAGACAGACATGAATAGCAGAAAAGCAATATACAGAAAAAAAATGATGCTGTTATTTTTAACAGAAAAAATCTACATAATAATAGCCATATTGCTTCAGTAGCCTAATACAGTTTGTGTTGGACAAGATTGAATGGCCAGATAGCACAGTGAATGCAAATGAGAAGAGAAGAAATAAGAATGTGTCTCTGTGTGTGAGTATTCAATAATGTGGCGAATCTAAAGCTAATTAGGAGATGGACTTTCTCTTTCAATCCGTAAGGAAAGAAATCCTTTTGCTCATGCCGAGCTTTTCTATCAAACTATAAGCTTGTATCCACTTGACAAATTCTTAATGATACAAACATGTACTTTAATCATGGAATCACTTTCCAACAAGGGAGCATCAATCTGCAAGACATGATAACAGCTTTCCTTAAGACATATTTTAAAGTTATAAAAACAATATTTCCACACCTGTTTCAGAACAAAAAGCCTGCGGTCAGACAAAGGGGCTGGGATTATATCTCCATAAACACGCTTTGCCTCCTCGGCAAAGAACTCAAGAAAGCTAGCCCCATATACAACCTGTAGTAAAATATATTAATTAATTTTTGCTGAAAACAATATTATGTTATTCTCCCTCGAAGGATTCAAGAAACAAAAATCACCTCTCCAATTGCTTCTTTTAATGGCTTCCCTTGCTCTAATGTTATAAGCTGCCCAAGCTCCTCTTTGTGGGCAATTACTAAATCATACCTTAAAGTTCAATCCATGAAGAAGAATAAGAAACAAACACACGCACATACTTATGTTTAGTCACTAAAAATTAAAGCAACTCGAGAACAGAAGGCTCAAACATTGCAGAAATGATGAATTCAGTTTTGAAGGCAGCTTTAACAATTGATAAGTATACCACGAATTATAAGAAAGACATGTGCATAGACAATCTATCACGAGGAGCCTAAGCAATTGAGCTTTCAGCATGACGTCCATCTTCCGCCAATATCCAAAACCAGTGAGCTGTGGAGGAATGATATCAAACAGGGCATTTTACAAGTTCATAGGAGAAAGATTGATGTTGCGACATTTTTTTAACCAAGGCCTTGTATCTCAACATACTTACTAATTCTAGGTACAATAGAAAAAACAGCTAATGTTTTACTATTAGTCATACTGATTTGGCAACTAACCCATATGACTGCGATTGGTAAACAAAATAAACAAGGTGTAACAGAAGGTCACTTTAAGGACTAGATGATTATCCACAAAGGTATCTCTCTTTCAGGAGAGCTAAAGTAGAGCAAATAGCACAAATGTTCGCATAAATGAACAATTGAAGTCAACACTTGACTTGGAAATAAGCAGTTAACAACAACACCAACTGAAAGAATATCTTTACTTGATAAGTAAATGTTCTGATTCATAAGGGGAAAAGTATTGGTTGTTTTCAGCTATCCATGAAAAATTATCACAAGGTCAGGCTCCAACACACCATGGAGAGAAGTTTCCTTCTTTTATCAAGTGAAGAGAAAAAAGTAAAAATTAAAAAAGAACCAAGAATTCCAAACGAAGACTTTTATGGTACTAAACAAGAGATGTCATATTTGCAGTTATGCAATCAAAACAGATACATGATAATGCCAGAAGCTAATAATCATGTGGAAGCAACAATTAGACGAATAACCCTCTAATGTAAGCTTGTAAATTGTGCTATTGTTGTGTCCTTGAAGTTCACAGCACACATGACATACACAGCATTGTGCGGAACCAAGTCAGAACCATTGCCAAACAAGGCCAAGGAGAAAAGATATACCATTTACGTAGGCATTTGCTCCTTTCAGCTGCTGGCAGTTTGCTCCAAGCTATGACCAAACAAATTGACAGGATTTATTAAAAACTTTCATTCATGGAACGTGATTTCACATTGACTATAGAATTCATGTAGATATATGTCAGTCAGCAATCAGATGCCCGTAACCATTGTTTTCAAACAAAATTTTTGAGGGCCCCAAACAAAATTCCCAAGATAAGATTAATTTCAAAAACCAGGCTTATATTCGATACACAAGTGGCACCTAACATTTCAATTAAAGGATATTAAAAATGAAAGAAAAATGGATAATAACATTAAAATGCAGGAAACATGTTTAGAATTACGCTTGAAAGCATCATATGCTGCTGAGACTGCATCATCTGTTTCACGTGTTCCAACGCAAGAAATGCTTGCTATAACTTCATCAGTAGCAGGATTATTCACCTGTCATCACATGTAAAACTCTTTAATTAAGTTATAATGATAAGATACAAAAAGGAGGAAGGACAAAGGAACCATAAAGATGTGGTTCATAAATATGCCTTGTTGATGTTTTCACATTTGATCAGCTGCATTCTAATTTGTCACTAGCTTGTTATAACATAACTCCTGTGGGATTTACATAGTAATGAATAATTAACTCAAAAAATTTAACATCTTATGGGATATTGGGATGCAATAATTTACATGTAGTTCATGCACAAACAAAACAAGATTCAAGTAATAACATGATGTTCTCCATCCATAACAGCAAAAGCAGTATATTTTGGTATGAGATATCGTCACCATTGATATAATAATACCTTCGAAGTCTTCCCATCATATGCTTCCATCCATTTCCCTCCAATAAAGGCTTGTGTTCGCAGTAGACCAGAACTACGTAGCCGATCGGCAACAGTTTGGGCATCCATGCTCATCTTATAAAGCAAATCTCAGTTAAGTTGCAAGTTGCCAAATTAGAGAAAACGAATTAAAAAAAAAAAACAAAAAGGCAATATCCTATCACTGTGCTCCTAGTCTATATATATATAAAAGTTAGGTGGTGTCCCCATTAAATGCTCCATTTAGTGTACATTGCAATCTTCCCTACATAATAAACACTATGCAATCATAATCAAACAAACCACAATAGCATAGTGGTAAATCCTTCCTTTAATTACCCAAAGGTTTGGGGTTCAAACCTCTCTAAGAACATTTTTGTATTGTTTGCATATTTTCTTAATGTGTATTTTTTAAACGTAAATCACAAAATATGTGAATACCATAAATCATAAAATATGTGTATTTTTTTAAACGTGTTTTGTGTGTATTTATTGTATTATTTGTATATATGATTCAAGTATATAAATAAATCAATAAATTTTTTAACGTAAATCACAAAATATGTTTATACCCTAAATCATAAAATATATGTATATTTTTAAATGTGTTTTGTGGGTATTTGTTGTATTATGTGTATATATGAATATTTTCTTAACGTGTAGTTTTTTTAACGTAAATCACAAATATGTGAATACCATAAATCATAAACTATGTGTATTTTTTTAACGTAAATCACAAAATATATTTATACCCTAAATCATAAAATATGTGTATTTTTTTAAAGCGTGTTTTGTGTGTATTTGTTGTATTATTTATATATATGATTCAAGTATATAAATAAATCAATAATTTATTTTTTAAACATAAGTCACAAAATATGTTTACACCCTAAATCGTAAAATATATGTGTTTTCTTAAATGTGTTCTATGGGTATTTGTTGTATTATGTGTATATATGAATATTTTCTTAACATGTATTTTTTTAGCATAAATCACAAAATATGTGAATACCATAAATCATAAAATATATGTATTTTTTAATGAAAATCACGAAATGTATTTATACCCTAAATCATAAAATATGGGTATTTTTTTCTTTAAACTTCTATAGTTTTCATGTATATAAAAATATTTTGAATAGCCAACAATATTATTTTAATCTTTCATATGCTTTCTATAGTTTTCTATATCTTTCATATGTACGTAATTGGATTTAGATGCAAATAATGAGTGATTCTCTCGCAAGTGAATTATATTTTCAATTGATTTATTTCTTATGGAATATTTATTTATTTTATACTTAATATAATTTATTATATTTTACATTATCATACCTTGGTCCATTTTTCACATTCATGCAATTTTTTAATTAAAGTTGATTAATAAAGCGTTAAAATAGTTCTTAAACCCGTGCGTAGCACGGGTCATGAATTCTAGTAGGCTTGAAAATAAGCGCTTTTTCCACAAAAATTGAGCAGAGACGAAAAATACATATCACCAAAAGCCATTCATCTGCACATATTAATTCACTAGTGCTTCTACTCAAGCCAGTCCGGGAATTAAAGCCAAGAAACCTCATCCAAGTAGATGAAACCAAAATCTGATCAAATCATAAAAAATTCTGAAATCGCGACTCAATCGAGGAAGTGAGCAGCAAAACAATTAGAAGCAGATGCGATCATTGATTGAACGATCGCAAAAACCAGAAATCCATCGCAAGACACATACGGAATTGCAATGGCTGTCAATAGCAATAGCGAGAGAGAAGTACCTGGCGAGAGAGAACACGGAAGGACGACGAGCGTATGGGAGAAGAGTGGACAGGTGAGGAACGAAGAAGCAGCTTCGTGCTGGTGCGAAAAGCCATGGTAATCGAAGAAACTGCTGGTGACATCCGCTCTCAATTTGGAGTGATTTGGGGGTTGGGATGGAAATTTGGGAACGGGACTGTGCTTATGTTGTGTGTGTACAGTCATCAGCTCTCCCGGAAGTCGCATCCAACGACGCGTGTGGGCAGCCTTGTACTATATTTTATTTTATTTTAGGTTAGTACTTGATAACATATTTTTTTTTGTAGTATATGTAATTTTTTTTGATTTTTTTTTTTGAATCGGTGAGAATTAGGAGGCGGAAAGCCTAGGGCATCCTTACGGATGAGAGCTATAAGCTCGTGGTGGTTTCAAAGTGTTTCCCATAAGTGATTATGACCCAGACTCGCAATTTTATCGGCCACAGTATTGCAAATTGTTTCCCACAAGCTCGTGGTATTTTTTTATGATATGAAAGTAAGGTTTTGTCACTCTATTTGTATGGAGGATAGAAACACCACACACACTTTTTGGAATTGGATCGAGATATAATAAGTAACAGTACTATTTTTAAAATTAAGATGTAATTTAATGGCCAGAAACGTGTGTGATTTAGCAAAGATTTTGGAGTTGGATGGTGTTTTTATTTTTACTTTTAACAATAATGTGATTCTTACTGGGATATATTATTATATTGTAAAAATAATTCAATTCAAGGCCGTTGATTATGTCGGATTTGTTGTTGTTGTTCATCGTCTTTTTAGCGTTACAAAATTTTAGCCAAAATCATTTAATTGAAAAAAAGTTAGGATGCGATTTGTAATAGGGCTGATACTTTGTACTTATTGAATCGAAGAACCGACATCACTGCGATAACTGGGCTGCAACTGTGGGATGCGAGAGCAGAAAGTATGATGATGTATAGAGTTTAGAATGTGTAGCATTGGAGGCGGTTCCATATCTAAGTGACGTTGTGGTTCATCGACAAACTCTGCAACCGCGTCACTAAGCTGTTTGAAATATGAATATCGCGCAACACACCCTCCCTTAGATATATGAGTTATTCTTCTTAAAACAAAAAGAATAATTTTAGTGCAATGACAACAAAATATTTAAATAATAACTTCTAAAAGTGTAAGTGCATAATAGAAATCTAAAGCAGTGGATGCTATCGATGGTCGTTTGACAATTGTTGGATAGAGTCCCTTGGCAAATATGGATGACTAACTCGTAAATACCATGATAGATAATCATCATTCGCTGACGAAGGGTCAACAACGTACTCCCCCATCGGGTGCAATGAAAGTTGCAGTTGTTGCCCCCACGATCATGATCGTTATTGAATTTCAGTATATAGTTATAACTTCTGCCAAGGGATCATTTCTAACCACTTTATATCGGTTGATGACAGGACTATGGATGCTTTGGCAGTAGCAAACTTGGTGATAACATCGCTCCGGCTAGTAGGGCTCTTGGATGTCCAGACATGTGAGCAAGCTCTTGTACTTAGAGAGTGAGAGGTCATCATCAACGAATTTGAGTCTCGAGTGATATGGCATCCACACAACCTATAAAAAAAGTTAGTAGATGAGCTCATACTGTTTTAACACATGATACAAGTCTAGTGAGTTGTGTATTACTTTCAGCTCTGCAATATCCCTATGTCTGGGCTGAGTATCGGGATGGTACTCCTCTCCTCGAGGTTAATTGATGTCTCTAGGCAAATAACTCCTAAACAGGGGTAAATATCTTAAAATATAGTTCTACAAAATGAATGAGCAATTTAGATACAATAATAAGTGTTGAAGGAATTGAAAAAATGTACAAGTTACCGATACTCACAATAAGATGTATAAGTCACCATCAATTTGCCAAGCTCTAGAGCAAAATGCCATACCGATTTACTTGTATAGATAGGCCAATGTTCCATGTATCCATGAGATATGACCCATCAAAGCATAATTGAGAAGTACATCCATCAGCTTATATGACATAGTATGGTGACCATGGTCAGACTTTTCAATAAATAGTGTGTTACCCAATAACAAAAGAAAAAACCCTAAAGCAACCACTTCTGAATGTTCCATTTATCGCATGCCGTCAAGTAGGTGCATAAAATGTGAGAGGTTTATGCCGCTTGAATTAAGTAACAACTTTGGATTAAATGATTTGGTGTAGTCGACGACGGCTCTTGTTGGCTCGCAATACCTTTAGGCCCTATTTGGTTTGATTCTTTGGGAATAAGGAATGGGAATCAGGAATGAATGATTTGTTAACTTCAACCTTATCATGATTAATATTAGGATCTTCGATCATGCATTTAATTACGAATACATACCAGTAGACATCGTGATTGAGAAGACGAGGATGATGGGATCCAATCCAATAATCACAATACACCAAGCAATGGAAATCGCCTTCTCTCTCTTAGCCTCTTAACCCTAATATTTTGTGAGTTATGAAATACGTAATATTGACCTAATGATGAATCTTGGGTCACTTATATAGGCAGAGAGAGGGGCCAAAATCCTCTAAAGATATATTTCAACCTATCATCAAAGATGTTCAATAATAAATATATCTTTACTTTTATAGAAAATCATATCTTTTATATTCATCCTTATCTTATCAAATCAACATGTTCCACAAATAAACCTAATGTGATATGGACCACATAATGAGATCTTATTAATATCTTACATGATTCCAGTATTCTGTTTGGCAGAGAAAATTCAAGAATCGATTTCAGTCCCAAGAATGGCTCATTCCAAGGTTGCATGCTAATTTGATTCAAGCCGAAATTGGCAGGTATCATCCATTCCAAGAATTATTATTACTCATCTTGAATCCAAAAACTCTAGAACCTTAAATTATAATTTCTAAAAGTCATAAACCCTTAAAATCATAATTAAGAACGTTAAATCTTAAGAAATACCATAATTATTATGAATGGTTCATTCCGACAACATACCAAACAACATGTCTCTGGATTGGTTCATTCCAATTCCTGATTCCATTTCAATTCTTGATTTCAATCCGATTCTGACAGTGTTACCAAACGGGGCCTTAATTATCAATAAGTAAAAAAAAAAACTTAATGATCAGTCTCTAATTAACAAAGGCTACAACTTAAAACTAAAATGTTAAAAAAAATCATAAACCCTTGATTATCCATTAGTAAAAAATATATTAATTAAATTTAAATACTTTTTTTGTAATTTAACATTTTTTCTAGTTACAATGAGCTCGTTATTCCGAACACTCAAACAAATTAACTTAGATCTAGCCCCAACTATATATACAGTTCAAATACAATTCTAATTTCAGATTCAGCTCCAGTTTCAACTTCAGCTAATATCACCAAATTAAAGCCTTAATATATTCATACACTAATTAAACCCTAATCCAAGAATACTCAGAAGTAAAAGCCCTAACATTACAGATATGGCATAAAGATCATAAATTCTTGTTTCATAAATTTGATTGGTATCGGGTACTTGTTGGCGGATGTGATCGATGCATTCGAATCAACCAAATTTTCAAAGTTGATTGACCTTCATATATGGAGCATTGAGATTAGGGATTTGATCGTCCATATCTTCTCCTTTGTGGTTTATAGATGAGAAGATGATCGTTTTTTTCTTTGTTTGGGGTAGGTAAAAAGGGTGGGTAGATTAATAAACAGGTTTAGATTAATTTAAAATGATTGAAGGCCAGTAAATCAATGTTCTCAATAGTTTTTTTAATGAAATACTTATGTGTCTCTTTTAGGTCACTTTAAATACTTATTTATCTCTATCATTATTAAAACTACCAAAGTGTCTAAAGAGGGTCACTTCAAAAACCTATTTTTCTTATTTTTTTGTCAATGTACTTCCCAACTTATTATTATATTATTATAACTATATACTAAAGCGGAGGTTAAAAATAATAATTAACGCGAGATGTGTCAGCCTACGTTGAAACATATCACCCATCTTTATTAACATAATTTTGTTTGTTTAAATTTGGTTGTACACCCCACATGTATATAAAATATGAAAAAATATATCAATTTTTTACCTATAAAGTTTTCTTAAAAATTTTAATATATACCAAATCAAAGATTAAAATAATAATGTAAAACAACATATGTTAATTGTAAGTTAAACCACAACATTATTTTTTAAATCAATCTACTTGGTTAAAATTTAATTTATTTAATTTTTACTGGTTAAAATTTTATTATAGACCCACATATGAACAAGATTATTTATATTCATATAAATTAGATTTTAGTTTTTTCCCCAAAATAACTATAAAATAAACCTCATATGAAACAAAAAAAAATGAAATTGTAAATCTATTTGTTTTTTGGCAAAATTTATATGAAATCTAAAATAATTCTTTTCCATTTAACTTAAAACCGTACATTTAACACCCGAGAACTAATCTATGTATATATATATATATATAAGTCGTAAGGTTTAGAGGCACCACATTGCGCCAAGTAAGATTTTTCCACGTGACATCCTTATATTTTGTCACCTAAAATTTTGTCACGTATCGATCTATCGCTGTTCCATGTCACATATTATCTAATTTTTTATTAAGTCACATCATATCCATTATATATATCCATGTCATAAATATTTGTCCACATAAGATTTTTCTTCCTAACAAATAGGTAAATAAAAAGATTGTTTTTCTTCCAATTATGTAAATTAAGAGAGTTTTTCTACTAAATAGATAAATATAGAGATTTTTTGTCTACCAAATAGGTAAATGTAGAGATTATTTATAAAGTATTTTACTTTTTTTTTTATATTTATACAAATATTATTTGCAACATATTAATTAAGATACTACTTAATTAAGAAAATAAAGTATATACGTATCTCAAAAGATATTATTATCAAATCGTCATAATATTTCATTTCTTAATTATAATATTAGTCTTTCTACAATATCTTAATTAAAGATTTATAGTTGAATTGTATGTTTCTTTTAAATGAATACAAATTTTATAAAAATTTATATTTTTCACCACTTAAGCATGATGGATTAGAAATGTAGAATCTATTACTATATACTAAAGCGGAAGCAAATTCTGCCACCATATTGCGCCACATCACCCTTTTTTTTAAAAATCTATCTTATTGAATCTTGATTTTATCATAATCTTATAGATACTTAATTAAAATAGTAGTTGTATATTAGAGTTTGTGTTGTTTAATTAATAATCCTATCCAAATATATAAATCTATATCTTATCATTATACACATTTAATTAATATATAGATCTATCATAAACCTTTTATTTTAAAAAGTACTATATTTTTCACTCAAATAACATACTATGATTATTTATTACCACATCATTATCACAATTACAAATGCCAAAAGACAATTACCCGTACCCTGTATATTAGTCAAATGCCCAAAGTATAGTAGGTACCCTATCATTATACGGATCATACTGTGATTATCTTATCATACTATGATTATTTATACGGGTTATAATAGATAATATTATTACATAAGTGGTACAGGTTATATATTAGGGTACGGGGATGATTTAAAAAAATATCATAATTAATAATTTTATCCAAATATATAAATTTCTATCTTATCATTATACACATTTATTAATACATAGATCTATCATAAACCTTTTATTTAAAAAAATATTTTTTCCGTCATAATCTATAAATCATAATCATGATGTTTTACCCATTTAACTAAATATCATATTAAATTTAAATGATTTTTCGTAATTTTATTATGTTATTTTTTAAATCATCAATGGTAGCAAATTCTACCATTATATTTAAGACAAGTATTCATTCTATTAAAATAATATATTAAATACATTTTTAGTATCATATCATATTAAAATATCAATAAAAAAGTAGATGTTATGCTTACCATATATATCAATAATATTGCAAATTGATTACACTTTAGAAAAAAAAGATAGATTTCTTAACTAAGATAATAATTTGTTAACATTTTGATTACATATTTATATATTTATTATTTAATTACTTTTTCAAAAAACAATAACATATATACGAGATAGTTTTGTTTTCTATTTAACTTATTAAATTTTATCTATATCTTTAATATTATAATATATTAATCCGATCTTTTATTTAAACTTATCGGTTTTATAATATTATTTAGTTTACGTAATTTAATTTAAATGCCAAAAGATTTGTATCAGTTCTTAATAAAATGTGATAATGCATCTTATCTTATCTCATTCTTCCTTAATTATGTTAATATATGTTTATGTATGTATTAAAAAGTAAATATATAAATAAAATTTATTTATATATGATGATATACAAGAACTATGTCATGTTATAATTCAAAAAATAAGCAACGTTTTAATACAAAGGATTTATATGATAATATTTGTAATTGTGATAGTAAATTCATACACAATAAAAAAAATAACATCCCCGTACAAGGTACGGGTCATCTGCTAGTACTATACTAAAAAAATAGAATCATGACTATATCTAAACTTAGAATATATATTAAACTTATTAAAATCATGACTATATCGGATAGCCTCGGCCTCTGCCACTTCAACCGAGGAGCCTTGGTGGATTCTACGGGACCCTGCCAGCAACACTTGGCCAGTAGAAAGCCTTCCAACAATCCCGACCCCGCACTCAGTATCATTAACAGCTGCATCACAATTGATCTTTTTCACACTCGTCTGAGTCGATGGAAGTTTCATTGCTTGGTTAGCAGTCACATACTCCTCCTGGCTCTTAAGGCTGGTTTGTATTATGTCCAGAGGATCAAAGCAGAATTGGTTTCGTGCACGCCAAATACCATTGAGAATTATAGCCCACTGTCCGACAGCCCTTTCGTCACAGCTCATAAGCACCTTTGAGACCCACTCAACAAAGCTATTACATCCATCAGCAAGACCATCACATTCCCATATTTTCTGAGGCAAAATACATCCATGAAGGGCATGCATTACATGTTCAACCAGCCCACATCTAGCACAGATAGCATCAGTCACCACCTTACGACGCATCAGCAATTAGAGTTAATGATTCAAGTCAGCAATTAGAGTTGAGTGAACTCAAGATGAACTTATGTTATATTGGTGCGCTGTCTACTTGTGTAAGTGATTGGAAAATCACATCAGCAAGTTCAGGACCTTCAGGTTGCATCAAAAGAATTTAAGGGCACGCTAAACCATGTATATATCATCTCATGTAATATTCACTCTTCTTGAAGCATATGAAATTAAGAACAACAAATTAAGGATGCGTTTCCCACAAACAATACCAACATCAAAAGAAAAACGTAGAGTAAGAAGTGGATTTATTTCTTTCTTCAAATCATCACGAATTAAACCAAAAATCTTCTCCACACAAGCTGTTAGTTGCTGCTTGAACAGAATCGCTGGATATCTTGCTTCGACATGAGATATTCCATCTTCAAAACCAATAGTTTTCAGCGGACTTCTAAGAGCCTAAATTTTCGAAAGCAAACACCACAGGCCACTGAGATTCCCATTTGAGAGTTTAATGGAATGACAAGACAAATACTATCACAATCATTGTGCACTTACTGAATGACCTCTTCCGGCAAAACCAGTGGATCCTACACAACGGTTTGAAGCTGCACTTGTGAAACCATTTGAGCGCAAATTCCTTTGCAGCAGGGAAACAAGTGCTGATGTATTTGACAGCCAATATGGCAAGACGTTTTTATCATCCCCCACCTACCATAATATACAAAATGCATCAGCAGAAGATGCAGAGGTCACATGTAGCAGAATGCACAACTGTCTAGAAAGAACAAAAATCATGATTTATTGTAATCCCATGGCATCCATTTTACATGAGATTGAAAAGAATAACTGTTATAAGTTTATCCTTCATTGCTACTCTTTCACATTAAGAAGATATAAAAACTTGTTTAAAGGTTAGATTTAAGATCCCTATGAATCTTCTTAGAAGAGAGCACGCGCAACCTGGACACTGATTTGAATAACCAATATTCCTGCTGTAAAGATAGAGATATTGAGTGCAACTTGCATAGAAGCATACAAATATTGAAATTCTTGTACGTATTATTCACCTTAACAGCATCATTAATGAGCTCAATAATGTAATCAAAGATTGTCGTCCTTTCTGATTCAAAGGCATGCCAATGAAGGAGACACTTGTAGATTATACATGCAGCAACTGGTTTACCATCTTGAAATCCCAAGTTGTCTTTGATACATCTTGATAGACAATCATTGTTATCCTACATGGCAAGCATAGACAGCAATCAGTAAGAAAGGTGAAAGCTACAAATAACTTCATGAAGCTTATAGTTGCAGAAGTTCTTATAATCAACGTCACGTCCCTAATTGACTAGCAAGAACAAACACTGAAGAAGCTTTCCGTTCAACTAATTTTCAACCTGTTGCCTTTCAATAGTCAACTTTGACCGTGACTCTGATAATCCATGTGGAAAGGGGATTGATTTTGTAGGTGTTGGAGTCTCCTGCCAAAAAAAGCACAAAATCAGATATTTTCAACATAGTATGCTTTCAGCAAACAGAAAGAGAAGAATCATGTCTTACAAATAATTTCCGTTCCATGTATGGGAAAGATGCAACGCTGGAATACATCTAATACACGAAATTTCATAGTCAGCTTAGATCAAAGAAAATCTCTCAAATGGCACAACAGTGATAGACAAATAAACACTAGACAATCAGAAAAAACAAAATATTTAATCACATGTTAATGATTTTACTTAAAATATTTAGTTCAAACCAAAATCATTAATAAAGAAAAATGAGCAATACAATTTATAAAATCCATGTAAATTAAAAACATCTGAAGTGTTCTAATGGAGTGAAACAAGAAGAAAAAATGCGAAGCCAAACAAGTTCCATGACCATGCAGCGTTATCACAAACAATATATTTCCCAATAAAAATATTAGCATGCCACTTGTGGAGGAGTCTAAGTCAAAGATAAGAAAAATGTATCTACAACAAGCCATGAACAATTTGCTAAAACCAGCAACTATGACCCACAAGTTCAGACAAGTGCAGCAATCTTAAAAGATTATAGGCGTTTCTATCCCATTAAGCAAAGTGAAAGCAACCAGTCTTCCATGTTTAGCAAGAAACATGAAATTCACATGCAAGAGGTCAGTAAGAGAAAGCAATTGCCACACTAGCATTGGGCTCAGAGAATCATAGAAAGGAAAAAAGATCTGATTACGATGGTGTATATCTAACAAATGAAGGCTTCTTGGGAATAAAATATCCATGTTCAGAGCATTCACATCATGGATTGCTAAGCATAAAAAGAGCAGGGAAGTCAAAAAGAGCAGGGAAGTGCAACCAGATTTTGAATATGCCATATATAATAACATTATCGTATATTTGGCAGCACAATTACAGATATGTGAAGGTGTAAACACACTGCACATACATAACAATAGGAAGGAAAAAAAGCCATGGAAACTTACATCAGAAAACGGCTTCATAAAACTAGGACGAACACTTGTAGGAGTCATACTTAGTTCCTTCTGCCGTAAGACATGATTCTCATTCTCAAGTGCTGATGCCTTCTCTTCCAGGCTGGAAGCAAAAGAGCATATCACAGAGAATAAAACACAATCCAAGTACGAAGACATTACAATATAAATGTAAAGTCGTGGAGTTGAAGAGAAGATCACGAGTCACATTCAGGGGCTAAAAAGGGTTAAAAATTAAGCTATGAACAAAAATCTAAAGTGGGCAAGGAGGATTTCATGAATGATCTATTAAATAATAAATAGCAAAGCCCACCCACTATATAGCTTCAGATAACCAAATGCCAGATAAACTAATATGTCTAATTAGTCTAGCATTAAGAAGCACCACAACAAGGAAGCATGATGGTTTTCAACAAGTCACTAACACAGATTTGAGTGCAGGTAGTATTTGACTAATGGAAGTTCATGAATTTGTGACTTTAAGTAATAAAATGCATTCCATTTTCAGCCTATATCTACAATGTGACTCTAGATTGCAATTACTATTCCTAATACAACAATTCTATGACTTGACTCTGGATTACAATTAATACTACTAGTACAACTTACCTTAAAAGGCTCTGTTGCAGCTGTTCATACTTCTCTTCAAATTCACTCAGCTTCTGGATGGCACCATTACGATCTTGATTAGCCTTCAACAGTTCCGCTTCAAGGGATGCATTCTTCTTTTCCAAGTCATTCAAAGACCTCTGTGTGACAATGAATTTAAGAGTTCATAAGAAATCATATTGGCAGTTTGGCATGACTATAGCGAATTTTAAACAAGCCTCTGGTGAAGCCATAAGAAAACAGCACCACCAAGGACATAAATGAAATAGGGAAAAAAAAAAAACAAAGGATAGGTATCCTCGATCAGCATTTAGCAATATCATATCAATTCATCTCCCCTTAAATCTATCTCCAAAATAATAGCCACAGCCTGTATGAATTTGTAGAAACACACCAGTTCAATGATACATTTAATAGAATTATGGTAAAACTTACACAACCTGGCTTATTTCAGTCATAATTGTACAAACATTATCAACCACTAACCTTCAAAACAGAATTTTCCTTCTTCAGATCTTCTGCTTCAGGAGAAACTCTCTCTAAACTAGCTTTTTCCTTCACTGACAGTTCTAACTTACTTTGCAGGACTGTGTTCCTTTTGTTGAGGCTAATAATCTCAGATTTAGCCACATCTAATTCAGTACTCGATGTTTCAACCATCCTCTTAAATCTGGTTATTTCTGCCAATTTAGCCTCCTCATTGGACATCTGCAGTTCAGAGCAACAGATATTAAGCATACAAAAACGGAGTCTTTGTCTATTGGCAAATTGATTACACGTTCATCAGAAACTCGCATGCAAAAACAGTGAGCATACTATATCAGAAAGATTAAAGGTGAACATTTAAAATGTATGTGGCAAACTGAACTGTGGGTAGGAGGGAGAGTAGATGAATAAGGTTCCTTTAAAAATAATCTATTTCCAAAAGTACACATCATTTTTCATAAAACTTCTGCACAACAAAACTCAAGGTTACTCGTTTATCCACCATGCTCATGGAAAAAATGAACCATGCATCTCAAACGAATGGGTACTTCAACATAACCATCAAAAGTTTCACATATAGAAATAGAAGAAATACAGGGGAATTACTAGACATTTCCATTCACAGCTATAGATCCAATAAGATTTTTCTAACATATATAGAACTCCTCCCTAAATCAAAAAGCATCCCCTCTTATTATGCTTCAAGAACAAACACCTATTTGAAATCCCCAAAATCCCCTTAGCAGAACTGATGCAATGTCTGAAAGAGATAATCAACCTAAGAGCATTTCTCATGAATCAAATTAATTTCATTCTTCTTCCTCACGAGAAGGGGGAAGTCAATAGTTTACAATAGGAAGATGATCTTTCTAAGAAACATATAAGAGGCAAGTTCACGTACAATCTCTAATCGATAGAGCGAATTTGTTTTTTTTAAAGTTGTGCAATATAATCTGTTGTTTATGAAATTAACAAAACAGTCACCACAAAAGGAAAACACCCAGAAAAGTAACGACTTTTTACTCATTTAGACCCAATTAAGAGATAATGCAAATAAGAATGGAATCATTTATGCTCTTTACATATCTTATCTCACCATAGCAGCAGAGCCCATATCACATCTTTAAGTTCTAACACTGTCATTCTCGTTATCAGTTATCTATCTGTTTGTTATCTAATAAAAATTAAATAAACACAACCAATACCCGTGAACTTCTTTCCAAATGCAACCGCAACGTAAGATCATCAAGCTGCTTTTCAAGTTTACTCTTAGCCAAGCGTAATGCACCAGTTTCATTAGCCTCCTGAGAATAAATATACATAGTATGTTATGCAACATGAGAACATCACTCTAAAGACTTAAAATATGTGAACATGCTAGAAGCCTCAATGAAAACTTCTTGCAAAAATTAACCACTTCAAACGGTATTTAATACAGTTCATAGTAGACAGATTCTCTGAAAGTAGTAAAAATCATGACTCTTCTAACAGCCAAACTTAACACCTTACAAAACTTAGCACCATAATCAACAGTTGTGCCTTACATGTTTTAGTCTCCGTAGCTCTCTTCTCGCCATTCTTTGCCGCCAAAGACCTTGTATTGAAATAATTGACTTCTGGTGCTGACGGAAAGCAATGCGAAACTGTCTCATCCTCCATTGAGCCTGGCAAGAAAAATGTTGCAGTTTAAGGATTGCAGGCTTGCAGCATAAAAATGCAATTAACACGAAAGATCAACACAACAAGTTTTAATAAAATATAGGTAAGCACCATCTATATCATTTAGAATAATTTGTGTACAAAAATTAAAACAAATTTATTGCTCGTGTAACCCCACCTGAATTACAGCAGCAGCTCTGTGTTCCTTGCCACATGAAAATCTTCTTCGGCACATGTAACCACGTATTGTGGACTGTACTAGAGTAGCAGCTGAATATAGACGGAGATAAGCACTTCTGCAGATCCATCTACGTGCATACTTCTGCACTATGATAGCAGCTGCAACCTCTCGTTTCTCAGCATATGCTTTCCTAGCAAGGCTCCCTGCACATATGTAAGCAATAAGTAACTTGTCCATGACAACAATTATTCAGACCTGATGCATGACAATAACTTGAGAAAACGTGAAAAAGGTAAGAGAATGAGAGCATATCAAATAAACAGTTCACAATATGAAAATGTGAAAACAAAATTAAAAGCATATCAAATGCTAAAAGTTTGAAGGTTTAAGCACATCCAGGCAAAGGAAATCTGTAGAAAAGTAGCCCAACAAATAGCATGAAGGATTCAATTACTGCATGATATTAAAAAACTCGAACTTTTCAAAGGTGAAGCTGACATTGACACAAATTTGACAATACCTCTAACAACAAAACATTAACTCAATGTATCCAGCATGAGCAGGGTTTGGGGGTCAAGTTGTACACACCCTTATCCCGAGCAAGTCAGGAGGATGGTTTCTAATTTGACAACATTGGTTGTAATTTAGGCCTATCACTTAGGGAACTGACCCTGCAATCAAAATTTGGTCATTGAAAGCCTTAAAATTGCGATGCATCACTACTTATATATCAACAAAGAAGGTAGAGTTCGTTTACATTGTGTTTTCAGTGATCCTCATATAACTCATCCAAGGTCAAACACATTACATCAACCAGCTTTTTGGACCATATCCCATGCATAAAGCACCAAACAAATAGGTCTTTGACATAAACCAAGCACTCAGCACTGATAAATAAATCTGCTATTTCAACCAAATGCTGAAATGCCAGAAAAAGGCACTACAGCACTGATAAATAAAAGGCACTACAGTAACAAACATTGCTTGGCAAAAGCACAATAGTGTTCAAGTAGCATGTGGGAGAAGAAAACCTCGGGAGTATGCTTGGAGTATCAAAGCTGCTGCTCGCATCGAGATAAACTGTTTTTGTGCTATATATGTTCGCAATCGACCCTGTATGTGTTTTGCAGCACAATCCAACACCTCAGCTCTTCGTGAATCCAGTACACCAATCTGACCGGATCGAAGGAAGACTTTTGTCTTTCCCAGCTACAGAAAAGGAAAAGATAAGATACGCTCAGTTGAATGTCCGCATTAACAGCATATCCAAAAGTAGAATATCATCTATTGCCATTTATAAAAAGTAGAATCTGCACGCCAAAGTAGACATAACAAGATGCAACCAGCGACAGACAATAGGCTCCAAGACTTGCACATCTTTCATATTGGGGGAAAATAAAATATTTGCAGCATCCAATTCATTTATATGCAGATAATCTCAAAATAGGAAATATTCTTCTTATCATTTCTAGGCATCTGAAAGAAATAATATGTATCAAATTGCCAATTGGATGACCATAGAAATTCAACAAAATAGCAGACGGATTCCCTTTCACTTGCAGTTTGTCAAAAAGAGATGTCAACATTTACATGTCCTGTATTATGTAGTTCATTCAAAAAATACAACAATGTCAATGACAAATACATAGAAATTATATATCTAAAACAGCTAAGCAGTTCTCCACAGCAAATCTGACATATCTCATAGTTTGTATATAGAAGGCATTATTTGAGACTGAAATGATCAAATGGATATCACAATCCACTTACAGGGCATACCCTACTCTTTTAAATGCATTTAAATCTTCACTTGTCTTTTATTCTGCTACACATTAGCATCGCGAAAGAAATAACCATATGATACAAACCACTCAAGGAGAATCTCGCTTGAGAAAACACTAGGCACAATAATCTCGTAATTAGGCAAAGAGTCTGAATACCTTTCAATATTTTGATATTTTTCGAGGGGCTTACTGACCAAACATTTAGGCTGCTCCCATTACCCACTTGACAGCACGAACCCTTGGAAAAGAATTTCTCCTCCAGATACGTCTCCATAATTGGTTTGGGCGGATGTCTGCACCTGAAGCCCCGGCATTCCGACTTGCCAACTGATTCTCAAACAGAGCATGGTATGCTGACCTGACAGTAAAATTTGAGTGGAACCAAACAAGCTGATCCTGTATTCGATGATCAACTAAATGTTGAGCCAGAACTAAATCAACATCACAGGCCGGCCGGTAATAGAGATTTAACTTTGGTCTCATCCCAGCAGCCCCTATTCCAATCAATTAAGTCAATCACTTTTAAGTCCTGATCAGCACCCACAAAGCTTCCTGTCACACGAAAGGAATTTGGGCGTGGAAGCCATCTATCAGACCAAACATTTAGGCTGCTCCCATTACCCACTTGACAGTACAGCCCAAGCTCTACAACTTTCCGGGCCTCAACGATACTACGCCACGTATAACTTGGCTTAAACCCCAAAGGGGCCTCCAGGAAAGATGAGTTCGGATAGTACCTGGCCTTGTACAACTTTGATAGGAGAGAATCCGGATTTTGAATCACCCGCCAACCTTGTTTTGCAAGCAAGGCTTGGTTAAAGAGCTCCAAATCACGAAAACCCAGACCTCCCTTATCCTTTGAGCGGCACATTCGAAATAAAGAAAGAAAAGTTGCCAGATTCGCAACGGCCTAAACCAAACGGTCAAAAAATATAAACGTGGAATTTAAAAAACAAGCGATATTAACGCTTTCCTCACCAAGTAGCCGTTACAGCTGCTAATTTGAATCATCCGTTCCTTACTCTCCCAAACCTACACAGAGCACTTATTGCTGCTTCCTCTGATAAAGATATTCTGCATTAATTTCTAACACAATCTCTTCTCGTAATCTTCTAAGCTCTCTTATCGGTTTATAGATCATCCATTTTATGGCAATTGATTCATCGAACAGATCTCCATCTCCCATCCCCTTCCGACAAAGCCCTAACCCTAATTTCGCCAATTCGAAAAATTCCATGGAAAAGAGAGGAGATGGTGGCCTCAGAACAAGTGCTAACGGAAGCCCCTTCCCGAAGCCTTCTGTAGCTGCACACCCGAGCGCTTGGTGCTCCAATTCCAAGACCACCCCTGCAAACAGCCCTTCAGGTCGATTTCAGTCTTTGATTTCTTCTTCTTTCATACCGATTTGTATACTGTATAGTGTGCGTGCCTTTTAATTCGATTTTTTCTGTCTGAATTGGTGGTAGAATCTGAAAAGAGGATTCTTGATTTAACCCTAGCTCCCGAATCTTGATTCTGATGGGTAAAGTTCGTTTCTTGTTTCAGAGTTTAGAAGAAGAAACTCCTTCTCCAAAGTGAGCACGCCAGTGGGACTCACACGAGATGTCAACGAGCACAAGGAGAACAAGAAACCGAATCCCAATTTGAAGCCAATGAAAGCAACCAAGAACTTCATGTCACCCACCATTTCAGCTGTCTCAAAAGCCAACCCCTCCCCTAGGAAGAAAACCTTAGCTGAGAGGAACGAAGCTGTTCGAACTTCGGCCTCGCTCTCCGATGGCAAATTCATCTTCTTTGCATCTGCTGGAGACGACGATCTGAAGAGCGAGACTGAAAGCTGTGACTTCCAAAAGGAGGAATTTCACAAGAAAGAGGAGGCGACCAATGTTTCCACTTGTGAAGCTAAGAAGAAGGTTACGTTTGATGATGATGTTGTAGTGCTCAGCCCTGAGGTAACTTGTGGTTATGATGTTGATGAGCCTTCTGAATCGTTTGATGTTTCTGAGATGATCAAACCAAGTGATTTTGAGCAAAATGAGGAAAAAGAGACTAGTTTTGTTTCTTCAGGCTTCTCTCCCATTGCTCCTCTTGATGCTGACCCTTGTGTTCTCCCACCATGTGATCCCAAAATTGATTACCTCTCACCATACGATCCCAAGACTAATTACCTCGTACCAAGACCCCAGTTTCTGAGATACAAACCTGATGAACTTCCCCTTTACATTAAAAACCTCGAGGATACGCTTAGCTCCGAGACATCCTCAGAAAATGATGAGGAAAGCACTGTAGAGGAAGCGGAGTCAGAAGAAGCTCCTGTTCGAGACGAGGAGAAGCCTTCTCAGCCTTCTCCATTGGCAAAGCCTGGGTCTTCTGATGAATCCATTCTAGCCCATGAGGATGAGGATGAAGTTTCTGTTGAGAGTGATGAGGAAACTGATGCTGGGAATGAAACTGTGAAGAAACCTGGGTTCTTTAGGAGAGGGAGAATGATCACTTGGCTTCTGTTTGGAGTGGTTGCTGTCTTGGCGGGCATGATTGCTAGCCATGCTCCTCCAGAGAGTGTATTGTCTAAGGTCTATCACTACAATCATGCAGATATTAGTGGGTCACTGCACAGAATGAAGGAATGGTCTACCACGTATCTGCCTTTGATGATTTCCAGTTTCAGGGAAACTGATGATGAGTTCACTCCCTCGGAAACTGATGATGAGTTCACTCCCTTGGAGTTTCTCAATTTCTCAGCTTTGGTCTGTAGTCCTGATGATCGTTTTGTTGATCGTGGTGGGAAAGTTGAAATTCTCAAGACGATGGATTCAGACTTTGAAGAGATGACTCTCGGCATATCACCTGACCAGCAAGTCCAGTACTTTGAACAAACTGAGCAGATAGGGCTGGGTTACTCAGGACAGTCAGAAGAAGCTGAAATTTCCAAGCCAGAAGAAGCTGAACAAATTGAGCAGGTGGGGCTGGGTTACTCAGGACAGTCAGAAGAAGCTGAACAAATTGAGCAGGTGGAGCTGGGCTACTCAGGACAGTCAGAAGAAGTTCAAATTCCCAAGTCAGATGACAATGAGCCTGAACTGGTGCCAGTTGCAGCGTCCCACCAGCATCAAATCCATTTCACTGAGCACACAAAGAATGGGATTGAAGTTGGTTTGGAACCAGATCTAGTTGCTGTTGAATTTGGTGAAGTCGAGGTTCCAAGCCAGGGTGCAGTTATCATACTTGTAGCAACTCTCTGTGCAGCCAGTGCCTTGGGCACTTTCGCCATATTCTGGAAGCGTATGAAAAGAGTTGGAACTAATTCCAGCTCCACCCAGCAAGCTGACGTTCCCAGTCAGATTAAAAAGGAGGCTTCTCTCATTGGAAACCCCTCTCATGGAAGCCGGTTGGAAGCTGAGACTTACAGCCCATCAGAAATGAACTCATATTCCTACTACAGCAAGAGTGACACAGGCTATGAAAGTGAAGCTCAAAGCAAGGAGGAGAGAAAGCAACCGAGGAGAAACTACAAGAGAGAGTCTTTAGCTTCGTCTTCGTCGGAGTTCACAAGGGGAACCGAATCATATGGAAGCTTCACTACTTATAGCGTTATGCCTACAAAACATGTAAGTCCCTCCTTATTCTAATAGTCATTTTTCTCGCTACTGATTATTTTCTTGTTTCTTTACATTGATAAACTTTATAGGGGGTTGCTAAATTTGGTGTTGTATTTTTTGGTTCATGAAGGGAGATGAAGAAATTTTTACTCCAATAAGACGCTCAAGCAGAATCATCAACAAGGCCCAACCACCGATGCCAGCAGCACGGAAGGCCCTGTAATAGCATTAGATGGATCGTAGTGTTACACTTCTTGCACCATCCTCCACTTTAGCCTTAGATGTTTCTTCTGATTTGCAGTCCCTGCAAATTTTTTTCAAAGTTTTTTTTTTCACTTTTGTTGTATTCCTCCACAAACCCAAGCATGGGGACAGTCTAAATTGGGTGTCAATTCGACTGTAATTCGGTATCGTTCTCTATGCTGAACAACAAACATTGGTTTTGTTGTTTGTTTGTGATATTGCTGCCTTTCTTGTCAATTGATCTGCTATCCCTTGATCTGTGCACCATGCTTCTAGCAGTTCTTTTTTCCTCCAAGTTTTTTGGATGTTGCTCCAAGTTTTTTGGATGTTGCTGTAAGTCTTTGATTGCCTTTGATTGCTGCTAGTTAAGGATTGGGTTGATTGGATGCTTGATTGCTGCTAGTTAAGGATTGGGTTGATTGGATGCTTGATACTTCATTCTTATTTCTTGTTACGTTAGGGAGCCACTCAACTCTTGAGCATGCACCTGTTGTATTGCACATTTTTTTTGTTGTATCGCACAATTCTCTGGTTAAGATTTTTGCAACTTTTTCCTTCTCACTATATTTACCTCTATTTGTTAAAACAAAACTGTTCAAAGGTTCAAACCCAAGGTGGGGACTGGGGATTATAGGAGAGATTGACCTAAGATTTTCACATTTTAGTTTACATGTCGGAAAATGTCATCAAGTAGTTTTCAAACAGTAGAAACTTGAATTACTTTCCTAATGTTTCGAAACTTCAAATTTTTTTTGTAGATTCCTCTCCTCTTTCTACCAGGCTGGAGTGAACTTGGCTGTAGTGTTGACGTTGAATCAACTTAGCCTCCGTTTGGCAGGGCAGCAGCAGGTGTTCGCTGGCAGAATTCCACTGCCAAAAACACTCCCTAGTGTTTCCTCTGATACCAAACAGAGCCTTAACCAACCAGCCCAAGGAAGAGAAAAAAAAGCATTTGAGAGAAAGACACTCTTGAAAAGAGGGTATGGATCCAAATAGAGCAATTTTGAGCTCGAGAGATCTCTTGAATAATGTCATTGGGACAAAATTATTATTTAAAAATTAAAACTAGTCAAAAATATGTGAAAAAATAACAACTCTTAAGTCTGGCCAGTGGCCCCTACAATGATAGGCCTGGGCAGTCACCCTTTTAGCCCTCTCTCCATCCTGGCCATGAGTTGAACACTTCATCCAGTAAGGCAGCTAAGCAGTTCCAACGGACTCTACCAATGCCATGTGTTCGATCAGGTCCAAAACTCGGTTGCTACACATAAAGATGGGGTGTGTCAACAAATTTATCAATTGAAGAGTGAATTTCTGATCATCATTGCGTGAGGATGTGTCACAAAATAATGCTCTATTTACCTGTATCCCCATTCATTGTCATACCACGACACAAACTTCATGAAATTGCTGCTCAGAGCAATCCCAGCCTTGGCATCAAATATGCTTGACCTGGTGGGATCAAGATGAGCAGACATTTAGCCCAGCATTATGAGTTACCATAATATCTCCTTCAAGGACTCAAAACACAAGATAATCCATATAATGTAAGTGAATGTGGAGCAAGTAGCAACAGTAAGGGGAATCTGTCCAAACTAGTGTTCATACAAAACTGAGGATTCAAACAACAAGCTGAGGTTTAAAATAGACAGATATATATAAAAATGTATCGTCAGAATTATCCTATTTTGCACCAGTATTCATACAAAATTTTCCATTTGTAGGTAAATTAAAGTTGTGGCTATGCATCCCCCACCCGTAAACCAGGTGGAAACAAAAATTACTCGGGTTACATATTATGCAGACAGATAAAACAAATAGATGAATATGACAGAATAAGGTTCTCTTACCTTGAGTCCCCAACAAAATCATTTGAGACAACATCCTCGTCTGTGTATCCAAGAATTCCCTTCAAGGGCCCCTCAGAAGCATGCCTACCAACAATTATTTGAATGTACAGTAAATATTAGTTGAAATCAAGAAGAGAAGACAAGTGTGACCACTAAGCTTTTAGAAATTTCAAATGATTTTTTCCGTACTTGATTGCTGCTTTCACATCATCATATGATGCACTTTTCTCAAGGCGACAAGTCAAGTCAACAACAGAAACATTTGGTGTAGGGACACGGAAGGCCATTCCAGTAAGCTTTCCATTGAGTTCAGGAAGAACCTTTCCAACAGCCTGGAAATAAAGTCGCAAACCAATGATGACTGGTAGGCATATATCTTATTTCAGATATTTAAAATAAAGTATATATATAAATTTAACTGAGCTGGAAAGAATTAACCAAACCTTAGCAGCACCAGTTGAACTAGGGATAATATTTTGTGCAGCTCCACGACCTCCACGCCAATCCTTCATAGAAGGACCATCAACCGTTTTTTGTGTTGCTGGGTTACATTTAAGAATTACAAGTTAGCTAGTAGGTCGGTAGGTTGACTTTCACCACCATATATACCCCTCTAAAAAATGATACATTGATGAAATTAAAGCTGTAAACAAAAACTAGGTGAAAGAGTGGGAGTAAACCTGTGGTGGCATGCACAGTTGTCATCAGACCTTCAACAATACCAAACTCCTCATGGACCACCTATAGTCATCAAGAGACGTGAAATTAAAACAGCAATACCTTTCAAACAGCATGTACACTTGGATTTCTGTAATATGCGGTTATATACTGTATCATGGGCACCTAAATAATATAATAACCCTGATTGTTGGCAGATGTGAGCTTTTTTTTATCTACCTCTGCCATTTTTATCAGATTAAGTCAGTTGTTGTAAACGTATTGAAAACTGCAGTTGGATCTCAAGGTAACAAGATTGGCTTTGCCAAAGGAGATGATCATTAGACTGACCTTTAGGCTGATCTTAGAGTGATAAATTAAATGTGATATTCCATTTTTCAAACAGCATCAAACCTCTGAACAAATTTTACGATAATAAATATGTATTTACCGTTGAAAAGAGTAAACTTCTCTTAACAAAGATCAACATTAATAAGCACAACAACCATCTTGCATTGCTGACAATATACTGAAGTTTATTCACTCGTGTGCCTAAAAAGTATTTCAGATAGAAATAAAACCTTTGCCAAAGGAGCAAGACAGTTAGTAGTACAGCTTGCATTGGAGACAATGTCCATTGTTGGCTTGTAAACCCTCTCGTTTACTCCGACCACAAACATTGGTGCATCAGCTGATGGAGCTGATATGATAACCTTTTTAGCACCTCCCTGCAGAGCCATGTAAAATTGATAAGTCTGCTATATGACAAGACAGAAACCATGTAATGCCGAAGCCATAAACATATTCACCAACCTTCTTGTGTGCAGCTGCCTTCTCTAAAGTTGTGAAGATCCCAGATGATTCAACAACATAGTCGACACCATAATTGCCCCATGGGATGTCAGCTGGGTCCCTGTATAATAGTATGAGATGCACACTTGAGAAGGCAATAACTAATAACTATAACAAAAGAACCATCTAAACACGACATGTACCAGCCTATTACCTTTTGTTAGTAATTTTTATCTGCTTTCCATCTATTTCAAGGGTTGTATCATCCACAACCTTGATGGTTTCGTTGAAAACCCCATGAGTAGAATCATACTTGAACATATAAGCCTAAAGTAGCCAACCAGAGTACGAACAGATCAAAACCATAATATACATGTTCTCCTGGCAAATTTGTACACAAAAAGTGCAGCAATACTACTTACCATGTACTTGGCATCAATAAAAGGATCATTGACTGCCACCACCTCCACATCATCCCTGGACATCGCTACCCTTAGCACCAACCTTCCAATCCGACCAAAACCTGGCATTGTGCAGAAATTGCACATTGTAGCAATGAGTTAATGAGAATCACTGGTTGTCAGCAGCAAAAATGCCCACCAAAAATACAGATGATAATCGAGAAATAGAAGGGCATGATTTTTTAATTCATTGTACAACTTGGCCTTAAAATACCAGGAAGATACCCAATTGTAAATTAGTTTCAAACACAACTTTTTATTCATTGCATAACTTCCAGCATATCAAAAACAGCTTGTATTTAAATTTGAATTATCATCTAAAAGATAGTTCCTACTTTCCAATTTTCATCGAGTTTCATCAGCTCTTCACCTTCTGTTTGACTATGTAGTCTACATGCACAAAACACAAACCTAAATTGCAAACACCAGATAGCAAGAGCAGATATAACTATTTGACATTGAATGGAGCAGTACCATTGATACCAATCCTTGTCTTGCCTCCACTTCTTGATTCTAAACAAAATCCGACAACAAAGCATATCAGTTATAAATACAGCATATGCCATATAACAGGCCACAGCAATCATGAAAAGACAACGTCACTTGCTTTGATTTGTAGGAGGAGCTTCAGTGGCTGTTGCTTTAATAGGCTGGACACTCCTGCCCCTGCAGTTCCTGTCAATTTACAGACAAACATAACTCAGTTAAGCTCAAGAAAACGACAGGATTAACACTGCCATTTACAATCAGCTTCTATGCATATACATCGCCATACAAAATCAAAACAAAATACAGGAACTGCAGATCCTGTAACATATATAAATATACATATCAATAATAAGCTTCGCCATTAAATTTTGTTAATATCGGACATGTTTGAGCATCAAAAGTGGAGAGTTGACAATTTTGATAGTGACAAGCTTTCACAGACAAAAAAGGAGACTAGAATGACAGAGAGAGATCCTGAACTGTAAGGAGGAGGATGAGGAGGCCGTCGGAAGAGCGGAGCCGAAAACGCTGCTCTGGTCCTTCGAGCTCAGAGCGCGGTTGAAACCAGCGCAAGACACCTGAAATCAAACACCAGAAAAACAACCCTAGCGATCTGAATACACACGCGTAGCCATCACGGAAACCGAATCCATTTAACCAGAAAATCCAGAGAAATCAATCACAAATCCAAAAACGTATACGAATCAGGCAAACCTTGGAAGAAAAGCAAGGACGAGGGAGGTCGGAGCGAGAGACGTTGACCATGGAAGATGCGGAAGCGGCAGATCTGACGAGAGAAGAGAGCGCCATTTTCGGATGTTGTTCCACCGGCCGAAGAGAGGAGAAGCGGTAGCAAGGAAGATGAGAGAGCAGAAACCCTAGAAATGGGGGCTGGAAGGTCGGTAACCTAGAAGAGGAAGCGCTAGGTTGGTGGCCTTGGCCCTTGGGGTTTGGTATTCTATTCGGAAATGGCTGCTCGCTCTTTCTTTCTACTCGACTGAATATATAAAAAAATGGAAACAGAGCAGATGCGCGAAGCAACCTTTTGTTTCTGTGTAGAGACTGTGGCCTGTGGGGTCGCTGAAAGAAGATTTGCTGATTTTGCTTTCCCTGAAAAGGTCAAGAAGGGGAATGTACCAAAATGCCCCTGCAAGTGTGTCTTTGAGCCGTCGGGGAATGTGGGTCCTAGCGGGATCTTTTTGTCCCTCTGTTTTTTTGCGGTGAACTTTTGGACCCACTGCCTCGCGTTTCGCTTTCAGGCCGCTGAAACGTGAAAGAGCATTGGGGGTTGGGGGGTTAGGAGGGGGAGGAACGTGGGTAGGTAATAGTAATACAATCTCATGACGTTTTAGTCACTGAGTACGGGTAATGGTCATTTTTTACAATGATTTTTCTATTATGTGCACACAATAAGCAGTTAATAATGAAAATATTTGGCAAATTATAATTTTTTGGTTTTTTAATCTTTTTTATGGTGGGTTTACTCTTTTCTTTTTAGGGTTTTAGTTTTTTTTTTGTATGGTTATCATGTACCCTTAGGGCACACAATAGAAAAACCGTTTTTACAACTATAATAGTCAAGTTTTTTCGTTAATTTGTGTACTACTATAATCTATACTATATATTAATTCTTATATATAAATAGATTAAAATGGGAATTGAAAAGTTAAGTTAATTAATATGTATTTTTTATAGAAGGAAATTTTAAAGATAGATAATATTGTTTCAAAGATAGATATTAGATGAGTAAGAAAAGGGATAAAATTAAATATTAGATAATTAAAGAAATTTTAAAGATAAATAATATACCTTTAAAGATAGATATTTGATGGGTAAGAAAAAAGATAAAGTTAAAGATTAGATAATTAGGAAAAAAAACATAAAAATTGTTAATAAAGTGGGGTCAGAATTAACGTGGAGGCTCGAAATTCTCCGGCTTTAATATATAGTATAGATTGGTTGAAGTTCATCTACTTGTATACATAGGATTTTTCTAGTATTATTTACAAACGGGCTAAAGACGCTAATAGCCTATTTTCATTAATGAATTCCAATAGTATACCCCTAGACAATAGATTGGACAATAATAACCTATTACATAAAATTGGACAAAATTGCCCTCTAAAACAGATTTACGTAAATTTAGAAACCTCCCTTCTATAGTTTTTACGTAATTCTCAGTCCTGCAATCTTCCTCCTGTCAGCCACCTTCGATCTGTCGGCCACCATCCTCCCGTCGGCCGCCGCCCTACCACTGCCCTCCTGCCGGCCGCCGCCCGCTGCCCTACCGTTACATCCGTACCGCCGCCATAGCCTTGCCTAGATCTACGCATCTACGCCGGCCACCATCCTCCCGCCGGCCACCTTCCTTCCTCCGGCCACCACCCTCCCGCCGACCGCACCAGCCCCCCGTCGGCCACCCCTCCACCTCCTAGGTCGAATTGCATAGACCTGCAATTCACAACTTTAGTATGTTACAGTAATTTTTCTAGGGTTTGTTACATTAAAAATTATGTAGATTAGATTTTATGTAAATGAAAGTTGTTAAGATTCTGTTGCATAATATTTGCTAGGATCTTGTTACATTAAATTTTATGTAGAATAATTTATGTAAGTTAAATTGTTACATTAAATGTATGTAGATAAGATTTATGTAGATTTAGTCTAGTTTATTTAAGTATTACATTAATTTATGTAGAGTAATTTTGTGTATGTGTTACCTTAAAAATTATGTAGATTAGATTTTATGTAAATGAAAGTTGTTAAGATTTTGTTGCATAATATTTGCTAGGATCTTGTTACATTAAATTTTATGTAGAATAAGGTATATATGTCGGTTAAATTGTTACATTAAATGTATGTAGATAAAATTTATGTAGATTTAGTCTAGTTTATTTAAGTATTACATTAATTTATGTAGATTAATTTTGTGTATGTGTTACATTAATTTTATGTAGATTAGATTTTATGTAAATTAAAGTTGTTAAGATTCTATTACATAATATTTGCTAGGATCTTGTTACATTAAATTTTATGTAGGTTAAATTGTTACATTAAATGTATGTAGATAAGATTTATGTAGATTTAGTCTAATTTATTTAAGTATTACATTAATTTAGTATACATTAATTTTTCAACATTTTACCCTTTAGTGTTGGTGGGTCTTGATGATGAAACCGGTAGTCTCAAATGAACAAGAGTCTTGTTCTTCTTCTCCGCATTTGATCCAGTTACCCTCTGCAAAAGCAGAAATATTTTCATTAGCCCAGAACACAGAAACAAGAGTAGAGAGTGAACCGATATAAATAAAATTACCATGGAAATGAGCTTAAGCTTAGAAGGCAGCGTGTCTTCTCATGCATGGAACGGCGGGGCAGTGGTGTTGTGCCGGCCGGTGGTGTTGGCGTGTTGCGTGCCGGTGTTGTTGAATTTGATGATTGGCGGTGATCTGCATTTCTTCTCTCGTCAATCCTGTCTTTTATTAATTCTTTTTCTTATTAACTATGTATTGGGGGTAGTTTTGTATTTAAAGAAAAAAAAGGTATACAATTGGAAACAAGATAGAGTGGGGGTATATCTTTGGAATAAAACTTTGAAAATAGGACTATTTTGGGATTTTTCTCTAAAATCAAATCTATCTATTTTGCACCGGTCACAATCATTCATAATTGCACGTAATTATTATTTTTTCCTTAATTTGAAAGATTGCTAATCATAATTGATAAACTCCATCAATTTATATTAATTGAGAAAGATCGATATATGGAATTGAAACCCGACCATAACTATGTCAATCGTAGTCGTCGTCCTCTAAACAACTCGTCCTCCCATTTAATCCCAGTCGTCCTTGCTTTTGTTGTCGGCAAAGGTCGTGGAGCTTCTCCGGCGTCTTAACTTCCTGTAAACTTATCGAATGATGGTGATGTTTGTTGGTGATTTTAGTGTCATCAGAACTGTTTCCCTAGGGGTACCAGTGACTAGGGAACAGTGGCCATTTAGTGTCGTCAGGATTCATACGACTTTATGAGATGTCACTTTACTTGTTACAAGTTTGGGGGTGTGGAGTACACGCTTGTACAAGTATACTTGAGATCTAAGGGGAGATATTAAGGAGTTACGTTGTTACCCATAGGGTAACAGTGGAACGATGTCTCTACGACAAGAGACCAACTTGATGTTCAGACTTTAGTCTCTAAGATGATTGATAAGTACTGTTACCAGGTGGGTAACAACGACTTTATTGTCTTGGAAGAGACAAAGATGTATCTGACAAATTGTTCGATTCGATGGAACAGTGAACTGTTCCCTCTGGGTCAGTTTGTATAACGGTCATGTAAAACCGACATGAACCGTTTTGTAACTTTCTTATTATGTTAATAATTAATGGTGACGTGGATATTATTGTTTATCCCACGTGTGGCTGTTGGTAACCACCAATAACCACAAGTAACCGCCAGTAACGGTTAGTAACTGCCACCAACGGTTGGTAACTGCCATTAATCATTCCCACAACTGCTTCCTACGTTCTATATAAGAAGAATGGAAGATAGAGTCGTGGTTGGTTACTTGATTTCACTTAAGATCAAATCAATACGAAGTCATACATCTATTCTTACATTTTCTATAGTTTAGTTCTCATCACGAGCCTTGAGAGAACTAGAAGATTTGTCTTATCTCACTTCGGATTTTGCGGATTCCCTAGGCTTATAAGGGGCAAAATTCTGATTTCAGAAAGTGAATACACGATTCAAATCTATCCGAAGACAGGTTTCATTGATCGTTCCCCTTGACTAGGAGGAAGAGGTAACAGTCCACGTTGACTGTTTCCTGTGAGTGTTAACTGTTCCCTACAGGGAGTAACACCAGAACTAACAATCGAAATCAGAATTTTCGGATCAATGACGTCTGTGCGTGAGATGAGTTCAAAGTTCCAAAAGTTGGACAAGTTTGAGGGGATGGACTTCCGCCGTTGGCAGAAGAAGATGCATTTCCTCTTGACCACCCTCAAGGTGGTGTATGTCCTGTCCACGCCGATGCCCGAGTTGAATGATGATGATGCAATCCTTGAAGACGTTAGGAAGAGAAACAAATGGGAGAACGACGACTACATATGTAGAGGCCACATCTTAAATGGTATGTCCGATTCCCTCTTTGATGTGTACCAAAATGTTGAATCCGCGAAAGAACTTTGGGACTCTCTTGAGTCCAAGTACATGGCTGAGGATGCTTCAAGTGTGAAGTTCCTTGTGAGTAATTTTAACAATTACAAGATGGTTGATACCAGACCCGTGATGGAACAATACAATGAGATACTTCGTATCTTGGGGCAATATACTCAACACAAGTTGAATATGGATGAATCCATTTCGGTTTCATGTATTATTGACAAGTTGCCACCATCATGGAAAGATTTCAAACATATGTTGAAACATAAGAAGGAAAACCTTTTCCTTGTTGAACTTGGAAGTCACTTGCGTATCGAGGAAAGCCTTCGTGAGCAAGAGAAAGGGAAAGAGAAGGATACTCCAGGATCTTCTTCCATTAACATGGTAGAAGGTGGTTCTCAGAAGGGGAACAACAAGAACAAAGGCCAGAAGAGGCCACGTAACAACACATACACTGGTCCCAACAAGAAGCGTTCCCCAAAGGGTGACGGTTGTTGGTACTATGGTAAGCCGGGGCACTTCAAAAGAGATTGCAAGGCTGCAAAGGGGAATAATCAAGTTTCAAACCGGTCCACTCAAGGTTCTAAGGAACAAGGGCAGAAATCTCATCAAGGTCAGAAGGGAACGACAACTGTTCCCTGTATGGTTACATTTCCTAGTATGGATTTTGTTTCTATGATTTCTGAGGCCTTCTTTGTGCAGGATGATGAGATAGCATGGTGGGTTGACTCAGGTGCTACCACTCACGTGTGTAGAGACAGATCGATGTTCAAGTCTTTCATTCCCGTGGATGATGGACGTGTACTTCATATGGGTAACGAGTCAACTGTTCCCGTTCAAGGCAAAGGGCAAATAGAGTTGGAGTTCTCATCTGGGCAGACTTTAACTCTTAAGGATGTGTTGTATGTTCCCAGAATAAGGAAAAACTTAGTTTCTGGTAGTATTCTCAATAAATTAGGTTTTCGTTTGGTGTTTGAAGCCGACAAGTTTATATTGTCGAAAAGCGGTGTATTTGTTGGCCGTGGCTATTTATGTAATGGAATGTTTAAATTAAGCATTAATAAAGTTATGAATTCAGTTTACATGACTTGTTCAAATGAATTTTCTCATTTGGGATCAACTGCCGTTACCATGTGTTCGGGATCAACTACTGTTCCCTCAGGAACAGTCTCTTCTTTGTGGCATGCTCGGATAGGACATGTACATTATAAACGCATGCTTGATATGTCTAGAACTGGTTTAATTCCACCATTTGACATGAGTTTAGAAAAATGTAGAACATGCATGCTAAACAAGATCACAAGACAACCGTTCCCTAGTGTTCAGAGGAACAGTGCCATGCTTGAACTGATACATAGTGATTTATGTGATTTTCATGCTACTCCTTCTATTGGAAATAAGAAGTATGTAGTGACATATATCGATGATTATTCTCGTTATTGCTATGTATTTTATTGCATACTAAGGATGAGGCCCTAGAGAAGTTCAAACTTTATAAAACTGAAGTGGAACTTCAAGTGGGAATAGTGATCAAAAGATTGCGCACTGATAGGGGGGTGAATACTTCGACCCTGAATACTTCCAGTCTGTAGGTATTATCCATGAAACTACTGCTCCATACACACCACAACAAAATGGTGTATCGGAGAGAAAGAATAGAGTTCTCAAGGAAATGGTCAATTCCATGCTTTCCTACTCCGGATTGAATGAGGGGTTTTGGGGAGAGGCTATGTTAACGGCCTGTTACCTATTGAATAGGGTTCCTAATAAAAGGAACAAGACGACCCCTTATGAACTTTGGTTCAAAAGGAAACCGAGTTTGAATTATCTTCGGGTTTGGGGATGTCGGGCTGTTGTTAGGCTGACTGATCCCAAGAGAAGAACGTTGGGTGAAAGAGGTGTAGAGTGCATCTTTATTGGATATGCTGAGCATTCCAAGGCATATAGGTTCTATGTAATTGAACCTAACAAGTTTATTTCGGTTCACACCGTTATTGAATCAAGAGATGCAATATTTGATGAAAATCGATTCTCACTGATACCCATATCAAAAGATATGGTACCCAACTCAAGTGAAGATAGTGTAGTGGTTCCTGAACCCAGGGGTAACAGTGGTTCTGAGCTACCAGATGGGAACAACGAACCTGAAATCAGGAGAAGTAGAAGAGTAAGGAAGGGAACTTCCTTTGGTCCTGACTTCCATGTTTACTTGGTTGAAGGATCAAGGGACGAGGTTGGTTCTAATCATTTGTATTGCTACAACATTGAGGATGAACCAAGGACCTTTGACGAGGCTATGAAGTCTCAAGACGTTTCCTTTTGGAAGGAGGCCATAAATGATGAGATGGATTCCATCATGGGGAACAATACATGGATATTGGCTGATCTTCCTCCTGGTTGTAAACCTTTGGGAAGTAAGTGGATCTTCAAGAGGAAGATGAAGGTGGATGGTACCATAGACAAGTTTAAGGCCAGATTGGTTGTCCAAGGCTTTAGACAAAAGTATGGGACCGACTACTTTGATACCTATGCACCTGTGGCACGTATCACCACTATTAGATTATTGATTGCTTTAGCAACTATAAACAATCTAGTGATCCACCAAATGGACGTTAAAACTGCGTTCCTTAATGGGGATCTAGAAGAGGAAGTTTATATGAAACAACCTGAGGGTTTTGTTATGCCGGGCCAAGAGCATAAAGTGTGCAAGTTGATTAAATCCTTGTATGGGCTAAAACAAGCACCTAAGCAATGGCATCGTAAGTTCGATGAGGTTCTGTTGTCTAATGGATTCAAATTGAACCAAGCAGACAAGTGTGTGTATAGCAAATTTGATGACTCAAGGAACGGAGTCATTATTTGCCTATATGTGAATGACATGTTAATCTTTGGAACAGATCAGGAACAAGTGGATCTTGTGAAGGAATTCTTGTCATCACAATTCTCCATGAAGGACATGGGGGAAGCCGATGTTATCTTAGGGATTAAGATAAAAAGGGGGGGGGGGAAATGGAGTTTTATCTTTATCACAATCTCATTACATTGAGAAAGTGTTGGAAAAGTTTAACGGTAACAGTTATACTCCTATGAGTACTCCATATGATCCATCTATGAAACTGTTCCCTAACCAGGGAACAACGATGTTACAGCTTGAGTATTCCAGGATAATTGGATGCTTGATATATGCTATGACTAGTACAAGACCGGATATTGCTTTTGCAGTAGGGAAACTAAGCCGATACACTAGTAATCCTAGTGCATACCATTGGCAGGCTGTTCGTAGGGTACTTAGGTACTTGAAGGGAACAGTGGAGTATGGTCTTACTTATAGTGGATCACCTTCGGTGATAGAAGGATATTCTGATGCAAGTTGGATAACTAATGAAGATGACCATTCATCTACAAGTGGGTGGGTATTTCTTCTTGGGGGAGGTGCAATCTCCTGGGCCTCAAAGAAACAAACTTGCATTTCAAGTTCTACCATGGAATCGGAATTCATTGCCTTGGCTGCTGCTGGAAAAGAGGCAGAATGGTTAAGGAACTTGGTGTATGATGTTCCCTTGTGGGAAAAACCGATTTCACCCATATCAATCCATTGTGATAGCGCTGCAACTTTGGCTAAGGCATATAGTCATGTATACAATGGGAAATCACGTCATTTGGGCGTGAGGCATAGTGCGGTAAGAGAGCTCATTACGCATGGGGTGGTATCAGTGGATTTTGTGAGGTCACAACAAAATTTGGCTGATCACTTGACGAAGGGGTTAGCAAGGGACTTGGTCTCCAAGTCGGCTAAGAGGATGGGATTAAGACCCGTTTAAAGACTCTCTAGCGGTGGGATACCCAATTCCTTCCTGAGTAACATTAGGGACGAATTCAATGTGGAAAGCCCTCTCCTAGAGATTTGAAAGCACATGGTAACAGTCCCCTGGGTACGTGCTTTGTTCCTACAGGTCTAGAGGTTGAAGATTCATTCTTCTTAATAGTTCCTTTGAAAAAGTGCAATGTAGGTGTACGACTAAAGGATCTACCTATGTGGGCGTGGAGTTTCTGGTCGCTCCATGAAGCTTGGGCTGGCTTCACATACGCTCATGAATGGATATGGACTCACTCAAGGACCATTAATGGAGTCAAGTTAGACTATAGAAATGTATAGTAACTTATGTGTGTGTTATCTTCATGCTTCTAAAGAGGTTGATTGGTTCAATCCTTAGGACACCATGATTCTGTGATGTATGAAATGTGTAATTACACTAAGACATAAATTCAATCGTCACGACATTTATGTTTATGCATGAGTTTGAGATGAAGGCTTGCTTATTTTATGAATCAAGGATTACACTAAAATGGGGGAGGATTGTTGGTGATTTTAGTGTCATCAGAACTGTTTCCCTAGGGGTACCAGTGACTAGGGAACAGTGGCCATTTAGTGTCGTCAGGATTCATACGACTTTATGAGATGTCACTTTACTTGTTACAAGTTTGGGGGTGTGGAGTACACGCTTGTACAAGTATACTTGAAATCTAAGGGGAGATATTAAGGAGTTACGTTGTGACCCATAGGGTAACAGTGGAACGATGTCTCTACGACAAGAGACCAACTTGATGTTCAGACTTTAGTCTCTAAGATGATTGATAAGTACTGTTACCAGGTGGGTAACAACGACTTTATTGTCTTGGAAGAGACAAAGATGTATCTGACAGATTGTTCTATTCGATGGAACAGTGAACTGTTCCCTCTAGGTCAGTTTGTATAACGGTCATGTAAAACTGACATGAACCGTTTTGTAACTTCCTTATTATGTTAATAATTAATGGTGATGTGGATATTATTGTCTATCCCACGTGTGGCTGTTGGTAACCACCAATAACCACAAGTAACCGCCAGTAACGGTTAGTAACTGCCACCAACGGTTGGTAACTGCCATTAATCATTCCCACAACTGCTTCCTACGTTCTATATAAGAAGAATGGAAGATAGAGTCGTGGTTGGTTACTTGATTTCACTTAAGATCAAATCAATACGAAGTCATACATCTATTCTTACATTTTCTATAGTTTAGTTCTCATCACGAGCCTTGAGAGAACTAGAAGATTTGTCTTATCTCACTTCGGATTTTGCGGATTCCCTAGGCTTATAAGGGGCAAAATTCTGATTTCGGAAAGTGAATACACGATTCAAATCTATCCGAAGACAGGTTTCATTGATCGTCCCCCTTGACTAGGAGGAAGAGGTAACAGTCCACGCTGACTGTTTCCTGTGAGTGTTAACTGTTCCCTATAGGGAGTAACACCAGAACTAACAATGTTTCTCCTAGTAAAGGATTGTTCACGCGTTCTTCATCCTGCTTGCTAGTGTCGTTGATGGAGAGTATGGAGGCGCGACGCACGATCTCATGGTGGTGGGGGCCCTGGTGAATGCTTTCAGTAAAGGACAATCTCCAAGAAGGCGGCAGAGAAGCCGGAGGTGGATATGGTGGAATACGATGGTGGTGAAAAAGAAGAGATATTAGAAATATTATGCAATTTTTTACTAAATATATTATGTAAATTATATATGTATATGATGTGGATAAATATAGATGACTTGGATCAATAAATATGATGTGGCTTGGTTAATAAATATATAATGTGTGACATGGTTTGACGATATAATGACACGTGTAAAAATCCTAGGTGGTATAACGTGAGAACGACAAGTGGCGTAATCCTAGGTGACACAATGAGGAGGCTTTAATCCTTAGTGCTTTTAAATATATATAATAGATTACAACTATTGTGGCATGTATAATTACATAAAGAAATATGGGTTTGAATACGGTGGTTCGGATCCTCTGTCCCGCACTACATGTCTCATTTTGTGTCCCATATGCATTGATTGGTCTACTTATATTGTGTAATATCCGGTGGGTTTGGCTTTCTTGATCGGCTAGTTAGTAGCTAGTAAAATAAAAAGCAAAAATTAAGATAGTGATAATAATTAAAAAGTTATATCAACCTAGTAAAAAAGTAGCAGCCGTAAGGAGTTAGTAGCCCCGAACAATAAGCCTATACAAATAAAGTATGTTAAAGGATAATTAACCTAAAAGCTATCATGGGATCACGAAAGGCTCGGGAGCCAAATTGTTCTTCTGTGCCGTCACCTCCCTCTTCCTTCGGTGGGCGTCATCGATCGCTTTTCTAACCATTGTCGCTGGTTGATCGTGGACTTCAACGTTGCCGTCGTCGTCGTTGTTTTTGTTGCAAGGGAGGGAGTTCGCCGGTGGAGCGCCTGCTTCGATCTCTTGCATACAACGTCACCTGTGGTCGTCGTGGCAGCCCGGTCGGAGCCGATCCCGTTGTTGCTTCTTCTTGTCTCAAGACCGCTGAGTCCGTGTTTCCTCGTTGGTAAGCCGCCTCACCCGGTTGTTCTTCTACTTTTTCCGATCTTCAAGCAGGGGCAGGTCCGGGTGGTCGAGCAATTGTTTTGGTAGGGTCGATCATGATTGTCGTAGGTTGTTCACTAGGTTGTGGGTAGGTCGATTCCAGGGAAGAAGAAATGGTCGTGGGCGGTGCTAGGGTGGTGGTCAACGAGTGTGTGAGAGTGCGGTTTGTGCATCAAATGCTCGTAATTTTAGCACTAGTTAATTAGTGATGGGTTAAGTTGAATAAAAGGAAGCCTTTGAATTTAAGTAGGTTAGTGGTGGGTTCATAGTAAATGTGTACGTATATTAATACATACTAGTAAGATTGGGATGGATTTGATATTGGAATTTTAATTTTGTGGGAATTGTTGGAAGTTTAAGTATTGTCGTTATCACCTTTCTAGGGAATCTTTGGGTTCGAGCGTAATCTTCTATGGTATCCTGAAATTCTTTATTTCAGGTAAGTCAATTTTCGGCTTGCTCAGTCCTGTTCTAGCCTGTTAGGGTTGCGTGGTAGTTATGGGATTGGTTTTGGGAACTAGTCCCGATCGATCTTTTAAAAAATGTTTTGATATGTGTGCTATGTGTAAATGATTTTGGAAACCTGTTTTTGAAAGTTGTTATCTATATACGCATATTTTCGTCGTTGTTTTCTCTATGTTGGGCAGCGCTCCAATGGAGGCTGATTGTGGATGGTTGTGATGGTATGGACGGTTGGCATGAGGATGGATGGTTTATTGTGGATGGTTGTGATGGGATGGACGGTTGTCGCTTGCAGTGTTGATGCAGAGCTGCGGCATAGGTAGAGTAAGGTATGTGGTGTTGATGCAGTGCCCATACCATAGGTAGAGTCTCTGATTGCGTGTTTTGTGTGGAACTGATTGAGTGACTAACTGGACCTAGGACTGGACTAGAGATATGTGTGCGTTTGCGGACTTGTTTGCTGACCTTAGAAAAACTGTTTTGAAACGTCTTGTAACTGTCATGTGGACTCTAACTTGATAGGGTAGGATCTGACCCTTCGGGGAACTATTTTTCATTCCAGGTAATCAGGATCCCGTGACCGAGCCTCGGCGAAACGGTGGTGCGGAGCAGTAGTGCGCGTGTCATAGTTTGGGGTTGGGTGTTATTATTATTATTGCTAGTTTTTGTTACTCTTTGACTTTGGATTATATTAAGTGAAATTGCAGATGTTTGTCTCTTTGGTTGAGTTTTGGAATTTGAGTATTTGAATTTGGATTTGTTATTGGGATTAGTGCATGTTAACTTATTTTAAACTACCATGGTTATTTCATTCAAATACAAGTTGGATGTTTTCTATGTTTTCTCGCCGTGCCCGCGTTGCAAGATCCGAATGTCCGTTGTCGAACCAGCTTGGTAGTGCCTCGTGAGGTCTACTACCGAGTAACGCCTTGTCAGAAAGACTGGGTGTTACATATTGAGTTTTCCAAATCACCATTTCCTTTTCCCATTTTATAGTTGCTAGTAAGAAAAATTAATTTAGAAAACCCATGTATCTAAAGTTAAATTGTACCGTCACCGAACAAAGAAATCTATCTTTCCCACTAGCCTTTATGTCGACGCTACAAGCCATCATTTTCTATGTATCAATTATATATCATATCCAAGGATTAGTATCACTTTGTTGCTATCATATATACGATACTTAAAAGTCTTCTCGCCCACTTATTGATCAATATATATACACACGTACATGGTATAATTGATTGTGTAAATAATCACTAAGACTTGAAGTTTCAAATGTCGATCGATAAGTATATTATTAATTAGGGGGATGTCGAATAATACATATTTGTACTTTGGTTGTGTTCAAAATAGTAGGCGAGGAAGGACATATGGAGAGCATAGAGAGAAATACAAGTATTTTTTAGGATTCTAAAATTACAATTTGAAATAATTGATTTTAGCATTGTATCTTCCAAACAAAATGAAATTAACCTTGATGATTTGGAAAACTTAGAACACGTGAACCAATCAATGTACGTATATAGGACACAAAATGGGACATATAGTGCAGGATAGAGGATCCAAACCGTGAATATGGGGAGACTAGTCGCTTGAGAAATGAGAGAGAATAAGAATTAGGCTCCGTTCCGGTAATTAGCTGAACTGGAACTGAAAGCTGAAAGCTGAGACTGACAGCTAAAAGCTGGAACTGGCAGCTGAATCCGAAAGCTGGATTTACTAACTGAATTGAGTAAAAATTGAAATGAGTGTTCGATAACGTACCTAGCTGAATCCCGAAAAGGGTAATAAAAGATTACTAAAATACCCCCAAAAGTAAATATAAAAACAATTTTTTTTACCCCCAAGTGATATTCACGTGTCCGTCTAATGACCTATTTCACCATTTGGGGCAAAATTCCTTCGTCCATTATAGAATTCTATAACAACCATTTACTCTAATTAGGCTTAAAATGATGGTGTCCTCCAATCGGATTAGGACGTCTCGTATGGAATTGAGCGATAGGGCGTCGTCGTCGTTTTTTGTACTACTGGCAGCCATTGTTGAGAATGCCCAGAAGAAAATTAAGACCGGAAAGGGAGAAAACGAGGGATTGGTGGTGGTGTCCACTTTGAAAAAATGAGGGTTTACAACCGTTAGTTTATAAAGAGGGGGATGATTTGCAGGAATGCAAAGGGATTAAGGAATGGGGGGAGACAAGTTGCTGAGAACGTGTTGCCTGGCTGGAATGAGAGCAGAGACGCGATGAGGGAGGAGGGTAATGGCTGGAATTTTTGATTGAAAAAAGAAGGAGGGGAGAAGACGCTAGCTGGCGAGAAGCTAGGGAAAGACGCTGCAATCTTGGGGGGGGGGGGGTAGGGGGTAGCGTCTAGATGAATTTCGGGTGCCATCTCCCTCAACCAGCTACTACCGAACACGCCACGGGAGTAGCGTCTCGCCGGCGAGAAGCTCCATCTAGAGCGGAGACGCTACTCCCGAACGGAGCTTATAGATGTGGAAAAATTCAAGACGTCGACCGTTTCATTTAAAAAAGAAAAAATATGAAACAGTTGATTTTTAGCGAAATATTCGTGTATTTCTTAAAATTTTTAGATATATGGTGTGCTCAAGAATCTATATCAAAACTATGATTTTGTATATTAATATCGATCCTTCGTTCGTTCCTCAAAATCAACTGTTTGTGCATAAAAAATAGTCAAAATGTGCATTGAAATTGTTTGAATTAATATAAATGGTGTGTATCATAATTAGCCAAAAATAGTCAAATGTGCAATATAACGTGATGTAATATTGCATGAAGCAAGTCGGGGGAGTGGTGGATTAAGATCAGTACAAATGGGGGGTCAAGAATGGTGCAACTATTGCGGGTGGAGTCTTGTGAGATAGTATAGCTAAGTGGTTGTTTTGCTTTTTCGATAATATAGAGGCATGCTCGGTCCATATGGTAGAGCTTTCGGGGGTGTTAAATGGATTGAGTCTAACTTTGGATAAAGGTTATTGTAAAGTGTTACTTGAGTAAGTTTCTCCCCTTGTTATTGACCTCCTAAACTTTAGGGTGAAGCAAAGTCAGCCCGTTTAGAGCATGCGCAATGGTGAAGATGTTCAGTCCTCTCATAGATTTCTATTTCAATCTATCTAATTGACACATCACTTTCTCTTCTATCCAACTCATTTCCACTTTTCCTTTCCTCCTTCCTTTCTTCTTACTCTATTTACCCTCACAACAAAGAGGATCCTAATTTCTTGTTTCCTCTTTGTTACAAAGGCCAACATAGGAAATTCTCTGCAGAAGGAGGATTGTTCACAATCCTTTTCAAAAGAGGATCCTCTTTACAAATTCTACAACAAAGAGGATCTCCTCTTTAAGGAAAAAGCGTATTAAGAGGAGAGTGATTCTTCACCATTGTACATGCTCTTAGAACCTGGTCTATGGTAGATGTGGGTTCGGTTTCGCAAAAACTGATTCCTGGCTCTACAAAAATCGGAATCAATCCTTGTTTGATCTCTCGATTCAGGTCCCTATTTCGAGGCCTGTTCTGAAATAGGCCAAAAAATAAAAAATAAAAGTTTGGGTATACTTGACTTCTTTGGACGTATAATTTGGTTCCGGTTATTATATAAAAAACATTTAGAGTTTCATTTGTATTTTTTGTAAGTTTGGTATAATTATAGTATTTTTTTATAGAAAAGAGGAGAAATCGAGGTTTTGAAATTAGCGGTTCAGAACCATTAATTAGAGCCGTCAGCTCCCTGGTTTTGGGGGAGGGGAGCTAAAAATCTGAACCGTCCTCGAAACCAGAACCGTTGGACCAGTTCCGGTTCCGATCGTTTCTGAAACCTCCGATTTCTCGGTTCCACTGGAGCCGGACCCAAGTCTAGTCTCTTATTGCTCAGACATTTTTTAGTAGGAATTGGATGATCCAAATTCGTCATGTGTATCAAGTGGTGAATTCCGTTGTAGACCGCCTCATGCCTATTACTTTTAATTTTCTTATTGGTGTTCATTTATTGGCTGTCCCGCTCGAGGGGATTTTTTACCGTTGTTTAATGATATAAGGTGTCGGGTTAATCCCCATGATGACTACTTAACCTTTTTATATTATTTATAATAATGTCCCTAGAGGGGTCGAAGAGTGTCGCCTCTCCTCTCAGCAAAAAAAAAATGATACAATGTCACATCAAATAGACATAAAGTGCACATAACCCTCTAAACTTGGACCTATTGTTAATTGGCTAAATACATCTACACGACTTGTGCTTGTTCCTATTATTTATTTAGGCACCCCAACTTTGAAAATGTTCAACGAATTTTCTAACTTAAGATTCTCGTTCGATTTAACACTTAATTGTTGACATGTAAAATAAAATTGTGTACTAACTTCCAGATGTATGCTACACATATTACACGTCCTTTCTTTTTTTTTTGATAAAATTCCACATCACATTTAATACATTAAAAAATGATAACTATTGAATAAAAAGTAGATACAATTAAAAAGAAAAAAGAAAAGTGATGGAGTTGGTGAGCTTGTTGTCGGCGAGGTTGAAGATGGTGAGGTCTTTTAGGCGGCCGAGGTCGGAGGGGATGGAGTTGGAGATCTGGTTGCCGATGAGTGATGGGTGGAGGACGGAGGTCCGTTGGCCGAGATGACGGTGGTTGTGGGGTGTTGGGTAGTATCAACCAACCATCGCTAAGCAAAGGATGGAAGAAGACGGCGGAATTCTATTGGAGAAAGGGGTAGGGTTTGTTTTGTTTTCTCTCTTGTATTTACTTTTTTTTATCACCGTCTTGTATTTACTTTTACTTTTATTATTATTATGTATAGACAAATGAGGTGGCATGTATATGTTATAAACATGCGGAGAACATGTGAACTAAAAAGATAATTTTTTGTTCATGTCATCAACTAAGTGCTTAACTGAACCAGAATATTAAGTTTAATAGTTCAATTGGACGTTCTCAAAGATGGAGGGTCTAATGACTATTAGGCACAAGTACAGGACCATGTAAATGTATTTAGCCATTGTTAATTTACTCATTTAGACATCTCAACTTTTTGAACATGCTTGATCGAACATTTCGAGTATATGCAATGGTTGGCCTAAATTTTTTATCTTGAACTTATAAAAGTATAAATTTTATAATTTTTTATTTGATTGAGTAAAAAAGGAAAAAGAATAACGCAATTGTACACTCAATTAAGCATGCAAGGACTAAAAACTTGGCCATCATTAATGCCAAACTTCAACTTTGTTTAATGGAAATTACATATTCTCTTTTCTATTTTATATTAATATAAAATTTCTCTCTTCTCAATGACAAAAAACTTAGCCTACCACATGCTCTTATATGCATTATTAAATACCTAAACGTTGATGTGATCATTTATGTGTAACTCACTATCTTATGGCCAAGTGGTAGGCTTAAAATACTCTTTTGTAAAGCTTGCTTTATACTCGTTCTGTCCCTTTAGTTTGTCCGTATTTTCGTTTTAGTCGTCTTGAAAAGTTTGTCCATTTTTATATTCTTTCCATATTTATCACTACCCTTTTACACTTTTAACCTTACTTAATCACTCATTTACACACTTTTATCCGATCTTTCTTCCCCAATACACTCACTCCATTCAAGGGTGGTTTAGGGAGGGGTCCTGAAGGGTCCGGTGACCCCTCAACCCACCAGGGGAGATCCGTGTAGCATACTAGTTTCCATGCTTAAAAAACACTAGTGTTAAACTGTTGTCGAAACAAGGGAACGATGCCGACATTGAAGAATTGAGGTTGGAAATAGGTCTTTTTTTTATTTTAAAGAAACGTCCAAAACGACGTTTTGATTGTTTTTTAAAAATGCAGCAATACAACGTGGTTTTGATTATTTTATAAAAACACACCAAAACAACGTCGTTTTGGTTAATGGGAAAAAAAAGTAAACTCTAATTTAAGCCTTGTGGAAGAAGCTTCTCTAACTCTAAAGTCTCCAATTGTCGCCAACTACTCGACTCCAATTGGACGCCTAATCTTTGCAATTGCAAAGTCTGCACTCGCATTGTCGTACACGTCGTCCTTCGCTCCAGTCGCCACTCCGGCCAGCCAGAGCCTCCCTGTCGTCACTCATCAGCTCGTTGCCTCCTTTCCTGCTCTGCCCGGTCTTCCACAATTTCAGGTCAGCACGCCCAGTCCTAGTTGGTAGTTTGATTTCGGTACAATACATAATTGATACTTGATAAATTGATTTTTTTTCTTAAGTTTTACAATTAATGGATTAGGGTTTCAACGATAACATTAAAAAACTTAGGATCATAATCTTTTTAATTTAGTATTTCGGAATAAACAAATAGTTCCACTTGTTTATGTAACTTCAAGATTCATTTAGTTTGATATTGATCTAAGAATTAGATTTGTAGATTCTTTTATTTGTATCGCTGTAGGTTTCGTAAATTGATGGACAAATTTATGATTAGTGGTAAAAGACCATTCATTCTAAGCATTGAGCCTCCATCTATCAATACCGAGTCTCAAAGTGTTGATGCAAATGTTGGTAGCTTGGGGTTAAAAAGCATTCGAGCGGAGAATACATGCGAAAGAAATATTGTTAGTGATCCGGCATTGCGGAAACTGATCAATGAATATGATACTCGAGATAGAGATGAAATTAGGCGAGAGTACGTAGTTAAAAGGTCCTTTTCAATCACTTTCTCATGATTTCCCAAGAAAAGATTTTGGAAATAAATTGAGATGTTTCCAAGTCGAGTGGTTTAAGAAATGGGAATGATTCGAATATAGTATCCAAAGATGTCGGGTTTTTCTTTTGGTGTTATCTTTTAAAAGGGAATGTTGACAAAAGATCCGGACATGATGCATTTGTGAAATGAGGTTTTCTAATTTCAAGAAGGGTAGTGAGAAATCTAGAGACCATGTGTGAGCAATGAGCAGTACACACAACGATGCTCGTGCATTATATTTTGCATTTAAAGATCAAAGGCATGGTGTTACAAAAGAGGTGATTTCTGGAACAAAAGAGTTGAATGTTGCATACCGCACTCATTTGACTGCAAGTGTTGATGTTGTTAGATTACTACTTGCGCAAGGATTAACTTTACATGACAAGTTTGTGAACTCCCTACATAGACGAAACTTTCTGCAAATTCTACAGTGTTATAGCTTGCTTTGTGATGATGTTGGGAAGGTGGTGAATGCACCGACAAATCATCAACTTAATTCTCCTCAAATTCAGAAGGAAATTATAACAACTTGTGCATCTAAGACAACAAAAGCCATACTCAATGGCTATTGTTTTAAGAAATGTGAAGCTCGTGATAGTTCATTGAAAGAGCAAATGGTTATTGTTTTAGGGTACTAGTTTCACCTCCGCTGACATAACTCTATAGAGTAATGTCTCTTAACGTAATGCAATTTTCAAACTATGCTACACTTAGAAGATTTGCTCGTACACAATTGTGCAGCCTTCAAGGGTAAGTCTACATTATAGAAGACCCAATTTAATTCAAAATTCTTTTAAAGGTCTCTTAAACCTATCATACTTTATGTTCATCTCTGCCGACGTAACTCTACAGAGTAAGGTCTCTCAGTGTAATGCAATTTTCAAACTAAACTACAATTAGAGGATTTGTTCGCAAGCTTCAAGCGTAAGTCTACATTATAAAAGGCCCAATTTAATTTGAAATTCGTTTAAAGTTCTCTTCAACCTATCATACTTTACTTTCACCTCCGCCGACATAACTCTAACACATTATGGAATGTCGACAACACTCTACATACTTTACATACTCCGGTGCCTTCGTCTCCTTCCTCACCCCGCTCCGACACCTTCGTATCTACCCCCACCCTTGCCCCATCCTTGGGGGCGGCCCACTAAAAACACCGGCTCCTCTGGCTGCCACCCGCCCCCTTCTCCTGCGCTGTTGTATTTATTTATTTATTTAATGGTAGGAAGAATATATATATTTATTAATACTGGTGATCTGGTTTAAGTACAAACCCGAGATTTCATATTCAACATAACCACATTTCCACAATATATAATTTCGCTGGAATTAAAAATAAACTTCTCGCAACATAATCTAAGAAAGAAAGCTATATGTTCAACTTTAAATTGCTATAGATCAATACACAAACCGGCATCAAATCTTCAAACCATACTCAAATAATACCTCAATCACATTGGTCGTCATTATCTTTCATAAGCATGTACCAATATATACCTTAGACATGTAACTTACATATCAACCCTCACATCGATTGAGACACACGAATTTAATAGCTAATTACTTTCATTATTATCGAACTTATAGTCCAATTATTGCACCACTATTGAAATACTCAGAAACTCAAATCAAACTGGCAAAATCAAACAACAACGACAACATATTAAAATAAAACCACGAGACCGGATTACTAATTGACTGAACAAAAAACAAAGGACGCATGCATGCACACACGCTAACTCATCCGACGACATGCAATCTTCTAGCTTCTTCTCCATGATGTACTTGGATCCTGATCCATACTCCGACCCATTGACCCCTTTAGAAAAATGCGTCGTCAATAGACTTTTAAGGCGCGCCTCCACACGAGGTCCTCCCAATACCAATCTGATCGATGTACTCCTCCGTGAGTTCGGTCCGGGACCAAACCTGGGACTCTGGGAGTGGTGGCGGAGGAGCAAGATCAACCTCCTCTTGCATATGCACTTTCCCATTACCCACTAGATCCAGGTCATAAGGAACCACTCCACTAAAGCATCTCGAGCTTGACCCAGGAAGCGAAAGAGAAAGAGTCGTATCCAATTCATTGACCAGAACTGGATACGGCCCTTCTGACATAAGTATGGGCCTATACCCATCCAAGGTGCCATCAGCAGGCCCTGGGCTGGTCACAGTCACCTCCGGGTCAGTCTGAGCCGATTCGGGCCTGGTGATCTCAACCGCAAACCTTTGATAGAGTGTGGAGTTCCAATGGTTCTTGACGGCGTTGTCAGTCCGGCCCCACAAGAGCGTGGCTATGTGGGCCCACTTGTTGCCGACCTGAGCGTGGGCCTCCATGATGACCTTGTCCTCATGTGGCAAGAACGGCCTCCGAGCCACCATGGGCGAGAGTTGGTTGTACCACCGAAGCCTACATGACTTCCCATTCCGGCCCGGGATCGAGTTACTGATCACGGACCAGCTTCTCGGCCCGTTTTCCACCACCAGCCCCATCAGCAACTCGTCCTCTTGGGGGGTCCACAGTCCCATGACCTGATCGCCAACTCTTCTCCTAGCTATGGAGGGTTTTAGGAATTAATTGAATGTAATGAGATGAATTAGGAGGAAGGTGTGTGATAAGGTATTTATAGGAGGAGCGCATTGCTAAGTCGGTGGGAGTGACCAAAGATAGGCGGTGGAGACCGGCAGCTACACATCTGTTTCACCAATTGTTGATTGACACGTGGTGGTGTGTGATTGTGTGGGTCCAGATCATCGGCCCACAAAATTAATTGACACATATCACATATGTGAAGCGGATGTGTGTGAGTTTGTTGAAGATAATTAATGGTAATTTTTTATTTTGCCATTTAGGAATATATTTTTACTTATTCCTTAATTATGCACCCATTTTCGGAAGTTAATAATGTTTAATTAGTGGGAAAGTTTGTAACGTGCGTCAAGGCAGATTGTGACACTTAGGTTTGTGAATTTTCTTTTAAATATTTGTATGTACATATTTGAATAAATCTCAATACTCTACAAATTCTTTGTACGCTCACATATATAACTTAAGAAAAATATAAAATGTTTGTGATAAGTATACATTAACTATTAAAAGTAACAAATATATTATTTGATCTTGCTAAAGACACAAATCTGTGACTTTTTAATTTTCACTTATTCGAATCTCTTTTTATCGATTTGTGATAGCTTTCAACTTTACTTGATGGGAAATTTAATGTACATACATGCACCTTTAGCAAATGTTTTAAAAAAATTGGTTCCATTCAATTGACACAACTTTTTTACAGCACGAATATATCCGAAAAATCAGTTGCGGCGTGAAAGTAGCTATAGAGCGACAATTCGGGGCAGTGGTTTTTCATCTCTCCACTTTCACCATTGCAAACAACTTTTCATCAATCAAACGCATCCTCTCGACTAACATCACGTGAAAGTGTTTGCTGTCTGAATTTTGCGATGTTTAATAATTTTTGTATTTATCTATTTTTTGAATATTTTTACTTTAATAGCATATTAAGTTAATATGCTTTTCTACAAGTCTAGGAAATAGGCAATATATAATATGTGATTACCAATTAGAAATAAGTTTTGTTATAATTATAGCCATACGAGTTAAAGCGTTGTACATCATTAGAGTTTTTAGTAAATTAAGAAAATGAAGAATGATTTGATACTATTGAAACCGCTTGGCACTAAATAGGGATTAGTGGGAGTGCCTTTTAGCCTTACTTTTTATACTTCTTGATTGATATGAATGTAATGGTAAGTGTATGACTTTTTAATTTTCGCTAATTCGAATGTATTTTTATTGGTTTGCGATAATTTTCAACTTTATTTGATAGGAAGATTCAATGTACATACATGCACCTTTAGCAAATGACTTAAAATATATACGACCCCCTAAACTTGCACGGAATAGTCATTTTAGCACCTGAACTCATCGGATATTTATTTAGACACTTGAACTCAATATTTTATGACCGATTGGACACCTGGACGCTGACATGGCAAAAACTATTGTCACAAGAGTGCCACCATGCATGCCACGTCATTATTTAAATAAATAAAAAATCAATAACAGTAAAAAAATAAAAAAAGAATAAAGAATACAAAAGCCCCCAATTTTACTCCTCCCCTTCGTCCTCCTCCACTCCCTAATCCTCATGCGTCGGAGGTCCGCATTCTCTTAAAGGACTAAGGGCTCGCCGTCGGCCATCGGATCCATCGACTCCGACATTGTCGTCATCCTTGCTGCCCGATGTCCTCTACGGCCTAATCTGGGTCCACCTGGACACGGAGGTGTTGAGGTGGATCTCGAGCACTTCCTCGCCGACGGTGCTGGGGGTCTTGGTAAGCCGGAAGGGCGGTGATCGGAAGCGTGGAGGTGTAGAAGAATCTGAGGGAGGCGGAGGGGAAGGCGGTGTCTGAACCTCGCCAGAAAAGGGAAGAAGGAGACGGCGAGGCTGCATTCACTTGTGCAGTCGGAGCCGGAGGCCAATTTCGTGTTCGAGTTTGATCGTAGGGGAGCTAGAGTGTAGTGGGAAGAAATGGGGGGTTTATCTCCGTTTTTCGGTTTTTAGTTTGTTATTGTTATTGTTATTGATTTTTTATTTATTTAAATAATGATGTGGCATGCAAGGTGGCACTCTCATGGGCAAATGTTTCTGCCATGCCAGCGTCCAGGTGTCAAGTCGGTCACAAAATGTTTAGTTCAAGTGTCTAAATGAATTCTCGAGGTGTTTAGATGCTAAAATGACTATTCCGTGCATGTTTAGTTGTAGTGTGAAAACAACTATACAGAGAAACCTGACAGTATTGATTTTTCATCTCTCCACTTTCACCATTGAAGACAACTTTTTATCATTCAAACTCATTTTCTCAAAAATATTTTTTCACGCGAAAGTGCAGGCTGTCTAAATTTAGTGCTGTTTAATATTATTTGTGTTTATTTGTTTCAATATTTTTAATTCAATAACGCGCATACTAAATTAGTTGAGATATATTTTTACAAGTCTAGGAAATATTCGTGCAGTTTAGAAAAATATAAATTGCTTGTGATAATGTACACATTAACTATGAAAAGCAACATTTGTATTATTTGACCTGCTAAAGACACTTTTTTTATGTGATTTTAGTTTTCGCTTATTCGAATATTTTTTTTTATCGATTTGCAATAACTATCCGCCATACTTGATTTGAAGATTCAAGGTACATATACACAGCTTTAGTAAATGTTTAGAAAAAAAAGAAATTTTGAAAGATAATTCGGTTTCATTTAACTAACACTACTCTTTCTATAATGTGAATATTTATGGAAAATCAATTGCGGGGTGAAAACAGTTATATAGAGAAACCTGCGGCATTGGTTTTTCATCTCTCCACTTTCACCACTAGTTTAAATTTTTTGTGATAGAGTACACATTAACTATTAAAATTAATATCTATGTTAGTTGACCCTGCTAATTGAGTTTTTAATTTTCGGTTATTCGAATATCTTTTTATCGATTTGCGATAACTTTCCATTGTACTTGATGTGGATTGTGCGGATTCAAGGGACATGCATACACGCACCTTTAGTAAATATTTGGAAGAAAGATATTTTAAAAGATAATTCAGCTTCAACTAACCGACACAAACTCTTTTTACCGCGCGAATATTTCTGAAAAATCAGTTGCGGTGTGAAAACAACTATACAGAAAAACCTAAAGGTATTGATTTTTCATCTCTCCACTTTTACCACTGAAGACAACTTTTTATCAATATATCAAACACATTCTCTCAATAATCGTTTTTCACGTGAAAGTGCAAGCTGTCTAAATTTAGCGGTTGTTTAATATTATTTGTGTTTATCTTTTCCAATACTTTTACTTCAACAGCGCGTACTAATTGAGTTAGTATGTTTTTTTACGAGTCTAGGAAATAAGCAACATATATAGGTCTAATATCACACCAGCAAAAACACAAAGCATAGCAAAGTGAAAGCATAACGCCAATCTAGTAACTAAAAGACTACAAACAAACTTGATTAAGTTCAACCGTATAATAGAGATCACACTTATCACATGCATGATATCCATGCACACAAATGAAGGATCTTGAGCTCTTGGTCCTACCCCACCCCGTTGGGTCCCCAGGGGTAGAAGACGGCATCGTCAACGGGCCTCCGAGTCGCACCACCGCAGTAGGATGCCATCTCGGCCCCGATCCTCGCGACGTGATCCAGCCCTTTACGTCCTTCCTCACAATCTCCCTCACCGCGTCCACCGCCTGCATGCTGGTCTTAAGTCCCCACCACGTTCACCACCGCGTCAAGCCCCACCATCCCCATCCCCTAGGTGTCACCGAACTTCATCTTCGGCGACGACGCTAGCGGCGGCGGAGCAGAATAGCCTGCTCTTGCTCCCCCCCGCCCACCAAGTTCAAGTCTCCAAAGGACCCGTGACCGGATCCGGGAGCGAAAGAGAGAGAGCCGTATCCAGCCCCATGGGCTCATCGAACCGAATCGGATACGCCACCTCTTCGGGCTCGAATATGGGCCTATACCTGTCTGCATGGGGCTCCACCGACCGGCTCGCCTCGGGATCGATTCGGGCCGGTTAGGGCTGGGCATTTCTAGCGGCGGCCTTCGCAAACCTCCGCTGGATCGTCGAGTTCCAGTGGTTCTTGATGGCCTTGTCGGTTCGACCCCTCAACAGCTTGGCTATGTAGGCCCACTTGTTGCCGACGTGGGCTTAGGCCCGGATGATGATGTCATCCTCCTCCAGTGTGAACGGCCATCGTGCCACGTCGGGTGAGAGCTGGTCGCACCATCTTAGCCTACAAGACTTCCCGGTCCGGCCCGGGATCGAGTTGCTGATCGTGGACCAACTTTTCGGCCCGCTTTTTTCGACGAGCCTCCTCAACACAACTTGTCCTCTTGGTGGCTCCATGGGCCCTTGACCTGATACCCGTTCCCTCTTAGATCCATTCATGGTTTTCTTGTGTTTGTGTTATGAATGAACTAAGACGGCGTACACTCTTACGAGGGTTTGGTATGTATAGGGTTTGAGTGACCGGTGATTGACGGTGAAAGCGGGTGCATGATCGGTAGTTACACATCGGTGGGACCAGTTGTTGACTGACACGTGGTCGTGTGTGAGAGTGTGGGCCCAGACCTGCCCACATAATTAAATGGCTTGAGACATGCGTGATGCGGGCTGTACATTGTACTAATGATGATGTCCGTGCTACGAATGGGGTAAAAAATTTCATATTAATATGAGAAAGAGAATGTATCATTGGTTTAAAAAAAGTTCGTATTAATATGTTTGTGATGATATATAACATAAAACTTAAACATTGAAAACATGAAAACCAAAAAAAAGACATTTGTACTAGTGCTAGCAAATAGATTGTAACCCATGATCAATTAATTAGTATGACACACTCTAACCACTATGCTAATTTTCTATACAACACTTAAAATTCTCCCTCTTTTGTCACATTAATGACTTCTCTCTAATTATTTTTAAATTATTTTTGTTTTTGTTGAATTATCTATCTCTACAACTCTTATTTTTCTTTTCCTTGTCAAATAAATGCATGTTTTTATATTTTTTCTTTTTTTTGTTTTCTTTTTTTATTATTTAATTTGTAAATGGTTATGAATGCATGCTACTATGTCTTATTTTTTACATACATATATCATGTTATAATATTGTCACTTGAATGCAAAGCCTTATCATTCTTTCTTTTTTTGAGCGAGAATGTAAAGCTAAAGAGCTAACCGTATGCTTTCGATTTAGGTTTCCTCCAAAATGTCTATAAAATTATATTACCCTACACATGTTCATTCGGCTAAAAAACTTAATTGTAATAGAAAAGCCATATTATCAAAATAATTCTCATAAGAAATTAATAAAATAAAATAATTTCATATTTTATATTTATTTTATCTACTATTTTTTGGACAATTCAATACAAAATACTTACATAATTTATTAATAAGAACAAAATTGTGTTATGACAAAGATTATAATTTTCACCTTCCAGAAAAATACGGTGAAAGAAATTGTCCGTCCATCGGACGGACAAGCTTTCTAGTATGTTTTTTTCGAACGTTATTGTTCCAAAAAATGTATAAAAAATTATTGCTTCATTAAGGCAAACATTCGCGCTTAAAAAATAAACGTATAAAAAAATGCTACTTGGAAGACTTAAACCTTGAACCTATGGTTTATAGGGGAAGGGTATTACCGCTAGGCTAATGAGGTTACTTGAATGTAGTAGGCATATTGTTAATTATATAGGTAAGATTGCAACCCACACTAAATGGAGCATTTAATGGGGATATCACCTAACTTTTATATATATATATATATATATATATATATAGACTAGCATGATTTCCATGCTACGTACGGATCATTTTTTATTTTTTTCTATGTTAATTAGCATTTATTTATTTTATAGAAAATAATTTTGAAACATTCTTAAGTTTTAATAAAATAGTTTGCTATTTTTTGCCTAAATATCGTATTTTATAATGTTAGAAGTTTTTTATTTTTTTATCGTATCAACCAATATTATTATATAATAGATATAATATATTTTATAAATTAGGACAAATATAAAGATTTTAATTTTTTTCGGCCATCGATGAAGAATTTTAATGTATTTTATATGTCATATTTTTAGTTTTCAATTACTAACTAACAAATTTAGTATGGAAATTGTCAGCCTATATGAATGCATATGTATATATATGAAATTTCTCTAATTTGTTTTTATACTTGCATTATTGTTAGTCTAAATTTGTCATCTAATTTCTAATGATGATCAAATATGATAAATATCATGATTACAAATTAATAGTATCTAGCATACTTGTATGCAATACTTTAGGGACCTATAATCACAAAATATCTTATTATAATATTATATAATAAGACTAAAATGATAAATGCTAAAAATGAATATAAATAGTCAATGTGTCTTCTTAATATATTTATGGTGATGGATGAAACAAGTTATTATAAATTACCTTATTTTATTATTGGAAAATTAATTTTAAATCATTTTAAGACATTAATTAAGATTTTCTATAGTGGAAAAAACAATAAAAAATTATTATTGGTATATGTTTCAAAACATTGTCATAGAGTTTCAAACCTTAGATATATGGGTTATCGAACAACACCACTACCACTAAACTAACGATGTTTCTTGAATTTTAATTTTTATAATAATAATGTTTTTTGGTCGATTTCATAATAATAATTATATAGGTAGGATTGCAACCAACGCATTTAAAGGGACACCACATAACTTCTATATATATATAGATAAATTTGCAGACCCAAAACATGAAACGCTTTGAAACAAAAGCCCCCCTTTCCCCTCTGAATAAACGGTACCCAACCCCATGAAAAACGCCCCCATGAAGTAGCCCCACCCCATGGCCCGCCGCCGTCAGTGGGTTTCCGACCCGACCATCTGTCAAACCTGGTCTGGGTGCCGACTCGACCGGTGCCAAGAGCCAGATCCGCAGCCCCACCCCATGGCTTTCCACAGCCGATGAGTTTCCGGCTCAACCTAGCATCCGTTGAGAGGAAACCCGCCAAAGAAGGCCCGTCGAGATGACAACCACCGCCGAGAAGGCTACTGTTTTCGAGAAGGTCCTCGTCCACCTCGCTGGATTTATAAGCAGTTCTTGCGCTGCAAGTTTGGGATGCTTGCGCCGCAAGTTTGGGTTGCTTATGCCGCAAGTTTGGGATGCTTGCGCCGCAAGTTTGTTTCTTTTTCAGGCGTCTTGTCACACCTCCTCAAGTCAGCTTCTTGCTGTCTTGCTCTCCGGCGGCTCTACACGCCTGTGTTAGATCCTCTTCTAACCCGCGGAATTGCCTTTCTCTTATTCTATCCTAAACTCCTCAGCTTTTTTGTTAGATTCTTGTTGCTTGTATTTTCTTTCTTCTTTTCTCGTTTTGTTTGTTTCGCTTTGTTTGTGTCTGACTAGTCGGTTCTTCTGGCTACCGAGCTTGTTCTCGGTCTCTCGATCTACCGGGCCTGTCCGGTACATCGAATTCTCACCTTGTCAAAAATTAAATTAAATAAAATAATTATATAATATATATATAGATAAGAAGATTCCATTAGGTACTTTACTCGAGCCTCTCTAGAGAGGTCCAAAACAGAAACAAGAATATGTTCAAGAAGTGAATAAGAAAGACTAGAATCTAAAGCTGAATTTACAAGAACTGGGTCTAACTTTTTTCTTTGTGATATGCTTTTTGGTTGAGCTCTCTCTCTTCTCTCTAAACTCCAATCTTCTCTCTTCTGCTGCTGAAGCCAATTCAGCTTCCTTCTCCCCATCTAGCGGGGCTCTCCTCCCCTCTTTTATCTTTCTTTCCTATTCTCTAGCCTCAACCCATGAAACCCCAAATGTAACCCCAAAATTAATCCCAAAATTAACCCCAATCTCTAAAACGGCTGGTTATAGCCTCTTTGAAATTTGCAGATCTAGATGTGTTCATGAGCATGCAAAGGATCTTGAGAATCCGTCCCCTCGGCTCCGCCTTCTAACCCGACGTTCTGGTTTGGTGGTGATTTGGGGTGTACCGACCGTCGCCTCGCCTCCCACCTACTCAACGCTACTGATTACCTATCTCTCCCTAAATTTAATCTTCTCTGATATTTTTTCCCCAAATTTCTTATTGCAGGTACAGGACGATCGAACCCTAATCGAGGCGGTGTGTGTGATGGGGACGCCTTTTGGGCCTTTTTGGTCTTCCAAGACCTCCTGGCCTCCTTCGTGGTGTTTCCCTAGCCCATCTCCTCCCCAATTTCCCCTTTGGTTCTTGACATACATGACCCTGAGTCACATGACACTTCTATTGACATTTATGCATGACACTTTAATTTTTGCTTTCTCGATTTTTTTGGATTTTTTTGGGTGGAGTTGGCTCCTAGCTCATGCGCTCCTTCCCTTGTTCGGTGATCTGCCTCCTTGGAGCTCGCAGATTGTCGTGAGGGAAGTTGAGGTGATGACTGGACCTATTCCTCTGATGACATGGCACTCGAGTGCTTTTGAACTGCTTCTTGACCCCTCTTGGAAAATTGAAATGGTGATCCTGATGAATAATGATTTTATTTCCCAGGAAATTATTGAAGCAACTATTATGAAGGGGGTGGTGTGGTCTCCTTTTGGGGCTTTCTCACCCCTTGTCTGGTGCCTCCCTCTCCCTGCTCTCTCCTGTGGATCTATTTGGTTAATGACATGCTTTACAAAATTATTTGTAGTGTCTGTTGTTGTGTCTCGAGGCTCTGTTGAAGCTATCTTGTTTGTTTTCCTGCCCTGTTGTCTGTATTACTTTGTTATGACCTCTTGTATGACCCAAAAACTTCATGAAGTACCTTTGACAATTCAATATGACATTTGGGATTTGAAAATCAAGTTTCTTATTGCTTTTGTTGAACCGAAATTTGGCTCAAGAACTCTCAGGAATTGTGGTCTGTGGATGGGGCCTTCTCACTCCCCTTTCTACGCCTTTGAGTATTTTGACATCCACACTTGTTCACACAACAGACACAACTTAACACACAAAAAATTGACTCATGCCAATTTCTTCAAATTGGTTTTGAAATATTACCCCTCTCATGGAATTAAAACATGAACATTGGTTTTTGGAACGTTAGGGGCATCCGTCGTCCCTCTTTTTGGGAAGAAATTGACTTTATTAAACGAAGAAACTTCTTGAATATCATTTGCCTAGCTGAAACTAAAACCCAACACCCTCCCCACGAAACCATTCTACGCAAACTTGGTTTCTCGCACTATGCTATTTCCCCGTCCATTGGTTCCAGAGGGGGCCTTTGGCTCCTATGGACCCATTCCGTAAATAATCGAAACTTTTCCATTTTGGAAATTCACCAAAATTGTATCGTTGCCAAACTCCTCTTCAAAAACGTAGAACTCCTTCTACTATTCCTCTATTCCCCCTCCCGAGAAACTGAAAAGGATCCATACTGGGAAAATATCCGCCGAATCATTGTATCTTATAACCTCCCGATTATTCTTGTCGGTGATCTTAATGAGATTGATCACCCTAACGATAAACTCGGTGGTCAAATTCCAAACCTGAACAGATTCAAACGTTTCATGCAATTTCGTGAGGACCTTGGATTGCTTAATGCCTCCTCCGTTGGTTTCCCCTTTACTTGGCGGAAATCAATGACTCCAGTGGAAAATATCTATGAAAAACTAGACTGGGTGCTTATCCACCCCGATCTACTCCCACTGATCCCCAATCTTATAGTAAAGCACCACCCTTTTACCACGTCAGACCATTGTCTCATCACCTTCTCTCTACATAACGAAGGGCGTCGTCGTAACATCCCTTTTCGCTTTGAGAAAGCCTGACTCACCAGACCCGATTATGAACCTATGATCCGGAAAGTATGGCACTACAAAATTAGTGGCTCATACATGTTTCGTCTTTGTAAAAAATTGAGACTGCTAAAAAAAGACTCGAAAGCTTGGGCCCGTTCAAAGTTCTCGCATAATTTCGTTCAGCTGAAACGGGCGGAAGATCATCTTGAGAAACTCCAAAATGATCTATTCAACTCGCCCGAGGATCCGATTATCTACCAAAAATTGAGGCAGCATAACAAGAAATATCAAGGTCTTCTTGATTTCCAGCATTTGTTTTGGAAGCAGAGGGCCAAAGTCAAACACCTCTCTCTTTTTGATAGAAGTACAAGTTATTATCAAAGCACGGCTAAGATCCGTCACTACAAACAAAAAATCCACTCCTTTCAGAATCAGGGGGGTCTTATCCTTCATGACCATGACCAAATTTCACAGGAAATCACTAAAGAACTTAGCCTCCGCTTCTCTAGTGGTGAGACCACTTCAACGACCATCCAAGATCTTGAAATCATCCCCCAATTAGTGACAGACGCAGAAAATGAGGCCCTCTGTCGACCTCCCTCAGTTGAGGAAATCAAAAAGACCATTTTTGAGTTAGCAGAAGACAAAACCCCTGGCCCTGATGGTTTTCCGGCTGATTTTTTCCAAAAGTACTGGAACATTGTTGGTAACTCTGTAATCCTGGCAGTCAAATCCTTTTTCCACTCTAGTCTCTTGCTCAGAGAAATCAACCATACATTTATTGCTCTCATCCCAAAAGTAGAAAATCCCCTTAACATCAACCATTTCCGACCGATAAGCCTTTGTAACACTATCTACAAAACAATTACCAAACTTATTGCTAATAGACTCAGAAATATCCTTCCTAGGATTATTCACCCGTTGCAAGGAGCTTTCCTTGAAGGACGACTTATCCAAGACAACATCCTCATTGCCCATGAAATTTTCCACTCCTTTCATCGTAAAAAGAAGGGAAAACGAGGATGGATGGCTCTCAAACTTGATATGGAAAAAGCATATGACAAGCTCGATTGGAATTTTCTCAGGCAAATTCTCACAAAATTCGGTTTCCACAAAAAATGGATCAATTGGGTTATGACTTGTATTTCTACTACTTCCTTTTCTGTTCTAGTGAACGATGAACCAGGCCCTATCTTCCGCCCAACAAGGGGTATAAGACAAGGTGACCCTCTGGCTCCATACATTTTTATCATCGCTATGGAATTTCTAGCAAGAACATTACAGAAGGAAGCCACAAGTCCGTCCCGAAAGGTGGGTATTCAACTCACTAGGAATGGTACATGTTTGCCTTTTCTGAGCTTTGCAGATGATACTATGATCTTAGCCAATGCCTCCTATGACAATATAAAGTTTATTAAATCTACTATAGAGAACTTTGCACAAAAAACGGGTCTTGTCATTAATTTCCAGAAAAGTAGCCTTCAGTGCTCCAGCAACATCTCGCGACCAATGGCCTCTACACTTGCAAGTTTTCTAAATATACCTTTGACAACAAACTTAGAAAAATATCTAGGAATCCCCATTGTTAGGGGAAGGGTTAGAAATCAAATTTTTGATGAGGCAATTTTGAATCTTAAAAAACAGCTATCCAAATGGAAAGCAGACTCCTTGTCTCAGGCAGGTAGGAGTGTTCTCATCCAGGCGAATCTCATCTCGAAAACCAATTTTCGATGCAGAGCTTCCTCCTCCCTAAAAAGGTTCTGGACCAAATAGACAAGGTTAACAAAGACTTCTTCTGGAATAAGTACACCCCAGGCTATCACCCTCTCATCTCTTGGGATCGGATTTGCTCTCCTAAAGAGTTTGGTGGCCTTAACTTTAGATCAGCGGAAACTATCAACATCTCCTTACAATTGAAATTACTCTGGAAACTTCTGACGGAACCAACAAACATGTGGGTCCGAATGATCACTGAAAAGTACACTGGCACCTCAGGCATCTTAGACTATGAAAAAAAACCAAATGTATCCTGGCAATTCGGCCGTCTCCTGCAACTCCGGGACATTTTCCGCAAGGGGCTCCACTGGCAACTTGGCTCGGGGAATAACATTCATTTCTGGACTGATTGGTGGGTCTCGAGTGCCCCCCTCAAACCCTTTTTTAACGGTGACAACATCAACGCCTTAGTCTCTGAATATATTACTCCCACTAAACAATGGGACACCGACAAACTACTTTTGATCCTCCCTAGAGACATAGTAGATAAAATCTGCGAAGTACGTATCCCGATCTCAGAAACTACCGATCGCATCATCTGGTCTCCGGCCTCAGATGGTGTCTTCTCGGTTAAATCGGCCACAGTCCTCTTGAACCAAGGGAACCAACAACGGAATTTCGATAGCTCCTGGATCTGGCATCTCAAGATCCCTCCCAAGATTAAAACCTTTCTCTGGAAAGCTTGCTCTGATGGGTTACCGACCACTGAAAGGCTAAATCGGCACTACCATGGGGTATACAGCCCTTGTAGTCTTTGCAACAGCGCCGAAGAAGATTCTAATCACTTGTTATTCCAATGTCCTTTTACGACATCTCTTGTGCAGGAAATACAACTAAAATTGAATGTGTCGATCCCTCTTATCTTCTACAATGATTTTGCAACCAACCTCCTACAAACTCGCATGAGTACCCAACATTTTGATCTTCTTTGTTTTCTTTGGTGGCAGGTCTGGATTTCCCGAAACTCTATTATCTTCGGCAAATCGCCTGTTATGGATCCCGCCTCTCTTGTCAACGTAGTTTTCAAGACTTACTCCACTTGGAAAATGACCATAGAAGCTCCGGCAAAAAAGTCCAAGTCCCCTAAAAAGAAACCTCTCTTCTGGCTCAAACCGGAACCTGGATGGACAAAACTAAACTTTGATGCCTCTTCAAAACCAGATGGAACTTCTTACATCTCTTACGTGATTCGTACAGCAGATGGTGGAGTCCTCTCTCTGTGTCGGCAGTCCTGTCGTGCCCACTCAGCCCTTGAGGCTGAGAGTCTTGCCCTTCTTGAGGGCGTCCGGCGGGCTGCCGAACTCCACCTGGATAAGATTATTATTGAAGGTGATAACCTTACAATTATCAATAGCCTAAAGCGTGTATGGAAGGTCCCTTGGGAAATAGCAACTATCATCCAAGATGTTCATCACTCCCTCCGAAACTTTGCAATAAGTCAAGATATTCCATTGTTTTCGTGAATGCAACCAGGCCGCAGATTTTCTGGCCAAGAAAGCAATTCCGGATTCTTTCCTTGATCACTACAACAACTTCATCAACCGCTTCCCTGGAAATGCGACTCCTACTCCTCTGGAAGCTCGAAGCCTTGAATTTATTTTTCTCCTGAAGGAGTTTAGTTCAATCATCCGTAAGGATGATCTAGGCTGACCCTACTTTAGAAAGGGAGCCTAATGTTTACCTTCTTCTTAAAAAAAAAATAAAAAAAATAAAGCTGAATTTACAAGGGCATCAACAAGTTTATCTTTTTTTCGATCAAAATCAACAAGTTTATCTGCTGGGCGACGAATGTGCATAAGACGAGTGGAACACGGCCTGCCAGACATCAGCTCACGGCACCTCTGAATAAGGTAAAAATCGTGGTGAGGGTTGCTAGTGGATATGCTAAAACAAGCATGACAACTGATAGAGAGTCAGTGCAAATGAGCATGGGCGTATCAGGCCAAGCTGCAACAAAATGTAACGTAACCGATTAGGTGAACATGGCGAGATTCTGCACAAAATGTAACGTGAGGATATTATACAAGTGCAAATAGCCTAATCTTGTGTAAAGACTCCCCCGCTAATAAAATCCAATGAGATCATCATATGCATTATTCGTTGTACATCAATTTTGTTTGACCATTTCTACAAAATAAAGAATAAAGAATGACTTTCGAGGCCTAAATCCCTGCGACATTGGGGGATCCCGGAGACATCAGTAATCTCCGTCTCCCTCTGGTTCATACCCTGCAAGAGAGAGAGGAGCATTTGTAACAACTAAGGCGTGATGATGGAGTCCCCGTTCAAGCCTACCATTCTAAGGGGGAAAGTGGCACTCTTGACAGGCGGTGGCTCTGGTATTGGCTTCGAGATTTCCACTCAGTTGGGCAAACATGGCGCCCTTATTGCCATCATGGGCCGCCGTAAATCCGTCCTCGACGCCGCCGTCTCCTCCTTGCAATCTCTCGGCATCTCTGTACTCTTCTACCTCTCTTTCTCTGCCCCCCTCTCTACGTTAATTTGTTCATGAAATTTGTTGATTGGCTTGCCTGAATTGATCTGCTTGAAACCCCTAACCCTAATTTTATTTGGGAGAGTGCTTAGTCCCCTCCACCAAAATCTGGCCTAGTTAGCGACTAGTGAATGCCGAAATTACACTTAATTTATTTGGGTTTCCGCAATTAGGTCTCACCTCACGAATCTGATTTTGTCTGAATTGAAATCTAAGAACTTTTGTCGGGCTGTTCAGCGGTCCTGATGAAGATATTATAGTCCCTGAGCTCTGTTCTTTACATTTTTAATAGTCTTGATGTTGAGTAGACAGTGTGTTTCCATGGTAAGGGAAGTAAGCAAAGACAGGTTATAGTATTTGTGGAAATGGAAGAGCTTGCCTGTGTGCGTAGTTAATTTAATCGGTTTTCATGTCAAAGTAAGTTTTTATAACAGGAGGTTCTCATTCTTTTATCAACCATAGGCTGTTGGATTTGAAGGCGACGTGCGAAAGCAGGATGATGCGAAGAGAGTTGTGGAGTCGACCTTCAAGCACTATGGTAGACTCGACATTCTTGTCAATGCTGCAGCTGGAAATTTTCTAGTCCCTGCAGAAGATCTGTCACCTAATGGCTTTCGAACAGGTGGGTGCTTAGTAAAAATTAGTTTGTATGATGCCTTATATCATAAACTCTATTGACCTGTGGCCTCCTGTTTTCTTACAATATTTAGTTGTACGGTTGACTAGTAATTAAAATAGTATGCCCCTCTGTCCTCAATTTGTGAGTTGGCTTTCCTATCTGTCAGAAATCTTTGTCACAAAACATGGTCTTGTAAAATTGCTATCTTTCTAGGTACTGGTAAAGGTGACATGTTCTTCAAATTCCTTATATTATATGAATGACTACAAACTTTACTTTTAAACACTGGTCGTTCTCATTTCTGGAAAGTCATCTTTTCTCATATATAAGCTTTACCCAAATATTGTGGTGACATCAAATTGCGGTGTACCTGAAGTTAGTTTGCTACTGTAAACATGCATGAAGGATGTACAGGAAGTACTAGACAAATGGTAGGTAGTATGATTTTAGTATTAGATCAAATATCTTCCATTATAAACACATCCACAACTGCTCTATATACTTGACCTGTGTAACAAAAGTGATGTAACTGTTCAAATGCCATAAAATATGCAGGGTTCACTGATAAGAAATTAGGCATCTTTTGTATGCAATTTTCTCATGTAAGAACAAATATAGTCAGGAAATGATACGCATAAAAGTTTACTGTAAGCTTTCTATGATGATGGAAAATCAAATGCTTTCAAGGGTAATTTTATATGCTAGATTTGAAACTCTTGAGCTCTGGTCCTTCTGGATGATAATTTGCTACAACTTGGCAAAGATTGTTTGAGCTGATAATGATAGCTCTTGTCTTGAATTCTGAACAGTTATGGATATCGATTCTGTTGGGACATTTACAATGTGCCATGAAGCACTGAAATATCTGAAAAAGGGAGGGCCAGGAAAGCATTCGTCTGAAGGTGGTGGTCTAATAATAAACATAAGTGCTACCTTACATTATGGAGCGTCTTGGTACCAAATCCATGTCTCCGCTGCCAAGGTTGGTTATCATCTTACTTTTCTTTTTTGTTAGGTTCCTAATTTTATCCCTTATTCTAATACATTTGCTGTTGTTTGATAGGCAGCTGTTGACGCCACCACTCGAAATCTAGCATTGGAGTGGGGAACTGATTATGACATCAGAGTCAATTGTATTGCTCCTGGCCCAATTGGTGACACACCTGGAATGACTAAACTCGCACCCGAGGATATTGACAGCAAAGCAAAAGAGTACATGCCTCTTTTTAAGTATGGAGAGAAATGGGATATTGCCATGTCTTCTCTGTACCTTGCATCAGATGCAGGTTTGTTCTTTTTGATCACTCCTTGTTTTGGTAGTATAGGGAAGATGCGTCTGCTTTGGATCTCTGTGTGTCTGATCATTCTGCTATCATTGATATTGTAAAGGTAAATTCGTCAATGGAGCGACACTCGTGGTGGATGGAGGGTTCTGGCTGAGCCAGCTTCGGTTTATTCCAAAGGATATGGTCAAGCAGCTTTCACGAGCAGTCGAAAAGAGGTCTCGTGCAGTCGGGGTTCCTAAGAGCAAGCTTTGAAGTCTTACCATTTAGACTTCAAATGACGTGTTTGTTGTCACATGATATTCTTACCATTCAGTGTAGTTTTAAGACGTGAAATATGTTGTATGATTGTATATGGATAGGACATAGGTGCAGCTGATAACAGCTTCAATAAGTCCTGCCTTGCGTTACAGATGAATTCTTATGTGTCAGATGTGACTACTGATGGCATCATAAACCAATAATATTGCATCTAGTAGTTTATGCACTCGGCATTTCAGTTTTTTTTTTTTTTTTTTTTTTTTTCCGTGCATGACAAATCTATTACAGTATACAATTACACATGTTACACAGTTATTTTATTACCTTTTTTTTTGGTTGAAAAAGTTATTTTATTGCTTTAATTTTATGTTTTTATATAATAAAAATGATACCACGTATTTAACAGTATATTTTTCATGAAAATGGTACCATGTGTTTAACAGTATCGATGAAAAGAAAAATGTTGGCACTTTAATTTTATAATAAGTTTTTTTTTGGTCGAGTAATTTTATAATAAAAAATAAGTTATATACAGTATATATTTGGTATCTTTATTCCAAAAAATGCAGATCCAACCGAAATTCCAAAAACCCAAGGCCCAATGGGCTTTACTGTATGTAGTTATGTACAAAGTAATTCCCAAAGCCGTTTCCGGGTCTCGCAAAAACCCAAACTGATCCCCACCCAAATCTGAAAGCTTCCACAGCAAGTTGAATTGTTCGATTGACCTAGCTCTTAAAAAAGGGCTCTTCCCTCTTCTCCAAATTGGCGCCTGATCATAACTTTTTAAAACTTTTCAGAAATCGAAGGCTTTTATCTAGTAGTATCAGGTTTGGGGGGTTCCTTTCGATTTGCATTCGGAGATTATGGAGCAGCAACAGCGGTACCAGAAGGCAGTCGCCCAAGATGCAGAGGCTCCTGAAGATGTGCAAAGTGGTCCTTTCCCAGTTGAACAGCTTCAGGTCTAATCTTTATTCTTCTCCCCATTTTTGTTTCAATCTTGATGGATTCGGCAGACCCGATACGATCTGGGAATTTTGCTTCTGTAGTTTTCCCCAGTTAGTTTATCAAATTGCTACATGGGTTTGTCTTCGATTTGACGTTTCTCTCATTCTTTCTGCAAATTTGGCATCTTCACTCAAAATTAACCTAATCTAAGAATTGGGTCTTTCTTCAATTTGATTTTTTTCTGCAGTTTCTTGGCCGCAATAATTTGGGTCTTTCCCCCCTTTTGAATTGTTCGTTTCTGGGTCAATGAAGTTTGTCATGCAATTTTCGTTTTTGCTCTGTTGTTTGATGTTTGCCCTTGATTAATGGAGTTGGATCTTGGATACTTTCATGCTGTAATCTGAAATTGGCTGCTATATACTAATATGTCTTCATATTTTAGGTTTTTCGCATGAAATTGCCTATTATGTCAATCGACTCTCATTTCAAATGGGATTCTCAGTTCCACTAGTTTCTTCTTTTCCGCCCATGCTCCTGTTCTCATTTGCAGTTTTCATTCACTGTTTGATTTTGCTGTTTTCTGTCTCTCTTGTGCTTGTGTTCTTGTTTTTGAGATGCTATGCTTTCTGTCTCTCTTGTTTTGCCTAATTTAGTGATGTACTAGTTTCAGCAATTTTTGTGATTCATGTAGTTGCAAAATTAGGGATGAGTTTATAAATAGTTATTTTAAGAAATAATTGACATTTTTGCTTCAGTGGATGATGACTGATGACCCAGTAATGCAATGAAAAACATTTGATACTATGGACGTGTATTGCCTCATTAAAGTTTACAAAGCAATCTTGTGATGCTAATTAGTTATGGGCATATTGCTTTTGACATTTAAAGAAAGCCATATGTCTCCATAAGATGGAGAAAACAGAAATAGAGATCTAAAATGCTATAGCAAGTGTCTACTACATATACAATGAAGACTTTTATGTCAATTATCAATTATGCAGACTGATTATAAAAATGTGCATTTTTTTGCTCCTTGTACACATTTTGACCATAGGCTTCTGGAATTGCTGCAATGGATGTTAAAAAGCTAAAGGATGCCGGTTTATGCACTGTTGAAGCTGTTGCATATTCTCCAAGAAAAGAACTGCTTCTGATTAAAGGGATCAGTGACGCTAAAGTTGATAAAATAATTGAAGCAGGTGTAAAGGATCATCCATATATGTTTAAGGGGGCGTTGTACTCTTTGTTGTCCACTGTGTTCAGGGTCCATTTTGGATTATTGCATTGACTGATATTTCTCTTGTGTGATTGTAGCTTCTAAATTGATACCACTGGGTTTTACTAGTGCTAGGCACATTCATGAACAGAGAGAACAGATAATCCAGATTACAACTGGGTCTAGAGAGCTTGACAAAATTTTAGAAGGTTAGTTAAGAGTCTCATCTGAAATTGGATCTAAAGTAGCTTCTACTATCTTTGTATGGAGATAAGTTGTTTGGTTTACCAGATTTCCTGTTGTCATAAATGACATGAGGAAAGTGACAACAATCTTTTGTAATGTTTTTTCAATCATAAATGCACTAGATTATCGTTGTAATGACATGCTTCCTGAATGAACAGGTGGCATTGAAACCGGTTCAATAACTGAATTGTATGGTGAATTTCGTTCTGGAAAGACTCAATTGTGTCATACACTATGTGTTACTTGCCAAGTAAGATCCCTCTTTTATTTGTCTATTTAGGAAACGAATCTGTAGTAAATTTTTATTTTATACGTTTTGCAGTAATTGCTCCATTTTTATTTCTCAAACATTTTACAAACTATGCAGTACTGAAAATTATTCCCTTGCTGTTCCTTTGGCCTTTTTTACTACCTTGATCTATGAATTTATAGCCTGGCTTGCAAGTCTTACACATGTTCATGTAATAATTTTGCAGCTTCCTCTAGATCAAGGAGGAGGTGAGGGAAAGGCTATGTACATTGATGCTGAAGGAACATTTAGACCTCAGAGACTACTGCAGATAGCGGAGAGGTGTGACAAAGCTAGCAAAACATGAGGTTTCCATAAGAAATGTCACTAGCCACTAAGCTTGCTAATGCTTGCTTTGCAGGTTAGGACTAAATGGTGAAGATGTTCTGGAAAATGTGGCATATGCAAGAGCCTATAATACTGATCATCAGTCTAGGCTTTTGCTTGAAGCAGCTTCCATGATGGTGGAAACACGGTATTATTCCGTTCTTTATATTCAAGGTGCCGGCTTTAAGATTGGACGGGTCACCTCTAATAAATTTGTTAAGATTTGCGTAGCCTATTGCTTGATAGTCAGGAGGAGGAAATATAAATGAGACAAAAAACTTGAGCTTTTGTGTTGTCAATCTGAATGAAATCTGTATCCTTGCTGTACTGTTTCTACGTTGAAGATGTTAACAGGATGTTTGGAACATATTGCACATATCACTCATAGTTGAGTGTTATGCCCTTTAAAAAATCGAATATTGCCCTTCAAGTTATTGTAGATGTAGCTAAAATAAAGTTTCCAGCTCAAAGGATTAGCATTGTGCCTAAAGTCTAATTGATTTTTGGCATTACTTTATGATAATATGTTTACAAGTTATTTACTCAGCCAAAGAAAATGCCTGTTCCATATTTTGGTTTGATTTGCAGGTTTGCTCTTATGATAGTAGATAGTGCGACTGCACTTTACAGAACTGATTTCTCTGGGAGGGGGGAGTTATCAGCTAGACAAATGCATCTTGCTAAATTTTTGAGAAGTCTCCAAAAGTTGGCAGATGAGGTGAGATTCTTATACATGACACTATACTCCACATATTTTCATATTTGTAGTAAAATCTCCAATTAGCATAAAAACCAAAACAATAACATGTTGGGGCAAGATTGAATTAGTAGACAGGATGCATCATCTTAGTTTCTGGGAAGATGCTTTGAAACTTTAGCTGACAAGTTCCATTTGTGGCTCTATACCAATGTGAATGTTTATGAAACTCTGAGGTAAATTCTTCAATCACAAGAACAAAAAGCAATTCATGGGAGCAAAATAGTTAACCATATTCATACTTTAAGAGATGTTATGCAATCTGATAATTGTGTTAGGGTACATATTAAGAGAAATATATCATATAGGGATGTTGTCAGTATTTATCTATGTATCGATTTTCTTCATTTTAAGTTATGTAGGCAGGATTTGAAGTGTAAGGGCTGATTATTCATGTTTTATCCGTTTGATATTTTAGTTTGGGGTGGCTGTTGTTATCACAAACCAAGTTGTAGCTCAAGTAGATGGTTCTGCTATCTTTGCTGGTCCACAAATCAAGCCAATTGGTGGTAACATTATGGCTCATGCTTCCACTACGAGGTTTGTGTGCTGTCAATCCCTTTGTAATCATGACTCAAGCACCAATTTTTCACAACCTTAAATTCTCTTATTTTCTAGCTTTTGATTAAATCTGTTTGTTTGTGTAATGGTATAATAGGCTTGCTCTTCGGAAGGGAAGAGGGGACGAACGCATATGTAAAGTGATATGCTCTCCATGTTTGCCTGAAGCCGAAGCTCGGTTCCAGATCTGTGGAGAAGGCATTAGTGATGTCAAAGACTAGTCTTTGTGCTCTTTTTCTACTGTTTTTGGTTTAAAACAATAACATTGTATATTGTGTCTTCAGCTTCTTGTAATGCCCATCTCATTGTATGTTGGGTTCACTTCCTGTGATGCCCATTAATGAAGTGTGCGTTTTGTAATGATCGTCTTTTACTAATTGATGAAACCATTGGATACAAGAAAATAAGCTGGTCATGGAAGACAAATATCAACGCATTAAATCTGGCAAGGGCTTTTAGCCATGATCAACATACATATATATCCAAACCAACAGTTTTCAGGGCTTTGAGCTCAGCCCTCAGCTGCAAATCAAATGAACAGAATTCAAAACAGAAGTAGCCCATGCTAGGAAGCTATTAAGAGGCAACATTTAAAACAAGATTCGAACTCAGCTTAAGAAAAGCTAGAGGCAATGGGAGCTACGATCAGAAGCACAATGACCAAGATCAGAATGATTCCCAAGACCAAGCACTTCCTACTGTTCTTCTGGTAGACCTTTGCAGTCTTGAGTTCTTTAGTCCCGTCCTTAACATAATGTGCTGCATTCAGCACATGGTGCTCGATGTTATCCATCTGCTCTCCCTGAGCCTCTACCATTACCGACATGTCTAGGAAAACCTGGTGGAGCTCCAGAAGGCTTTGCTCTATCTCGCGCGCAGCATCGTGTCTTCCTTGGATCTCGACCACGGTTTCTAGAACCTTGCCTCGACCGTGCTCTTGGATGGCCCTAGACAGGATTTCCCCTTCTCCCATACCACTTGAGATTATCTTTTCCACAGCTTCTTCATCTGGGTACTCTCCTGTCACTGTGTAGAGGCACCTCTCAATTGTCACCTTGTACTCTGACACCATTCTTTGCCTTAGCTCCTGTCAAACCAATCAGCAAACCATCACACACTGTTTGAAACTGATTTTAGGGCTAACTTAACTTGTTGAACAATGAAACCCTAATTATCAAATTTCCACACCCTAGTTAGCTATACACCAATTCAATTTTCAAATTTGTATCTCAGAACTCAGAAATCAACTAACACAGACTAGAAATCGAAGATCAGAAGTACCTGAAAATCGACCATAAGCTCCTTGAGCTTGATCCGGAGCCCATTAGTGACAGCGGACCGAGTCCGATCGATCGGTTCACCGAGCTTGGCAGACAATCGGCGGTTTTCGGCGTTGGCCCGATCCATCTCGGCTAGGCGAGACTTGATGGCACGAGCCTTTTTCAAGACGGCGACGACGTCGGAGTTCATCTTAGCCCGGAAGTCCTTGAGGGCATCTGGTTTGTGGAGCGACTTGCTTTCCTCGTGGGAGGCTTCGAGCCTTAAGAGCGTGTCCTTGATGGCAGCGATCTCGGTTTTCGCCTTCTCGGCCTCTTCGAGGAATAGCTCCATGGTGGGATCGGAGGCCGGAGCTCCGTCGCCGGAGACGCCCATTTCGAGATCGATGTCCTTTTGGGCTGCTTTCTTCAGATCTACGTAGCTCATGAAGGATTTTGTCATTAGGTCGTTCATCTTGGGGGATTGGGTTCTAGTGTAAGATGGAGTTTGTGTGAGGAAGGGGGATTTGGGAAGAGGAGGAATGGAGATACGGAAGAAGAAGAAGGGGAGGAAGCAGAATAAAAGGCTTGTTTTTTGATAATTGAGATTGGAAAGATATAGCCGTTGAGGTTGGCGATGGGTGAACGTTATTATTTTTGAAACGCTCCCGCTAGGCCCCAACGGCTATCTGCAAAGGGAATAATAAAAGCCATAGTTTCGGGCATAATGGTCCCAAAATATTTTGGATTTGACCATACACTCGTAGTTATTTTTAAAGTTTAACAGTTTCGAAGTTCTTTTTACGATTCGAATCTTCTGTCCCGCAAGCACGTCCTGCCGTAAATCCCCTTAGAGCATCTTCTGTCCAAGGCCATAGGCTAAATGTTTTTACCCTACCAAATGGGAGAATATACCCATTTGATATCAATTTAGCTTAAACCTCAACATTTTCACTTCCATCCTAGGCCAAATTATCTAGGCTAAAATTATAAATATTTAATTCCAACGGCTAGTTTGAATAATTAACATAATATTTTATTTAAAAAATTATTATTATAATAATTGTGAATAATGGCTATAATTCAAAAAATATTATTATTATGATAGTAAATAACGGCCATATTTCAAAATTGTATTATTATAATAATTGGGAATAACGGCTATATTTCAAAAATTTATTATTATACAATTTTAGAATAACGACTATATTTCAAAATGATACAATTTTTATAACTAAAAACATTTAATGCCCGAAGAGTGGAGGCTCAGTAAGTTGATCCCCGTCTATAAGAACAAGGGTGATGTGCAACAGCGTGGTAATTACAGAGTGTGGGAAAAAGTTATTGAGCTCAGGTTGAGAAGGATAGTCAGGGTGTCAGAAAATCAGTTCGGTTTCATGCCCGGGAGGTCGTCTATGGAGGCTATCCATCTGTTGAGGAGTCTGTCAGAAGAGTTCAGAGAGAGGAAGAGAAACTTACACATGGTGTTTATCAACTTGGAGAAAGCGTATGACAGGGTCCCGAGAGAGCTGATTTGGGATTCTTTGGCATCAAAGGAAGTATCAGGCTCGTTCACTAGAGTAGTCATAGACATGTACGACTGTACGAGTGCTCCATGACCAGTGTGTCGTCCCCGAGCGGAGATACTGAGCACTTTAGGGTAAAGGCTGGCCTGCACCAGAGCTTGGCTCTGAGTCCATTCCCTTTTGTGCTGGTAGTGGACGTGGTGACCAGAGATATTCAAGGGGGGTCCCGTGGTGTATGCTGTTCGCGGACGACATTGTGTTGGTGGATGAGTCCAGAGCTAGGGTCAACAACAAGCTTGAAGTTTGGAGGGACAGATTGGAGTCTAAGGGATTTAGATTGAGCAGGTTTAAGACAGAATATGTGGAGTTTAAGTTCGGCGAGGGGGTAGACTCAAGTGAAGACGTTCTGTTGGGAGGAGAAGCTGTAGCAAGGAAAGAGAGCTTTTGATATTTAGGGTCAGTCTTGCAGAGTGACGGTGGTATCGATGAGGACATTACGCATCGGATCTAGAGAGGCTGGCAGAAATGGAGAGCAGCGTCTGGGGTTCTGTGCGATAAGAAGGTACCATTGAAACTGAAAGGGAAGTTCTATAGGACAGTGATTAGACCAGCGGTGCTCTATGGGTCGGAGTGTTGGGCTACCACGAAGGCGCAAGAATAGAGATTATTGGTAGCTGAGATGCGGATGTTGAGGTGGATGAGTGGGCACACTCTATTGGACAGAATTAGGAATGAAGTGATCAGAAGCAGAGTGGGGGTGTCTAGCTTAGAGGATAAGTTACGGGAATCGAGATTGCAGTGGTTGGGGCATATCCAGAGGCAGGGCCCTGAGGAGCCAGTTCGTAGGTGCAAGAGTCTGGACTTAGGAGCTATACGTAGAGGAAGGGGCCGACCGAGAAAACGCTGGAGAGATAGCATCAGGCAGGACGTTAGACATCTAGGGTTATCGACAGATTTGGCAGTTTACAGGGATATTTGGAGGGATAAGATTCGCGTCGTGGATGGCTAGTTCCTGAGCAGACGACTTGCCTTGATCTTTTGATATGTCTCGGTGTTTTTGTTTGTGTTAGTTAGGTGCTTTTTATGTGCTTTTGTGCTTTCATGTATATGTTTTGGGTGCTCTTGCTTTTGTGGTTTACCTTGCTTTTCTATCTGTAGTCTTTGGGTCTTTTGGACGCCCCCCCTCTGCGTTTAGCCAGGGGGGCCCCCATCTTGACCTCCTAGATTCCCGTAAGGGAATTGCACTGGCTCTATTGTTGTTGTTGTTGTTGTTGTTGTTGTTGTTGCTGCTGCTGCTTTTATAACATATTAATTAATTTAAACACATATAATTAATAATAACAACAACAACATATACCCAGGGACTCCCGCAAGAGCAGGATCTGGGGGGTCAAGACGGGGACATTCCAAACCTAGATGAAATGAGCCCAAAAACGACCCAAAAGACAAAGACCGGACCACTCAACAACCTACTACGAAGAGTTTAGAAACCAACAACTAACCAAAACTACTACTAAGACTAAAAGAAAGAAGAAAGAAAACTAATTAAGAAAAGAAAGACTTTGCTAAAAAAATACTATACATAAGCAAGCCTACAAAAAGCAATATACTTCTACATATAATTAATAACAAAAATATTAAAAAAATGTAAAAGGGCCCACCATAAATGGTGGGACCCACTAGTTTGGCCTAGCAAATAGTTCCTTTCACTGTAGGCTATTTTTTTGGTTAAGGAAAGTATTTGGCCTAAGGTGGGGGATGTGGGTAGGCTATATTTTCCAATATATCCTTTGGGGGAAGATGCTCTTAGAGCATCTACAGTAGAGAAATGCTCTCCGTATTTTTTAACAATTAAAAAAAAGATAAATAAAATAGATAAGGGATATGTCAGGTTTTTTCAGAGAAAAATTTCTTATTTCTTCATATTTACTCTTGCAATAGAAATCTTTTCTACACAATTCTCTGCACAAACCTCACATTTTTTTTATTTCCTTTTATTTATTTATAGGGAAGAAATCTTCCCAATCTCCATTATTACTCATTACTTAAAATTTCAATTTTTGACATTAAAAAACACAAAAAGGTTGTAATTTTGAAATTCCGACCAATGAGGGTAAAAAGGACGTGTAACGGGCCGGGATGTGCTTGCGGTACAGAGAATTTGGATTGTCTTTGTGAAGCAAGGTCATTGCTACTATTTGATCAATCTAACATGCTCACCGTTGAAAGCATTTCTTTCTCTCTACTTGTTAATGCAATATTGTGGTTTGAACCTATTTATGTGAGTCCATGTAAGTTTTTATTTTTTTCAATACATCATTTCCCTTGTATGGTTGTATATACACAATGTTTGGCTTTTTAAGAAGGAGCACAAGTTGATATTTGAACAATAAAGAGAAATGCACTATTATTACACAATAGAAAATGATACCATGAGTTTGACACACCATCACCATGGGCACAAGAAAAACCAAAACACATACAAGAAGTACATCATCAACTTCTTGAGGGTATACTCTCAACAGCAATAGAGCTACAACAAACACCATCATAATGGACTCTAAAAAAAACACAAGCATAGTACATCAACAACTTCTTCAGGGTAGTGCTCTCACAATTGCGGATTTTCCTAGTCAATCAGCTCCATGATCTAGCTCGTCTTAGTGGGCTCGTCAGGCTCAACTTTGGATGAGAGCTCACAGTGTTCACTGATCCTCGACCGTGGCCATTTTCAAGTGCTGTAGGCGACTCGGGGTCAAGGAATTGATTGATTTTCTTCAGAAATATGGATCGTTGTTTGTTCTTCTTATGCATACACTGTCCATGTGTCATTTCATTGACATTCAACACATGTGTGAATTGTATTGTCACTTTCTTGGCACCTCCGGTTTCATTCATTATCACCTCATGTGACTCCTCAAAATACCCTTTCTGGGCAAGATCACTAAAAAACCTGATCATTATAATCACAAACTGATTCAGGCTATTTTGTATAGGTTAACTCTTAGATTTTGAGATGTTATTGAGAGTGTTTAGGTTAGATTTGAGCATTATTGTAATACGAAGACCGAAGACACGAGATGTGAAGAATCAAGAGTTCGTAGAGCTTAATTGAAGAGTTCGCCACTGCAAGGATACCGCAGTCGCGTTGTTTGTGACGCGGTCACGGTGGTGTGAGGCGACGTCCATGAAGAACCATGAAGGCGCGGTCGCGGTAGCAGCCGACTTAGCCAAAGCCAAGTGAAGACCGCCGCCGGCGCGGCCAAGGCGGCGCGGTCGCGGTGCGTGCCGGATTCGAGACGGACGAAATCCTGTCTTTTCTATCTTGTTTCCTTTCTTATCTTTTCGTTTCCTTTCTTGTCTATCTCGAAGGGCTTGTTCTTTGGGCTATTTAAGGAGGAACCTTTCTAGGTTTTAGAGACATCATTCTATATTCTATCACTTTTGTAATCAATTGTTCTTTCAATAAAGATTTGTGTTTTCTTTGTAATAAAGAACTAATCTCCCTTGGAGTTTATTCAATCAAGGAAGCTTTATTATGAAGTTGTGAAATTCTGGTAACTTCTTTATCCCTAGGTCTTTATTGATACTCTTGTGCTTCATCCTATGATCTCTGTTTGATTTTATGAGCCTAATCAACTTGTTTAATTGACTTAGATCTATCGTTTGATTTAGGATTGGTTGTTGTCTATGCATCTTTCCTATTTCTCGAAACAACTATATTCTAGGACCGTGGACTAGTTTAGGGAAGAGTATTCAATGGTTAAATTGTGCATGAGACTCGTAGCTTGATTGCATGATTTGATTTCCTAATATCCTTGAGTGTATTGCATGATTTGAATTAAGTGTCCTTGTTCATATCATAGTTTTGCTAGGACCGTGGACTAGCGAATAATCAAGATAAGGATTGGAATTGACCTAGACATATAAAGAAGTGGATGAATTCATGATCAACGGATTAATAAAGTGGAATTGATTGGACGAACTCTACTTGCTAACTTTGATTGAAATCTCTCTCAAACCCCCCTTTGATTACTTTGCATGAAAACCATAAAAATCCGATTAAGAAACTGATTCCTTTGGGTTCGACCCCGTACTTGCTTACTATACTTGTTGTTTGCGTGTTTGGGTTTTATCTTTGATTTTGGCTCAACGACTTTAGCCGAGTCACAAACTCATAAAAAACTGGTACTTGAGGTTTGAAATACGTACTTTGTGAAACTAAAACTAATAACTTACCATTGTATTTTTGCTTCAAACTCTTGCAAGGCTGTGGATGTGGTACAAGAATCAAGAGTGAGATGTACAACATCAGAAGGGTCTGGCTTCCACCCGAGATTGACAATGGCTTTGGTAGCTAGCACTGAAGTTCGGGTACATTCTTTTCTCCATGGTTCCAATTTTGACAAATGTTGTTGTCAATATGCTGATGTTTTTCACCTCCAACTACAGAAACACCCACATGCATTGAAACATTGTTTTCTTTTTGCTGACCCAGTTAAGGGTCGACCCATAATTAATAAGCAGAGGACTCAATGTCAGCCTAATTAAGATCTGATGATCGAGATGATCTAACCTCAGTGTCGTCGAGTATACATCGATCACCAACATCAAAAGCATCGGTGGCAAAACAAAAGATGAAGCCTTGGAAGAATGCCTCGGCGGAGTTGCCAAATACGAAAGTTAGCGCCAGCAACGGGGTCACGATTGTGACTAGAACTATAGTTGTTGCATGCCCTGTAATAAGAAGCCACAACAACACAACTACAATGATTATGATGAATGATATGAATACGTTTAAACGAGTCACCATTGTATCGGCATCAGCTAGCGTGCGTCCCATGTTAACGCAATTAACATGAGCATCCACCTGCAAGGAGACACCGCATCGTATATATCTATATGCTCTTTTGTTTTGAACCTAGTTAATTGAAAGTAGAGAGTAGATAGGTTGAAATGAGGTACGTACCATCCACTTCTTGAAGTCATCTAATGTTATGAACTTACTATCTGCGGATGAGTGCGCCTATTGTACCATCATTTCATACAAAATCTTTGCAATGTCGTTGCGATACTCTTCCAATTTGAGTGACATCTGTTGCGGTTTACTACGAACGTTAGGCGCGTCACTCGTGTTGACATCTTCATCAGCCGGTCTTCCACGTTTTCCTCGTAAAACCCAAGTGATCAATCTGAACAACCTTTGCATTTTAATTGGAAGTGGGTCTCTTGGTCGGAGAAGTTCATCGCAAAACAATAGCTCCACTAAGTCTTTTTGCTCACACCTGATTGAATAATAAAAGTCGTGATCTATCGTGTGTATATATACAAACGGAGAGACTGATACAAATTAGGTAGTATACTAGCAGATGACCCGTACCTTGTACGGGGGTGTTATTTATTTATTTTTATTGATTTGTGTATAAATTTACTTTAACAACAACAACAACAACAACCCAGTGCAATTCCCCTTTCGGAAATCTGGGGGTCAGGATGGGGGCCCTCCTGGCTAACGTAAAGGGAGAGCGTCCAAAAAACCCAACAGAGGAGCAAGAAGCCTAGCAACATACAAAGTGCAGACAAAAACAAATCCAAAGCAAACAAAGCGCACAACAAAAAAATCGAAACAAACAAAGCATAGAACAAGACGTCAGACAGAGTCAAACTAAAACAAAGCATAAATTTACTGTAACAATTACAAATATTATCATACATATACTTTGTTTTAAAACGATGCTTATTTTTTGGAGTATAAAATGAAATAACTCTTGTATAACATCATATATATAAATAAAATTTATTTATATAGTTACTTTTTATACATACATAAATATATATTTAAATAATTGAAGAAGAATGACATAAGATAAGATGCATTATCACATTTTATTAACAATTGATACAAATCTTTTGGTATATGACTAAATTATGTAAACTAACTTTTATAATAAAATCGATAAGTTTAAATAAAAACTTGGATTAGTGTATTATAATATTAAAGGTAAAGATAATATTTAATAAGTTATAGAAAACCAAATTATTTCGTATATATGTTATTGTTTTTTCAAAAAATAATTAAATAATAAATATATAAATATGTAATGAAAATGTTAAGGAATTATTATCTTAATTAAGAAATCAATCTTTTTTCCCTAAAGTGTAATCACTATGCGATATTAGCGATATATGTGGTAAATATAACATCCACTTGTTTATTGATATTTTTTATATGATACAATATTAAAATGGTATTTAATATATTATTTTAATAGAATGAATATTTGTCTTAAATATAGTGGTAAAATTTTCTACCATTGATGATTTTAAAAAATATCATAATAAAAATACGAAAAATAATTTAAAGTTAAGATGATATTATATTAAATGGGTAAAATATTATGATTATGATTTATAGAGTATGACAAAAAAAATATTTTTTCAAATAAAAGGTTTATGATAGATCTATGTATTAATTAAATGTGTACAATGATAATATAGAGATTTATAAATTTTGGATGGAATTATTATATAAACAAATCAAATTCTAAGATAGAACTAATATCTTAATTAAGTATGTATAGATTATGATAAAATCAAAATTTAATAAGATAGACTTTTAAATAAGGAGGTGATGTGGCGCAATATTGTGACGGAGTTTACTTCCGCTTTAGTATATAGTAATAGATATATATATATTCTTGGGTAAAGATCTGGGATCAAAGTTAGATTTCAAATCGGCTAATTAAGTCCAACTTATATTTAAAGTATCCATAATACGAGCCTTGTACTTAGGGGGTAGACGGGTTGGGTTATGGACGGGTGGAACACTTCCATCATCCGACCCGCAAGTACAAATGATCCACCCGACCCACCCATTACCCGCGACATGCTCCACCCATCACCCAAACCTCTCGTCACCCGTTGGTTATATGGATGACCTATTTACTAGTATATTACCGTTGTTCTTTTATTTTTTTCACTATCTGTATCACGGTAATGGGGAAATTTACCCCGATAATCCAAAATGAAATAACATATAAAGATAGATTCAATAAGAAAATTATCAATATATAAGTAAATAAAAATGTAATCCATATATAAGCAATATAAAAAAAATACATCACAAAGTGTCTTAAGATGATATTTCAAATTTTCAAAATGTGAGATCATCGTCTAACTCTACCTCATGACATACAAAATAAATAGATTATTAGGGAAAAATAGTCAAATTTCTATATGTACTAGGGTTAAAATGGATTAGGTAGATAGTTCAGGTGAAACGGGCGACAAATCTGGTGATGAGTAGGTGATAGGTCGGGTTATGTGGGTGAAAAACTCGCACCCATATCCGACCCGTCATTCACTCTACCCATCACCCGCTATATTTGGGTTTTCACCTATTTATTGTGGGTGGCCGGGTTAAACGTGTGGGAAGATCACCGTGACCCATTGAGAGCCCTATTTGTACTACACTAGATTAATTAAAACAAGTAATAAATTGAGTAGGAGCAAAGGAGGGGCTTGAAGTTCTACCTAAAAAAAAAGGGAAGGGCTTGAAGATGATGAGTGCATGGGATAGCTCTCGTCCTCTTCCTTTTCCCATTGTGAGTTTACGCGATCAGGAGTTGGCTGGTGTTGACCATGCGTTGAATCAAATAATAATATCATGACTATAGTCATCTGATTCTGATTGATGACATTCATCAGTTATTGGTCGACAGTTTCATGAAAGCCGTCATCAATTATTGACAGATTCATGAAGTTCATCAATATATTGTTGATGGTCGAGGATTAGTCTTACTAAGTTAAACGTTTATATAAAGTAATAGCCATCAAGCGTAATAAAGGAGATCGAGTACTCGAGAAAATTGTCTGATTAATTAATTACTTAAGTTTGAACTTACTTGTCGTTAGGCCGGTTGATTTTTTTAAAGAAGTCAACGACGTCGGGAACAGCATCCTCCTCGTGTGTTCTCACAAGTGTAGCAAGAGAAGTGAGGATTCGAGCAACACTTTGTAGATAGGATATATCCAGATCCTTTGACATGATATACTTGGTAAGATTAATTTTTGGTGAAGATGACTGACCGCGGACGTGCTGCTTAACCACTAATTTCAGAGCCGTACTGATTGCCGACGACGAGACCAAGGTAGATGTATTTAAGGCCGGTGATCACGATCCTGGGCTGAAACCGGCGGTACATGGAGTTGGCACTCCACTTCAATATCACAAGGTTTTTGCCAAAATTAAGGATGGATCCCACGAAGAGGGAGACCAGAGTGCAAGTCACGTGCTCGAAAGCTTACGGGTGAGGGACGGATGCATGCCTCAGCCCGCTCTCGGTGCTGAAGTAGAGCTGCCATGCCAAAAGAACCAACTGATACGAGCCCGGTGTGGACTGCGTATCGAGCCCTTGTTGGTCAAGGGAGGGAACCCGCGTCCGGTGTGGGCGCAAGGTTCAAGCGGCTCGCGGTGGTAACGCGAGAGGGAAGGGACACCAAAGAGAATTAGGGCAAAGGCTAATTTCTCTGATTAATTGATTCTCCAAATAACAGGACTATACAGTATATATAGCTAAATCATAAAACCGTAATGCTAACCTAACGGTTCAATAAAAGGCGTCTCGGGAAAAGAACCGTAAAGAAACTCGAGAAGAGATAATTATACCTAACAATAAAATTACAATAATTAATAAAATAAATAATATGTTGATGTCGTATCAATTCTCCCCCGTTGAGATTCGACTCGTCCTCGAGGCGGAAATCAAGAGAAGACCCATATAACTTGCTCAACAGACACATCATCCACCCGGATCAAACACCAAATCGACACTCCCGATTGCACATATATGCCACCTTGGACGTGTTAAAAGTTGTCCAACTTCATAGAAATTGAGGTATTCCACTAAAGTCACAGACCCAACTTTAACATTCAACGGCATGCCCCCACCTAAATCAAACACATTAGCAAGTGGCAACAGCCTGTCACCAAGTAACAAGTGGACAATTGCCTGTGAGTCATGACCAAAAGAAGTAGTAACGAATGGCCAAATCATAGAGTGTGATTGCAGCTTATTGTCCTGAGAGTTAACAAACAGCTTCACATCATCAGCAACAAACTTAGAGTTGCATACATTGCCGTCAATGCCAGTTATGATCTTCAATTGTGCAGCAATGACTTGAAAAGACACCAGTAATAGCCCGTGTACAACCTTCAATTCTGGAAAAAACAGCCACATATATTCTAGGATCAAAAGCAATAATCACTAAGGGGTTGAGACTAGCCAATGGGTGTTCAAGTTGGCCGCCAAGAGCAAGAATTAGTGCCAATTTCAGTTGCACTTTCAAAGTCTGCCCATATTCAATTGCACTTGAGTCAAAAGCAACAGTCGAGTGGAGGATCGGTTTCGGCACTTTTGTGTTGACACTGCTCTCCGGCTTTGGACAATACTTAGCTACACAAGCTGATGACTTGAACTCTTGGCACTTACTAGCACCGAACTCATGCCACTCGATACCACAATTTGGAGCTACATAAGGACTTGCAATTTCAGCAACGAAAGATGCACCGATCGTTTCCGTACTGAATTGTGCGAGTTCCGAGCTTTCCGAAGACATCTCTACCGAAGCCGTCGAGAAATCAGCTTTACGTTGGAGTCCATCAGGGTCCTCCGGTGGTTTCCCAATAATGTATCGGTCTAAGTCGTGGCGTCTCGGAACAAGATGAGTACCTGGGTAGAGAGACTCACCAATTTCTTTGGTTGAACTTTTATTAAACAGTTGGCGTGCGCCAGAAACTAAACTCTTACTCAGTTGAACACCGTTTCTGGATTTACTCAGAAGGGACAAAACGGCCGGTCCGATGTGCTGTGGTAGCCTCAAACCCGGAAAGGCGGCGTTGCCGGGCAGAATCGCTGGCGGTTGTTTCGCGAGGGCCGCCACTGACGCCACCACTGCAAGGTGCGGCCGAACCGGATTGTGTGGCGGGTCTCCAGACTCGTTCGCCGTGAACTGCTCGGCCTGGTGTTGGAACGGAAGGGGCGGCAGGATGGGGTGGCTGAACTGCTGGGGTGGTGGTGGAAGGTGGATGAGCGCGGGCTGGGGATTAACCACCGGATGTGGACCCGCGAAAACCGCCATTGGGGCCGCCGTTGCCGGGGTTGGACGAATCTGGGCAGGGGATGGTAAGGCTAGGCTGACAACACCGCAAGCAGGGCGGAATTCGCCGGGAGCAGCCCCGACAATGGCGTTAGGGTTCGTCGCGATCTGGGCAGCGTGTGAGGGCGGTGCGAACCGGTCCGGGTACGGCACGGTGGCTGCCAACATGACTGGATCTCGGGCGGTGACGGCCGGATCTGCGAACGGCAACATTGGCCTAGGGTTTTGCGGCGGTAGAGTTGCGATCGGGACTCCATCAGGAGCGACGGCCTGCCGCTGGTGTAACTGGGTGGGCGGCGCCGCTGGTGGAACGGGGATCTGATTAGGGTTCGCAAAGGCCGCGGGCGCCGCCGCTGGGGGATCGAATCTCCGTTTAACATCGTCCAAAAATCCCTCCCAAGTGCAGGTGTAATAATTCTGTCTTTCATAATAAAACCAATCCGAAGCCGGGTAATCGAACAATAAACCCACCAGTTTAAGGCGGTCAGAGGTCGAAGACTGAAATTAGTCGAAATAGGTCTGTACCTTGACTATCCAACCGGCCGGATCTGTGCCATTGAAATACGGTGGCGGTGGTCGTTGACTTTGAAGAGTATTACGGAGTTCCCGTATTCTGCTGGAAACTACTGACATGGTGATGGTAGTCTTGGTGTTCAAGAGTATTACGGAGCCCGGTGTGGACTGCGTATCGAGCCCTTGTTGGTCAAGGGAGAGAACCCGCGTCCGGTGTGGGCGCAAGGTTCAAGCGGCTCACGGTGGTAACGCGAGAGGGAAGGGACACCAAAGAGAATTAGGGCAAAGGCTAATTTCTCTGATTAATTGATTCTCCAAATAACAGGACTACAATATATATAGCTAAATCATAAAACCCTAGTGCTAACCTAACGGTTCAATAAAGGGCGTACCGGGAAAAGAACCGTAAAGAAACCCGAGAAGAGGTAATTATACCTAACAATAAAATTACAATAATTAATAAAATAAATAATATGGTAACCCAACAACATAATATTCATGCGGAAGGCTAACCCTGGTCGCCTTTTGAGACCCACGTTCAAACAGTTTCATGGTTACTGCGTAGGGTGCAAAAGGTATGAGAACGATGACCCGAGCGTGGTAGTAGGCAACTGTGAGGACAACTGACAATAGGCTCCATCTCCACACAGGTGAGCCCAGAAGCTCGAGCCGCTTCAATCTAGGAACCCTGACGGTCAAAGCTAGCCAAACCACAGTCAACATCCCGGCTCGGGCAAGCAATCCCATAGAAGTCACACTCACGCGTTGAAATATTGTCCTTTGGCATCTGGATTGATTGTAAATACCCGCCACCATCAGGCCTTCCGCTTCTGGTACTGGTGGCGAGCGCGAGGCAACCTTTTTAAGACCCCTCACCTTGGGAGGCAAGCTGAACACGGCCATCATTACGAGTGCAACTGAAAAAGCAGATGCTAAAAGACCTTTTGTAATAGAATCAGGGTTTACACCACCAGATTGAGCTATTACTGCTATAGGAAGTGCGGCAGAACATGCATAAAAAGCTACTAAAAGTACATAAGTAACACACTTTAAGCCCTTCAAAACAATCCTAATACAACAAGGAGAAAAGGAAGAAAGCTCATGCAGCTCTTGGCCATGCTCAGCTTTGCCATCATCGTCCATTTCCATTTCCTTCTGGCTTGGTGGAGACGGATCCTCAACATGAGGCACCATAGACATATCCAACTAGCTAGATCGATGAATTGATCCTTAGTTTAGAAAGTAGAAAATTGAGTGGAGGCCAGATATAATCGATCAATGAAATGCTCAAATCTAGAGGAGATATTGAGGAGAGAGCTAGCCGAGGCCGGATAACAATTGGCCGGGCTCATCGATCGACATAAATAAATGTAATACCCGGCGCAAGGGACGGAGACATGTGCAACGTACATGACCAAATAATTATACAAACGAGCGAAAATATATCATTATGAACTCCACAAGTCTTTTTTTTTTACATTATAAATTACGAGATTTAAGTCTAAGATCTATCTACCATCCTACCTAGACCTCGCAATTCGGGTTGTTCAGGTCAGTTTGGATCGAGTCGTTCGGGTCGGGTTCGTTCGAGTCAAACAGTTATTTCAGATGTTGTTCGGTTCGGTTCGGGTTCGGATGTTGTTCGGGTTCGGGTCTAGTTCGGATTCGGGTCGTTTCGGATCATAATATTTCGGATTAGTTCAGATTTGGGTCATTTCGGATCATAATATTTCGGATTAGTTCGGATTTGGGTCGTTTTGGATCGGATGTTGTTCGGATTGGATTTAGTTCGGTTGATCGGGTCCTTTTCGGATGGCTTCGAATTAGATCATTTCGGATCGGGTCAATTCGGATTCGGGTGTTATTTACAAAAACCCAATCAACCGGTACACATGATCTTAATTTATTTAAAATTTTAAATAGTGTTATTTCATTTTTGTATATTTATGTTATTTATATGGTTAAAATAATTTATCAGGCTCATCTTGTATCATACTATATCATTAATTAGACTAGATAACGTATTATTGACACATTCAAGACATATCTATATTTTTATTTTTTTACACGCGTCTTAGTTTAACTATGCTAATTAGTGTTAGGCCCGGCAAATTACCCGGTTCAACCGGTTAGATGGAGCAAGGCCCCCAAATAATTGGGCCCCTTATATATCAAATGTTTTACGTAAGATTTAGGGAAACAACTTGGCTTGGTGGTAGAGGTGAGCAAAAATATCTGATCCATCGATCCGATCCGCCAATTCGATCCGATAAAATCCGGATAATTTGAATAGTTATATCTTTTTTTATTCATAACTAATTTTCTTATTTTTAATAATATAATTTGAAAAAGAATGCTAAAACAGATAATTTGGATATCCAAAATATCCAGTCTCGGATATCCGATCCGAACGGATATTTTTTACCAAATATCCGGCTAATAACGGATCGGATACGGATCGCTAATTTTGACCAAAACATTTTGTGTTTATTTTCTCTAAGACATGCAAAGTACAATGAAATGATTATTGTTTGTTTAATCATTAGAAGTTGTTTTTGATAAGTGAAACGTTTGAGACACAATTTGGTTGCTATTAAAAGTGTAGATGTACTTGTTCGGTCTTTTGCTATATATTATTTGTGTGCACCACCATTCTAAAATTTTATATCATTACTTTTTAATTTTTCATTATATGTTTAATAGTATAGTTACTCTTAAGATTTAGTGTGGATGATTTCGGGTCAGAATTAGTTTGGGTCGTTTTGTATCGGGTCATTTCAGATCGGGTTATTTTGGGTCATATTTAGTTCGGGTCAGTTTGGTTCGGGTGCAGTTCGTTTCGAGTCAGTTTGGTTTACATTTTATTCGGGTCATTTCGGGTCGGGTCAGTTTCAGATCGGATCGGGTTCGGATCGGGTCTGGGTTATGTTCGGATGATTCATTTTTCGTTGTTCGGGTCCAATTTCGGGTTCGGTTCGGGTTTGGGTCACTTTTTGCCGGGTCTAATTCTACCTTGTAATTAAGGAATTTTATTTTTCTCCTAGAGTTTGTTTGGTAAATACGAAAACTATAATTTCATGCATGTATAGTAATTTACTAAATACTAGTGATGATGTCCAAGAGTTTGTTTTGTCCTAGAGTTTGTTTTCATATGAATACGTTAGTGTGTATGCTGTGTAGGTTAGTATTAAGGGTGGGCACGGATGGTTAACCGGATTTCTGGTTAAACGGAAACCAGTTAACCAGAAATTCGGTTATTGAATCGCGATAACCGTAACCGTACCAATTGCTCGATTAACCGATATCGGTTAATTGAAAAATTCGGTGATGTGATTGTGCCCGGCTCACATCATGATGTCAGCCGAAGGCACACGCCCAACCAGTCTGAGGCACACGCTCAAAGATGATCCAAGCCCTTTTCTTGGGCCCTTGACAAGACAGAGTGCAAAGATCTTGCAAGAACAGCTCCGGATCCATCTTGCTATGCCAAGCCCGACGCCTAACATGGCAAACGAAGTCTTTAGTTGGCTTCAAGTGCTAGGCCCAAGTATAATCTCAGTAGGCCCGAATCTTGTCTTGGAGACATCAAGGTCAAGCCCATTATGGAGGTTGTTTGGCCGCCACGTACACAACAGACATTAAACACTTGCCTTGGGCACCAATCCAAAACCATCAAGATGGCTCATTAAGTTGTTGCTTGGTTGCCAATCTCCGTCCATTAAAGATCAAGCCATGAAGATATTGCTTGGGCGCCAATCCTTGCATTCCCACCGACCATTGAATGTGTTGCTTGGTGCTCACTGATATGCTCTATTTAGGATACGTTAACTCTTGTATTTAGGGTTATATTGAGTGTTCTAGGTTAGAGTTTGTGCGTAATTTTAATATCTAGGCCGCTGACTCGGGCAAAGTCTTTGTCCCCAAATCAAAGATAGAAACCCAAACAAGACAAGCAAAGTACAACAAGTAAGTAAGGGGTCGAACCCAAGAGAATCAATTTCTTATGTTGATTTTAGTTCGATCATTCAAACACAAGCAAAGGGGGTTTTGAAGGATGTTTTCAATCAATATTAGCAGGTAGAGTTTATCCAATCAATTCCACTTTATTAATCCATCGATCATCAAATCATCCACTTCTTTATGTTCCTAGGTCAATTCCAATCCTTCTCGTAATTATTTGCTAGTCCTCGGTCCTAGCAAAACTATGATTATGAACAAGGACGTTTAATTCAAATCATGTAATGAACACAAGGATAATAGTAAATTGAATCATGCAATCAAGCTACGAGTCTCATGCATAAAACAACCATTGAATACTCTTCCCTAATCTAGTCAAGGGTCCTAGAATAGAGTTGTTTCGAGAATAGGAAAGATTCATAGACAACAACCAATCCTAATTCAAACAATAGATCTAAGCCAATTAGATAAGTTGATCAGGCTCATATAATCAAACAAAGATCATGGGATGAAGCACAAGAGTATCAATAAAGACCTAAGGATAAAGAAGTTACCAGAATTTCACGACTTCATAATAAAGCTTCCTTGGTTGAATAAACTCCAAAGGAGATTAGTTCTCCATCACAAAGAAAGCAAAATACAATAATGTTGATGAATGTTAAGATACCTAAATCCCAAGGCAGGCTCCTCCTTATATAGACCCAACGAACATGCCCCCTGAGATATACAAGGAAAGAGGCAAAAGATAGAAAAGGAAACAAGATAGAAAGATCTCGCTCGGCTCCGGATCAGACACCACCGCGCCCGCGGCCAGCTCACCACGCCCGCGGCGGATCGGTCTTTGGGTTCTTCAAGTCGGCTTCTACCGCGGCTGCGGCCAAGGCGGCGCACCTACGGCCTCCTCGGGTATGGATCGTCGTCACCTCTACTTCACCGCGACTGCGGCTCGGACACTACACCTGCGGATCTGGGACAGTGGCGAACTTCTCTTGAAACTTAGCCCGGAAAACTCTCGTATCATCAAATCTTGTGTCTTCGGTCTTCATATTACAATAAGGCTCAAACTATAACCTAAACACACTCACTAAAGCCCTAAAATACAAGAGTTAACACATACTAAAGAGAGCATATCAAATTTCCCCATACTTAGATCTTGCTCGTCCTCGAGTAAGCTCAAACTAAATATATCAATCAAGCACATCAAAGATCTCAGGAAATACAAGGGAAGACAAAAACACTCAACTCTCAACCCGAACCCAAAATAGAGAAATCATGAGCATAAAACAATAAAGCTCAAACACACACCTCACAACAATGATAAGACACTCAAGCTCTAAAAAGTGTAGAGCGACCTATGATCTACCCAAATCTATAACGTAAGTGATGTCTCTCATTTTGGAGGTGTTTTAGTAGTTGATTTCCTTTGTAAATATGTGTTTTTCATTCTCTTCTTTGTTAGTTTTGTTTCCCTTTTAGCTTAGTTCCCGGTTTTCTTCAAGAGTCGGAAACTATGCGAGTTTGTTTGTTTTTGTAGGTAAAATGGCAAGAATGAGGACAATTTCGAGGAGCTAATGAAGGAGCCAAGTCAAAGAGTGCAAGAGCCAAGCCAAGAATGAAGTGGAACCAAAGGAAACCAAGGAAGAAGACAAGGATTGAGGCCAAAGGAAACCGACATTTTTCGAGCTTCTTTTGTGTGAATTTAGGATTTCATGAGCTTGAATGTTGGTTATAGCATGTTATTCATGATATATCTTGAGGCTTGACCATTGATATGTGAATCTTAGTTCATGCATGATTGAATCTTATGGCATGAATGGATGAGTTTGTTTTTGTTTGAGAAAATTTTTGCAAAAATCCAAAAAAAATTCGAAAAATTGTGTTGAAAAATGTCAAAAAGATTTTGTTTTGGACTAGGAATTCCCATCTTAGATGTCTAAAGAAGGCTAATGATGATGTGAGCATGTAAATTCCTTTGCATATTTTTGGATAGTTTAGCCTATAAATTGATGTTGTTTTTGATGTGATATGATATCTTGCATGTTTTTATTGAGCACATGAGTTCTTGGATAAGTTTTGATGCAACTAAGCTTGAGTGACCCTTGTGAGATGATTTTTGGCCATTTTAGGGATGCTTGTTCATATTTGCATATCCCTCATTTTCTTGTGTGGTTAGCTCATGCATGCTTAGTAAAACTTGCTATTGCGGTGTTTATCTATTTTCCAAGACCAATATGAGATTTGTTCTATGCTTTGTCACATTGATTTGAGCTTTATTTCATTTAGTCACAAAATGTTCCATATCCTACCTTGAAGATAAACCGTTGCTTGTAGCCCCGTTTTAGCCTTAGACCTTTGCTTGAAACTCCTCAAAAATATGATTCCTAGCCTATATGACTTGACCCTTATGGGATTGGACTTTAGTGAGAGGTTTTGGAATATATTTGGAGAGTTGAGATTCTCTTTGGTGAAAAGTGCGAAAAATGGAGTTATAAACCAAGTGGGTAGTGCATCTTTGTTGAGAAGAAAGAAAGAAATGTTGGAAAAATAGTGGATTGGAAGCAAAAAGCTTAAGTGAAGAAAAAGGGTTCCGACCGAGTTAAAGTGCACATCGGGCCCGAGTTAGTGCAAGTCGATCCTAGTGGAAAAAAGTGTGAAAAATCCAACAAAAAGTGTAGTGAAAAGATGAAGTGGAATGTTTAGTGAAAAGTGGGTTGAAAGAAAAAAAAAAAAAAGAAGAAAATCAAAGTCTTTTGGATGAGTGAAGTTGAAAGTGGAATGATTTGGTGAAGTTTGGTGAGAGACTAGAAAGTTCAATCCCCATTATAAGCACCACAAGAAAAAAGTGATTCCCACCTTAAGAAATACCAAAAGCCCCATTACAACCCGGCCGAATGGAACCTCTTTGAGGACCTCCATTGAGCCAAGTTCATATTCTTTGTGTGCATTGTAATAGGCATCTCTAGGTGGAGGAATTGGTGATATTAGCTTCAATGGTAAAGTCCTTACTTGCATGATTGTTGAGTTTGAGTGTTCATTGCTAAGCCTAAACACATGATGAGTGATACACATTTTCATATCCCTAAAGTGAGGCTTTGTTGCATTAGACTTTATTCCTTGAACACTTGATCATGTGTGATGACGTAATCTTGCTAGCATATCCATTACTCGTGCTTACTTGATTTTTCATATGAGGCTTTACTTGAAGATTATGCTTCAGTCTTGCTTACTTTGTTATTGCTTGAGGACAAGCAAGTTTAAGTATGGGGTATTCTGATGTCTCTCATTTTGGAGGTGTTTTAGTAGTTGATTTCCTTTGTAAATATGTGTTTTTCATTCTCTTCTTTGTTAGTTTTGTTTCCCTTTTAGCTTAGTTCCCGGTTTTCTTCAAGAGTCGGAAACTATGCGAGTTTGTTTGTTTTTGTAGGTAAAATGGCAAGAATGAGGACAATTTCGAGGAGCTAATGAAGGAGCCAAGTCAAGGAGTGCAAGAGCCAAGCCAAGAATGAAGTGGAACCAAAGGAAACCAAGGAAGAAGACAAGGATCGAGGCCCTGGACCGAGATACACCAAGTCGGGCCCGAGATCGAACACCCAGTGAACCGGACCGACGTTCCCAACGTCGGGCCCGAGGTCGTTCCGTGACGGTCCAAGTCGGCATAGGATTGGATTGTTCCCCAAGGCATATTTTTAGTAACTTTCCACATTTGCCCCTTTCTAAATTGGGATTCCTTGGTCCCCAATCCATGAGAGGCTATAAATAGAGGTGATTAGAGAGCATTAAGGGCATGTTTGGATAGACCACACTCAAATCACTCTCTAAAGGCTCAAGGAAGGCTTGGAGAGCAAGGAGAAGAAAGGAGAAGGAAGAGAAGGAGAGATCGGTGGAGAAGAGAGGAGGAATTGTGAGTTTTGTACTTTGTTTTGCTTTGATCTAGTGGAATTGAAACTTGGATTTTGTAGACACTTTGGATTTGAATGCAATTGGAGTTTGATTGGATGATGATGGTTGATTTTTGCTTGATTTCCCTTTTGTTTATGCTTTTCTCTTACCACATGGAGTAGATTCCATAGTCTTGGGCTATGGGGGAATCCCCTAGCTAGATTTGGGTAGAAAACCCCAATTCCATAGCCTTGAGTGCTTGATTTGTGAATCCTCTCTACATTGAGCTTCAATTCTCTTGTGAAAGCAAGGGATCTAGAGCTTGTGTTTGGTAAGAGTAAGCGAAAGTGGTCTCGATCCATCACAAGTCTCTAGCATCGAAGGTGACGCGAAAGCTCCCTTGGGTCGAGGTGTAGATTGGAGGGATTTGAGGCGATCAACCTCGATCTCACTAGAATCAAACACTTATTGGTTGAATTGAGGAAGAATATCCAAGTCTAGTTGGGGGAGGAACCCAAAAACCCAAGACCGATCTACCATTTTTGCCAAATCGAAGTACCCAGTCATCGGGCCCGACTTGCACCAACGTCGGTCCCGGCCATTTCGACCTCGATCCTACCTCGGACCGAAGTGACCCTGTGTCGGTCCGAGGAGATCTCTTTTGTTTTCCTTCATTTTGTCTTTATTTTCTCCTCTTTTTAGTCTTTTCGGGTACTCTCGACGCACGAACTCCCGTGTGTTCGACACCCTACCTCTTTACTACAAGTGAGGTTCGGTTTTATAAATTTAAATTGTGAGACCCTCCGATCCCGGACCGATTAGAATTTTGGCGCCGTTGCCGGGGAGTTCTACTTGTTTGAGGTACCCTCTTTTGTTGAGTCTTTGCTTTTTGGTAGTGATTTGGGTGAGGGACTAGCCCAAACCCCTTGTTTGTTTTGATTTGGTTTTTGTTTGTGTCTTTGGTTGTAGGTGCATGCGAGCTAGTTCCGTCCGAGGAACACTTGAGCTCGACTTTGTGTGTGACCCGGAGAGTATTCTAAGGCAAGCCCGCAAGAAGAAGAGGATGGCGGACCAAGCCCGGGATGAGGAGTTTGAGAGGATGAGAGCCGACATGGCTCGAATGCAAATTGAGATGGCAAATCGAGATGCCGAGGCCCGTAGAGAGAGGGAGCAAAGGATAAGGTTGGAGGCCCAAATCAACACTCAACCCCGGAATGCTAGACAATACATGCATCCGGAGTTGAAGGTCCCGGAGCCGGCCATCGTCTTGCCGGAGGTGTCGAGGAATTTTGAGATAAAAACTCAATTTATCTCACTTATCAAGAGAGAGCAATTTCAAGGGAGGCCGAATGAGTGTCCGATCGAGCATGTGAAGCAATTCAAGGACCTTTGTGAGACCATTTCCACGGATGATGAGACATTTGAGTATGTGCTACTCAAAGCCTTCAAGTGGTCTTTGGGAGGCAAGGCTTTGCATTGGTTGGAGAGTCAAGCACCTCGATCCATCACATCATGGAGGGCCCTAAATGAAGCATTCTTGATGAACTTCTTCCCGCTCACCAAGACGACGGAGCTTAGAAGGAAGATTGCTAGTTTCCAACAAGGAGCTCATGAGCCACTTTTTGAGGCGTGGGACCGGTTCAAAGAGATGTTGAGAGCGTGTCCGACACATGGTCAACAACCCTATGTCCTTCAAGACATTTTCTTCCAAGGGATCAACACCGCCACGAAGGACAAATTGAACCTCCATACCGATTGTGGGTTCATAGATTTGCCGCCGGAACAAGCATGGGAGTTGTTGGACAAACTCTCGGACTATGAGTCGATGTATGGTACTAGCAATGTGAGCAAGGAAGCAAGAGTCCATGGAGAAGGTCCGAAGAAGCTCTACGATCCCAAAAGTGAAGAGGTGGACAAAGATGTGAAGATCCAATTCTTGGAGGATGAATTGAACAAGATGAGGAGGAAGATGAGTTATGCCCAACAAACCACAAGTGCATGTGAAGAGTGTGGTTCTTTGAAGCATGGAGCCCAAGAGTGCCCAAACGAGCGCCAAGTCCGATTGGCCGAGCAAATTGAAGAGGCCAACTATGTTCAAAGGAACTTCGGAGGGAGAACCAACTTCAACAACAATGGAGGAAGGTGGAACCAAGGCCAAGCTAGTGGCTACAACAACAACTTCAACCAAAACGAGCCAAGGGCCCAACCACCACCATACCGACCTCCGGGATTCTATGAGCAAACTCCACAATGGGCGCAAGAGATGAGAGGCGAGTTCAAGGACTTGAAGAATCAATTCACCAATGTGGAGAGAAGAGTTGATGAAATGGGTGCTCAATTCAAAGAGTTTGGTGTGTGGAGAAGGCAAGTGGACAACCAATTTGTTCACATGGCGAATCAACTTCCAAGAGAGGAAGGGAGACTCCCGGGCCGACCCGAGGAGAATCCCCGTGCCCCACAACAACAAAACGAAGTTCGAGCCATAGGATTAAGGAGTGGATGGAGTTTGCCCGAGCCAAAAGTTCCAAGATCAAGGGAAGAGGGACAGACCGAGGTTCCCAGCACCTCGGGTCCGACGTTCCCATATGTCGATCCAGAGAATGGAGGAAGCCCCCTGGAGAGGACCGAGGTTGAACCCAACTTGGGCCCGACTTGCCCTGAAGTCGGCCCGACGTGCCCAGAAGTTCTTTGCCCTAGGACCGATGTCCCTGAAGTCGATCCCGAGGTACTTCCAACGTCGGTCCAGGATGGATTTGTTGAGAAAAATCGATCCAAGGAGGTTGATCCAAGCAAGAAGCAAAGTGGCACTACTCTTCCATATCCTATGAAGAAGCCCAAGGAGATTGTTGAGGGCAAGTTCAGGCGGTTCTTAAAGCTTTTACAAGGCTTGAACATCACCATTCCTTTCACCGATGCTCTAAGTGAGATGCCATCTTATGCTAAGTTTTTGAAAGAAATCTTGAGCAAGAAGAGGTCAATTGTTGAGATGCAAGACGAGGTGAAGATATTGGAGCTACCTCAAAAGCTTGGTGACCCCGGAAGGTTCGCCATCACCGTAGGGATTGGTTCTCAATAATTCAAAGCTCTTTGTGATTTGGGAGCGAGCATTTCGGTTATGCCCATGAGCATATGGAGAAGGGCTAACCTTGGAGATATGGAGCCGGTCGATATGAGTCTTACCATGGCCAATGGTTCATCAACAAAGGCCACCGGAATTCTTGATGACGTCGGTTCGAGTTGGAAGATATTTCGTGCCCGATGATTTTGTAATCTTAGACATGAAAGAGGATCCGATGGTGCCCATTATTCTCGGAAGGCCGTTTCTAGCTACGGCGGGTGCCAAGTTTGATGTGAGGAATGGAAAGGTCACTTTCGAGATTGGCGAGGAGAAAGTGGAGTTCCATTTCAACAAAGCCCTTAATGAACCGGATGCGTTGGCGATTTTGAAACTAGAGGAAAATGCCAAGTGCAAGAAGGAGAAGTTGGAGTCCACAAGAGAGGAAACGCCATTGAGAGACCATGACATGGTCGATGTTCAAATCCATGATGAGACAAGAGATGGAGATAACCCATCAAATCATGAAGAGTATCCTAATCTATATCCTTTTGATGTGGGAGATTCTTTTATTTGCTTAGATGATTTGAAAGAGGATTTAGGAGATGATTACCTTTGCTTGGATGATTTGCAAGATGATTTGAGTTATGATGTCATTGAGTCTCCTCGAAATTCTTTAGACTTTTGTGGTGTAGGTGATAAAATGCAAGATGAGTTGATACAAGAGATGCCAAGCTACACATTGGAGGAGAAGGATGATGGAGGATATGGATGCCACACTTTCATCAAACACAAATGGTGGCACTTTGGCTATGAGGATTGTGGAAAAGCACATGGCAAGGAGGATCAATTCACCGTTTTTCACCCTCCTTGAAGGGTAGAGGTTAGACGTCAAGCTAGTGACGTTAAAGAAGCGCTCCTCGGGAGGCAACCCGGGTTTAGTAGATTCATTTTCGTAGTTTTCTAGCTTGTTTCTTTTTGCCTTAGCTTAGATTAGTCCTAATCTCTTCTCTAGCTTGTATTTTGTGGAAATGTGTGTTGTGTGAGCTTCATTAGTATGTGTGGTATTTGTGGAAATGATGCAAAAACTTGTGGATAGAAGTAACCAAGTCGTGGGATTTTTAGGAGCCAAAATCGGGTAGGACCGAGGTACCCAGTACCTCGGGCCCGAGGTGCCCAACGTCGGTCCAGTTATGCCGACCCATGTTGGACCTTGACTTTGTGGAATTTCCTACTATACCCCTTGACCCACCTTTGTCTTCTTCCCCATTTAAGAGCCTTTTCCCTTACCTAACATCATCACCCCCATAACTACTTTCCCAAAATACCCAATTCTCTTTCAAAAACCCCAAATCGATCCCATCTCCCCCACCCTACTCGATCTTCAAAGCAACCTCACCACAAGATCTCGATCCATACCCAAACATTGAACCAAAAGCCAAAAATCCCACCCAAATCCCATAGATCTACATCCTTCTTCTAGATCTAGAAGAGGAAATTTGAGTTCTAAGAGTTGATTGCTAGAAGTTCTTGTTTTCTTCATATTTGGTATGTAATTCTCAATCTCTACTTGATTCTTTGTGAATTTCATGCTTTCATTGCTAGATTTGAGATATGCCATGATTGAGTGAGCTTGAACCTTGAGCATCCATGGTGATTTGCATGTTTTGTGAAATTTGTGCTTAATTGTTGTTAAATCCCACTTAGAACTTCGATTGATGATGATTGATGGTAGGATTTTGGATTTTAGGGGCATGATAGTGTGTTGTATGGATGAATCTAGGATGAGAAGTCGGATTAGACTCGGTCCGAGGTACCCAGTACCTCGGGACCGATGTTCAACGTCGGTCCAGTGTCTCGGACCGAGGTCCCCAACCTCGGACCCGTCGTCTTTTGCATATCGGTCCGACATTTTTCGAGCTTCTTTTGTGTGAATTTAGGATTTCATGAGCTTGAATGTTGGTTATAGCATGTTATTCATGATATATCTTGAGGCTTGACCATTGATATGTGAATCTTAGTTCATGCATGATTGAATCTTATGGCATGAATGGATGAGTTTGTTTTTGTTTGAGAAAATTTTTGCAAAAATCCAAAAAAAATTCGAAAAATTGTGTTGAAAAATGTCAAAAAGATTTTGTTTTGGACTAGGAATTCCCATCTTAGATGTCTAAAGAAGGCTAATGATGATGTGAGCATGTAAATTCCTTTGCATATTTTTGGATAGTTTAGCCTATAAATTGATGTTGTTTTTGATGTGATATGATATCTTGCATGTTTTTATTGAGCACATGAGTTCTTGGATAAGTTTTGATGCAACTAAGCTTGAGTGACCCTTGTGAGATGATTTTTGGCCATTTTAGGGATGCTTGTTCATATTTGCATATCCCTCATTTTCTTGTGTGGTTAGCTCATGCATGCTTAGTAAAACTTGCTATTGCGGTGTTTATCTATTTTCCAAGACCAATATGAGATTTGTTCTATGCTTTGTCACATTGATTTGAGCTTTATTTCATTTAGTCACAAAATGTTCCATATCCTACCTTGAAGATAAACCGTTGCTTGTAGCCCCGTTTTAGCCTTAGACCTTTGCTTGAAACTCCTCAAAAATATGATTCCTAGCCTATATGACTTGACCCTTATGGGATTGGACTTTAGTGAGAGGTTTTGGAATATATTTGGAGAGTTGAGATTCTCTTTGGTGAAAAGTGCGAAAAATGGAGTTATAAACCAAGTGGGTAGTGCATCTTTGTTGAGAAGAAAGAAAGAAATGTTGGAAAAATAGTGGATTGGAAGCAAAAAGCTTAAGTGAAGAAAAAGGGTTCCGACCGAGTTAAAGTGCACATCGGGCCCGAGTTAGTGCAAGTCGATCCTAGTGGAAAAAAGTGTGAAAAATCCAACAAAAAGTGTAGTGAAAAGATGAAGTGGAATGTTTAGTGAAAAGTGGGTTGAAAGAAAAAAAAAAAAAAAGAAGAAAATCAAAGTCTTTTGGATGAGTGAAGTTGAAAGTGGAATGATTTGGTGAAGTTTGGTGAGAGACTAGAAAGTTCAATCCCCATTATAAGCACCACAAGAAAAAAGTGATTCCCACCTTAAGAAATACCAAAAGCCCCATTACAACCCGGCCGAATGGAACCTCTTTGAGGACCTCCATTGAGCCAAGTTCATATTCTTTGTGTGCATTGTAATAGGCATCTCTAGGTGGAGGAATTGGTGATATTAGCTTCAATGGTAAAGTCCTTACTTGCATGATTGTTGAGTTTGAGTGTTCATTGCTAAGCCTAAACACATGATGAGTGATACACATTTTCATATCCCTAAAGTGAGGCTTTGTTGCATTAGACTTTATTCCTTGAACACTTGATCATGTGTGATGACGTAATCTTGCTAGCATATCCATTACTCGTGCTTACTTGATTTTTCATATGAGGCTTTACTTGAAGATTATGCTTCAGTCTTGCTTACTTTGTTATTGCTTGAGGACAAGCAAGTTTAAGTATGGGGTATTCTGATGTCTCTCATTTTGGAGGTGTTTTAGTAGTTGATTTCCTTTGTAAATATGTGTTTTTCATTCTCTTCTTTGTTAGTTTTGTTTCCCTTTTAGCTTAGTTCCCGGTTTTCTTCAAGAGTCGGAAACTATGCGAGTTTGTTTGTTTTTGTAGGTAAAATGGCAAGAATGAGGACAATTTCGAGGAGCTAATGAAGGAGCCAAGTCAAGGAGTGCAAGAGCCAAGCCAAGAATGAAGTGGAACCAAAGGAAACCAAGGAAGAAGACAAGGATCGAGGCCCTGGACCGAGATACACCAAGTCGGGCCCGAGATCGAACACCCAGTGAACCGGACCGACGTTCCCAACGTCGGGCCCGAGGTCGTTCCGTGACGGTCCAAGTCGGCATAGGATTGGATTGTTCCCCAAGGCATATTTTTAGTAACTTTCCACATTTGCCCCTTTCTAAATTGGGATTCCTTGGTCCCCAATCCATGAGAGGCTATAAATAGAGGTGATTAGAGAGCATTAAGGGCATGTTTGGATAGACCACACTCAAATCACTCTCTAAAGGCTCAAGGAAGGCTTGGAGAGCAAGGAGAAGAAAGGAGAAGGAAGAGAAGGAGAGATCGGTGGAGAAGAGAGGAGGAATTGTGAGTTTTGTACTTTGTTTTGCTTTGATCTAGTGGAATTGAAACTTGGATTTTGTAGACACTTTGGATTTGAATGCAATTGGAGTTTGATTGGATGATGATGGTTGATTTTTGCTTGATTTCCCTTTTGTTTATGCTTTTCTCTTACCACATGGAGTAGATTCCATAGTCTTGGGCTATGGGGGAATCCCCTAGCTAGATTTGGGTAGAAAACCCCAATTCCATAGCCTTGAGTGCTTGATTTGTGAATCCTCTCTACATTGAGCTTCAATTCTCTTGTGAAAGCAAGGGATCTAGAGCTTGTGTTTGGTAAGAGTAAGCGAAAGTGGTCTCGATCCATCACAAGTCTCTAGCATCGAAGGTGACGCGAAAGCTCCCTTGGGTCGAGGTGTAGATTGGAGGGATTTGAGGCGATCAACCTCGATCTCACTAGAATCAAACACTTATTGGTTGAATTGAGGAAGAATATCCAAGTCTAGTTGGGGGAGGAACCCAAAAACCCAAGACCGATCTACCATTTTTGCCAAATCGAAGTACCCAGTCATCGGGCCCGACTTGCACCAACGTCGGTCCCGGCCATTTCGACCTCGATCCTACCTCGGACCGAAGTGACCCTGTGTCGGTCCGAGGAGATCTCTTTTGTTTTCCTTCATTTTGTCTTTATTTTCTCCTCTTTTTAGTCTTTTCGGGTACTCTCGACGCACGAACTCCCGTGTGTTCGACACCCTACCTCTTTACTACAAGTGAGGTTCGGTTTTATAAATTTAAATTGTGAGACCCTCCGATCCCGGACCGATCAGTAAGCCCCAAAATCCCCAAGTAAGAATGATCCTAATCACTCGAATTTTTCCTCTCAATTCTGCTTAGGCACCCTTTCGGGTTTTCATCTAACCGCTCTTTTCATTTTTCAATAGGTGTGCTCACAATTCTCATAACCACTCATGAAGCTCATATTACATCAGCCTAATGCTGGTCCAGGTAACCTGCTTATTACATGAGCCGCCCTTTCGGGTTTTCGACTCATCCCAAGATTTATATGCCTTTGTTTAATTTCTTATGGCTTTTTCTATCTTTTTCTTTTTCTATCTTTTTTATTATGCAAAAAGGTATGGTGCAAGTGCTCCATGAAAAGAAGAAAATCAAAAACCTGAAGCAAATCTCTAACTACACTAACTAGGATAAGCGAATATGAGTACTCCCTTCCCAATACTTAAATCCTTCATTGTCCTCAATGAAGCTAAGAGAAAGGATAGAAGCAAGGAAGAAGGAAATCAGAAGACTCACAACCGAAGAAGAGGGGTGGCATGGAAGAAATCTTCAAAGGTGTAGAAAGAGTGGAAGGCGCCCAACACCACCTCCATGCCCAAGTAAGGCGCCAACGCCCGCGCGTATGACATTCAATGTAACAAGTGTTTTGGAGTGTTTGAGTTTGGAATTAATTTGTATTTTGGAGATTTATGGAGAACTAAACATCTTTTCTTAGACAGACAATTGAAGTGTTCGTTTTGATTCAGTTGTGAGATTTCTAATTCTGTATCTATTAAATGGATATAATATTTTCTCTTGCTTGAATTGCTACTGACTTGTTTCTATAATGTCTAGTCTGATCAAGGATTTATTGTTATTAGGTTATTGCTAGATTTAGAGTGTTTCAGGTTGAGCATCTCTATTCATAAGTAGCAACTGCATTGTGCTAAGATCTAGTTGTGTTAGTTGTAGGCATAAGAGAATTGATTTGCATTCTAGGGTAAAAGCTGGTTGTTTTATTTTACTTTGTATCCAATTATATTCATGTTATTGAATGCTTCTAGTTAGATTGATTATTTATTTAGTTAGGGTTAATAGTATCTGGTTGTGCTATTAATTATATTTGAAAATGAATTTGGATTTCGATCCATTGCATAGGTATTGATTGAAATCAGTAATCAACTTGTCAAGCGAATGCGGATATATGTTTGTCTAAGTTGTATCCAAGTGCTGATTAATTAAACTCCTGAATTCTTAGGATTTGCAAGTGAGTGTGTGACTTAATCCAAAACCCCACTTGTTACTTCAGTTTGACACAAACTTCACTACATAAGATAATCTGTCTCCCTATGGAATCGACCCTTACTTGTTTTATACTGTGGTTTAAGTTAGTTTGGTTTTCTTTGCATAATGTGGTTTAATACGACTAAATCACGCTTATCAATCGTGCATGGGAAAATTGAAGCAATCATCATAGGATGCATGTAGATGATATGTTGAAATGCATATTAGATAGTGTATCCAAGACAAAGTAAATCAATATGTAGGCATAGGCAATATCGTAAGAAAAAAGTAAATCAATATGTGGGCATAGGCAATATCGTAAGACAAAAGCAAAAAATCGTACGAAGTATAATTTAACAATTTTAAAGTCTTTAGTGTCTCAAAGTCCTTAGATTCTTAAAGTCCGAAAAAGGTCCTTAGAGTTCGGAAACAATTCGGTTCACCGTTTACCCCTCTTTTTATCCGTTCATTTTTTTTACCTTTTCACTTTCATCCTTATCTCTTTCTTCCTCCTCCATTTTCAATCTCCGTCACCAAAAAATTTCTCTTGACTTTTCCATGGCCGACGACGAGATTATGCGTCGTCTTAGCGCCGGAAATCAAAGGTTTATAATCGAGCTTTTCATTTGCCTTGTTCTTATTGTGATTACCAACATCATTCTCATAATCATTTTGGTTAAGAGTTATTTTCAAGCCGGTCGGTGAAAATTAAGATTTACAAGGAGCAATTGAGATAATCAACGAGTGAGGTAAGCAAATCTAATGCGTTGTTTTTATCTTATGTAGATTCAAACATGTGATTATTTTTGGTAAAGAAACGTTTCAAATCTAGGAACGAAAAACGAGTTTTTGATATAGAAGATCCCAAATCGGGTGACTATAGAGCATACTCCTCAAAACAATTTTTGTAAATAAACTTATTATATGCTTAAGATTAAGAAGAGATACTCAGTTGATAATTAGAAAGCTCGTGTTGATAACGTGCTATGAAAAGATTAAGACAATGACACGTACTCTAACCTTCTTAAAAGAGACACTTAAATAAACTATAAAACACTTAGATCATTAGATGGGAGAGAGGGGGAGTAAGAACTTCAGAGATGTATTTCTTACTCTACTTTGGTGCAGGTTTTACAATGGTAGATGACCTCCTTTTATAGGAGAAATGTGAGGTGGAAACCTCGGTAAATTTTCATGATTTATGCATGGAAATAAGGAGGTGAAGAAGGTGAATAATTCACCTTGTACAATTTACCTCCAACCATACATCATACAATAGTTCATGTTTAATCATTTACTTATACAAGAAATAGAGATGTAAGAAGGTTAACTTGTAGATGTGTATAAGAGGGTAATTTATAGATGATGTACATTATGACTTTCATCATGCATTCATAACAACAAGTATATAAATATACTAATATACTAATATATGGATATACGAGCATACAAACATATGAATATACTAATATACGGATATACGAGCTTACAAAAATATGAATATACTAATATACGGATATACATACATATGAGTTGGCCTAGAGGATTGAATGTATATTTGTACGCATTGCGACGCTATCTCGATGCAATCTGGTTGAAAGGGACAATTATGAGCGAGTAAAAAATTAGGTTTTCACCTTATTTAATTTTATATAAAATTGGCTCTTACAAGGTAAGTTATATATTGCTATCTTATTATTCTTTATAATTTTTAAATTTGGAGGAATAAAGACGATATAGAAAGATTCTATCTTTGATGAAGGATAAAAATATGCCCCTTTCTTGCACACTGCAATTTTTCATAATTGCACCGACGACCGGCGAAGGCTGGTTGCGCGCGCAACGAGGGCTCAATGAAGGGAAAAAATGTCAGCCGGCGGAATCGGGGCAGCAGCTCGAGCCGTAGATGCACGCCTGCTCGCAGGCTACTTGCACGGCCCATTGGGCCAGCTCACTGGCCCGTAGCGCGGTGGATCGCAAGCTCCTTGCGCGGTAGTTTAGGGTTGCACAGTAAAACTGATACTGCGCCGTCCCGTCGTTTTCGTGCTCATTCGAATTAATCTCTCGAGCGACAAATTTTGTGTAATGTTCGACGCCCTAGTGTTCCACTCGCCAACCGGCAATCCTCCGTCGCTCATTGCGTTCGTCGACGCCGATGCCCCTAGTCTTCCGATGGCGGCAGGGACAACCCCAGACATCCGATTCCGTTCGGCGCTCCTCCTCTGACAGCGGCGGTCGGCGCTCCTCTTTTACTGGTTTTGTTCGCTGATGCCCATGCCGAAGACCCTAGAAATCCGACAGTGGCGGCCCCAAAAATCCGACGGCGGCCCCAGCCTGAAATACGACGCTGATGGAGGAAGAGGCTGTGCTGTATCCGGCAACCGACGCTGGCAAGGCAGCTCCGACGACAACTGCGAGAGGGAGGAAGAGAGAGGAGTCGGGGTGGTGTTGTCCGTCCACCAATCCGACGATTTCGGATTGTGAACGGTCGCTTAACATCGGCGGGCCCGACGACATCCTAGCCTTCGACGACTTCTAGGGATGCTTCTGATCCGGTTCGAAGCTCGATCCGTACCCGATCGACATTTACGAATTCGGTAACAACATTGAAATTAATTTTCTTGTATCTATGTTGTTTTTCTATTGAATTTTGTAATTATTTATTTTATTTATATTCGTACTTAGATTTAGTAAAAATAAAAGACATAAATGTGGTACATTTTGGAAGGGTGTTTCAATGCGCACCCGTAAAAGTTTGTAATTACACCCGGATTTGCGCGCATCTAGGGATCGCGCGCATCCAAGGCTTGCGCAAGGGCAAAATAGTCATTATGAAAAAACTGAAAAACGGGAACCGGGGCAGCACGAGACACGAGGTGCACAGCCAGGGCTCGCGCGAGCCCTGGATGCGCGCCACCTCAATAGGCGCGCGAGCCCAGGGTTCAAGTTGTGGTTGCGGAGTACATGGGAAGGCTGGTGATGTCCGCGTTTTAGGTGGGATTTCTAGGGTCTAGATAGGTTAGATTTAGTGGTGTTTCGTGGTTGAGTCTTGTGTTTTTGAGTCTTTTTGCATGAGTTTTCGTATTTCCTTGAGATTCGGAAACCACGCATATTTGTGTCATTTTGTAGGTGTTTTGGAGCTTGAAGAAGAGTTTGGAGCAATGCCAAGAGAGGATGGACAAGCTAGGAGGAAGATCTCAAGTGGACAAGCTAAGGAGAAGAGCTAAAAGAAGCTAAATCAAGAGAAGAAGTGAAGAAATCGACCCCAGGATCGAGCCATGAAGGGGTCGAGCACGAGCCAAATCAACAAACTTGAAGACCAAGGAATTGCACTCTCAGGACCGACCCTGAGGGGGGTCGAGATCGACCCTATTTGGGTCGATCCTAGGCACCGACTCTCTTTATTCCGGATATATTGTGGAGTTTCCTAATTTGTATTTAAGGAAGGTTGTTTCTTTGTGTTTCCTAGTTAGATTAGGACTCCTTTTCTCCTATAAAAGGAGGTTGAACCCTTTAGTTTTATTAATTCATCCATTAGGGGAGGATAGAGGCAATTTTTAGGAGAGCTAGGGAGAAGACTTGGAGAATAAGTTTGAGACTTTGTGTAAGATTGATCCTTTGTTCAATTTGAATTTTAGTTTGGTTTTGATCATGTCTTTTTCTTCTTCCTCTTCTCTTCTTGCTATGTGTGAGTAGTCTTCTTAAGTATAAGGGTTGGGTGAAAACCCAACACAATCATGCATGTTTAAAACTTGAATTCATGACTTGAATGCTTAAGGATCATATCTAACCTATCTTGTGCTTAATCCTTGATGAAAGTTGAGGCATGTCTTGTAATTGACTATAGCGAAAGTTAAAAGTTAGTTGCTTGATTAGATCTAATAGGATTATTTGCGAAAGTTGATATTCCTAGGTTGAAGGATAGGTAGAAAGTTGTTTGATTTGCGAAAGTTGATTGAATAGCTTGAATTGTTTGCGAAAGTTAACTTTTCTATGATCTAGGTTGCATGATAGTTGTGAGTTCTTGTTGAAAGCATGTATGGTTGTTGTTGTGGTAGCCCTAGCCCTAGGATTTGCCTTTTATATTGATTGAAATTCGTGTTTTTGCTTTGATCCCGACTCCCTAAGTCGTGCTCGAACCATTGCTAGAGTGTGTGTTTGATTCGTGGTTGTTAGTGTTCAGGATCGACCCCCTTAGGCTCGAGATCGACCCTCTTTAGGTCGATCCTGAGTTTATTAGTTCTTGTTTCCTTTGCTCTTTTCGTAGTTTATCGACTATTCTTAGCACTATTCTCACTCCCGTGGACGATCCTGACTTCGCTATACGCAGCGGGGTCTTGAATATAAATTTATTTGTTCAAGAAACCCTTCAACAAATTGGCGTCGTTGCTGGGGAGTGTGCAATAGTGCCGAGTTTAGTTGATATTTGGGTTTGGGACTAGCCCATACCCCTTGTGTGATACTAATTCGTTTTCCCGTGTTTGTGATTGCAGGTGTATGCCCTCTAGTTCACGAAGGAAAACCGACTATTTTCCCTTTGATCCTGAAATAGAGAGAACCCTTCATCGCAGGCTCCGAGAATGAAAAGCAATGGCCGACGCTGAGGCTCTTGCTCAACAAATGGAACAACTCCGCGCTCAGATGGAGCGCATGCAAATAGAGCGTAATGCTCAAGAGGCTGCTTTGCACCGAGAGAGAGAGGTTGCCGCCCGAGAGAGAGAGGCTGCTGCCCGTCTCGAACAACAACTAGATGCTATTCCGAGGAACGCTAAGCAATACATGCATCCGGAGCTTAGAGTACCCGAGTTCGCTATTGTGCTCCCGGCAATTGAGCGTGCCTTTGAGATCAAGTTCCGCTTCATCACTCTCATCAAGAGGTCTAAATATGAAGGCAAGACATCCGAATGCCCTATGGAGCACATCAAAAATTTCACCGATCTTTGTGACACCATCGCCGCCGATGGCGTGTCACTTGAATATGTGCTCCTCAAGGCATTCAAGTGGTCTCTAACTGGGAAGGCACTTCATTGGCTCGAAAGTTTACCCGCTAGGTCTATCACTACATGGAAGGCTTTGCACGACTTGTTCATGACGAAGTTCTTTCCACCGGCCAAGACTATCGAGCTAAGGAAGCGCATCACTTCTTATCATCAACTTCCCAACGAGACTTTTGTTGAGACTTGGGAGAGATTCAAGGAGCTTCTTCGGCAATGTCCTACTCATGGACAACCTCCTTATGTTCTTCAAGAGATATTCTTCCAAGGGATCAATGCCGCCACAAAGGACCGCATCAATCTTCACACCGAGTGCGGTTTCATTGAGATGGACCCCGATGAGGCGTGGGCTCTTTTGGACAAACTTACCAACTATGATGCCATGTATGGGACCCAACAACCCATTCGGATTTGAACAAAGAAGCTTTATGATCCAAATAGCAAGCCAATTGATCAAGATGTGAAGTTCCAATTCATGCAAGATAAGATTAACCGGCTCGAAAAGCAAGTGAGTTACTACAAGTCCGTTGCCCCAACTTGTCAAGAATGTGGTTCTCAATCTCATACCACCGCTTCTTGTACAAATGTGGAGCAAGTTCGGGCTGCCGAGGCATATGCGGAGGCCAACTATATGCGAGGACCCTACCGAGGCCAACACGATGCTTATGTGGGGAGAAACCACAACAACTATTCTCAATGAAATAACAATGGCCAAAGCCAAAGTTATCCACCTCCTCCACAAGAGCAAAGGGCCCCTCCTTATAGACCTCCCGGTTATCAAGAAGAACCACCGGCTTGGGCTCACGGTTACTTTGAAGGAATCGAGAACAAGTTTGGCGGACTCAACAACAAACTTGATAGCGTTCAAGACCAATTGGGAAACTTTGAAGCATGGAGGAAGAATGTTGATTCCCAACTTGGAAATCTAGCGGCTCAAATTCCACGACCTCAAGGACAACTCCCGGGCCGCCCCGAAGAAAATCCTAGAGGCCGAGCAAGCAACGGTGAAATCCGAGCCATGAACCTACGGAATGGCAAAGCATTGCCCGATCCACCGAAGCAAACGGCGAAAGAAGTTGTCTCAGGACCGACCCCACTTGGGTCGATCTCGACCCCCTCCTTGGTCGATCCTGAGGCTGCTGATGATGAGGGCGAAGGGGCGATCGACCCCACTGAGGTCGAGCTCGACCACTCTGCACCAGGAAAGTCTTCTAACCCTTCCCCTCAGCTCATTCCCGATCCCACTTCTTCCTCTTCCCACTCTAAGATACTTCCTTTTCCTTCGAAGAAACCCAAGGACTCGACGGAAGGAAAGTTTAAGCGCTTTGTTAAGTTGCTTCAAGGCTTGAATCTTTCTAATCCTTTCGTCGAGGCCTTAAATGAAATGCCTGCTTACACCAAGTTCTTGAAGGAGATTTTGTCTAGGAAGCGATCGATGTCGGAACTAACGGATGAGGTGAGGTCGTTGGACCTTCCCGAGAAGCTCGTTGATCCCGGGAAGTTTGCTATTACTATCGGTATTGGAGCTTATCGTTTCAAAGCATTGTGTGATCTTGGTGCTAGTGCTAGCTTGCTTCCACTCTCAATTTGGTCCAAGACCAACATGGGGCCATTAGTACCGGTGAACATGAGGTTATACATGGCGGATGGTTCTTGTGTGAAGCCTACCGGTGTTGTCGACGACTTTCCTATCCAAGTCGGCAAGTTTGTCGCGCCTAATGATTTTATTGTCATGGATATGCCGGAAGATCCCGACGTACCAATTATCCTTGGGCGACCATTCCTAGCAACCGCCGGAGCTAAGGTTGATGTGAAGAAGGGTCTCCTTACCTTCGGAATTGGTGATGAGGTGGTAGAGTTTCGGCTACCTATTGGGGGCATCATGGAGTCTAGAGACGTGGTACCCATTAACAACTTTCATCCGGAAGAGGACCTTTGGAAAGGCGAGGTGTTAAGGCTCGATATCGCCCATACAAGATCGGTCACGACCAGTCCTGGGTCAAGACCGACCACACCTCATGTACAAGAGAAGCTTGACTCCGGACAAAGCAACTCGACACCGACCCGTCTTCCGGTCGATACAGGTCAATATTCTCACTCTACTTGCATGCTTTGTGGTACTCCTCTCTCTACACCTTCTTCCACCCTCTCTTCTCATTCTAAGTATGGGGTGGCGATGAGGACATCCGAGCCACCTTGGCACTCACATCCTCCAACTAGTTGAGGTACTTCTCGTCAAGCTAACGACGTTAAAAAAGCGCTTACGGGAGGCAACCCGGTTTCTAGATTAGTTTTTCCTTTTTATTTTCTTGATTTTTGATTTTCCAATTTCTAGACTAGATTTTTTTGTTTCTTCTAACCTTCCTTAGATTAGAATAGGATATATATATTTGTTTGGATAGATCTTTGTGGGATTTTTTGCAGGACTCTAAGTTGCAAATACGAGCTCAAAAAAGGACGAGAAAAGACGACTGATGTCTCTCATTTTGGAGGTGTTTTAGTGGTTAATTTCCCTTGTAAATATGTGTTTTTCATTCTCTTCTTTGTAGTTTCGTTTCCTTTTTAGCTTAGTTCCCGGTTTTCTTCAAGAGTCGGAAACTATGCGAGTTTGTTTGTTTTTGTAGGTAAAATGGCAAGAATGAGGACAATTTCGAGGAGCAAAGGAAGGAGCCAAGTCAAGGAGTGCAAGAGCCAAGCTAAGAATGAAGTGGAACCAAAGGAAACCAAGGAAGAAGACAAGGATCGAGGCCCTGGATCGAGGTACACCATGTCGGGCCCGAGATCGAGCACCCAGTGAACGGGACCGACGTTCCCAACGTCGGGCCCGATGTCGACCCGTGTCGGTCCAAGTCGGCGCATGTGAAGATTGTTCCCCAAGGCATATTTTTAGCAACTTTCCACATTTGCCCCTTTCTAAATTGGGATTCCTTGGTCCCCAATCCAAAGAGAAGGTTAAGAGAGGTGATTAGTGATCAATCAAAGTGTGGAGTGTGAGGAGGACGAGTGGGACACACACACCAAACCCAATTTCACTCTCAAAGGCTCAAGGAAGACTTGGAGAGCAAGGAGAAGAAGGAAGAAGGAAGAGAAGAGGAGATCGTTGGAGAAGAGAGGAGGATTTGTGAGTTTTGTACTTTGTTTTGCTTTGATCAAGTAGATTTGAACTTGGATTTTGTAGACACTTTGAGTTTGAATGCAATTGGAGTTTGATTGGATGATGATGATTGAGTTTTGCTTGATTTCCATTTTGTTTATGCTTTTCTCTTACCACATGGAGTAGATTCCATAGTCTTGGGCTATGGGGAAATCCCCCTAGCTAGATTTGGGTAGAAAATCCCAATTCCATAGCCTTGAGTGCTTGATTTGTGAATCCTCTGTACATTGAGCTTCAATTCTCTTGTGAAAGCAAGGGATCTAGAGCTTGTGTTTGGTAAGAGTAAGCGAAAGTGGTCTCTATCCCATCACAAGTCTCTAGCATCGAAGGTGAGTGAAAGCTCCCTTGGGTCGAGGTATAGATTGGAGGGATTTGAGGCGAGCAACCTCGATCTCACTAAAATCAAACACTTATTGGTTGAATTGAGGTAGAATATCCAAGTCTAGTTGGGGGAGGAACCCAAAAACCCAAGACCGATCTACTAATTTGCTTAGACCGAGATCCCCAGTACATCGGGCCCGACTTGCTCTACGTCGGTCCCGTACAAATTGACCTCGATCCTACCTCGGACCGAAGTGACCCTGTGTCGGTCCGAGGAGATCTCGCTTGTTTTCCTTCGTTTGTCTTTATTTTCTCCTCTTTTTAGTCTTTTCGGGTACTATCGACGCACGAACTCCCGTGTGTTCGACACCCTACCTCTTTACTACAAGTGAGGTTCGGTTTTATAAATTTAAATTGTGAGACCCTCCGATTCCCGGACCGATCAGAATTTTGGCGCCGTTGCCGGGGAGTTCTACTTGTTCGAGGTACCCATCTTTGTTGAGTCTTTGATTTTGGTAGTGATTTGGGTGAGGGACTAGCCCAAACCCCTTGTTTGTTTTGATTTGGTTTTTGTTTGTGTCTTTGGTTGTAGGTGCATGTGAGCTAGTTCCGTCCGAGGAACTCTTGAGCTCGACTTTGTGTGTGACCCGGAGAGTATTCTAAGGCAAGCCCGCAAGAAGAAGAGGATGGCGGACCAAGCCCGAGATGAGGAGTTCGAGAGGATGAGAGCCGACATGGCTCGAATGCAAATTGAGATGGCTAACCGAGATGCCGAGGCCCGTAGAGAGAGGGAGCAAAGGATAAGGTTGGAGGCCCAAATCAACACTCAACCCCGGAATGCTAGACAATACATGCATCCGGAGTTGAAAGTCCCGGAGCCGGCCATCGTCTTGCCGGAGGTGTCGAGGAATTTTGAGATAAAAACTCAATTTATCTCACTCATCAAGAGAGAGCAATTCCAAGGGAGGCCGAATGAGTGTCCGATCGAGCATGTGAAGCAATTCAAGAACCTTTGTGAGACCATTTCCACGGACGATGAGACACTTGAGTATGTGCTACTCAAAGCCTTCAAGTGGTCTTTGGGAGGAAAGGCTTTGCATTGGTTGGAGAGTCAAGCACCTCGATCCATCACATCATGGAGGGCCCTAAATGAAGCATTTTTGATGAACTTCTTCCCGCCCACCAAGACGACGGAGCTTAGACGGAAGATTGCTAGTTTCCAACAAGGAGCTCATGAGCCACTTTTCGAGGCGTGGGATAGATTCAAAGAGATGTTGAGGGCGTGTCCGACACATGGTCAACAACCTTATGTCCTTCAAGACATTTTCTTCCAAGGGATCAACACCGCCACAAAGGATAAATTGAACCTCCATACCGATTGTGGGTTCATTGACTTGCCGCCGGAACAAGCATGGGAGTTGTTGGACAAACTCTCGGATTATGAGGCGATGTATGGGGCTAGCAATGTGAGCAAAGAGGCTAGAGTCCATGGAGAAGGTCCGAAGAAGCTTTACGATCCCAAAAGTGAAGAGGTGGACAAAGATGTGAAGATCCAATTCTGGGAGGATGAATTGAACAAGATGAGGAGGAAGATGAGTTTTGCCCAACAAACCACGAGAGCATGTGAAGAGTGTGGTTCCTTGAAGCATGGAGCACAAGAGTGCCCAAATGAGCGCCAAGTTCGGTTGGCGGAACAAATTGAGGAGGCTCATTATGTCCAAAGAAATTTCGGAGGAAGATCCAATTTCAACAATGGAGGAAGGTGGAACCAAGGGCAAGCTAGTGGCTACAACAACAACTTCAACTAAAACGAGCCAAGAGCCCAACAACCACCATACCGACCTCCGGGGTTCTATGAGCAAACTCCACAATGGGCACAAGAGATGAGAGTCGAGTTCAAGGATTTGGCTTCCCAATTCAAGGAGTTTGGTGTTTGGAGAAGGCAAGTGGACAACCAAATTGTTCACATGGTGAATCAACTTCCAAGAGAGGAAGGGAGACTCCCGGGCCGACCCGAAGGAGAATCCCCGTGCCCCACAACAACAAAACGAAGTTCGAGCCATAGGATTAAGGAGTGGACGGAGTTTGCCCGAGCCACAAGTTCCAAGATCAAGAGAAGAAAGTCGGACCGAGGTTATCAGCAACTCGGGCCCGACGTTCCCAGAAGTCGATCCTGAAGACGGAGGAAGTCCCCTGGAGTGGACCGAGGTTGAACCCAACTCGGGCCCGACTTGCCCTGAAGTCGGCCCGACGTGCCCAGATGATCTTTGCCCTGGGACCGATGTCCCTGAAGTCGGTCCCGAGGTACTTCCAACGTCAGTCCAGGGTGAAGTTGTTGAGAAAGATCGATCCAAGGAAGTTGATCCAAGCAAGGAGCAAAGTGGCACTACTCTTCCATATCCTATGAAGAAGCCCAAGGAGATTGTTGAGGGCAAGTTCAAGCGGTTCTTGAAGCTTTTGCAAGGCTTGAACATATGAGCCATGAATTCTCAGCTAAGTCGGTCATAAGCTTTTTCCATGTCGAGTTTGATAGCAACCCACCCACCCATATCTTTTTTATTTCGGAATGAGTGTAGGATTTCATGTGCAATAAGGGTGTTGTGGGTCATGCTTCGGTTTTCCAAGAAATGCCGATTGCATTGAATGTATTAGCTTTCCCATGACTTTTTTAAGTCTTGTTGTTAGGATTTTGGAGATGATTTTATATATAGTGTTGCATAGACTGATTGGTCTGTAATGGTTGGTTGAGCTTGGATTGTCACATTTTGGTAGTAAGGTAATGATAGTGTGATTGATCTGCTTGAGCAGCTTTCCAGAGTGGAAGAAGCTTTTTACAGCTTTAATAACATCCGACCTTACTATGTGCCAATATTTTTTTGTAGAAACAAGATGTCATACCATCTGGCCCTGGTGATTTGTCTTCCTCAGTATCAAAGACATCTGGTTTGATTTCTGCGTCAGTCACAGGTTTGGTGATATCCTTGTTTTCTTCCTCCGTGATTTTGCTATGGATGTCATGTGTTAATTCTATCATTTTCCTTTTATTTATGCTGTTGTGCTGGAAACGATTCTAAAAATCCCTATGAATTTCCTGTCCTATGTTTCCCGAGCCAGTGATATGAATCCCATTGCTGGATGTTAATTCACGGATGTGAGTCCTATTTCTTCGACCACTCGCAATGCGGTGAAAGTATTTGGTATTCTTATTGTTGAGATTTATGTGGTTGTTCTTTCCTCTTTGTTTCCAATATAAGTATTGGAATTGAATCAGACATTCTCTCTTCTTACTCAGTCTTTCTTGTTTTTGGGTAAGCGAGGGATTTCTTTGTTCTATGCTCTTTCTGAACTTTTAGCAATTCTTCATTAACTTTCTTAAATTGCTCAAATATGTTTCCGAACATTGTTTTGTTCCAAGGTTGGCTTTAGCTTTGAGACTTTGTGTTTTTTTACCAATTTAAACATGTGAGAACTTTCCAGGTTAAGTCTCCATGCTTGTTTAACTATGTTCTGAAAATCCTTTCTAGACGTCCACATGGATTCAAATTTGAACGGGCGTGCTTTTGTGATACCATTCGTAGGTATCTCGCACGATATCGGGCAGTGATCTGATGAGGAGAAGTTGTGATTCTTGGTTGAAATTGAATGGAAACCATTGGACGATTTGGTCACAAACCAAAACTCGGTCACGTTTTTCAAAGGTATTGTTGTTATCCATTTCCTTGGATCTTCTCCAAGTAAATTTAATTCCAAACGTAGGAAAGTCAATTCGATTACAATCATTTTTGAAAATTTATAGTCTATTAAATCTAGACGCAGAAGGGATCACCCCTCCGAGCTTCTCATCTGGTGCTTGAATTTCGTTTAAATCCCCCATCACTACACAAGGGAACTGTACTTGGTTAATGAACAAATTTAACTTGTCCTAAAATAGATCTTTGTCTTGTGCTTTCGGTAAGGTGTAAGATGAAAAATTCTTTATGGTTATCAACATTTGTATACTTGAAAGCAACAAATATATCCTCTTTTTGAATAGTTTTAATCGACTCGTTCAAAAGTTGGTGGTTTTTCCAAACGATTAGAAGACCACCAGTCATGCCAGTTGATGGAACGAACTCATGGGAGTCGAATCCCGCGTTGGTCCAATTTTTAAGGACTGGTAATTGTGGGAATTTTATTTCCACTAGAGCAATCATTTGGAAGTGTTCTGTTCTATACAAGGCGTTTATTTCGGTCCACTTATTTTGTTTTATCAGCCCTCTACAATTCCATAGGCATATCTGCATATAAAACCTTGTTTGATGGGGTTTATATCCCGTTTTACCATTTTACGATATCGTGATGGCTGGATCTCAGCTTGTTTGTGAAATTGTGGTTTTTTAATCCACTGTGTCACCCTGGTTATGGCCATGCTTAATACTTATCATGTACATTCCCTTTTCTCATGGGAAGGTTTTTCTTGTTTGAATTTTTTTGGGATTTCTGCTCTTAAAATGTAGCAAAATGGTGCTTGATAGCGGAAGCATTGTTGAACCCTTTTCTCAGATTTATTGCAAAAGGCTTTATTCTGCCTTTTAATTGTGGTCTGTAGTACCACCTTACACCATAAAGTTCACGTGAATTGGGATGTAAATCATGGGAGAACCAAAGGTATATATCTAAATACAATGCCACATAGCAAAAAGCAATCGGAAAGTTTGAACAATATAAAAGAGTAAATCATAGCACATTCAAAGTTTGTTAACAATCAATGCCAGTGATAATTGACATGTTCAAACCTCTTACAGGGATGTCCGGAGCTCTTATGTCGCTCAACCATATTACTCTTATACGCTATTCGAATGTTCAAACTACAATACTCAGAGCTAAACATAAGCACAATGCTATTTTCAAAGCTATTCTCAAAGCTGAACTTCAGAGTAAAGCTAATGGGTACATACCTCTTATGTTGGCTCTTTTTCTTGCTAAGATGGATATGTGTGGCCGCACAGCAACAGCTGTAGAAGGGCCAATCCTCTTCACATGTCGGAATTTTTTCCTTTAACTACATCAGTTGCATTCTATAATACTTTTTATCTTTGTGTTGATCCTTCTTGGAATGGTATTGATCAGTGTAGAAACCTGAGAACCATTGACGTTAAAGGTTTGTTGACATTCAAACACAAGATGATTTTGGAAGAGAGAATTGAAACACAAAATAAGGCAACAAACAGAGGGACTCCAGAAGTAAACCAACAACAACACAATACATTCTATTCGTTTTTTTCTCAACGACTCCACACACAGCAAGCAGCCAAACAGCGAAACAAAACATAACACAAGCCAGACGACAGCCTGCCTTGGACAACAAAAAGAACAACTGATATGACAAAGGCACACCGGCCTGAACAATGCAAACAGAAACGTAAAATTGAAAACAAAAGCTGAGATTAATAGAATGAACTGATTTTAGGATCTTTTCTGAGATAGGGGATTTCAAATTTCGCATGGGGTTTGTGATCGTGGAGATGGGAGTTCCATTAGCTGGTGTTTTCTCCCAGATTTTTTTCTTTAGGTAGTAGTAGATAACCCAATTAGTGATGGGCATGTGGAATTCATCATGCACATTACTAATGTGAATAAGAAGGCTCCCCGATCGAAGGAAGAGCCGGAAATGCTCATAAATTTCAGTTGCTTTGATCCAACCAGACAAACATCCGTTGATTGCATGCATCTTCTTCTGGTTTAATTTTTCCATTTGCACGAGGGATTGAGTTGCGAAGAAAAGTCGGGAGACTTCGAAGAAGGAGAAAACACCGGAAGTGTCTGCACCTAGGCCCCCACTCCACCAGGCCTTCCACTTGAAACGCCACCATGAAAACGAGCAAGAGGTTAGTCTTGCACCGGCCCCGGAGAATGACGAATGCCAAGAAGCGCTATTGTTGACGATTTCCAGCCGCACTTGAAACAACTCGTTCAATCGACTAGAGTTCTGGCTTAAGGCCGGCATCCACTTCTTGAGACTCTTGAATTGATAACTTCTTGTCTCTTGTCCTCCGATTGTTGGGTTTCCCTTCTTAATTGGAAGTGGATCAATCAAATTAGCCCATGATATTAAGCCCAATCCAGAGAAAAGTCTAGAATATTTGGGTAGACTAATGAAAAATCTAGAAATATATAACTAGAGTGGTAAATAGGAGAAGATTGTGGGATAGTCTAGAATTAGGTAGAATAAATGGGCTAAGATAGTAATTTATAGAATTGTCTAGAATTATGGAGAACCAATATGTAAAGCCTATAGGCATGTGTGTAGAATTTGCCACAACCACTAAAGTTAAGAAATCAATTGAGTGTATAAGTGAGAGTGATCAAGGGTAAGCCCTCGGGTGGGTGAAGAGTATAAGTAAGATCGAGTTCGGGTGAAAGTTTCCACATAAAGTTAATTAGTGTTTGTAATCTCTTTCATCAAAATACATAAAAAATAGCTTGTATATTAGTTGTCCCATTTCCCCATCTTAATCACACAAAGTGGGAAAATACAAGTTTTCCCAACACCGATCAAATCCGAAATAACGATCCTCCATTGGAGCTTGACATCCGTTCGATATCCTTTGATTCCAGACATCGAAATTTTTTGGTGAGTAAAATGGTGATTTTGAAGACACACGAATTTCGTCGTTTGGGGGTGCCGAAGGCCATTGTTGGGGGGGGGTGTTGTTGGGAGGCAGCAGTGGTTGCTGGCGGAGGAAATGACGGCGCTATGGTTTGCGGAAGTTTGGGGGGAGGATGGAATGCGCGTACTTCCGAGGGTTTCATGGTTATTTGTCGTAAGGTCTTACCAATCTTTTCCTGGGGCTGATAGAGAGGTTGATGATGAAGAGTGAGTTTGGATTTTTCTTTTTTTCTTATTGTTTTTTGTTTAATTGCCTTTGTTTTTTTAAGTGGTGCCAAGTGACAACACTTTTTAATCAACGCGAGTGATATACACGGTCAAAGAAAGCAAATGAAAGTTGTCTATTAGGTGTTCAAAGGGTTAGAAATGTTAGATCTAAGAAGCCTGCAAATTAATAAAGTTTAAAGTTGAGGCACCAAAATGTTTATTTTTCTCATGTAATATCCCTCATTTTTATAAGGGTGATTTAGTAAATTCTCTTATAATATTTAACAAAATAAAGAGATATAAGTTTGATTATATCATTTTATTAAAAATGAAAGTTTCTCATCAGTAGGGTATTTTCGTCACTCTCAGAAAAAATAGAGGATCGTTTGTGCAACTTCTCTATGGATCAAACCCGATATGAGTTGTCTTCACCATTCGTGGTGAAATTTCAAATGTTCATATCTCACTCGTTTCTCAACAGAATTTGATTCCGTAAAATGCTACAAAAAGCCCATGTCTGATCTATTAAAGCAATAAGTCAATTGAAGGAAATTGGCCAAAGATTAAGTACAACGTTTCGTTGGCCATGGAAGTCGAATGGATAAGAGGCAATTGAATTCAAGTAAATTGGGTGATGAAATCAGTCATTTGTGTTGGATCGTTACTAGTTAAATCAAATAATGACACTCTAATTAGGAATGACATCCTTCGCAGCGGAGTACTTAAGCAGATTAAAACACAAACAAGTAGTTAAGGACGGGCACAAAGATTTATAGAGGAAGCCCATTTAAACCAATTAGTCTAGATGGGTAAACATCTACAGTCGAAGAGGATTTTAAATGACTTCCCTTTAACTTGTATTGAATGCATCATTACAACTATTACACAGGCGAATTTCACACTTCCTTAAACTATAAGCTTCTGTGGTTATAGTTTACTAGTGAAATTCCTCTATGCTCTATCAAGTAACCTAACGCTCAAATAGCAAGAGACAAGGAAATCAAACCTCACGTGTTTCACAATCCTTTTGGAAAAACTATACTTGTTACAAACAGATTTGTGATTCGATTTGGACTTCTTCTTCGATATGACGCTCTCTCTCACTCTTGTTCTTAAGTTGTTCTTTGTGTTTTTGAAAGCACTTGAGTGTGTGGAAGAAGTCACCTCACAATAAATATAAAGGGATGTATATATTGGGTGAGATGGGGCTCCTTTCCTAGGTCCCATTTGCCCTTCTAGTGTCCTCATAGACATGATCAGAGGTGTCGCTTTCTCCATGTTGTAAAGTGTTGTCTTGGGATGAGTTGGAAAACAGACGTCCTGGCTTCATACTGGTTTGTCTTCTAACGCCTCAAGCTTTTGAGGAATACGACCGCCTATGATGTCATCTTTGTCGGACAGCCTTTTCATTTGAATTTGAGCATTGGCATTTTGGCGTGAGATTTGATGAAACTTGTTTTTTTTTTTTTTTTATCAATGGCAATGATGCCACTCTTATAAGATTTAGTGACACTCATGAGATTTGATGAAACTTGTTTTTTAATCAATGACAGTGATGACACTCCTATAAAATTTAGTGACACCCATGAGATTTGATGAAACTTGTTTTTTTTTGTTTTTATCAACGACAATGATGACAATCCCATAAAATTTGGTGACACTCATGAGATTTGATAAAACTAGTTTTTTTTATTATCAATGATAGTGATGACAATCCTATAAAATTTAGTGACACTCATGAAATTTGATAAAACTTGTTTTTTTTTTTATCAATGAGAGTGATGACACTTCTATAAAATTTAGTGACACTCATGAAACTTGATGAAACGCGTTTTTTCTTTTCAATGACAGTGATGACACTACTATAAAATTTAGTGACACTCATGAAATTTGATGAAACTCGTTTTCTTATCAATGACAATGATGACACTCCTATAAAGTTTAGTGACACTCATGAAATTTGACAAAACTCATTTTCTTATCAATGATAATGATGACACTCCTACAAAATTTAGTGAGACTCATGAAATTTAATGAAACTCATTTTTTTTATCAATGAAAGCGATGACACTCCTATCAAATGTCATCAAACAAGTTTCAATCAACCAAGTGTAACAAAACAATTTTTTTTAACTATCATCACGAATGTTATCAAAAAGTCTCATTAACAATTAGCCATTGCCAATGTTATCAAAGATCTTCTTGATAACACCTAATTGTCATCACAAGTGACAAACACACATTTAAAAATGGTCACTTGTATCTTCCAATATATACTAGTACACTAGTTAACCAAATTCAAACAATATAACAATGAGTTGCATCAACCGCAGCTTCCTTAGTGAATCAAACACCACCGTTCACCCATATATATACTGCAAGAAGCAACATTTTTTTGTCTGTGGTACCACCACAATATCACTTTACATATCTTTTATGTGGAAATTTAGCTTGGATTTAAAAAATGCTTTTTCACCCTTGCTGGTCACACTAGGAATTAAAATTTTGTACTCTAAAAAATTGGTAGACATTCAAATACAAGAGTGTATATAGATCCAACGCTACTTTCTAGAATCAGTCGCATTAACTTGCTATATGGGAAATTTTCTCACAAAGTCCAAATTGACCATCAGCTTACCAAGAAGCAAAAACAGAATCCTAATCTAACAATAAACCTATAAAACGATCCAAATTGCACTGATAGAAGCAGAAGGACAAACCTCATTCTCAAAATTCTTCAAAACATCTTTGATCCTCAAAACCTTATCCAACACCGTAACTCACCGGTGAGGACTTTATAGCTTCGCCAAAGCTGTAGTTGCTCACTTGGTTCAACTTGACGTCGGTCTGATCATCATCTCGGAAACTGTTGGCCTTTCTCCCATTGCTTCCATTGGCGCCCTCGAACTCAGGCCTGACCGGTCATCCACTCTCCTCCGCGAATTTTGGCACCGCCGCACCGATAACTTGATCGATCTTTGTCGCAGGTTATGCACGATAATTTTAATAAAGATGGATGATATGATCCAATGGAACCGTACTAATTATTATTTTTAACCTCCGCTTTAGTATATAGTCATGATGATGATGATAATAGATAGATAGATCGATATTGGTTTTAACGAGTACATAACTTTTCTTTAGCTAAATTGGGGTACACATATGAGTACGTTGGTACTCAGTAGCACAAAAATACAGGTTCATCAGATTGAAAGAACTTAGGTACCAAGTAAGAAGGCATTGTGGCTAGGCCGCACATTCCTCCTTCAATCCCATAACTCCTCTGTATCTTCGTGTAACCGCCCTCTCCCCAAGAGGTCCCCCACGAATTCTTGGCTAGCCAATAATTGAAGCCTTCCTCGGTGGTCCCATACCCAATCAACATCACGGCGTGGGTGAGACTGGTGTTGCGGGGCCCGTTGTAGACGTCGGATTGATAATCAGCCATGTAATCAGCGTTGATCGCTACAGCTATGAGAAATGACGTACGCAGAAATTAATTGAATGGGGGCTAAAAAAGTATTATAAAACTTTTTAACTCAAAATATATTGTGAAGACTTAAAAGCAATAGAAAAATAAAAGCTCAGTACAATAGCACTAGAAAAGATCAATATTAATAAAAGAGTCTACTACAACAAATTGAAATCGAGTAAAAAGTTCACTACGAAATGAGTATCAGTCAAGTCATCATGTATCTTCTGCATCTTCAACCGCTAGAGAAGGTAAATCCATCCTACGGGTTTTCATATTCTAGAAATGTTGAAGGATGACTTCATTATCCATGCCTCTAAACACATCCTTCTCAATATAGCACAATAGACAATCATTGAGAAATTCATCACCCATCTTGTTACGCAGATCTGTCTTAACAAAACTCATCATTGCAGAAAATGCTCTTTCCACTGTAGCGGTAGCAACAGGCAACACCAAAATCAATTCGATAAGACGATATATCAAGTGAAAAACATTTTGAATTCCAACCTCAATTATCTTTTGAGCAAGAGCTCCAATATTTTACAAATCTGCAAACTTCTGATTTTGTCTCATCTCATAAATTCACACTTCCAGTTTCCCTTTAAGCTCCACTTGATCATACGCTAAGAAGTCTTGTGGATACAATTCTGCAAGTGGAAGTAGCTTTGACATGTACACGTTGGAATTAGAGAATGAATTCCTCGGATGAAGACATGTTATACATGTAAGTAGTTCTGTACTTGACTCGCTGAAACGATCCTCCATCTCTTGGCCAATTTTATCAAGAATCTAGAATGCATCATACAACTTTATCGATTAATAAATGGAAAATTTTAAAATAGCTATCATAGAAAAACAAGCAAGTAAGTACCTCATAAAATATCTCAGCTCTAAAGTGGTTGATGTATGTAAGTGCGTGTCCAGCACGCCTAGGCCGAAAACGAACAGGAACATCATCATTCATATTAGGAATGGTGATATTATTCTTAGCACAAAAATTGTTGACTTCTTCTAATAGCTCATCCCATCCATTATCCCTCACATTTTGCAACTTCTTCTTTGTGCTTTGAACCAAATTCACAGCTTCAAGAATATTTTGATCCTTTTGTTGCAACAACTGCGATAAAACATTTATCAAACTCAAAATTAACTTCATGAAATGGACGAGCCCTTGCGGATGAGTAAAACAATGAATTAACTTCATGAAATCGCACTCCTGGCAAGCGTCTTGGACTCGTAGGGACTCCATTCTTTGTATCAGCTTTGGAAGTTCTGATGGAGTGCGTCCCTACTGCTTAGGGACTCTCGTTCACTTGTTGTCCTTTTCACTCATGGGCGTCCTTCAGACTTACCTGAGATAAGCACTTGGACAAACATTAAATACCATTAAGTTTGTCATTATCAAAACTAGGGACTTTAATTATTGGTTAGATATTAGAAACTGGCGTCCTGAATATCGTCCCAACATAACTGATGAGCAAAACAATGAATATACCGGGCACTTGGATTTTCATTCAGTATAAGAGTCTTCAATCCATTCAGCTCGCCTCGCATATTAGAAGTCCCATCATATCCTTGCCTTCATAGTTTAGATATTGATAATCCATGTCTAGCAAAAAACTCATCAACACCACTTTTTAAAGAGAGAGCGATGGTGTCAACAACATGAACAACTCCAAGAAACCGTTCCATCACTATTCCACGGTTGTTTACAATTCTCAAAACAATAGCCACTTGATCCTTTACCGAACAATCACGAGCCTCATCAATCAATATAGTGTGAAGAATTTGTCTCCAATATGACGAAGAATTTCCTTTCTTGTCTCTGATGCACAAGCACTTATAATATCTTTTTGGATGCGAGAAGAAGTAACTTGATGATTTCCCGGTGCATTCAAGTTCACTACCTTTCCAACATCAACATTGCGTGAGCTATACCATTTAAGCACTTCAAGAAAATTACCTCTATTTAGCGAGCTTGTTGACTCGTCATTCCCCCGAAAGGCCAGCCGTTGCAATTGTCTTTGTAGACGCACCCATGTCGAGGCATCCATTGCTCGTGCCTCTCGGTCATGGACAACTGGTCAGGATCGATGGGGTGCAAAGAGTCACGAGACGTCGGCAAGAAGCTGGTGGCGCTTCTAAGGAATTTGGGGTGATGTTGGCCGCTTCATCAACGCCCGTCTTACATCGTTCCCGACCGTGTCTGCCTACTGCCAACATCTCAAATCGTTGGCCGAATGTTGGATCGTAAGTCAAACAGAGAGGCGTCCTTAACAGGGTTAAACACGTCCTTAGTTGCAGCGGAATTGAAAACAGACTTAACAGGTAAAATGAATAAGTAAAGAACGCGGCTATTTATAAAAGAACCTCTCAAGACCAAAGCAGTCTTTAAGAGTAAACCTCTACCTCCTTGAATGATTTTCGAATAGCTTCTTTCTTTTCTTATTAAGAGTCCTTACAGTTACAAGGCGAGTGATTACACTTCTCTAGCACTTCAGTATGCGTCCCTAAGTCCACTAGTAATACTCCTTTGAGCTTCTAACTGTAACCTAACTTAATCTCTAAAGGACACTATTTATGCGTCCTTACAGTTCGTCGTAAAGACTTGCTCTCTCTTTTTGGTTTTTTCTTTTGCAAATTGTTTTGTGGTTTTGTGTACGCTTCTCACTCGATCTAACACCTAGTTCTTGCATGTTCTTGAGTTGTTCTTGGTGTTCTTGAGTGACTGACAATATCCTCTGAAGCGTCAAATCACAATAAATGTCCAGGGAGGGTATTTATAGTGACTTCGGGAAGGGCGTCATTCTTTGACGATCATGCCTTTTTGGGACGTTGCTACAGGATCGACTTCCATGTGGCCTTGACAGTGGTGAGGGAAGCTTCCTGATAACTTCTGCTGGACTGGGCTACAGGGTCGGCCTCCACGTGGTGATGAACTTGTGTACAGGATCTGCTTCCACGTGGACTTCATGATCAAGGCTTATCGGGTGATGTCACCTTATCGGCCAGCCTTGAAGGGACCCCTGTGTAGTGATTAAGGACTGTGTCCTTTGTAGAATCTTGCCAAGTTGTTTATTCTGAATGGTAGGTGTAGGGACGGATACACAACTTGTTGTCCTTTTCATGACATGCGTTCCTGAAACACTTGGACAACTTATTAGATCAAAGTGAGTTTGTCATATCAAAACCAAGGGACGTTAGACACATTGTTAAGTGCAACAGGCGTCCTTAACATTGTCCCAACACCGACCAACTCGGAGATGTCGAGAGTGCCGTCAGCGAACAGTGCCTAGTCCTCCAACTCATCAATGGCCTGTCTCCGGCTTATGACACCGTCGGGAGCATCATTAGCCAGATGTCGCCGCTGCTTAATCTCTCGGTTACTCGTAGAATGTTATATATATTCTCTCTATATATATGTGTATGTGTGTGTTTGTGGGGGCGCGCGCTACATAGATATGTCTGTTAGTTTAGTTATTCAGTGAGCTCTTACATCATCGTCGTCTGATTGCCTATTAAGATGTTAGTTGGGCTTCTGATGGTGATGATTGACGTTCTAATTAGCACGACTTTGCTATTTACTATTGTGGTACCTTGGTCAATTGTCGTCTAAAAAGCAATATATTGTTGCTGAATCTAGTACAAAGGCAAAGTATCCAACTATGATCGTTCACTTCTATGGAGTCCGTTTGGATTTAGCAGTTGCTTCTTGGTTATAGACTCCCATCACTCGACCTCATATTATCTTGCGTGACAATTTGATTGTCATCTTCATGGTTGTTAATCGTGTTTTCCATAGGCGTTCCAAGAACATCAAGATTGATTACTATATTTGGACAAGAACAGGTTGGGCACGACTCTTAATTGTTCATCATGTTGGTGCTCCTGGTCAGATTCACTAAGGTTGTTGGTGTTGTTCGTTTTCTATCTCTTTGGTCCAAACTACATATTTGTGATCCTTCATGAGCTTATGAGAGTATTAAGATAGAAAGGTTACTATATGATTTGTATATCTTATACTTGAATATAATTTCATTTCTTATGTTTATCTTGGAGACCAAGAAAGATAAAATGTATCACTTGGTTTGTAATGACATAAAAATCTATTAGAGTCCAACACCAACTTCTTATGTTTATCTTATATATACTTGATTTGTATATGTACGATTGTAACATTGTAGTTTGATTTAATTTGTGTCTTTTTCTTATAAGAGTCATTGATAGTTTTTTTATATAGTAATATTCTAATGACATGCAAAACTAACATTAGAATTTGGCCAATTAATAAACTCATTCTCAGAAAACTTATTCATATATTAAGCTTATATTTATAAAATACAGTATTATTTCAACTCAGGTTCGAATTTAAACTCATTTCTTGGTTTAAGTTTAAATACTTGAAAATCAAACCTCAAATTATTATAGGATAATGAAATAGCTAACCACATAAAATAAGATATATTATTAGAAGAGAAAGACTCACGTAATAAGAATGAGTCTTAAGGTAGGAAATATGAATGAATCTCCTCCCTTTGATTATACCCATCCAACGGCTCATAAAGACGCATCTCTTATAAAAAAATTGTAACTAAATTAAAAATAAAAAAGCCCTCTTCAGCTTCCCCTGTACGCGTCTTCCTCCAAACCCCAATCGCCTCTCCCTTCGAAACGTGAACCTCCGCCCGCCTTCGCCTCTTCTCCGACGCCATCTATCGGATCGCGGTCCGGGATTCGCCGACAGCGACCAGGAACTCGTCGATAACCTGATCGTGGCCGAACGGAGAGGATCCATGGCGGTTTCCGATTTCGCCTCCGCCTCCGCCATTGCAGATCGACCTCGAAGCCTGTCCTCTCTGCAGATCGTCGATCTACGCCTCCAAATCGAAGCTCTTGAGCAAGATCCTCTCGCTCACGCCGCCGAGTTCCGCATATAGGAGCGGCAGAAGCTTCCGAGTCGAGATCAGGAGCGTCAGCCGCCGTCCCCCCCACTCCGACTCCGAAACCTCCGTCGGTGGTTCTCAATCGGCTCGTTCGATTACATTATCGACGACGCCTTGCCGGAAATCACAATACCGATTGCACAGAGGCGGTCGGAAATCACATTAATTCACGATCGGCGCCGGCAGCGGTGAAATTGTGGTGCATAGGCGCAATCAACGTAAGTCTCTTATTCACTTGAAGCTTTCTAATAACTTCTTGGTAGACGGCATTCCTCTTGAGATTGGGAGGATTGTCAATGTGTAGAAATCTTACTTTTTTGGATTTGAGTTTGAACAGGTTCTTTGGGAGTCATCCCTTGCAGCTTCAAGTTCCTTGTATGGTGTTGTTTAATTGGAAGATGTATTCAAGTCTCTTCTATGGTAGTCATCTCTTGCAGCTTCAAGTTCCTTGTATGGTGTTGTTTAATTGGAAGATGTATTCAAGTCTCTTCTATGGTAATTTATAGTATGTCTTACCACCATTTGCTAGATAAGTTCGCATTTATTTTTCAAAAAATCTTGTTTTCAGTAGCGAATTTGATTTTGTATTGACTTTAGTTCCGATCGGTTTGTTGTTTTGTAATTGCACCAACTGTTTGATTGAAGTGCTTGATCTGTCGAATTCTACTAATATGTATAAAAACCCTAATGCTGAATTACTAATATGTATAAAAATTGACCGTAGAGTTGTACAAATATGAATGAACAAATTGACGTTAGAGTTGCACAAATTTGACCATTGAGTTGCACAAATTTTACCATTGAGTTGCACAATTATTGATGAACAAATTGACCATAGAATTCAACACATTGGCAATAGAGTTGAACAAATATGAATGAACAAATTGACCATAGAGTTGCAGAAATTTGACCATTGAGTTGCAGAAATTTGACCATTGAGTTGCACGAATTTGACCATAGAGTTGTAAAAATTTGACCATTGAGTTGCACAAATATTGATGAATAAATTGACCATAGAATTCAACACATTGACAATAGAGTTGAACAAATATGAATGAACAAATTGACCATTGAGTTGCACAAACTTGACCATTGAGTTGCACAAATTTGACCACTGAGTTGCACAAGTATTGATGAATAAATTGACCATAGAATTCAACACATTGGCAATAGAGTTGAACAAATATGAATGAAAAAATTGACCAATGAGTTGCACAAACCTCACCATTGAGTTGCACAAATTTGACCATTGAGTTGCACAAATATTGATGAATAAATTGACCATAGAATTCAACACATTGGCAATAGAGTTGAACAAATATGAATGAACAAATTGACCATTGAGTTGCACAAACCTGACCATTGAGTTGCACAAATTTGACCATTGAGTTGCACAAATATTGATGAACAAATTGACCATAGAATTCAACACATTGGCAATAGAGTTAAACAAATATGAATGAACAAATTGACCATTGAGTTGCACAAACTTGACCATTGAGTTGCACAAATTTGACCATTGAGTTGCACAAATATTGATGAACAAATTGACCATAGAATTCAACACATTGGTAATAGACTTGCACAAATTGCCAAAGCGAAACAAAATATACGAATTTCGACTGCTATAAAATATGACATGAATGCAAAATTGATCATAGAGTTGCACAAATAAGCAATAGAGTTGCACAAATATGGTTGCACAAATCGGACATAGAGTTGCACAAATCGGCCATAGAGTTGCACAAATACGGTTGCACAAATACGGTTGCACAAATACGGTTGCACAAATACGGTTGCACAAATAGGCCATACGGTTGCACAAATCTGGACGCCCGTGCCGTTTTCCGAAAAATACGCCCGTGCCGTTTTTTTCCCTTTTTTTTCTTGAGCCCTTGATCTCTCCTCATCCAATGGCTATGATTCATTCCTATTTCCTACCATAATAATCATTCTTACTGGATCCGGACCCTTGCTATTTCCTATGATTCAAACAGTATTGAAATTAAGATGATTGATATTATATGATTTTGTGTGCTTTCTATTTTGGAGGAATATCTATATATACTGTCTATAGTATAAAGCAGAGACAAAGTCTTCACAGAAAACTATGCCGCGTGTCATATCTTTAATAAAATAATCAATCGGACCCTTGCATATATAAAAAAACACTAATCACAGATTCACAATAGAAAAATAAATATATATGATTTGATAAAAATAATCAACTAAGCCCTCCAAATGCCATATAGTAAGAAAATACCACAATATTTCATATTTGCACACATGACATAACCCCTCTCTCCACTAGTTGACCGACCGTTGACCGGTGTCGACCGACCGTTGACCGCCATTGACCGGTCATTGACCGTCGTTGACCGACCGTTGACCGGCGTTGACTGTCAACAATTGTCATCACAAAGTGACAATATTCACAACTAATTGTTACCACAAAGTGACAATATTCACACCTAATTGTCACCACAAGTGACAATATTCATATTAATTGTCAACACAAGTGACAATATTCACGCCTAATTGTCAACACAAATGACAATATTCACGCCTAATTGTCAACACAAGTGACAATATTCACACCTACTTGTCAACACATGACAATATTCACACTAATTGTCATCACAAGTGACAATATTCACACCTAATTGTCCCCAAAAGAGACAATATTCACACCTAATTGTGAACGCAAGTGACTATATTCACACCTAATTGTCAACACAAGTGACAATATTCACACTAATTGTCACCACAAGTAATACCTAATTGTCATCACAAGTGACACCTAATTATCATCACAAAGTGACACCTAAATCTCAATAGCAAATTGCAAGATCAACAAATTACTTGAGCAGGACCTTAATAGAAATCTACATTTAATGATCTCACAACAGTATTGCGTTTCTTTCTCTGAAATCACAACAGTACCTTAATAGAAATCTACATTTCATGACCTTAATATAAATCTACTACACTATGACATTAGTTTACGTAAGAAGATTTTCTATGGGAATCAAAAACTGCAAATTGAACCTTAGTTTACCGTAAGAAGGTTTTCACATATTTTATTCAAAGAAGAGAGTGATTCTCTCGTGTGAGGGTATGAGAAAACAAAACTGTTAGAAAACCGTGTGTGTGTTTTGATGGTTCCAAATAGGTTGCTGACAAGAGTCGTCGACCTTGCAAGAAGTCACCCAAGGTCGCTGAATGTCAAGAAGTCATCTGGAGGAATTTGGCAAGAGACTGTGTGTCTTGGTGAATCCAAAACAGGAGTCGCCGACTTCACAAAGATAATATCAGAAGTTGTCGAACTCCCGCCAACCTCACTGCCCAGAAGTCCGAACACGTGCAGAATTCTATAAAAGGCAAAACGCGTGAATGGAAAGGAAGACATGGAAGATGATTCTGAGGTGTTTTTAAGGCAAGCAGAAGAGCATAAAAGAGGAAAATCTTCATGGGATATTTGGAGATCACAAGGAAGATTTTATTGTGTCCTAGATGATATTTTAGGAAGAAGTTTGTACCGATTGTGTACAATTCATTCCTTGGGCAAAAAGGATGAATTGTGCAGCAATCTTCTTGGTTCTTTATATATATTTTCGTGGGTACATTGTAGGAACCAAGAGAGTCAAGAGAAAAACTTGTATTGTGAGTGTGTGGTGTAGAAGAGAGGATCGTGGGATTCGATCCTTAGGAAGGTTGAGTATGAGCGAGTTGTATTGAGTGAGGGTTGAGATAAAAGGCAAGAGTACTTGTAAGACAGGGCGTGGGATTCTCCAGAGCGTGAGACTCGCATCTTGAAGTAGGAACACCTTTTGTAGCCCGAGAAATCAATATAGCGAGCGAAGTGCTCTTCAAGTCCTTCTAAGTTGAAGCTTAGAAGGCAAGTGGTTTTTCTCCTTGCAAGCACGTTGGCTACAAGGAGTTTCCACTCTAAATCATCGTGTCAAAGCTGGTATTTCGTAATCTTTCCTGTGTTTGAATTTCCGCTGCACAACCTAAGGTTGTTAACTCTGGTCGCCGACATCGTAGGTGTTGACGACCTCTGAAGTACTAACACAGATCCTACAATTGGTAAGGAGAAAGAAGTCTACCACCAACACCGCTATTAGTGACTCCTTCTGGAAACCTCCGGTTCTCAAGGTTGGAGAGTACGATTGGTGGGCAAAGCAAATGAGAACCCACATATGCTCTCTTGATGGCCAGCTTTGGAAAGTCATATGCATAGGCCCCGAAAAGATTCTCAAAGCTGATGGAAAGGAGAAAGAAGTCACGGAGTACAATGATGCTGACTTCAAAAAGCTTGAGAAGAATGAAAGAGCAAAGAAAGTTCTCTATCATGCTCTTTCTAGTAGTGACCTCAAGAAAGTCATTGGCTATGACACCGCCAAAGAAATCTGGGACTCTCTCAAACGTCTCCATCAAGGAAATGATGATGTCAAAAAGGACAGAATCATAACCCTTGAGCGAGAATATGAGAACTTGTTCCAAGAAAAGGGTGAGTCCATCCACGACTACTACTCAAGATTCCAATCGGTGGTCAATCAACTGGAGTTTTTGGGTGAGAAGCTTCCTCAATGGAAGCAAACCAACAAGTTGATTTCTGGCCTCAACAAGAAATGGGATAGGATGGCGACTTCTCTTCTTACTCAAAAGGAGACGAAATCACTGACCTTGGAGGATGTGGTTGGTCAACTGACCATGCTCGGAGGAATCCAAGAAAGGAGGGAAGATAGACTTGACTCTGAGAGAGTCAGGGGCATTGCTTTTAAGGACGAAAAGGCTTTCGATCTTGCTCAAGGTCATGAAGACATGGATGATGTCGACGACGACGTAACTCTTATCTTTAGAGCTATGAAGAGACTTTGGAGTCGCAACGAGGCTCAATCTAAAGCCCCCGAACCGAGTAGAGAAGTGATATGTTATCACTGCAAAGAAAAGGGACACTTTGCCAAAGAATGTCCAAAGAAGGAGGTTGGGAGAAGCTTGTTCGCGACTTGGGACATGTTAGATGGTGAAGAAGACGTGTCGCCAACCAAAGGAGCATGTTTCATGGCTTTGGGAGATGACTCTTCAAGTGAGGTAAGTAATTCTGATCTCTCATCTCTTTTGGCTAAAAAGTCTAGAGAACAACTTTGTACTATCATTGAAAAACTTGGTCTTCAAGTTTCGGAGCTAAGTGAAGAAATTGAAGAAAAAGATGAAAAAATTGCTAATTTGATTGATGATAACAAAGTTTGGTCTTCTAAGGCTATTGATGTGGAAAATAAAACTGTCTCTAAACCTGTTGCTTGCATTAAATGTCCTAACCTTGAGTCTCAGGTTGTTGACTTTCAGAAACAGGTTGACGACCTTGAAAAACAGGTGTCTAGTCTTGAAGGAGAAAAGCTCATGTTGAAACTGGGAAATGCTAAGTTGTCTAATGATCTTGAAAATCTAAAGATAGATGATGAAGCTAAGAAACAGAAATGGAAAGATGAGTTTGTCGCCGACAAGGTCCAGGAAGTCAAGCAAGACTTCGGAAAAAGGTTTGTGAAGGTTGTTTAGCAACCTGGTCTTGGCTATGGGAAAAACCAAGATGAAAAGGGGAACGCTTCTAGCTCTCAATCGCCCAAAGCTAAATCCCCTATGCATGCTCACAACGCAAGTTGTTCATCGCATGTGGTGGACAACAAGGGTAAAGGAAAACAGAAGTGGTACCCTAATCAAAAGGTTCGTACCATGTGGGAAAACCAAGTCCAGAAAGCCGGTCCCTCGCGAATCAAATTCCAGGCTCGGGTCGACAACAAACCTGTCTATCCTGGATATAGTAAGTATGTAGGTTTGAAATCTCACATCACATGCTGGTATTGTGGCAAAGGAGGCCATTACCAACATGAGTGTTTCAAAAGGGCTAGAGATTCTGAAAAGGCTAAGAAGTCAAGACTAAGAAAAGGGATTTTAATGTCACCGACTCTGTCAAGAACCTAAAACTTGCTAATGTTTTTGGAAATACTATGAAATCTGTTGCTCGGCCCAGAGGAGTTGTGAAACAACTCTGGGTTCGTAAAAACTAATCTTGTTTGTGTAGGTTGAAGTGAGTGTCGACAACCACTTGTTCATCGACAGTGCGTGCTCAGCTCATATGACTGGAAAATCTGAGGATTTTGTCTCACTTCAACAACACAACGGAGGTAGGATGCTTCTGAAGGGATTACGCAGAAACAATGTCTACAAAGTTGATCCTAGCTTCCAACCTGAAGAAGATTTGTGCTTGAAGTCGGTGGCCGAGGTCGCTGACCTCTGGCATATTCGGTTCTGTCATGCTAGCGTGTAGTTGTTGATCAAGTTGCACATAGAGGAGCTATCTATTTCATGGGTGTCTTGAGGATGTCAATGACAAGAGCAGTGCTGAAAATCCATCTGGTATCGCCAACAATGATAGTGTCGCTGACTCTAATCAGAATCCAGAGGCAGATCAGAATACAAATGCAGAGGATAAGAGGCAAGAGTACTTTCAAGACAGGGCGTGGGATTCGCCAGAGCGTGAGACTCGCATCTTGAAGTAGGAACACCTTTTGTAGCCCGAGAAATCAATATAGCGAGCGAAATGCTCTTCAAGTCCTTCTAAGTTGAAGCTTAGAAGGCAAGTGGTTTTTCTTCTTGCAAGCACGTTGGCTACAAGGAGTTTCCACTCTAAATCATCGTGTCAAAGTTGGTATTTCGTAATCTTTCTTGTGTTTGAATTTCCGCTGCACAACCTAAGGTTGTTAACTCTGGTCGCCGACATCGTAGGTGTCGACAACCTCTGAAGTACTAACATGGATCCTACAAAAACGGAAAATCTTACACATCACTGACACTCAATTATTCTACTGTAGCCTTATACTATCTCTTTATATGCTTGAATACTTGCTTAAATTAGAGTAAGAGGAAGAAGAAGAAGAAGAAGAAGAAGAAGAAGAAGAAGAAGAAGAAGAAGAAGAAGAAGAGAACAACAAACTCAATTCAAGTGTGATAGCCTAAGAGCTACAGTAAGAGTCGATAAACCTTCTTTGTGTGCATCATCAAACCATTGCAGGTGTAGATCCCTGCATCATGAAGCTTCTTCACATCTCCAGCGTTAATTCCATGAGCAATTATTGTCGCAATTTCAGTACAGAGAGCAATTGGATCAGATCCATCAATTTTTGAACAAATCGGATCACAATTTCAAATCTAAATGCAGGTAAAAGCAAAACTACATGCTAGCGGTCAGCGTTAATATCGGTTTTTCACCTTGTTGTCTCCTTCTCTGCCAAATCGGCATCCAGATCGCCAAATCTTGCCTTCTCCTTACCGGAATCGGGCTTAGAACCACTCGGAGGCTTCGATTTCTTGTGAGAGAAGACTCGCCGTGCATCTCAAATTCGTCTGCCAGAGGAGTTCGTCTCCGCGGAGGCTCTAACTCCGAAGCTGGTCTCCAATGGCCGTGTACAGAGTTCCAGCATGAGATCTCAAATCCTCAAGAACTCCCCTCTAATGGCTTCCACCGGTAATCAGAGCAATTAAAGCTTCGGAGGCGGTGGCGGAAGTGGTGGCCCAGGCGGATTGTTCGATATGAACAACTTCTTCAAGCCTCCAACGAACTCGCCTGCTCGAAACCCTAGCACAACAATTTGGAGGATAGGAAGCCGCCGAGATCCAACGGTGGAGGAGAATTTGGAGGAGGCATTGAAGCTTTAGCCGGAGAACGCCGGAGTTCCAGGCGGACTGGGAGACGTCGGGTGAACTTGACCCGATGAAAGCGTGTAGGCAAATTCTAACGGGGGTTTGAGATATATGCTATGAAGGCAAATAAAGTGTTTTTTGGTAAGTAAAGGCAAAACGGGGATTAATGTATGCCGCTTTACACAATTCCTTCTAAATTAGGTAGTTAGTTGTAATCTTTAGATAAATATTATTATTTAATAAAACGTGATATATATCGTAAAGTAATTTTTTAACAAATCCAACTTATTTATATTATGAGTTGATTTACTATTGGTAAAAAAACACTAATTATGATACGAAGATACATATATACGATCCTATATTTTTAACGTGATCATTGATGTTACATATCTAATTAAACTGAGTTTGTAATCGCATTACCCGTACATAGTACGGGGGTTAAACTAGTTGTGATTTAAAGGTATGTGATTGTCATTGAACAATTTCAAGTCATTTGATTATTTTTATTTTTCTTGTGATTTTAAGTGGTTGATTTTGAATTTTCAAATTATTTCTCGGGTGTGTTGATTTCAAGTTTTGATTATCTTTGAGTTGGATTGATTTAATTTCGGGATATTTTCGTGTTTGGGGCGTATCTCATGTTTGTATTGAATCGGTTCGAGTCTATTTGGTTTAGACTTACATTGAATGTTTTCTTTTTCGGGTCGGATAGAGGAACCAATTTTTCCGGATTAGATGTAGTTCTAACGGGTCTATTCAACGCTAGGCAAGTAGGATCTATACTATATATTAAAGCCGGAGAATTTCGAGCCTCCACGTTAATTCTGGTCCCACCACATGTTAAATTGATTATAAATCATAAGAAATTATCATATGTATCTATCTATTTACCATATATTGATATATCAAAATATATCTATAATCCTTATTAATTTTACAAATTAAAAATTCTCATATGTATCTACCTAATTACCATAGATTGATATATCAGAATAATATCTATATCCATAATCTATCAAAATAATATCCTATATTTATAAAGTATCCAAGTTTTATCTATCTATACAATCTAGATTAATCCTAAGAGTCTATAAATATTAACACATGTTCAACCAAAAAAAAAATATTAACACATGAATAGATTATAAATTGAAAATCACATAAAGAGAATAGAAAATACTAAAAAGAGAAAACGTATCAACTTCAACCCAATCAATCTGTTTTTTTAGGATTACGAACACATACGTAGAGGTTATTTTTCCCTATTTAACACAACTTCATATTCTTTCAATACATTTGTGGATCTTCTCTTATGTTTGTTATGAGGTATTCACACGTATTTTATTGTAGAAATTAGGGTATTTTTATGAAGTAGAAAGATCATGTTTAATTAAATCACGGTTCTAGAATGACCTAATGAAAAAAGTTAATTTAGTCGCACGCTGATCCGATCTAATAATAAATTTCATATATCGACCCAAACTAAAATTGCATAACATAACAAAGGAAATTTTATGGGACACGATTTAGCAGATCGTGTACATATTATTAATAGAATTATAATCACGGGTAAAATAAACACATTGATGATATATTGATTATAAAAAAATTTATCATATATATTTATCACATAATATAAAAATATCACTATATCATATACATAAATATCATATATATCAGTATATCGCTAATATTGCATACTGATTATAATTTTATAATCACGAATCAAATTTTATATATTAAAAATTTTATATTAAATCTTATCAATTAAAAATATTCCTTCTAGATTATTGCCCATATCATGTATGTGACACGATTGATAATAATTTTTGACGTATTATTCAATTAATAAAGTAATGTATAATAATATTATTAAAAACTAGATATTGGTATCGTCTTTTTTATCCAAAATCGTTACAATATTTTGTTAATCCAAAATCATAATTTGATGTTAAGAATCAATTTAAATTTGAATTTTATAATATGTGACTTAAATAAAAAGTATAGATAAAATACTATCATTTTATTTCAAAATGATAGCAGAACGACTATTACTCACATTTCATGTTTTATAATTACTTTTTAATTATAAAGAGGATATTAATGAGTGAAAACATATAATGAAAATTTTAACAAATGAAAATGTTATTTGTTTCTAGACAAAAAAGAGACTGTTTTTCAGATTTATACGACCAAACATATTTGATTATAAAAATATAAAATCATATTTTAATTATGGAATAAATTAGTAAATAATTTTCACTCACTTTTTCATTGTCTCAAAATTTGTCTCTAATGATTGATATATATATATATATATTCTATTATCACAATTATGAGACATTATAAATTAATATGATATAAAAATAAGATGTTTTATGTAATATTTTTTGGTTTTATCTTAAAATTTTATTTTAATACTATAATTTATTAATATGAGTTTTAATTACTATGAATGTTTCTTAAAATAAAGTATACAAATATATAATGTAAGAATTTACAAATATAAAATGTGTCTAACATGATTCTAATGGCTTTATATATTGAAATAAATTAAATATATTAAATAACTGCTATTTTATTACAAAAGATAAAAGCTAAGTTATTATAAACATGATGATATATAAATTAAGTAAAAAATAATAAATATACATTGATTTAATATCAAAGATAAAAATAATAATTTAATTAGAAAAAAGGGCTTAATAATATTAATGTTAAATTAATAAGAGAAACATTAATGGATTGTAAATTGAAAATCACATAAAGAGAAGAGAAAATAATAATAAAAAAAGGTTGATGAATTGATCCATGTTATTTCTAAATATCGAGGTTTGATGAATTGATCTATGTTGCAAAATTATGCATGATTTATCCTTCTCCTTGCTTACTTCATATGTGTAGAGGGTTCACCGATTAGGGAATCTATTGCTTTTTGTAGTCTTTTTATCCCTTTCTGCTTGATTAATAGCCTATGTGAGTGAACAATTCCTGATAGTGTCTTTTTCTCTATAATATCGGCCGATGCCTAGAGACGACAAAAACTGCAATTCGCCTGTTTTGACAATAATGAACTGATCACTTGATGTTATATATTAATAATTTGATCAATATCACATATGTGCATGTTATTCAGTACGTTTGAGGAATTTGATGTTATTAATAATTTGATCGATATCAATTTATGTTATTCAGTACGTTTGATGAATTTAATCGCTTGAATTTCGAGACGTTCTTCGAGCCAATGATCGATATCAATTTTACGTTAATTTTACATTTGGTCCTATTATCAATTTATCATATTTTTGTGATCTATGATTTTTTTTATTTATAAATATCACAGGTATTCTAATGGCAAACTTCATTAGTGAAATTAAAAGATTAATTGAAACCCAATTTGATCATCAAAGTATGTATCTTTATCACTTTGGAAGAAGAAAAACTATAGGGAAATTCCTCTTGGTACTCCCGAGGTTTCGACTTTTCCTTTTAGTGTCCCACGAACTTTTTTTTTCCTTTTGGTGCCCCGAGGTTACAAGAATTCCTTTCCGTACCCAAAATGGCTTATAAACGAGTTTTCCAAACAAAACTAACCCTTTTCCGTTAAAAAAAGGTATTAAACCCAACTCTTCCGTTAACAAAGCAAAAAAAAAAAAAAAAAAAAAAAACGGGAACACCTCCGACGGCAACCTCCGCTTCCTCTTCACCGCTCCTTACTCCCTCCCCAATTCCCCCTCCATCTCCTCCCTCCCCAATTCCACCTCCATCCCCTCCATCTGCGCCCCCACCTTCCACTCCTTCTCCGCCAAAGACGGCCTCGCCGTCCGCGCTGCCGCCATCGAGGTCGCCGACGTCGCCCAGGCTTTCGATGCCACCGTCACCGACGTCCCGGTCTCGCCTCCCACCGACCTCGACGGCCGCGCTTCCCTCGCCGTGGTCCACCTCAACGGCGACGTCCTCCTCCGCTAAGTACATCAGCGCTACCCAAACCCTACCCCCTAAGGCCCTAACGAATCCGACCCCAGCGAGTTCCTCCCTCGATTCGCCCCCGTGGAGGCCAAGTCCTTCTTCCAGGACCTCGATTTCGGCCTCCGCCGCCTTGACCACGCCGTCGGGAATATCCCAGAGCTCGGGCCGGCGCTCAGTTATGTCAAGCGGTTCACCGGCTTCCACGACTTTGCCGAGTTCACCACCGAGGACGTCGGGACGAGCGAGAGTGGGCTCAACTCGGCCGTGCTCGCGAGCAATGACGAGATGGTGCTGCCGATCAGTGAGTCGGTGTACAGAACGAAGAGGAAGAGCCAGATTGGAGCACAATGAATGAAAGATTAAAAAAATAGTTTTCTTTTTCTTTTTATTTTAAACGGAAAATGATTACTTTTTGATGAAAAATTGATTTATAAGCCATTTTGGGTACGGAAAGGAATTTTTGTAAACTTCAGGGGCACCAAAAGGAAAAAAAAACTCGTGGGACACCAAAAGGAAAAGTCGAAACCTCGGGGGTACCAAGAGGAATTTCCCAAAACTATAAGGGAAAAAAAGATTTACATATGGTTCTTATAGATGAAAATGTAATAACCTATCTCTTTATTTTTATTGTATAAGTGTAATTAAACTATGTTTTGATCTTTCTTATTTATGCAGGAAAACAAGATTGAAGCTATCATTCCATATTTTTTTACTAATAAATTTGTGGATATTTTAAAAGATTATTCTACTTATAAAATCTCAAACTTTGGAGTAGATGAAAATATCGATCTCTATATATAGGATGACTCAACATCCTTATAGGATAAATTTCGTTTACTATACTGACGTTCACCTTTGTAAAGATGCTTCAAACTCCACAATAGGTCTAACATTAATTGATTTTGAAGGCATACAAAAGCTAAAGGAAAATACATGTGTTGGTAAGTTTTTTCATACATTTTTTCAAGTTAAATGTTTATACTATTTTTAACATATTTCTATTACATGCATACACATAGGTGAGATTAGTTCTATTAAGTTTTCTTATAACTTTTGTGTTGTTTGGAATGAGCAATAGTATCAAGAGCTTACTCTACTGTTTGATGGGATTACTCTGCACTGCTTCTTTGTTACAAGAAAAATGGTATGGATGAGAGTTGTACTAGATATGAATATAAATAATTGTATCAAGGTTGACAAGGGTTTCGTATAAAAAACAATTCCATATATTAATATTCTAATATATAAATAATTGAATAGCATATTTGACCAAAAAATATTGATTAACATACGTTCGTATACATAATAATACGTAAACAGCCAAAAACCCGTACAGGGTACGGGTCTAAAACTAGTTAAAACAATACTCCCCGTTATTTGTAGGTAGATAGTACTTGTCTAGCTTGTAATTAAATATGCTTTGACGCGTTTGTGCTGTTCGTTCATCTTGCGCAATGCACACGGCTTGCCCGTTGACTTCCATCCCTTGCGCCGAGCATTACACGTGGATCGTTGAAGCCTCCTCAATTCACTTCCTAAGGAAAAAAACAACTCCTCTCAAAACGGAGGATCAATCAAAATAAGCAACCCCTAGCTTGTTACAAATTAGTGTGTTGGATCGATCTTCTTGAATCTCAGGTATATATGATACTTTATCCCTTAAGTAATACTTGTCTAGCTTGATTGAATTATTAAAAAATATTTATCATTTTAAATATTTTAACACAGTTTTTCCAAAATTATCGTCACTAATTTAAAAGAATTACCTAAATCCATAATAGAAAATAAAAGATCTTCATAAGATTGAGGATAATTAAGTCAAATCATTTGACTTCTTAATTTTTAAGATAAACCCTAAAACGACATGTATTTCTTAACAGAGGGAGTACTGAGGATGAGTCTCCAACCCAGTAAAAAATGGGCGATAACAACAATTTGAAGGCCTTTTCTCGAAAGCTTATCTTGAAGGCCTTAAGTACCTCAAAAATAACCTTCATGTTAATGTATCTTGAATCTGTAACACCCCGATTTCACAAGCATAAGGGTATTACAGCCAACGACCTCGGATTTCACGGTCTGAAGCCGTTTAAGGCTTGAGTATCGTAACACGAGAATAACAAAACCAAATCATATTTTCTAACAAAAGCTGGATTCGGTTACAAAGGCTCATACGCCTTAAGTTGTTTAGTAATACAAGAGTAAGGAGTTTGCAGCGGAATATACAAGTCTCGGATAGAGACAAAAGCGAGTGGAAACCATAAAGTAGACAAAATATTTGAAGACGCCTTGCTTCCTTCTTTTCTTCCTTCCTTCCTTCCTTCCATCATAGATCTTCGGTTACTCCTGGATAGCCTTCCCTTTCCTATCTGATATCCCCATAAAAGCAAGGAATACCAGCCAACATAGTTGGGAAAGAAAGAAGGGATGTTAGTCTAACGCGAGACTAAACAAGTGGAAGAGTAATGTTTCGGTTCTGAGAAAGGTCGGACATAACGGCAGTCCTTAGCCATATGATGACTCGTAGGTGCACGTTAGTCGAGGTTCATCATGACGATAGCAAAACAGCAGTTTGAGCGAGAGGTTTAAGTGTTTGGCACGGTGTACGAAGAGAAGATAGAACTTCCTCGGGAATAGGACGTTATCAGGAAATAACGCCTAAGAAAGAAATGTGTTTATTGATTCATTGGGAACTTAAACATTTGAGATTTTGAAAAGCATCCAACATATATCGAATCGTATCAACCTCATCATAACTCGAAGATGCCGACATGGAGGTGGCCACAAGGACGCGTATACACTTGAACCCATCTTGCCATTTTATAGGCGTTTTAACAACTCGAGTCATGCATTCAGATTAGATAGGCGATTGTCAATAAGGTGGACCCGGAGTGATTTTCCAAGTTGTACTAATCACCCCACGTTCATTGATTACTATGCACGAAGCACTAATCTTTCCTTAGTTATAAATCAAAGCACTTCACTTAGTGACTTTTAGAGATAGGCAAGCCCTAATGAGGAACGAGCCAAAGTAAGGAACATAGTCCTCAACACTTTGCAAGAGTGTTAGCCTCTCTATTCGGAGAAAGGCAGATTCATGAGGGGCCGATAGCTAAATATACCTCCTAATACGTTATAAAGAGACAACGGATCACTAAACCGACAATCCCTATCTTAAGCTAATCCAGAGCAAAGTCTCGAAAAGAGACTTGAAACAATCAAAGGCTACACATCATCGGAGACCTAAGTCCAAGTCTAGCATTCGATAATAATAAATAATAACAATGGTCATTATTTCTAAGCATAATAATCCTAATCAAATTATTAGCAAACAAGTTTGTTCCCAACGATTATTTTGATAATGGAAAGCAATTTCACGATTATCGAGTAAGGAAACGAAGAACCATCCACTTGCCTTAAGACGTTCTTAAAAACGCTAATCGAGGCGTGGAGTCGAGGCTAGCAAGGCCCTAGACAAGGCCTAAGGTAAGGCAAGACGCAAGGCAAAGGCAAGGCACGGCCCGAGCAACAGCTAGGCAACGGCCCGGGACAAAACGCAAGCTAGGACATTGGCGGCGGGCGCTGCCCCCTTGGCGGCGGTCGCTGCCCTTGTATGTGTCGACGGCGTGATTTTGCAAGCTTCCTCCGATCAGCTCCGGCCACCTTTCGACGAGCTTTTGCCAACAGTAGCAAGGAGAACACTTGAACTTTGTAATGAGAGAGATTTGAGAGGGCAAGAAGAGGACTTTGGATGCCATCTTCCATCATCTTCAACCCCTATTTATAGTGTTCAATCTCCCTAATAATCCAAGAAGAAGAGTTGAAAAAAACGCCTAACAATCCAAAAGGGGTTGACAAATCCATGGATGACATTGCCCAAAAGGTGTTAGGATTGCTCTCCAAGCAATACTATACTCCTTGGTAACATCTTGGTAAAATTGGCATAACTTTTTGGATACTTATCATAATTGCCTCAAATGTTGAGGGATAAAACTACACTCTTTTATCTACCATTAGGCTTTGGAATTACTCGATTCCAAGCTCTAATGAAGGTTTTATGAATTTTTGAATTTAAGGTATCCGTTTAGCGTTATCCAACGCTATTCGGTTAATCGGGTGACCTTCGCTCTTTCTCTTGTCGTTCCAAAGACAAAATTGAGTCATAAAACTAAGGAGAATTTCATAATCCATTTTATAGATTTTGCGGATATTACAGAATCTGAATCACACACTGCGACAGGTTGCCCCCGGACTAAACAATACACTATGTTTTCTGTTTTTGGGTCTCTCGTAATCTATTTTGGACCTGCGGTCCATAATTGTAAATAGGTTTTCTTGAGTCACTATATAAGCTCTTGAAATACCTAGAGTTCTTTAATCCGAATTATGTCTTCCATAATAATGTACTACTCCCTCCGTTAAGAAATACATGTCGTTTTAGAGTTTGTCTTAAAAATTAAGAATTTAAACGATTTGACTTTAACACCCTCAATCTTTGGAAGATCTTTTATTTTTTAGAATAGATTTAAGTAATTGTTTTAAATTAGTGGGGATAATATTGGAAAAATGGTGTTAAAATATCTAAAATGACAAGTATTTCTTAACAACTCAATCAGCCTAAAACGACAAGTATTTATTAACGGAGGGAGTATTTTTCTGCCCGTGGACGTATGTAACCCACCATTACCGAACCACGTAAATCTGTGTGTCGTTCTTGTTTATTGTTCTCGTTCGATCTCTCGTTACAACAAACTGGTATCAGAGCCAGGTCTCGAATTCCACCGAGAACGATGTCTGGATCCATGATGAAGATCGACAAATTCGTCAGGGGAAAAAGTTTCAGTTTTTGGAAGATAAAGATGTAGGGTTTGCTGAAGCAACAAGGTCTGTGGGCGGCGTTGGATAAGGATAAGAAAGGAATGGATGTATCCTCTAAGGATTACAAACTTCTAGAGGAGAAGGACCATTCAACGATCATGCTTTGTCAGGCAGACGACGTCATTACGGAAGTTGCAGATCAAGATACCACAACCAAACTGTGGTTGAAGTTGGAGAGCTTCTATATGACTAAGTCCTAGACGAACAAGTTAATGCTAAAGCAACGAGTTTTCAGCCTGCGCATAGGAGAAGGTATGTCTCTTCGTGTGTACCGAGATCAATTGAATACAAATATGTTAGAATTGCGTAATATTGATGAAGAGGTGGATGATGAGAATGATGCCCTAATATTGCTAGTGTCATTGCCTCTGTCGTATGGGAACTTTGTTCAATGTTTCATTCTCGGGGAAGAGACTGTGTCGCTGGAAGAGGTTAGGTCTGCACTTCACACCAGGGAGTTGCGTCACAAGGCAGTTGGGACGGCTATAGACAATCAGGCTTCTGGGTTGATGGCCAAAGGAAGCAAAGAGGGAAAGAACGGTAAGAAAAAGGCGAAACAGGATTAGAAGTTGAACCCTAAATTACCTCACGATGTCTGTGCCTACTGTAAGGAGAAAGGGCATTGGAAGAATGAATGCCGTAAGAAGTAGCAGAAGTAACAATCAGAATAGAAATCTGGGTCTGCTGCAGTAGTAGAAGGAGGATGCAATTTAGAGGATGATATTGTTATAATGGCAAAAGAACAAGAACATCAAGCAGATGTGTGGTTTCTCGACTCTGGGGCATCGTACCATATATGTCCTAAGAGAGAGTTGTTCACAACGTACAACAGTGTAGATGGTGGCACTGTGTTTATGGCAAACAATTCAGTCTGCAAAGTATTTGAGATTGGCTCTATCAAATTTAGGGCACATGATGGAATGTTATGCACATTGAAGGAAGTCTGCATGTTCCACTTATGACGAAGAATCTGATATCTCTTAGTTTGCTAGACAGTAAGAGTTTCAGTTTCAGGGGCGAAGGCGGAGGCCTACATATCTGCAAAGGCTCTAATGTGATTTTGAAAGGCGCCAAGCAGGGAACTTTGTATGAAGTGTAGGGTTCAATAATCAAAGGTTCTGCAGCTGTTGCATCAGTTCAGGTTAAGGATGCTAATTTGTCTAGACTATGGCATATGAGGCTGGTTCATATGAGTGAAAGGGGAATGCAGATTCTGTCTAAAGAAGATCTTCTTGAGGGTCACAAGATCAAAAGCTTGGAGTTCTGTGAGCATTGTGTTTTTGGGAAGTTACATCGCAGCAAATTTCCAAAGGCAGTTCATCGAACAAAGGGCACGCTAGATTACATCCACTCAGATTGTTGAGGTCCTTCTCGTGTTGAATATCTAGGGGGTAACATGTACTTTCTGTCTATCATTGATGATTACTCTAGAATGATGTGGGTATTCAAGATGAAATATAAAGGCGAGACGTTCAGTAAATTCAGAGAATGGAAAACTTTAGTGGAGAATCAGACTGGGAAGAGGTCAAGAGGCTGCAAACTGATAACGGTCTAGAATTCTGTTCATCTGAGTTTGATGTGTTCTGCAAAGATCAGGAGATTGCTCGCCATCTCACAGTCAAACATAAATGCAGCAGAATGGTGTAGCAGAACGAATGAATGAAACACTCTTGGAGAAAGCAACATGTATGCTTTCTAATGCTGGTTTGGCTAGAAGGTTCTAGGCTGAAGTTGTTACAACAACATGCTATCTCATCAATCGGAGTCCCCACACAAGAATTGATTACAAGACACCCTACGAGGTATGGTTTGGAAAACCCGCTGATTATTTAAATCTGAGAATTTTTTGTTGCAGCACTTATTATCATGTGAATGAGGGCAAGTTGGAGCCTAGGGCTAAGAAGGGAGTCCTTGTGGGATATGGTGTTGTTGTGAAAGGGTACAGGATCTGCTATGAAAGATTATACTGAGCACAAGTGTAGTCTTTGATGCGAGTTCTATATTGAATCCAAAGGAAAAGAGAACTGATATAGCAGGAAAAGAGGTTGTCGCTGAGGAGATGGAGGTGCAATTTACTCGAGAGGAATTTCAGGCACCTAGGTTGGATGATGATCAACCACCTCAATCTGTTATGTCTAAGTCAGAATCCGATCAAGCAGAGAATATGCCACCAAAACCAAGTTTAGATGAAGTTGTGCATCGAAGCATTGCTATAGACCGAGCAAGAAGGTTGGGAAGCAGTGCTCCAACAAGATACAGATTTGATGATCTGGAGAGATAGGCCTTGCAGGTGGCCGAGAAGGTGGAGGATAATGAGCCATCCACCTACAAGGCTGCAATATCTGGGAGTGAGTCAACATAGTGGCTTGTTGCAATGGGAGAAGAGATGAAGTCCCTCCAGAAAAAAACAGACTTTGGAATTGGTGAAATTGCCCACTGATAGAAAGGGAGTGACTTGCAAATAAGTGTTCAGTAAGAAGGAAGGAATGTTTGTTGCAAAAGGTATAACGTACAAACCACGAGTGGTTACAAGAGGGTTCACTCAAAGAGAGGGAGTAGTGATAGAGCATATAGGTTGTAGTTTTTAGGACATGTTTTGATCAGTTTTTCATGCATTTTTAGGTAGATTTTCCTTTATTTCGTAGTGTAGCCTTAGTGTTGGAAGTTTCGGAATCTACACTCGTTTGGTTGATATTTGCAGATATGAGGATCGAGTGCCGGATCATGGTGATGGTGGACATGGAGGTGAGCTTGAAGGTGCCTAAGGAATGTGCATGGATGAAGGCCAAGGAAGAAATCAAGTGCCCAAAGTGTTAGAGAGATTCGAGTTTCAGGAGTGAAAGCGCGGGCAGATCTTCAAGAACTCGGCCGCGTTTCAGAGACCCATACCGCGTTTTGACATCTGAGGTTCAGGCTTGAAAGCGCGGGATGTCAGCGAAAGCGCGACCGCGCTTTGGTGCATGACCGCGCTTCTGCTCGCGTGTCCGAAAACATGATATTTTGTATTGGGCTTGGGGTTTTGGGCAAAGACTTGTTTTGGTTGTTATTTTTAGAAACCTTTTAGACATATTTTTGGATATTAGTTTTCTAGGTTTATATTCTCATAACTCTTGATTTTGAGAATTTTTATCGTTATTGTTGAAGCTTGAGAAGAACAAGAAACCTCTTTGGAGAATTGTAAGCTTTTCAATGTCTTTGACCAACTAAACCTCTTTTGCTTAACTAGTTAATTGAAGTTGTGAATTAAGTATTATTGTGAGATTTGATTGTTCTTAATTTCCCTTGACTAGATTGTTTTCTCTGTGCTTGATTGAATAAGTTTGATTTAGGGTTTTGTTAGATTGGCCATCTAATTGAATCTCTAGGTTGAATTACAACTAGATCTTCCTAATTACCGGTTTGAATTAATTAGATCATCAATAGAACGTTTAATCAATCTAGGACTGGTAGGACTAGTTGATTAGAGAAGAGAATTCAATTGCATGTTATTTAGATGTCTGGTTGCTCTGAATGCATGTTTCTATTGATGCTTGAATCTTAATGCTGTTGTCAAATTGAATCTAGGAGGTCTCTTAGGTTATTTGATAATTAGGGTTGTTAGTACCGGTCGGGCTAATAACTAGAACTGATGTAGGATTAATAATTCCATGAAATTGGGTTATTAGAATTCCGCAATAGATTGGTCAAGGTAAAAAGAGAATTTTGATAATCAATGATCAATAATCGAATTCGCAATGGATATTAACTGGTTAAGCATACTTCTCCCATATTTGATTACTCAATCTTAATTTTGCATTTTAAACTTCTTAGTTAATAGAATCACCTACAAAAACCCCCGTTTTACATTCATTTGAGTATCCAAGTTAAATACATAAAAACACAAGTCTCTGTGGGATCGACCCTTACTTCCCTACTACATTCCTAGTAGGCAGTTTGGATTATTTTGATAGGTATTAAGGCGACTAAAATACCTCTATCAAGTAGACTACAACGATATCTTCTCACTAGTAGTCATACATACCTCCATCAAGGTGCTACTAGCAATAGTTGCACATCAGGATCTGGAACTTGAGCAACTAGATGTGAAAACAGCTTTCTTACATGGAGAGTTGGAGGAGGAAGTATACATGACTCAGCCAGATGGATTCCAGGTTCCAGGAAAAGAGAATCATGTTTGCAAGTTGACGAAGTCCTTATATGGGCTAAAACAATCCCCAAGGTAGTTGTATAAGAGGTTTGACAGCTATATGGGGCAACTTGGATACAACAGAAGTCCATACTATTGTTATGTGTACTACAGTGACATTAAGGGTGGTTCACGCATTTATCTGGTTCTGTACCTGGATAATATGTTGATCGCTACTCAAGATAAGTCAGACATTCAGAAGTTGAAGGGTGCTCTCAGTGTAGAATTTGAGATGAAAGATCTGGGTGTTGCTCGTAAGATGGAGTTGAAATCTATAGGGACAGGAAGAAGATAAAGCTCTTTCTATCATAGGAAGGGTACATCCGGAAGATATTGAGCAGATTTGGCATGTCTTCAGCGAAACTTATAGACACTCCAATGGCTTCTAACTGCAAGCTAGGAATGTACACAATTCAGACTAAGGAGGATAAGGACTATATGTATAGAGTTCCGTGTGCTAGTGTAGCTGGGAGCTTGATGTATGCTATGGTTTGCACTCGACCAGACTTAGCATTCACAGTCAGTGTAGTCAATCGCTTCATGGTCAGTCTAGGAAAGGAGCATTGGCAGGCTGTGAAGAGGATTTTTAGGTACCAGAGAGGTACCTCAGATGTTGGTCTCTATTATGGGAATGACACGTCGTGCTTAGTTGTAGGATTTTCAAACTCTGATTATGTTGGGAATGTGGACAGTAGAGATCTATGACTGGTTATGTCTTTACTTTGGGAGGTTCTATGGTGAGCTAGAAGGCAACTCTACAGCCTACAGTCACTTTGTCTACTACAGAGGCAGAGTATATGGCTTTGACAGAAGTTGCTAAGGAGGGAATATGGCTAAAGGGGCTAGTTAATGATCTAGACCTACATCAGGATCAGGCGACAGTGTATTGTGATAACTTGAGTGCAATATGCTTAACCATGGATCAAGTCCACCATGAGAAGACGAAGCACATTGATGTCAGGTACCATTTTCTAAGGAATGTGAAGAGAATTCAGGTGAAGAAAGTAGGGACTGCTGACTGATGTGTTCGCCAAGCCGGTTTGTGAGAGCAAGTTCCAACACTGTTTGGACTTGCTCAACATGACAAGTCAGTAATCTGAGCCCTTAGGGGCAATCTGAGGAAGAGAAACTTCAGGCATTTGTTATGGTGCATCTGTTTTTTAGGAGAAATCAACTCAAGGAAGAGATTTGTTAATGTGCCTTGAATCTGAATCACACATTGCAACAGGTAGCCCCCAGGCCAAACGGTGCACTATGATTTCTGTTTTTGGGCCTGTCGAAATCTGTTTTGGGTCTGCGGCTATAATTGTAACTGGGGTTTCTTGAGTCACTATATAAACTCTTGAAATACCTAGAGCTCTGTAATGCGAATTCAGCCTTCCATAATAATATACTGTTTCTCTGCCCGTGGACGTAGGTAGCACACCGTTACCGAACCATGTAAATCTGTGTGTCGTTCTTCTTTATTGTTCTCGTTCGATCTCTCGCTACAACACTTCACTCCATCTAATCCTCCCATCACAATCCCAATCTTCTTGATGTTGAAAATGCTACCCTTTCATCTCTCACATTTGCCTTACATTCTCTTCATACTACATGCACTCACCTAGCCAAAATTAACTGGACGAAATTATCTGACCAAAATAGCTCTTCTTTTTTCAACCACATCAAAACTTGGAGATCATCCTCCAAAATCCTCTCCCTTTTGACCCTCGCATCACCGCCTCAGGGCCCGTCCTTCTACCCTCTGCAGTTGTCTCTCTCACCAGCCAAATCTTTGACCTTGAAATCCAGAAGGCGATTTTCGACATCGGCAAAAACAAAACTCCCGACCCCGACGGATTCAACTCCCTCTTCTTCATGAAAACTTAGAAAATTGTGAGAGCAGATATTAGATTTGTTTTAAAATATATACAATAAATATTTAAACAATATTTTCAATTAATAATATCTTAATATTAAAATATCTAAAAATAATCTTCTTTATAAAATAATAATAATTGATTGAGATATACTGGGTTCAAATATTAAAACTCCCGACCCTCACGGATTCAACTCCCTCTCTCATCTTGACCCACCAGATTCTCTTTAAGGTGAATTACACTCGATTATTATTATTGTTGAGATATTATTTTAAGAATTAAAATTTTGATATTTTTGACCAGCTTGGGTGATCCGAACTAGCCTGCAATCAATTAAGATTTGACCGGATTGATATATAATCCATAGCGATCCGAACCCATTACAACCTTACCTTGAAATGACTAAGACCGAAACATTTCTTATTTAGCTGTACAAATCAGTGCATTATTAGTGATCTGATAATTAATTAATTTGTTTGCAAGTTGCAATCGATGATTTAACTACTTACATGAAAATTCAAATGGCAAATTCTAAATTCGAATTGCACCATAGTTTAATGTTTTCATAAGTACTTATGGGGGCGTGGATGGTACGGGGTGCCCATCACCCTAGCATTGCAAAACAATAATGCCTAATCGCAAGATTATTTTTAGTCATGTGCGTGGAATCTGGAAACAAAATATCTATTTTCCAACAAAAAAACCCAATTATCTACCATCTGTTATGAAAAGATTAAGACAAAGGGCACTCTAATCTTCTTAAGAGAAACACTTAAATAAATTTTGAAACACTTTGATTATTAGAAGGGAGAGAGGGAAAGTAAGAATTTTAGAAGTGTATTTCTTACTCTATTTTGGTACAATATTTACAATGGTAGATGACCTCCTTTTATAAGTAAAAAGTGAGGTAAAATCCTAGGTAAATATTCATGATTTATGCATGAAAATAAGGAGGTGAAAAAGGTAAATAATTCACCTTATACGATTTACCTCCAATCATACATCATACAAATAGTATATGTTCAATCATCTACTCATACAAGTAATGGAGATGTAAGAAGATTAACTTATAGATGTGTATAAGAGGGCAATTAGTAGATGATGCAGATTATGGCTTTCATCATGCATTCATAACACCATCTATGTAGTTTGAGTTGTTGTGCTGAATAATGATTACGTACGAATGTGGTATAAGACAAAATTGTATCTAAAATATTAACGGCTAAATAGTATACACAACTCTAAACTTATGATGAATGCTCATTATGAACCCTCAATTTTCAACTTTGTTAATTTAGTTCCTAAACATAACAATCATGACTTATTGGGTTCTTCATCGATGATTTTCATTGGCGACATACACATATGAGATCTTGAACTTTCAACTTTGTCAATTTAGCACCTGAATTTAACCTTTGCGACTTATTGGATCATTGGTTGATGATTTTAACGAGAATTGTTTTGGGGTGTGTAGCATGTGTGTGTCATGTCATATATTTAATAAAATATAATAAAACATACAAACATAGGAAAAAAGGAAGGAAAATAAAATAAAAAATCTCAAATCTCCTATTTAATTAATTTATTTTTTAACCCTTTCAATTTTATCAAAGCCTAATGGCTACGGCAGATCTTGAGAGTTCTCAGTGACGACATCTCCCACGAGTAAGGTCTTGCCACCCACCAACGTCATTGAATCTGAGTTCGTCACGTCGCCTTCCTCTGCACCTAACATGCGTCCTCACCCTCCTCACTTGTTGTTCTCGATCCTTGGCATGAGCATATCCTCCCACCGAAATTTTGTATGGAATGACTCAATTTCTCAGATCTGGTAAAATACAGGGGGTTGAAGGAAGAAAAAAAAGATATAAAATAAAAGGAATTAAAAGAAAAAAGAGACTATTGCACTCAAGTTCAGGTCCAAGGACCCAATAGGCTATAAATGTTAAGATTAGGTGTCAAATTCACAAAGGCGAAAGTTCAGGATCCTAAATGACTATTGCTCAAGTTTAGGGGCTTGTACACGTAGAAATCTATACTATATATTAAAGTCGAGACTTTTCGATCCTCCACGTTTATTTTGGCCCCACTCAATTTAAGAAATAAAATTTAGAAAAATACTTTTAAAGTCTTTCTTATTCTTATTAATCTTCTTCTTTTTATAATTTCTATCTTTTTCCACCCAAATTCTATCTTTTTCAGCTATTTGCTTAGACATTTTTTTTTGTTAAATTGAAATTATAATTAATTTGTTAAACTCATTTGTCACTCTGAATTTTTGCTTTTATTGTATTTTTATAATCATATACATTTTCCATATTTCCTTTTCAATCTTTTTTTCCCATAAGTTTATAATTTAATCTATAGATATCTAAAAAATCTTTGAAAAATATCTTAAAAATATTTAAACTAAATTTGTTTTATAATATTAATTTATAAATTATATTGATCTATAACTCTACATTTACTAATTTAATTATAATTTTATAAGATCTATTGTAATATTCATTTTATTTCAAAAAATATTATTATTGATACAAGTCTAGTTTTCTAAAGGATTATTATCATATGTAATAATTAACTTAATTTTTGATTTCTATCATCATATAAATATCTCATTAATTATAAAAATATATATGATTTCAAATCGTATCACATATGATTTTTTTTAATGAATCAAATATATTTTGACATAATATGATAGTATTTTATCTTTACTTTTTATTTAAGTCATATTATATAAATTTAAATTTAAGTATATTCTTAGCATCAAATCACAATTTTGGATTGACAATCTATTGTATCAATTTCGGATAAAAAAGACGATATCAATATCTAATTGTTAATAATATTATTATGCATTCTGATGGAACAGAGAGATTTTTGAATTGTATGAAAAGAGTGATCCACCTTGATTTCATTGATTTGGATGTGTACAGTAGATATAGATAGCTTTGCTCAATTATCTAGTGCCCGTGCATGTGTCTATCTTACTGAATATTCTAGAATTACATAATATTGGATTAGCTATATGTATTATTCACTAGTATCCGCCCTCGATCCGAACGAGGTAAGGCTAAGTTGGGATCGAAGTTAAAGGAACCTGACGGTGGAAAGGGATTTAGTGAGAATGTCAGCACGCTGGTCTTCGGAGGACATGAGCACCACTGTCAAAGTTTTGAGCTTGACTCTTTCTCGAACAAAGTGATAATCTAGGCTCAAATGCTTGATTCCGTGATGTTGGACAAGATTCATGGCTAGATATGTGGCTCCGATGTTGTCACACCACAATGTAGGAGCTTGAGGAAGACGTATATGAAGCTCAGATAGAAGAGATTGTAGTCAAATTGTTTCACAAGCAACATGAGCGATCGCCTGATATTCAACTTCATTCGACGATTGGGCGACGGTAGGTTGTTTCTTGGAGACCCACGAAATGAGATTTTGGCCATGATAGATGCAATTAGCACTTGTAGATCGTCGATCAGAAAGGTCCCTAGCCCAATCGGCATCAGAGAAGGCGGCTAGTGTTGAGCTCGGAGCAGAGGAGAGAAAGAATTCAGCATCTGCAGTGGCATTTAAGTAGCGCAATATGCGCTTAAGGCCTTGCCAATGTCTCTCATCAGGATTGTGCGTGGCTTGGCAGATTCGATTTACAGGAAATGAGATATCAAGCCTAGTAAAACCTAGGTATTGCAACCCGCCAACAAGACTTCGATAAAAGGTGGGATCGGAGAAGGGAGGTGAATATGAGGCGGTGCTAGCAACAAAATCAGCAGCCATGGGAGTATTCACAGGTTTGGAGTTTGACATATTTGCCCGAGCAACGAGTTCTCTGATGTATTTAGATTGAGAAAGGAAGATGCCTTCTTTGGTGCGACGAGCTTGGATGCTGAGAAAATAGCTTAACTCACCTAAGTCCTTTATTGGGAATTTCCTGGACAAGGTTGCAACAAAGCAATTTGAAAGATCAATAGTAGAGGAAATGACCAAGAGGTCATCAGCATATATCAGAACGTATACCACTGAATTCCCTTGATGATGAATAAAGAGAGATGAATCCGATTCAGAACGAGTGAAACCAAAAGTAATGAGTCTGTGACTAAGGCTAGAAAACCAGGCCCGAGGGGCTTGTTTGAGGCCGTAGAGTGATCGGTGTAATTTGCAAATGTGAGAGGGGTAGGAAGATTTAATGAAACCTGGGGGTTGAGAGACGAAGACATCCTCCGTCAAGGCACCGTGTAGAAAGGCATTTTGGATGTCGAGCTGCCGGACCGACCAATTTCGCATTGCCGCAAGGGAGAGGAGGAGTCCAATGGTGGAAGGTTTAGCAACAGAACTAAAGGTATCATCATATTCGAGACTGTGAATTTGATTGAAGCCTTTGGCGACTAATCGGGCTTTGCGTCGCTCGATGGAGCCATCCGCATGCCGTTTGGTTTTGAAGACCCACTTCACACCGAGAACGTTAGAAGATGTGGTTGGTGGGACGAGAGACCATGTATTGGTAGCTAGTAGGGCTTGAAATTCTGCTTCCATGGCTCACCTCCATTCAGGGTACTTAAAGGCTTCGGTGAAGGATGTTGGCTCATCCGGGATGGCGACGGTAAGGGAACAACCAGGGGTCGGCTAGCTTGGCCACGAGATAGTGCCATCTGATCGCACTAGGGGTTTGGAAATGTGGAGTTTTGACCGAGTCGTCATGGGATGTTGATTTGGCAAATTGGGGTTAAGGGATTGAGGAGATGGTGAATCGACATTAGGTATGCAATCTGATGGTCGTAAAGAAGTTGGGCTAGAAGGTTGGGTTGGGTTGGGGGAAGTATTTGGGCTTGGGGAAGAAATGGTTGGGCTTGGAGATGTGGAGATTGGGGAAAGTGGCGTTAGTAAAAGCGGTGGTAAAGGGGTGGGTCCATTTTGTTGTTGGAAGTGATGAGGGAGAGTTGGCAAGATGGTGAGAGAGGGGGAATATGAGGTGGAAGTGGGGGTTAGTGGAGATTAGAAGGGAAAATTAAATTCATGAAAAATCACATCATGTGAGACATAAGTGCAATGCTCCTTCCAATCATGGCATCTATATCCCTTTTGATTTCCACTATAGCCCAAGAATACGGTTGGGGTGGAACGGAAGGAAAGTTTGTGGGAGTTATAAGGACATAAGTTGGGAAAACAAAGGCACCCGAACACACGTAGGAATTGGTAGTCGGGAAGTGTGTTGAAGAGGTTTTGATAGGGAGAAATGTTGTCAAGGATGGGTGTAGGAAGACGTTTAATGAGGTAGGTGGCGGTTTCAAAGGCAAAGTCCCAAAACTTGAGAGGTAAGGAGGCTTGCTTAAGCAAGGTGAGGCCGGTATCCACAATTCTTCGGTGTCGGGTTTCAATGCTACCATTTTCTTGATGAGAATAAGGACAAGTGGAACGATGGTTGATTCCCAAAGATTGAAAAAGGGGAATGAGGGGTTTGAATTCGGTGTCATTGTCGGTTTGGATATTGGAGATTTTAGTGTCAAAGAATTTTGTAGCAAAGGTGATAAAGGTGGTAACAATTTTAGTAACAAGAGTCTTGGAGTTGAAAGGAAAGAACCAAATAAACTTGGAAAAGTCATCAATAATGGCTATATAATAAACGTGGCCTTTCATTGAGATATGGCGAGCAGGACCCCATACATCCATAAACAAAAGATCCAAAGGCTTAGTAGACCGACTTGGGCTTAAGGGATGGGGGTGCTTTGGCCCATGAACAAGGCTTGCATTGATTTGGGCCACATGGGCTAATTCTAATTGAATTGGGAAAGGATTGAAAAACTAAAGATGCAACTCTATCTGATGGGTGACCTAATTTCATATGCCAAAGAACGGAGGTGGGGACAGCAGCAGTGGCGTGGTCTTGTGGTGGGGAAGACGAGAATTGTTCGGTGGCCGGTAGCTCGTAAATGCCATTCCTAACGAGACCTTGAAGAAGTATTGTCTTGCTCTGGATATCCTTCACAACAAAAAAGGAATCGTGAAATTCAAAAAACACAGAGTTATCAGCATAAAATTTACGAACTGACAGAAGATTTTTTGTTATTAAGGGGGTGTGAAGAAGGTTAGAAAGTTTGAAAATACGCTGAGAGGAGTGAATGGAACCGGAGCCATGATTTTGAATCGGAATTTGAGATCCATCACCTAGGGAAACCGTGTCTGTACCATCGTACTGATAATTGTCGAGACGGAGGTTGGCCAGATCCGGGGTGAAATAGTGGGTAGCAGCGGTGTCCGGGAACCAGGAGTTGGTGGCGTTAGCTTGGAACCGTTGTGGTGGAGGCGCCTGATAGGACTGGTCGAATCGATACCAGCCACTACTAGAAAAGGGCTCTTTAACGACCAAGCTATAACGACGAAGTGCAAAGTTTATCGTTAAAGGGATATGTATCCCCTTTAATAATGAGAATTATAAATGTTGGTCGTAATAAGCCTGAAAGTAAACTGCACACATTTTTAGTACCGTCGTTATTGTTATTGAATAAAAGATTTTTAAAAAATAAAAAATGAAACTCGTCGTTAACCGAGGAAAGATAGAGGCGGGCAAATTTTAGGCCGAAATCTTCACAGAATTCCAAATTTTACGCCAAAAATAATATCAATCTTTCCAATTACTTCGATCTCTATCTTGAAAAAAGGGTGTTCGTTATTATCTAGGGTTCATCTCTATCCATTGTTCTCTCTCAATCTCTGCCCTAGCGACAGCCGGAGAAGAATCCATGAAGACGCCCGGGTCAATGAAGGCGTCTGGCCGGTCGGCGGAGAAGCAAAGCCTGCCGATATTACAATCGAAGATGAAGATCGATCGCGGGGGCTACCACGACGAGCTTTTGTTGATTAAGGAGCAATTCAACTCCTCTCTCGACTTGTTCCAGCAACAAGCCGCCTCGAACTTCAATTCTCTTAGCGGAATCGGCACTGACCCTACGGTGACCAAGGATCTGGCCAATAGGGCCATGTTCCTGGCTCACATGAGGCCGTTCTACCCCAAGGATCTCTCCGAGTTCCCTACCAAGCTCGCCGAGCTGCTTAGGACTTCCACCAGGACGTTGCTGTCTTTTCTGAGGTGCCAAATTGTTCAGGCGCTTATACTTCTGATGAACCAAAAGGTAATTGGGGGGCAAAGTGTCGTTCTTGAATGTTGATGCTGATTTGAATACTGTAAAATATTGAAATTGAATTGCTGAGTTCGATTGGTAACATGTATGTGGATAGTCTAAGGTTCTGGAATGTTTAATCATTATTTTTGGTTAGTCATTGGATTTACTAGTTGTTATAATGGTCCTTGTTTCTGTTGCTGAATGTGATTGTAAACGTCAGTTTCTAACATAGTATCCCTAAACATGTGCATTTTTTTGTCTAGATAATGCTTGTTTTGGTGTTCCAGCTGTATAGTTGATAATTTGATTATGTAATTTTTCACTTATCTTTTGATTCAAAATTGTTCAATAGGCAGTGGATTTGGAGGATGTGCTATCATTGTCTATGGAGCTTCAGACGTTGGGAGACAAAACATTGAGAAAGTTAGCATTTTCTCATGTTATTCATAGCATCAGACATATGAACTTGAAGCATAAGGATGAAGCTAGAAATCAGGCACTTCAAAAAATCTTGTTTCAAATGCTTCAAGTTTTTCCTGCTCTTAATTTCCTTTGGCTTTCTTTATACTTATTTTTTTATCTAAGGTTAAGAGATTAGGAGATTGAGCCGATTCTTCTGCCCTTCATGTCGAATTGGACAAGCTCAAGTCCAAGATCCATCTCCTTAGGAGGTCTCTTTCTCCCTTGCTTTTTATCCTTTCAGATTTGCAATTCCAAATTCAGAGTTTCCAGTAATTTCAATTTCCATAATTAGGTTTCCGTTTTCTCTACCATTAAAGGTTTGTTGTATATTAATTTTTATTTGGATTGGATTCGTTTTGCTTCGAGTTTCCGTTTTTCCGATCCAGATCTTCCGCTCTTTCATAATTGGAATTCATATCCTTGCTTTGCTCTTCGATTTTCTAAATTGAATAACATTTCCGCTTAGGTTTTGGGGTATTTCGCTTGTTTGGTCTTGGATAATGGATTCTGTGTGCTTCAATTGCATGAGATTAATGGGTTCTTGGCTAATCCTTCTCCCATGGGTTTGAGATGGATCAAGAGGTGAGTTTTTTGTTTCTACTGTATCGTTAATGAACAAGAGGAAATTTGTTTAATTGATTCTGAGAGAGCAACTTGTCATTAGTTTGTATTATAGAATCCGCCAAATGTGCTCAGTTAGTCACCAAGTAGGATTTTCCGCCACTACAATCAACAAAGAAGGATAAGGTCATTAACAAGTGTAAGCCCCATCAAGAAGTGATTGTGAAAAGCCTTGACACAGAAGAAAAGAAAGTGAACCAGAAGGATTCAGCAAGGAGGAAGAATTTGTCCGCTACGACTTTGATCCTGACTGCTCGTAGCAAGGTAAAATTCTCAGATCACACTGTTGTATTGTAGTTGTTTTTAATGCATAAATGTTATTGCATTGTAGAGTTTACTGTGATCATGTCTGTTCTTTGAAGGCTGGATGTGGAATGGCATCTGATAGCAATAACAGTAATCTTTTATTAGCATGTGTTAAACTTCGTTTTTTGTTGAAAGCTATCATGAATGGTTACTCATAAAACGTGTTATGCACTGATTAGCTGATATCATATTCACTTTGCTCATGTTCCACAAGACTTTTGAGTTTGATTGGATTGTGACATGCCGTACTTCATCTTTCATGTTCCTTGCTTATTTAAGTTCTTTTTTTTAAGTACTCCCTCCGTCCCTATATGTATGTCCATAAAGCACAATTTCGCGTAAATTAAGAAAATGTGTAAGAGGTATTTGGTGGAGTAATATGAGTGGTTGAAATGAAGAAGGTGAAAATGGGTTAAGATTAAAAAATGGACCAAAATAGAGGTTGAGAAATTTAGCTCAACAAAATTAATCCAAATATACCTTAAATGGATGTTTTCTTAATGGAAAAAATTCAATAAGTATGAATATTAAAAAAAATTATTGAAATATTGTTTATTTTTGGGTTTATGAGAGTTTATTTGTAATGTATTTGATGGAGATGATTGGATGGAGAGAGAAATGAGGAAGAAAAGTAAGTAAAAAGTAGAATGTATAAGGGTAAAAGTGTAAAAATGTAGTGATATAAATTGAAAGAATAGAATTGTGGACAAACATTACGGGACGACGAAAACGGAAAGATGGACAAACATAAAGGGACGGAGGGAGTATTTATTAATTGTATGGATATGTACAGACGATGTCTCCAATTCACTTATCCAAGCACATGGTTTTTACTTCTTGGGATTTGAAATTTGTCATTTGTGGAAGAATGAAATTCAATTTGTTTTTATTCTTTTTTTAGTTTGTTTGTATTGGGATTTGAAATTTGGCATTTGTAAATGAGTGAAAATCAGATAAGTCTTTGTAGTTTTGTCCTATTACATATGGGTACATGTAGTATTTCTGTTCTATTTATACATGTGTAAAGTGTTTGCTTCATATTTTTCTTTTTTTGCAAGTCGGCTTATTGGTCTATATAAATATCATTGTTGATGGTTTCTCACTGCATTGTGCTGTCCTCTGTTTTTGTGCTATACATAATCAGGTTTTTTTGTGTGCTTATATTTTTTCGGATGTTTTGTTTGATGTTATCCTATTGTGTATGTTTTTTTGCAGTTACTTAATCTACAGTTGTGTTCTACTTGTTCTATCTTCAAGAAGTACTACACCTTATTTTGTGAGGTATTTTTTTCTTGAACTTAATTTGCTTTTTGTTTTTCGTTTTATTGTTTTGTTTTACGTGACGGTTCTTGCAAATTATCGTGTTATTTTTGTGTGCTTCCTTCTCAATGCGCAATCAGCATGCACAGATCTAATTTTAACATAATATTTTTAGATTGGTCAAGAACGGGAGGGAGAACAGATCGATCGGGATTCATCGAAAAATATTTTGATTATTTTTGTTCAAATTTGAGTCCTAGAAGATTCTTGCCCAGATTATATGTTGAAAAGTAATTTTCTGATGTGATTTGCCTTTTATTATTTCAGTTCCATTTTAGATTGATTTATACTCCCTCCGTTTCACAATAAGTGTCGTTTTAGCACTTAAAATTTGTTTCATAATATGTGTCGTTTTAGGTTTTCAAAGTGATTTATTAGGGGTAATAATGATAATCTTTATCAATATATACTTCTAAACCTGAAGCAGTTAAGGGCAGTTTTGTCATTTAGGTTTTATAAACCACTCACCATATTTTTAATAAGTGATTTTTATAGTAATTTTCTATCCATTAATATTTAACAAATTATATAAGCAGATATTTACATGATAGTTTCTATCTTAATCTTCAAAATAAGATATATATGTGAAGATCTCACCTAATATTGATTTTCTAAATCCAAAAATTTATCAAGCTGAAAAAGAATATATCTAACAAATACAGTATATAACTTGAAAAAGATACAATTTGGTCATACTTCATACGTATAAGTAGAGCACGTATTCATAAATTGTTCATATCTATCATTTGAGCGTATATCATTTAATATTAACAAAGATGGTCGAAAATTGATAAAATTCACGTACGTACTTGATAAAATTGTTTTATTATATTTTATGATAAATTAGTACGTTGATACATATAATATAATGTATCAACGTGATATTAGTTTTTCTATTAAATATATTTGATATTATCATCATTTAAGTTTTTTACATTACAATATCTTGTGTTTGGTTTAAAATAAGTATTTTAAATATCATACCTTCAACAATCTATTGTCAATCATTATATTTACTAACAATATAATAAAATATTGACAAATTAACAAATTAAATTAAATTGTTAGGGATGCAAATATTGAAATGCACAAATTATTTTATAAATTTTAATCCTAAATACTCACAATTATATCAAATACATGTTGACTTTGGATTGAGTACAAGTTTATACAATTATATGTGAAAAATAAATATATTTATTGGTCAATTTTATATGTTGATCATTCTGAGTTCGAATTGAAGACAAGGTTCGACTATTTCATTTGGAGAATAAAGCTATTAACATAGTAGGTTCATTAAGTTGGTCATTTTCACTTAGGATTGAATACAAGTTTGAGTTGTTGAAATTTCATGTCAACTGGGTAGGGTAATTGCAAGTTTGGTTAAGTTGGGTTCGGGTCAGTCGGTTTAGTTCGAGATTGAGTATAGATTTACATCATTAGTTTTATAGATCAATTGGGCCAAGTCATTATGGTTTCTTTGCAAGATTAAGTTGACCAATGGGTGAATTGAGTCAACTATTTCATACTTCCGTTTGACACCGATGTTTTGGACCAACTTGACGGTGAACAGAGGTTATTCGTATTTATTTTAATAATAAAATGTATATTTATTTTTAAATAGTTTTATATGTTCAAGTTTAAAGTTAGAAATATGACATGGAGTAATAATATTCATAAATAATGTGTAACTTCATGTATTACATTTTTATTTAAGTGTTTTCGGACAAGTATCGGATCATTAACTAGATTCAAATCATCAACATCGAGTTTGTTCTACATAGTTTCATGGTACTAAAATTAATCGTTTAACCAATTCTAAATGTTAGAGTTTTGAGATTTAATACTTATCCGATTCAAATAAATTATATATTTAATTTATAATACTAATATCATATGCAAATTAATAAATTTTACATGTTATTTGAAAAAACCCCGGGCAAGGCCCGGGTTATAACTAGTTGGAATGTGTATTTGTTGACTAAAGTTGTTCATTCATTGGCCAAAAAAATGTAATGAGTGGTAAGATTAAGAAAAAGTTGTAAGTTTTAAAGTGAATGATTGTTTTTCTTAAAAACTGTGTTGAGAGCTAAAACGACACTTATTGTGAAACGGAGGGAGTATATTTTAAATAAGTAGTGTTGGTTTGTTATGAATTTGGATATATATATATATATATATGTTATCTAACATTCTCAAGAAAACCATGTAGACAACTCTGGTGTGAGATATGATCACGTAGCAAGGACAACTCTAGCTTTTGTTACCCTATGATCAGATGGTGAGCGTGAATTCTTGTATGGATTTTGATTCGAGATCCTTGTGTTTGCCTTTTGCATATCTCGAATTCTCTCAGTAACCCTATGCTGAATTTGAAGGACATTAAAAAGTGACCCTATGCTGAATTGAAAAACTGGAAAAGGGATGTCAGAGATGAGATAGAACGAATAGGAAATATTAAAAACCTTTTACATATTATGAGCTAAATCGTATCAAAAGTTTAAAATACTTTGAGATAAATATCTCTTTTTAGGTCACGAGCTTCCAGCTGAAGATTCTCTTCCTTTTTTCTTTTAGCAAATCATTGGAGGAGTTCACCCTTTGCATTTCTCTTTTGTTGCCACTTTACCTTTGTTTTTTTGTTTTGTGAATTTTCTGTTCTTTCAGTGCTATCAGAATATATTGAGACCGAGTCTGGCTAAACGTAAATTATCATGACTGGTGAATAGTATGAACTCTTGATATTATCAGATATTCTGTCTTTAGCATGCTACTTTGCTCTTTAGATTGTTTGTTTACACATGCTGTAACCCTATCTTAGTGCATATCTACAAATGCTGATGTAAAAAAGAGTACAAGAACTTGAAATCTAGCGAGAGAGTACATCTAAACTTTGCCAACTTTCCTTATCTATGCCACATTATGACGTGATTTAAGTTTATGCAGCCTATTGTTGGACACTAGGAGAGGATTGGACCTGTAAATCATTTAGTCAGGGCTGTGAAATCAGTGTTGTTATAGGGGAATCAACATAAAATTTTCCTTTTGTAATAGGCTTTGCCAAGGGTTGGTTAGGCTTTTTCCTGCTGGTGCTAGAAGCAAACTGGCTTTATATGTAATGTATATTGTACTTCTTTGTGTCTTCTTTTCTTCTTCTTTTTTCATTTCTTTTTGATCTTCGTGCTGTGTTTCTGATTCCGTCTTTTTTAATTTTTGAATGAGTTTTCAAGCTTAGCTCTATCAGTTTGTTCATTCCGTTCTACAGATTGAAGACGTGGACCGTTTTCTGGAAATTGTGAAGCAAGCAGCAAAAGAAGGTGCTATGCTTGTCTACACGCTCGCTGATCCTTCAATGTGTGAACCTGCCAAAAGTGCCTGCAAAATCTATAGACTAGAATGAAGATGTTTCAAGATATGTTAGAACAACAACTCAATATTTCATTGCCTTCCAATTCACCAAACGAGTTGAACTCACAAGGTATGTATATGTTAGGAAATTGTTAATTTAGTTCTGAAAATGATTTAGGAGGTCTTGTTATGTGTGTGTGTGTATATATATATATATGATGTTTCTTACGTATTTTTGTTTATTTTTTTATATTTTTGTAGGTACTTGAAGATCGATCGATTATAGAAGGGTCGGGCTAGATTGGAATATAATATTCAAGTACATTCATTAATGCCATGTCTATTTTAGAATCTATAAGAACATATGTTTATTGAATTATATGGATTTTATTTGAGTTATTATGTATAGCTAGATAGGTAGGTTCAATGATTTATATGAATTAGTTAAGTTTGAATACAATAGGGATTCATTTTGTGATTATATTAAAATTATTTCATTTATAACCCTTTACTTCATGGCATATTATAAATATATAAGAGCATTGCATTAATAAATGTTTTAATAGTAATCTAAACAAACATGGTTTCTAACGATAAATCTGTTCATCGTAATCAACTAAGACTTCGTCGTTATTTAATATTTCAGCATGACGACTTGCATGCTCGTTGTTAATAAGTAATGAGTATCAGGTAGCTCATCGGTAAACATCAACGACGACATTGTTGCCCCTCGTTATTGTTTTAACGACCACATAGCCGCTCGTCGTTAATGCAATTACGACAAGCAAGCATGTCATCGTTATTGATTAACGACGAACAATAATGTTGATGTTAATGATGAACGACGAGCTTGGATGTCGTCGTTAGTAGTTAACGATGAACATGGTCGTTATAACCAATAACGTCGGAAGCTATTGCAACGAACAAACGACGACTTTTATGTGGTCGTTAAAAGGTTATAACGACGAGATTCATAGCTTATAACGACAAAAGTGTTGGTCGTTAAAAGCCCTTTTTCTAGTAGTGAGCACTGAGGTGCAGTGTGTCCGGGCTTAGCACACACTTGATAGACCGGACGGTTATCGGGCATTCTGGTGAAATTGGTGGGCCGATTTGCACGTCCGTCTACTCGTCCGTCTTCTCCAGTCGGGTTGTTTGGCTAGTTTCCACGACCACGGTAGTTCGAGCTTCCTCTGCCTCTGTTGGCGTTGGAAAAGTTGGCTTCAAGGGATGTGGTGGTGTTGTTGACAAAGCTAGAGTTGTGAAGATTTTTGGTTTGGTGAGTAAGGCGGGACTCATGAACCAAAAGGTGAGAAAGGATTTGCTTTGGAGTGGGTAAGATGGGTTGAGTAGACAAGGAGGTGACGACCGACTCGTGGTCAAAGCTCAATCCGGCTAGAAGGTAGGTTGAAAATTCGATGTCTGAAATGCTCTGGCTGGCGGCGGTGAGCATGCTGGACAGAGTTCTCGCCTTGTTGAAGAACTCCGAGATGGATTCCGTGCATTTTTTGAGTGAGGCTAACTAAAGACGAGTATGAACGATCTGGGCACTAGATTGAGCGGCATACAAATCATGTAGATTTTTCCAGGTCTCAGCTGAAGCGTTGCATTCTATGACCTGGGCAAGAACAGCTTCGGTAAGAGAGGAGGTGAGGACGGCAACGACGAGCTGGTCCTTGGTTTGCCAGGTTGCAAAGCCTTCTGCAGCAGCGGGTGGGCATGGAAGCGAGCCATCAACATAGGTGAAGAGGCCATGAGCCTTAAGGTATGGCATGACCAGGGCTTTCCAAAGAGGAAACTTGTCTTTGGACAACTTCACAGTAATGAAGGAGGAGAAAGAAGGTAAATGGGTATTGTTTGGTAAGGCTACAACCATTTTTTGTCTTGGTGGAGATTTTTAGGGTTTTGGATAGGCTTTGATTTTTGGGTTTTTTTTTTGAGTTTGTTAGATGAAGAAGGAGGAGATGGAGCTAGCTGGACAGAGGTCTTTTTGGGTGCTCTGTCACCATGATGGAACAGAGAGATTTTGGAATTGTATGAAAAGAGTGATCCACCTTCATTTCATTGATTTGGATGTGTATAGTATATATAGATAGCTTTGCTCAATTATCTAGTGTCATGTGTCTATCTTACTAAATATTCTAGAATTACATAATATTGGATTAGCTATATGTATTAGTCACTAGTACATTTCTGTATAAATTGAATAATACATCAAAAAATTATTATCGATCGTCAACCATACAAGGTCAAGCAATAATATAGTTCTCGTAAAAATCATAGACCAAGGACCCAATTGGTCACTATTGGTAAAGTCCAAGGCCAAAATGACAAAGTTGAAACTTAAGGGTCCAAAATGACTATTTGTTGCAAGTTTAGGGACATCCGTATGCATTTCGCCAAATATTAAAAGCTTATGATAACATTGGATCCTGTTAGGGTGAAGTTTGTTGAAATAACTCTACATAGATTTGATTAAATTGAGCCATTGATTTCAATTTAACGGTTAGATTTTAGAAGCTGTTTAGATATGGCAAATACAGAGTAGTTTTTTTGATGAAAAAATACAGATTAGTTATTAGGGATAAAAAGCGGGAAAAAATAAAGAAAATCATTTCCTCGAAACCGACCTCGCCGGCAGCCGATGGAAATCTCGACTGCCGCTAAAGAACTACGGCAACGAAACCTACTCTTTGAGGATCCAAAGTCTACCCGGACTTGTCCGGCGAGTACAACCTCACAATCATCTGATCATCCTCCTCTTCCGCCACTACGAGGGCCTCAAATTCTCCCCATTCCGCTTCGTCCTCGACAAAGCTCTCCGCAAGACCGGCTTCAACCGGACTCTGTGGCCGGGCCGGATCTTGTTAGGGTAGTGTTTGAAAAATAACTCTACATAGAGTTGGTAAAATCTCAGCCCTTCAATCAAAATAAATGGACAAGATTTAGTGAATCTTCTAATCAATTCTATTAAGGGAACAAATTATTTTAAAATAAATAATCACATCACATTGATTCACATATCTCTTCGTACGCCATCATCATCGTCTTTGTTCGTAAATTACAACAATTTATTTCTTTCATGGCTGACTGCGCAGTTCCCGAGTGGCCCGAAACACCACGGGTCCGGGTACGGGTATGTCTCCGGCTGGAACCGGTACCGCCCATCGGAGGAGATCTCGTAGGTGTCGTTGACGGCGTGCCGGATCCACCGGCCCGGCCACAGAGTCCGGGTGGACTTAGGACGCTAAAAGAGTAGGTTCGGTTGCCGTAGTTCTTTAGCGGCAATCAGGATTCCATCGGTTGCCGGCCAGGTCGGTTTCAAAGAAATTATTATTTTTATTTTTTCCTGCTTTTTATCCCTAATAACTACTCTGTATTTTTTCATCAAAAAAACTACTCTGTATTTTCCATATCTAAACAGCTTCTAAAATCTAACCGTTAAATTGAAATCAATGGCTCAAATTTAATCAACTCTATGTAGAGTTATTTCAACAAACTTCACCCTAACAGGGCCGGCCCGGTGGACCTGCCACGCCGTCAACGACACCTACGAGATCTCCTCCGATGGGCGGTACCGGTTCCAGCCGGAGACATACCCGTACCCGGACCTGTGGTGCTCCAGGCCGCTCGGACACTGAGCAGTTAGCCATGAAATAAATAAATTGTTGTAATTTACGAACAAAGACGATGATCATGGCGTACGAAGAGATATGTGAATCAATGTGATCTGATCTTTTATTTTAAAATAATTCATTCCCTTAATAGTATTGTTTAGAAGATTCACTCAATCCTGTCCATTTATTTTGATTGAAGGGCTGGGATTATATTTATTTTTCAAACTCCACCGTAACAAGGTCCGATAAGGATAATGTTAGTACACAAAATATGCCGGTGTACAAGTCTCAATTCCTTCTTCAATGACCTTCCTCTCCAAGCCTCCTTCAATGACCTACACCTGCAAAACAATGGACAAAGGGGGCGGGGACCCCCTAATCCACCTCCGATGCCTAAGTCAGTAGAGTATTCGCGAGGGTAACAGTAGAGAGAGAGAGGCGCAGGGTAGGGCGATCACAAGCGATGATCAGCCCCTCTAGGGTAGTTTTTGTATATCCTTTCTACATGACCAAGCCATGTATTTATAGTGGAGAGAGAGGGCTAGGGTTAGTTCCTTGGAGCCCAATTAATAATTCTATCTTCTTAAATAGGATAAAATCTTCCAACTACTGGATAACTACCAGGATTTAATAGGCTAATAAAGATATTTATTAGATATGCTTACCTGGCTGGCGGAAATATTATCCTTAATTAATAGGGTGATTTTACCCACCTACAAATGCCCCACCTACGTCTTTGTTGCGTGACTAAGACGTAGGTACTCTAGTATTGACTTGGAGTGACTTGTATGGATTAGGAGATGGGCACGTTTGCACGTTCATGAGCGAGTGTCATGAGAACCCCCGTTAGCGAATATCACGGTCCCACCCCCCCATGAGCGAATATCATGGGGGCTCCGCGAGCGAATATCGCGGTCCGTGAGCGAGTATCACGGGCACTTCCGTGAGTGAATACACGGGAACCGCCGTGACGAACAATCACGGGTAACGTCGTGAGCGTATACACGAGAACCACCGTGACGAACGATCACGGGTAACGTCGTGAGCGTATACATGAGAACCACTGCGCGAGCGACGCGGGAACAACCGCCGTGAGCGAACACACGGGAACCACCGTGATGGAACATCACGGGTACCACCGCGAGCGAATACGTGGGAACCACCGCGCGAGCGACGCGGGAACAACCGCCGTGAGCGATTACACGGGAACCACCGTGATGGAACATCACGGGTACCACCGCGAGCGAATACGCGCGCGGGAACCACCGCGCGAGCGACGCGGGAACAACCGCCGTGAGCGAATACACGGGAACCACCGTGATGGAACATCACGGGTACCACTGCGAGCGAATACCCGGGAACCACCGCGCGAGCGATGCGGGAACAACCGCCGTGAGCGAATACACGGGAACCACCGTGATGGAACATCACGGGTACCACCGCGAGCGAATACGCGGGAACCACCGCGTGAGCGACGCGGGAACCCTCCTACGTAGCTAGCATACGAGGAGTCCGTTAGCGTGATGAACTAACGTTGCGTTTACCCTTGAGCGCGTCATTTGTTGAGATTTCGAGAAAGCAAAGCGATGAATAAAACGAAAAGTTTCCCGGCCGGGGTTTTGTTTAAGAAAACGAAAGAGCACAAAAAAGCGAAGGTTTTCAAACAACTCAACATCCACGCGAGGGCCTCATGAAGAGTGCGCAATAGTGATACCGCGATCATGCCCGCATGGGCCGCGGTAACAATTTATCATCTTTGTCTCGAATTGCCCCTGTTGCAATTCCGTGCTCACGGATTGAGGGGTGCGGTCGCGGCTCCGCGCACCGCGGTCGCCGCTTTGCCCCAGCGAAGGGGCCTTGCTCCTGACCACTCTAACGTCCGCGCAGACGTTCGTAGTCTACCAATATGAATTCAAGATTGGAAGCGCAGGTCAATGGTCTTTACCAAATCTCGGAGCGGTGTCTTGATGATTTGCACAATGGTTAAGGACATTGATTGATCCTTCAACCCTTTGGCTCAATTTCTGGACTGCGCTGTCCGTGCCCAGTTTTGAATGACTTCGAGTAGGATTCTCACTTCGACTTCTGAAGATAATTTGTAGCTTATCTCCTCCTCTTTCCGGCGATATGTGGATCGTCCGAATCCGATAAGCGTAGCTCCCGAAAAGTGAGTTGGAAACACGATCGGTAATCTTGTCAATCACCGACCCGCGGTCGCGGTTTGCCCCAGAACAAAGGTTACGTTCTTTGGAGCGAAACCGCGCCCGCGGTTCTGCCCCAGACTACGATCGCGGGACCTTGGACCGCGCCCGCAGGTCCCGGTGTCCGATCCCGAAATCCTGTTCCGAACTTGCGCCGAGTTCGTTACGACGTGGGCCCGCGCTCGCGGTTCCTGGACCGCGCCCGCAGGTCCAGGTGTCCGATCTCGATACCCTCTTCCGAACTTGCGCCGAGTTCGTTACGATGTGGGCCCGCGCTCGCGGGACCCTGGACCGCGCCCGTAGGTCCAATCGTCCAATTGCTTAGGGTTTCGTCGACGGCTGCCCCCGGCGGCCAATCCGCGATCGCGGATTCCAGACCCGCGCCCACGGGTCGCCCTGTTCCCGTACGAACTCCCGCATTTTCGGCGACTGCGGTCGGAGGCGAACCGCGCGCTCGTCCGCAGCGGCTTGACCCGGCTTGGTTGGGGTAACGGATCGGACCGACCGCTCGCCCGCCCCGGGCTCCAACGATCGGTTCCGTATGCTTATACGTATGCTCATACGTATATCCCTGTGTTACGTACACGCGATTGTGATTAGGGTTGCCCTAACCTAGGGTTTTCATTGGATTGATAATCGACAACAATTTTTGAGTGGGGCAACCTCTTGGATCGACAATCCAAGGTTTGATTTAGCGAGGCGCACCACCGAATCCCGTACTTGATTAGTTGATTCAGACCTTGCAACGCTATGACTCGCGATTCCGTTGCCTGACTCGAGTCCCCATAGGTCCGTGCGATGAACAGACGTGCTTGCGAGGGGGATTACATCACGGATTGAGTCGGATCCAGGCAAGGGGCCTTGCCCGGATCGCGATGTGGTCTATCATCCCGAGCGAGTATCGGGTTCAACGCGCGTTGGGATTCGTTCTCCGAGCGAATTTCGGAGATCGCACGTTCTGGCCTCGACCCGCGGTCGCTAGTGACGGACCCGCGGTCGCGGGTGGCGATCCGCGGTCGCGGGTTGTGAACCCGCGGTCGCAGCTCTGGGGCTGCCGAAAACGAATCGCGCGATTCGCCTGGCGCGATTGCCCCAGGATTGTCTCGATCCGGGCTCGTGGATTGACAATCCATAACCCTCTCGGATCGGTTCTCGTAGGAGGATAAAGACGAAGGTCGAAAACCTAGTTCGTTGCTCTTCCCCACGGACGGCGCCAAATGTTAGTACACAAAATATGCCGGTGTACAAGTCTCAATTCCTTCTTCAATGACCTTCCTCTCCAAGCCTCCTTCAATGACCTAGACCTGCAAAACAATGGACAAAGGGGGCGGGGACCCCCTAATCCACCTCCGATGCCTAAGTCAGTATAGTATTCGCGAGAGTAACAGTAGAGAGAGAGGCGCAGGGTAGGGCGATCACAAGCGATGATCAGCCCCTCTAGGGTAGTTTTTGTATATCCTTTCTTCATGACCAAGCCATGTATTTATAGTGGAGAGAGAGGGCTAGGGTTAGTCCCTTGTAGCCCAATTAATAATTCTATCTAGGATAAAATCTTCCAACTACCAGGATTTAATAGGCTAATAAAGATATTTATTAGATATACTTACCTGGTTGGCGGAAATATTATCCTTAATTAATAGGGTGATTTTACCCACCTACAGATAACATTGTAAGTACTCCTTTTAAAAGGTTAACCGCTTGACTAGGCTGCTGAATGTCTAGTATATTCTATTAGCATTATTAGATTAGATATCCACAACCTGCCCTATATTTATTATCGATGCGTACGTCCAAATTTTCATTTTAATTAGATCACACCTGTCTTGAGGCATAGTAACAAATTTCGTCGATCGTTGTTATTGGTCGGTACTACCTATGGCGTCCGACATTGAGCATCAACCTCCAACCCAGGATATGAATGATCCAAACACTGATCATTCCAGCCATCCAGGCTATGAAAATCCTGCCTCACGGAGCTGCCTTTCTTCTGTTTTAAGTAGGCTATTTTTCATGGCGTTGAGATCACTTCGTCTAACACTTGCTATACCATATATAGTTCTACTTTGTGTCTTTTATGTTTTGTCTCCTTTGGTGGCAATGATCATGTTTGGCTTTTGCCTAAGGTTTTTTGTGGATAAAACGGACGCCTCCAATTCTTTGAAAGGGATGGCGGGAATATACCGACAATCAAGACGCACAGACACAGCAATATTAATTCGTGCAAGAATGCATTTCCTGGCACTGATTGCCCGAGCTGGGCTGTTGGTTTTGGTGTGGATGGCAGTGGTCCCGAGGTTCATGAGGCTTACGCTTCTTGGTTCACCTCTGTGGCGATGGGACCTGCTAGCTGCAACTCTTACTGCTGGCTACTTTGTGGCTTTTATGGTGTATATGACAGTTCCCATTTTCAGCTCTTTTAAAATGATGTTCACACAACCACAAAGGGAATTTCATCTTGGATATCTATTTTATTCCTTGATGCTACCCATAATTTCTGTGATGTACATAGGGATGTTGGTTTATACAGAGGAAGAAGGTTCACTTTGCAAGAGGAAAACACGAGAGTTTGAGCTGAACTTCTTAATTGAAAAAGAATGCAGTACATGCTTTAAATAATACTTGAACCTTAGCTAACTAATTCCACTAAGCACACGTCTAACAAGACCTAATATCGTGGCACTTAATTTGACTTAAACAGAATTGAAAATAGTCCTAACTTGTAGCTAAAAACAGTAAACAAATGTTGACTTTTCAACCTCACACGTTGCACAATTGTAGTTTGAATTATGCTTCAACAAGGGATGGTTCTTGTGTCTTGGCTGATGTACTTCCGCACCAAGCACGGGCTTAAGAGTGCATCGTCCCCGCACCCACGAGCCTTCGAGTATGTAACATGGAGTTGCGTGTCGCTCTTTGTGGGCTCCGTCCTCTGGCTTTTAAAAGCCCTTATCCTGTTGAAGTGGAGTGCCGATGCGATATATCGTCGATTTCAGCCATCTTGATCACAGAGGTCAAGTTCTGGTACGTTGGTGTCATCATCGGAGGCTTCTCGCGGAGTGACAACATTACGGATTTAATGAAAGTAGTGGCTGAAATTGACCGCCAATGGGAGCCAACAAAATTCAATTTTTCGAATCATATATTGTCTAGAAAATCGAATATAAGCCATATAGAACAAGTTTGTAGATATCTCAAGTCTCTTGCCACAAATGTGAGACAACTGGAGGAGGACGGGGTTCCCGACCTGGTGGAGTTGTTTCAACAGAAGGTTACCGAGACTGACCAAAAGTAAGCTTCCATGTATCATGTATTTATGTAAGCTCCATTTCTTTGTTCAGTTCTTAATTGATTATGTCAATTGTACGTCCAGGTGTGGAGTAGATAACCTGATGGAGTTGTTAAGCTGCAACGATAACCCAAAGTTCTTTGAATCGGAAGAGCACAAAAGGAAAACGGCATTTGTTTTGTATGGTTTAATGCGAGAACATTGCGCATCATATGATTTCTCCTATGATGACTTGAAGAAGTGGATGGTTCGTTGGCCCCCTTACTGAGCTCTTATATACTCACTCCCTATGTCAGATTAGTCGGTCTTTTTATTTCGGCAGCGCCAACAACATTGTCTACTTCTCAAAAGTTTTTAATTTATATCATATTATCCTTATTTACGTTCATATATGTATATATTACATTCATTACCTAACTTTTCATTAATTTTGTTATTTTTCATATAAAATTACAAAATTACCCTTATCCAATCTTATATATATATTACCCGTCATTATTCAACTTTCTCATCAATTTTATCACTTTTTTACTTTTTATTTTGTAAAATTATAAAATTACCCTCATCTAGATTTTCATATATAATATATTACCCTAATTTTTCAACTTTTTATTAATTGATATGTCAAGCGTATTTTATGGACAAACAATTTAAAACGGAGGAACTAATTACTTCAAACTACGGTAACCTTTTTAATTTAAGTGTGATAGAATTGAAATTAATATTCGATAATTAATACTCCGTATTATGTATATGGTCATACATATGTGACAGGTGGATGCACACATAAACTGTGTGAACATGGGGCGGACGTTGGCGGATGCTAGTGCAATTGTGACCCATTTAGATATTTTCATGTCCGTCGTCATATTCCTGGCAGTTGTAATGTTGTGGTTCCTTATTACCGGGATTGCAACAACCACAGTTCTAGTTGCAATCGCAACCCCGTCTTTAGCCCTGACTTTCATATTCGGCGACTCCGCCAAGATGTTCTTCCAAGGGATCTTGTTTTGTTTTGCCACCCATCCTTTCGACGTTGGAGATCAGTGTATCCTTAACGATACTGAGGTTTGTTCTTGTAACTTGATCGTTATGTTGTGTTTGTGTTTTCCTTTCAATGGGGTTTGAATAATAACAATATCTAGTCAAATTACAATTATTTCACTCCTCCTAGTATTGTGTTGTGTTAAGAATAACATATCTCACATAAAGTTGGACGAAAAGTCCCTAGTTTAAAATTTATACTCTACCATTCTACTTATCCATGGGTCTGCCGCTGGCTACAATGTACATAAGCAAACATTTGGAATATATATAAACCTCAAATAACTTTAAATATTATTTCTTCTACATATTATGTTACTATATATGCGTATAACATAAGAATTGGTGTGGAACGACGTGTAGTTGGAGGTGAAAAACATCGGCATATTGACAACAACTTTCATTAAAATCGGAACCATGGAGAAAAGAATGTATCCAAATTCATTGTTAGCAACCAAACCAATTGTTAACCTCGGGTGGCATCCGGATCCGTCTGATGTTGTAGAGCTCACTCTTGATTTGTCCACCACGCCAACAGACATTCAAATGTTGGAAGCAACATTATTAGAGTGAGTTTAAAGCATATATGCCATCGATATTCATATGCACGCCGAGTTTCGATCAATTTGTATAATAAAAATTGACGTACGATTGCGTTGTGTTTTTATTTGCCTAGCTAGGTTTTTTAACGATCCTGCGCAGAAGGAGTCCTTTGAGACATCACATGAGGTGATGATGAAAGACATTGGGGACAAGATAAAGGTGACAATACATTTCACCCATGTGTTGAACGTTAGAGAAGTGACACACAGCCAGTGCTTACATAAGAAGAACAAACAACGCTCCACATTTTTAAGGAAAATCAATCAGTTCCTTGCCTACAAGTCACCTATGGAATCAGCTATTAATGATGACGACGGTGGGCTGTACTCTCAAGTGTCACCTGTGGCATCAGTCCCGATTGGTCCACTCAGACGAGCTAGAACATGGAGTTGAGGAACCGTACATGTATTTGAAGCTGTTGTTGGGTGTTAGTGCACGGAAATCTGGTCTTATCGCACTAAATAATGCTTTAATTCAATCTCACTTTTAATATGAATCGTCTTCTTTCTTAGAGACCTGCAAAAAGGCCTAGCAAGGCAATGATTTGGACTCCAACAAAGTCAATATTTGTAGGGTGTTGAAATGTGCACCCGCAAAAGTTAGTAATTACACCCGAATTTACGCGCATCTCGGGCTCACGCAAGGGTAAAATAGTATTTTTGAAAAAGGGAAACCGATACTGGCACGCAAACCGTGGTGCACAACCAAGGTGCGCGTGTGCCCTCGTTTCACGCGCAACCAGGGCTCGCGCGCACCCTGGTTGTGCGCCTCGGTTTGCATGACATCCCCGGTTTCTGCCCGTTTGAAAATCCGACCGTTGGAAAATTCGACCGTTGGAGCGCGAAAGCAGGATGCGCAGATCTGTAACGCTCAAATTTTTTCCTATAAATACGTATGTGAGTGCTCATTTCATTCCATAACAAAATTTCTCTCTTCCAAAGTCATCTAGAAAATGTCATCCGAAGAGGAAGATCCCACATGGAGCGAAAACAATACCGAGAATGAGGTGTCATCAAGCGATACTGACGAGGAGAAATAGATAACGGGAGAAGAGTATGCAATCGAATCCGATTCGTCGAGCGAAATAGACGAGGTAATTTTAATTAAATGAAAGATGTTAGGACAATGATCGGGGGGATTCAAAGAAGGATATCTAATCTTGATTGGGCTATGAAAGATGTTTGATTTTATATATTGTAACATTTTAGGCTTTCGGAGTAGATTTTTCTATTGCTTTTCACAACGATACTGTGTGGAATAGTCGACAAGAAATGCTTGATTGGGCTAGGCATCTTGTAGTGTCAAAGAAATTTGTGTTAGTCATAAAAAGATCGAATCGAATTAGGGTCGTAGTGAATTGCGACCTAGCCAGTAAATATAAAAATGCCCAGAGGGTATTACCCGAAGCTGAAAATATGAGCATTAATAAGCCACTCATCAATACTCCATCAAGGAAGTGTAGTTGTCCATTTGAATTGAATGGGGTGCGGAAAAAATTTCAAAAAGGATGGGTCTTAACGGTAACATGCGGACAACACAATCATGCTGACTCGGCTAAAGTCGTCGTGCCAAGATCAAAGATAAATAACCCAAACTACAAACTAGCATAGCATGCAAGTGGTCGAACCCAAGAGAACTATGGCTTCTAATATTAATAATTCTATCAACTAAAGATCGGGAGGGGGATTCAAAGAGAGATATCAGATATCTAATCTTAGCTAAACTAAGAAAACAAATAACAAACTAAATAAACAAACAAATATGGGAAACAAGTTCATTCAAAAGATCAACTCTGAAATAATCACTCGATCATAGATTCATCCATTGATTTCATTCACACCTATGGTTAATTCCTATCCTGATCATTAACAATTGCAAGTCCACGGTCCAAGCAATTCTATAACCTTAGGCAAAGGCGCTTAACCTAGAATTAGCATAGAGAAAACCTAGAATTAGCATAGAGAACAAGGATATGCAAGATACATGCGAAAGCAATCAAGCTACGAGTCAATTGCAAAAGCATACAATCAATTCTCTTCTTAATCCTAGTTGCATAGATAACCACTAGTACAAAAACCTTAGTTAATACCGGTTTTTTTATAAAGCGGATACCGGTTTTTCATCCGTTATTAACTCGACCGTAATAAAAGTTTTAATACCGGTTATTCAAAAACTGGTATAAAAGTTACACGGATACCGATTTTTTTAAAAAACCGGTATAAATGTTATTTTATTAAAAAAATAATATAGAGACTGCATACCGGTTTTCTATATAACCGGTATGCGCCTGCTTACAAATTTTAAAAAAAAAATTGTTTCACCCACCCAGCGGCCCAGCCCCACCCCACTAGCTTTTTTTTACAAATGCAACTTGCAGCAGCACACTATGGAGATATTTCCGCAACACATGTACAGAACAAAACCTGCAATATAGGGAAAAAATTAAATTGATCAATTTGAGTACATGATAATACTAATTTCCACAATATAAACTTTACAGGATGATAGTACTAATGAAACTAGCATTCTTTTGAGTAATTCACACACTCAATAAATGAAACTCTAGTCAAGTTAATGGAATAGTCTAAGGGTAGCATACCACTGGCAAATGGAATGCAAAGAAACTTCCAACGGGATTGCCAACAACAAACACCATCCGTATATTTGACAAGTACTGGTTCCTTTTGCTTTAGCTTTAACTTTACCTTCCCTGATTCAAGAGATAAGAGCAGAAACCAATCAAATTGTAGTAAATTAAACAAATGCAACTAAGAAAATTATCTACCAGAGGAACTTTATCACCCAATGGTTCTTGTAATAAACAGCATCCGCTAGTGGCTGTAAAAGGAATTGCACATTGTTCAATAAGAGTATAAGACAGCAGACAGAAAAGCATGTAATCAAAATGCAGAAACCATACTGCGACAAGCTTCAGGACTTATATAATGACCCTAAAAAATAGATTACTCAATACGGCCATGAAAATCATCACCCTGAGAGTAAGAACACTGTCCAAGCATGGCGTTCATTGACCCTAAGAAATAGATTATCCATAATGCTAATTGGAAGATCAAATGTTCATGTTCAAGAGACCATCAAACTCATCTGAGAAAAAGGGACCAACAACCAGAAAGAGGAAATACAACAAAGACAAATCACGTCCTTAGATCTATTGATCTACTAAATTCATCAAACCAAATCCCAATTTCCTATGGCTTCCTTGTATGATTCATAGAGGGAATTCATCAAAGAACCTGAACAATAAATAACATAAAGTATGATCCAATTTCTTATTTCATTATCCATCAAAAAGGAATGAAGGAAAACCAAGTATTTTACCTGTTTGAGGCAATGCACTCTTCACAAATACAAAGAGCTGTTTGAGGCAATGCAATCTTCACAAATACAAAAAGCTGTTTGCCTCCCAATACATGGATAAAATGTCCGACAAGCATGTCCTTAGGCACTAAAAACCAGGTTTAACAAAGGGAAATTGTAAAAGCTATTAATCTTGATCGCATCCTCTAGTTAGAATAGCACCCACGAAATGAAAACTAGTCATGCAAAACAAAACGAAGGTGATATATATAAGTAATCTATACCATTTGATTGTTCATAACAGGCACAAACTTTCTACATATTAGAGAAGGTACAAGGAAAAGAGAAGGGAACTAACTTTCTCTTATCCAACTCTGGAAGGTCTGTCCTGGAATATCTCTCCAAAATTACCTGGAAAGACGACAACACAGATGTTAGCTATAACAATCCATACCTACCACATAATAAACCCTAAAAGAGTTCACAAAATCAATCAGACTAATCAAGAAAACAAGCCACATGTGTCAGTCATATGGAGCTGTTTAGAAGATGCAAGTGGACAATTATAACTCAAAAGATGCAACCACGAACGCGTCGGAGGTGCAGACACAGTAGCTTCCCTGGACGTACTGGTATGGAACCGAATGCCCCTTCGCAAGACAAAATTTCAAAGATCCAGAAAATTCGAACTGATTTAGCAATGGAGAAGTAGAAGAAGGCGAAGGCGAAGTGGTGGAGAAAGAGATCTCGACAGAGAACGTACCGTGATAAGACGTTGTTCGGCGCCGAAGGCGATGAGGTGGAAAGAGATGACGACGACGAGTATGGAAACAACGACCACCATTTTTCGAAGCTTGGGCGAAATTGGGGCAGTGTGAACTGAGAGCAGTGAACGCGAGGTTTGAGCTCCGCCCCTCGACCGCCTCCGCCTCCGATTCGGCTAGGACTTTGAGCTCCGCTCGCGACGACTGCCTCCTCGACTTGAATCTGACCGAGGCCGACCTCTCCATGGAACGGGGAAGTCTTGTTGCGGCCGTAGCGGACAGGAGACGGTGTCGGAATCTCAGAGACTCCGGTAATGGCGTGGGACAGAGAGGAGAGGTCCATCGACGACGGGATTTTGAGGCTAGGGTTGAGGGACGGAGGGTTTTCGTTTCAGGGTATTCCACATAGAAGATACGCAGGGAGGGCCACTTTATTTTTATTTTTTCTACAAAGATACATACCGGTTTTTAAAGAACCGGTATCCGACTATGGACTTCTTATACCGGTTTTACGTAAATACCGGTATCCGTCAATTATTTTTTACTCTAATACCGGTTTTCTAAATAATCGGTATAAACTCTTGAAACGGATACCGGTTTTTCAACCGGTATGATTTTTGACCGATATTAATCTATACTTTTGTACTAGTGAACATGTCTAAGTTAAGTTGTATTCACATATCAGTTTTGACCACGGTCCAAACCCAATCCAACAATAGAACATCAATCAATTCAATAAGTTCATGACTCCTAAAGAAACAATCAACATTCATAAGATGAAGAACAAGAGAATCAACATTAATCAAAGGATAGAAATCAATTACCAAAACCTCACGAGTTCATACATCAGAGCTTCTCCCTTGAACAAACCCAAGGAGACTACCTCTCCATAACTAAACTAAACTAAAGAAGAATTGGATTATGAAATTGGATGATAAGAGGTAGAAGGTAGAAGGTACTCAAAACCTAAGACAGACTCCCCCTTATATAGACCCAGGGAACATGCTCCCCAAGATAGATGAGGAAAGAGAAAAGATAAGAAAAAGGAAAGAAGATAGATTTCTCGCTCCGCTCGGATCCGTCACCACCACGCCCGCATCACAGCCACCGCGACCGTGGCGGATCGGTCTTCGGGCTCTCTAAGTCGGCTTCTACCGCGGCTGCGGCCAAGCCCGCGCACCTGCGGCCTTCTCGGAAATGGATCAGCGTCACCTCTACTTCACCGCAACTGCGGCTCGGACACCGCACCTGTGGATCTAGGTCAGTGGCGAACTTCTCTTGGAACTTAGCCCGGAAAACTCTCGTATCTTCAGGTCTTGTGTCTTCGGTCTTCATATTACAATAAGGCTCAAACTCTAACCTAAACACACTCACTAAAGCCCTAAAATACAAGAGTTAACACATACTAAAGAGAGTACATCAAATTCCCCCATACTTAGATCTTGCTCGTCCTCGGGTAAGCTCAAACAAAATATAACAAGGAAGATCTCAGGAAATACAAGGGAAGACAAAAACACTCAACTCTCAACCCGAACCCAAAATATAGAGAAATCATGAGCATAAAACAGTGAAGCTCAAACGCACACCTCACAACATGATAAAACACTTAAGCTCTAAAAAGTGTAGAGCAACCTAGGCTCTACCAAAATCTACGATGTAAGCCCCAAAGTCCCCAAGCAAGAATGCTCCTAATCACTCGAAATTTTCCGCTTAATTCCGCTTATGCACCCTTTCTGGTTTCCACCTAGCTGCTCTTTTCATTTTTCTCAAGGGGTGTGCTCACAAAACTCACAACTCTCATGAACCTCATATTACAGAGACCAGCGAAGCTCATGACTCTCATACCAAAGATCAGAGCATTGTTCCAACCTATACGGGGTTCAGTGTCAAGGGAATGCGTAGGCAAGTTGATTGACATGTTTTATGACTTGGTAGAAGAGATGGGAAATGGTGTAATCGAGGAGGATTGCCACGACTACTATTGGAGGGAATGTCATGGTCTTCCATGCAAACATCGGATTGTAGAAGCTGTCTGGACGATGTCTCCCATCTTGCTGCACGTGATATATCCTTTTTGGCAACAAATTGAATGGGATGACGTAGGAGATGACGATGTGCTTGCTCTTGCCACCGTACCATTGAGTGCTAATGAGGTCATAGGCAACATAATTCTGGAAAAACTTACGAGCGGTTTGATGTTTAGTGACCAACTCCATGCCATCGCATCAGCGTTCAATGATCATGAGTATCCCGAAGATACACTCCATATTGAGCCGACGCCTCAAGAGACACCTTTTGCAAACAATCAATATTTGACAACTCGAGATAGGACACACCTTGAACATTCCATGGATAACTACGAGGGGGAGCAACAAAGACGGACGGAAAACACTATTGAAGCACCAAGACGAGCACGCGAAAGACCTAGAGGCTCAAGGAATAAGAAGAACACCAACATTGCTACACCGACGGGTGCCACTACATCTCCTGACACAACCGCACCTCCTCACACAGCTGCACCTCCTGACACAGCTACACCCTCTCACACATCTACACCTCCTGCCCCCGTCGTACCTCCTCCCACAGCTACACCTCTTGCCCCCGTCGTGCGGACAACTTTATGTTTCCGTACATTGATCACGCCAAAGAGGTCATGGGAGACGGTCATTATAGCTTTCGGTCTATTGTAGAGGTTTAGGGCAGGGATTAGTCACAATACCCCAATATTCGATGGGAGCTTGGAGGGGATTTGCTTCGGAACGGAGATTTGTACGAATTCTTAACACCGTGGGGCCTTACATCATTCGAAGAGCTCCTAGATAACATAAGTTATGTGGACTCTCCTTGCCTATCCAGATGTTAGGTAGGCATGTCGGTCATACATGGCCTCATATTTGTCACTATTTACCAAGTACCGCTTGTGTTGTCATCAAGGGATCGGGGGCGCACACGTGCCTACCACTCATAACTTTTAGGTTGAACCCAGTCTATGGGGTACTCCCTTCAGTCGTCGCTATCGCTCACGTTGGTAGGCGGGATCACTTCATACCATTGAGATTTTATGAACGTTTTATCTTGTTAAGTCTTTTGTACTTTGTTCAAGTCTAACTTGATGTTAAACATATTGTGTTTGTAGATATGGTTGATGGCCAATGCACCTATTCCTCTACCTCCTAGAGCCTGGGTCCAATTTCACGACCCCAGCGTTGACTTCTGGCATGACACCCTTAGCCAGAGGATCGAGCATTGGAAGACGCTTCACTTAGCAATGAGTCGACATCCAGAGACGTTTGCTTAGTTTTGAAGTTTAGGGAATTTATGTGATTCAAATCTTCTGTGTCCGAACTTTGAAGGAATTATATGCTTCTTGACTCGGGCAAAGTCGTTGTTCCCTTATCAAAAATAAATCCCAAACATGCAAACAAAGTATAGTAGGCAAGCAAGGGGTCGAACCCAAAGGAATCAGTTTCTATTCAGATTTTAGTGGTTTTCATGCAAGTAATCAAAAGGGGGTTTTGAAAGTTGGTTTCAATCAAAGTTATCAAGCAGAGTTTATCCAATCAATTCCACTTTACTAATCCGTTGATCATGAATTCATCCACCTCTTTATATGCCTAGGTCAATTCCAATCCCAATCATTAGAAATCGCAAGTCCACGGTCCAAGCAATTCTATAACCCTAGGCAAGGACGCTTAACCTAGAATTAGCATAGAGCACAGGGATAAAAGGAAATCAAATCATGCAATCAAGCTACGAGTCTCATGCACAATTAAACCATTGAATACTCTTCCCTAAACTAGTCCACGGTCCTAGAATAGAGTTGTTTCGAGAATAGGAAAGATGCATAGACAACAACCAATCCTAATTCAAACAATAGATCTAAGTCAATCAAACAAGTTGATCAGGCTCATAAAATCAAACATAGATCATGGGATGAAGCACAAGAGTATCAATAAAGACCTAGGGATAAAGAGGTTACCAGAATTTCACAACTTCATAATAAAGCTTCCTTGATTGAATAAACTCCAAAGGAGAGTTAGTTCTCCATTACAAAGAAAACTCTAATCTTTATTGAAAGACAATTGATTGACAAGTATTGGATATCCTAAAAACCTAGAAAGGTTCCCCTTATATAGCCCCAAGGATCAACCTTTTCGGACTAAATAAGATAGGAAACCGAAAGATAAGAAAGGAAACAAGATAGAAACGGTGAAATCTCGTCCGCTTGGAAGTCGGTCACACCCGCGACCGCGGCACCACCACCGCGCCCGCGGAGGCCTTCAAATGGTCAAATCCGAGTCGGCTTCTACCGCGACCGCGCCATAGGCAACGCGACCGCGGCCTTCATGGTCTTGGTTGGCTCGCTCCTTTACGCCACCGCGCCCGCGTCATAGACAACGCGACCGCGGTATCCATGCAGTCGGGAATCTTCGTCTTTAAGCTCTTTAACTCTTGATTCTTCATACTCTGTGTCTTCGGTCTAGATATTACAATAACGCTCAAAACTAACCTAAACACTCTCAATATAGCTCTAAAATACAAGAGTTATCCTATACAAAATAGGCCGAATCACTTCTCATATGGTTCATATTATATTTTTACTTACAATGTTTAAAAATTCAATGTTGAGATGACTTGCCAAAACAACCCGAAGTATATGCCAAAAATGTCAATAATCGTCAAAACATTCAAAACTAGGTCAATCACAAATCCAAAATGATACACATAAAGTACTCAAACAATAGCTACAACATAAATGGACTAAGTATCGGGCTCATGCGCGGTATCGCTACCACTGCCGTGCTCATGCTGAGAATCCCGAAAGAGCCAATCACGGCTCGGCATCGGCTGAGCTGGCAGTGCATCCGAATCCAGGATCGCTAGCATATGAGTATAAGCCGATACGCGAGGATCATCCCGCAGTAACTAAAGAAGCTGATCCCGAGGATATCCCACGACACGCTGGATCCTCTGCAAAAACAAAACAATCCGTCAATTATTACGTGAGGTGAAAAACATATATAAACATACAATAATCGCTAAAGATAAATTCTTATCAAGACAGCAGAAATGGCAGGTATCGGGTAAGCTTGTGGAGGGTGTGGGTCATCCTGGTGCGGAGAATCGAGGTCCACGTACATTGAGATCGAACCCTAAACCATGCTAAGTAGTCCGGCAATACCTTCCACGATTACTCAGCATGCTCACGTTTCAGCGCACTCAGATGGTCCATCCGCTCTGCCCAGTGGAGGTCCGTCGCAGCATATATGATAGTGTAAGCGCGGTTGTTCAAGTTGTGGTTCCGGACCCAGCGTGAAGGTTGGATTGGCTCCGGCGGGATGGTCTGGATGCGACCGAACTGTCTCAAAACTCGGTCTGGATGGTAATCTTCATGGGTGTCCTTCAGGACCAAAATGCCCCTGAATCGAGACATCGAATACACACCATCAGACGCCATATCGGACTCCAAAATCATCCATCGTATCTGCAAAGCGAAAAACAAACCGGTAATGTCACACAAAAACTATGTCACGAAAAATGAAAATATTTTAGGCATACGAGATGTACCTCATCTGCCTGAACCCTGTCTAGAACTCTCCCCAACGCCAACAATCGCCCATCATATCGGTTGGGGGCTCGATCTATGGCAAATCGTGCAACCATCCGCTGATCGGCCAAAGTGTCCTCGTATAAAATCACACGACCTCAAGTATGCTCAAAGTACGTCTGGATCCAAGTGTGAAATATAACCGAACACTCGTGTGAAATCGAACCATATTCGACAAATCACATGTAAAGTCATAGGGACGTACCTTGAGAATAAGTGCACAGCCCGCAATGCCCGTTGCATTACGACGCGATGTCATCCTGAGCTCACGGTACAATCTCGATCGCGACTAAACCCGCACCCCAAGAATAGCGACCCGTCATCTCGTGGTCGAATAAGAATGACAACACCCACGTCTTAATGTAGCTCCCCGACTTGTCGACAAACGTCGTCATCCTGAGCATGTATAATAAGAACATAGTAGCGATGGTCCTTGGAGGTCTGGCCGAGCCCCGACCATCATGGCCAGCAGAATATCCCCTACGTCCTTACTCGGGGCACGAGTCTTCCACTTCTCACTAGTCTTCTCGTCTAGTTGAAGGATCTCGGTCATGTGCTCTTGAGTCTCGGAGTCTAAAAATGGGGATACAAGAGGCTCTCCATCGATAGATAGCCCGAAAATACGAAGCATATCATGTAGGGTCACGGTGATCTCGCCCCAAGGGAAGTGGAAGGGGTTGGTTTCTGGACACACCCGCTCCCTAAGGGCAGATAGAAGCACATGGTCCGTCCTCGAAAACGTCAGACCCACTAGTCTCGCCAGACCAATCCTCTCGGCGAGACCCCACCAAACGTCAGACCCACTAGAATCGGGGTCCACGTACACATGAGATCGAACCCTAAACCATGCTAAGTAGTCCGGCGATACCTGCCACGATTACTCAGCATGCTCAGGTTTCAGCGCGCTCAGATGGTCCATCCGCTCTGCCCAGTGGAGGTCCGTCGCAGCATATATGACAGTGTAAGCGCGGTTGTTCCAGTTGTGGTTGCGGACCCAGCGTGAAGGTTGGATTGGCTCCGGTGGGATGGTCTGAATGAGACCGAACTGTCCCAAAACTCGGTCTGGATGGTAATCCTCATGGGTGTCCTTCAGGACCAGAATGCCCCTGAATCGAGACATCGAATACACACCATCAAACGCCATATCGGACTCGGTCATGCGCTCCTGAGTCTCGGAGTCTGAAAAGGGGGATACAAGAGACTCTCCATTGATAGGCAGCCCGAAAATACGAAGCATATCGTGTAAGGTCATGGTGATCTCGCCCCAAGGGAAGTGGAAGGTGTTCGTCTCCCTAAAGGTAGATAGAACCACGTGGTCCGTCCTCGAAAACATCAGACCCACTAGTCTCGTCAGACCAATCCTCTCGGCGAGACCCACCACATATCTCCCACCCCCCCAGTATATATGGTCGGAAGTGCTGATGTCTAAGGTTACGAGACCATACTCAAATAGTTAGAAGCTCCATGTAATGATTTAAAAAAAAGATATAAGAAGATGGTTGCGAAAAATTTACGTACGGTGCGATCGTGTCATATCTTGCGGGCCACGTATGTCGAATAACTGACAAGGAGGGTCCCGATCGTGGGAGCTCCCGACTCGCCCTCAACTAGAGGAGGGAAGTCATCAGCGTCAGCAGGTGGATTGGCCGATGCAGCTGGAGCAGGTGGAGGGGAATGTCTAGCTGGAGCCGGTGAAGATGAAGGCCCAGCTAGAGCAGAGGGGTAGATCGTGTACGGGTACGGCCAGACATACGGGAAGAAGTACGAACAGAAGTACGGGTAGATGTACAGCTAGCTAGTGCACGGGGGTTATAACTCGAGCTGTGGGTGGAGATAAAGGGGTAGATGTAAGAGGAGGACCTGAAGGAACTGCCACAGATGATAAGAGGTCGGTCAAAGGAGGACTAAAAAACACAAGAGGTGGTGTGACAGATGTGGGGTGAGGTGGAACAAAGTGGCACGGCTCAGATATCGGGTAATCGTCCGTAAATAGATCCACCGCGGTACCGTCTGGACCAGCGTGTAAGAAATCACTCGCATCGGCATCGGATAAGGCATCATCAATGAACTCATCCATAAAATTGACATCGCTGTGAAATGAGGGCTCTAGATCCAATGGCTGATCCGATGCCCACTCAGGATGTTGCACGATCTTCTCCTGCTGTCTACGAGCTGATCCAGTATTTATGGCCAGTGGGATGTCGAGTGTCGTAGGTTTGGGCGCCGTCTTCTTCCTCCTTTTCTCGAGCATGACGGCACTCAGACTAGTGTGAAAGTTCTTTACGTGACAGGTTTAAATTTTATTAGTATGTTTATAATAAATGTTTTTACTTATGAATGTTCAACATTGGGGTTTAGGGTTTATAGTTTAAATCTCAGGGCTTAGGGTTTAGGGTTTGGGTTTTAGGGTTTAAGGTTTAGGGTTTAGTGTTCACAAAATATTATTTTTTTTACAAATTGATTTTTTTTTATTCTCATTTTCGTACTTTTTATGTTAGTTTAGAGTATGATGTACTTTTTCGTAATTTGTTGAGGGACATGATGTACTTTTAATGCTAATTTAGATTGAAATAGTATTTTTCATTTCATATTAAATATAGGTACAATTTCAAAATCTAAAAGGGTATAATTTCAAATAGAGCATAGTATTATCGAATTTTGTTATTGAATTAATAGTTATATGAATCTGTCCCTCAAAACCAAATCTAATTTCAAATAGAACATAATGCTATCCGCCTATAAATTTAAAAAAATACGTAATACATATTAAATTGCAAAAATTATAAATCTAAATATGAAATAAGAATTGAAACATAATTTTTAACGCAAATCTAAATCTGAATTCAAACACAATATACGTAACAATAAATTCATTTTTCTAAGTTAATTACAATTTTGAACTAATCACTCCAATATGATTCATTTTATATCTATCAATGAATTTTAATTCCAAGAAATAATTGAAATTCCTATTTTAATTCAAAGAACATATTGAAATTTCTACTTTCTAATTCCAAAACTTACAATTTTTACTAAATCCATTTTTTTTAGCTGTCTGCAACATTCCCGAAATTTATTTAATTGTTCAATATGTACAACGTTTACGACTTTTATTTGTACTAAATCTAAACACGAATATACATGAAGTAACTAATTCTATTCGAACAACTACGGCCGAATTTTAATCTTAACTCTAAATTCATTTTTCTAAGTTAATTACAATTTTCACTAATCACTCCAATATGAGGCATTCTATATCTATCAATCAAATTTAATTCCAATAACTAAATGAACTTCCTATTTTAATTCCAAACTGTAACTAATTGAACTTCTTATTTTAACTTCCTCTTTTACTAAATGCATTTTTTTCTCGCAACATTCCCGATATTCATTTTTTCTAATTCCAAAACGCGGGATTCTTACGCACCCGTTTTTTTCGTTATCGCACCCACCTTGCGAGCAGGGAGGCTTCGCGCGACGGCAGGCTTCGCGCAAGGGCAATTTCAGAAAGAAGCACGGAAGGAGGCTGGCGGCACGCAGGCAGCCCTCGCGCGCAGGCCCACCGCGCGGCCCATTAGGTTGAGCCGACGCTAACCGACCACGGATTCCGGGGTTGCGGCACGCAGGCAGCCGTCGCGTGCGCCTAGCCTTCGCGCGCAGGCCCAACGCGCGGCCCATTAGGGTTGGCCGACGCGCGTCGTCATCTTCGCGTACACATACGATCGAGCGACCGAGCGCCGTCGTCACCTCGAGTCCCCCCACTGCACAGTAAATCCGACAGCCCAATACCACCACCGACGAACCGAGCCCCGGTCGTTACCGCCACCGCCGGCCCTGTACTGGTCGCCACAGTGCCGCCGTTCGTAACCGCCGGCGCCCCTTGGCCACCTCTCTCGTGCGCGATTTCCTAAGATCCACCAGCCAGCCACCATGTCCGGCGAGCCACCAGCCTCGCCCAGATCGGTCGGAGTCGCACCACCTTCGTCACCGAGCCACCAGCATCGCTCAGATCCGGCCGTTTCTATGCCGGCTGCCAACCGCCAGCCACCGACCGACCAACGACCAACGTTGCCGCCGGCCACCCACGAACCGCCAACCGCCGCCACAGTGCCGCCGCCGGAATAGTGGGGCCGGAAGAGGAGGCGCGGTCCACCAATCCGACGTTTTCGGATGCATAAGGGTCTCTTGGCAACGGCGGCTCCGACGACTTCCGAGGCTCCTCCGATAGTTCGTAGCCCAATTCGCACTCGTAAAAGATTTACGGAAACGGTATGTAGTTTCATTATTAAATAAAATTAGTTGTAATTCAAGTTTTTTTATATTTATAAAAAATGTATTTTAAAATTTGGTAGTGCATGATTATATAGGTCGGATGAAATTAAATGTAGATTTTAATCGTATTTTCATATTAGGAATAATATTCATGTGTCTTTAGAAATAGAATTTAAATTTAATGCATGTAGTTAGGATTAATGTAGTTATTAGTTCTAATGCGTATATTATTCGTATTTACATATCATATTTCATATTCATATTCTCAATTGGTAGTTATGATATATGTAGAATTCATATTTAGATTTTATTAAATTCGTATTTAGATTATATATGGTTGTTAATGAAAAGATTTAAAATTTCATATATAATTCATATTTAAAATTCATATGGTTATTATTGCATATTATAATTGAAATTATCCTAGAACAAATATAAAATAAAAAACACTAATTCAATCTAAAGTTAAAAATATACATCATATCTTAAACTAATATAAAATGTACGAAAAGATAATATTAAAAATCTAAAGTTATAAAATGTACGAAAAGATGACATAAAATAAAATAAAAATTGATTACCTTTTTGTTATAAAGTAAACACTAGACCCTAGATTCTGAACCCTAAAACCTAACCCCTAAACCGTAAACCCCAATGTTGAGCATAGAATATAAACTTGTCACGTAAAGGACGTTCACACTAGTCTGAGTGCCATCATGCTCGAGAAGAGGAGGAAGAAGACGGCGCCCAAACCTACAGCCCACGCCATCGCACGGACTATACTTGCCGGATCGGCTCGTAGACAGCAGGAGGTGATCGAGCAGTCTCCTCAGCGGACATCGGATCAGCCATTGGATCCAGAGCACTCATTTCACAGCAACGTCTCAATGGATACGGATGAGGACAGTGATGATACATTACCCGATGCTGATGCGGGTGCTTTCTTTGACACAGTTGGTACCACGGCGGATCTATCGACGGACGATTACCCGATATCTGAGCCATGCCACTTTGTTCCACCTCCCCCCACATCTGTCGCACCACCTCTTGTGTTTTCCAGTACTCCTTTGACCGACCCCAACCCTTCGTCACCTGTGTTTGTTCCTTTAGCTCCTCCACGATCTCCATTTATACCCCGCCCTACACCAGCTAGGCGTACTTCTACCCGTACGTCTGGCCGTACCCGTACACGGTCTACCCCTGCTCCAGTTGGGCCTTCATCTTCACCAGCTCCAGCTGCACCCGCCCCTCCACCTGCTCCAGCTGCACCGGCCCCTCCACCTGTTGGCGCTGATGACTGCCCTCCTCTAGTTGAGGGTGAGTCGGGAGCTCCCACGATCGGGACGCTCCTTGTCAGTTATTCGACACACGTGGCCCGCAAGATATGGCACGATCGCACCGTACGTAAACTTTTCCCAACCATTTTCTTATATCTTTTTTGCAAATCAATACTTGGAGTTTCTAACTATTTTTTCTTTATTGTTTTAGGCGGCAAAGCTTATTCGAGTATGGTCTCGTAACCTTGGACTTGGTAGCCAGTTCCGACCATATATGCAGGGGGGCCCGATACTTGGTGGGGTCTCGTGGAGAGGAGTGGTCTGTCACGAGTACTGGATCTTACGTTTTCGATGACGGACGGCGTGCTTCTATCTGCCTTTAGGGAGCGTTGGAATCCAGAAACCAACACCTTCCCCTTCCCCTAGGGTGAGACCACCGTGACCCTACACGATATGCTTCGTATTTTCGGGTTGCCTATCGATGGAGAGCCTCTTGTATCCCCCTTGTCAGTCGAGGAAATTCAGGATTGCATGACCGAGATGCTTCATCTAGACGCGAAGACCAGTGAGGCGTGGAGGATTCGTGCCCCCGGTACGGATGTAGGGACTATCCTGTTGTCCATGATGACCGGTGCTCGACCGGCACCCCCAGAGACCATCGCGACCGTGTTCTTATGGTACATGCTCGGCATGACGACATTCGTCGACAAGTCGGGGAGGTGCATCAAGACGTGGGTCTGGTCATTCTTATTTGACCACAAGATGACCGGTCGTTATGCTTGGGGTGCAGGCTTACTCGCGGAACTGTACCGTGAGTTGGGGATGACATCGCGTCATAATGCAGCTGGCATTGCGGGATGTGCGCTTATTCTCAAGGTACGTCCTTATGACTCTAAATATTATTTGTCGCTTATGTTTCCATTTGTAACGAGTGTTCAGTTATATTTCAGACGTGGATCCAGACCTACTTTGAGCATACTCGAGGTCGAGTACATTTGGACGAGGTGATGCTGGGTGATCAGGTTGCAGCTGCACGATTGGCCACAGATCGAGCCCCCAACCAAGACGAAGGCCGATTGTTGGCTATGCGTCGTGTTCTAGACGGGGTCCGGGCGGATGAGGTAAATCTCGTACGCGTAAATTTTTATCTTTTTTCCAGACGTCGTTTTTGTGAGTCATTGACGGTTTGTTTTTCGCTTTCTAGGTACGTTGGATGCCTTGGGGAGCTGATATGTCGTTTGATGGTGTAGATTCGATGTCTCGATTAAGGGGCACTCTGGTCCTGGACAAGATCCAGGAAGCATACCATCCAGAGCGGGTTCTGAGACAGTTTGGTCACATCTAGACAATCCCACCGGAGCCAATCCAGCTGTTAAAGGGTTTCTTGAACAAATAAATTTATATTCAAGACCCCGCTGCGTATAGCGAAGTCAGGATCGTCCACGGGAGTGAGAATAGTGCTAAGAATAGTCGATAAACTACGAAAAGAGCAAAGGAAACAAGAACTAATAACTCAGGATCGACCTGAAGAGGGTCGATCTCGAGCCTAAGGGGGTCGATCCTGAACACTGATAACCACGAATCAAACACACACTCTAGCAATGGTTCGAGCACGACTTAGGGAGTCGGGATCAAAGCAAAAACACGAATTTCAATCAATATAAAAGGCAAATCCTAGGGCTAGGGCTACCACAACAACAACCATACATCCTTTCAACAAGAACTCACAACTATCATGCAACCTAGATCATAGAAAACTAAACTTTCGCAAACAATTCAAGCTATTCAATCAACTTTCGCAAATCAAACAACTTTCTACCTATCCTTCAACCTAGGAATATCAACTTTCGCAAATAATCCTATTAGATCTAATCAAGCAACTAACTTTTCACTTTCGCTATAGTCAATTACAAGACATGTCTCAACTTTCATCAAGGATTAAGCACAAGATAGGTTAGATATGATCCTTAAGCATTCAAGTCATGAATTCACGTTTTAAACATGCATGATTGTGTTGGGTTTTCACCCAACCCTAGATCTTAAGAAGACTACTCACACATAGCAAGAAGAGAAGAGGAAGAAGAAGAAGACATGATCAAAACCAAACTAAAATTCAAATTGAACAAAGGATCAATCTTACACAAAGTCTCAAACTTATTCTCCAAGTCTTCTCCCTAGCTCTCCTAAAAATTGCGTCTATCCTCCCCTAATGGATGAATTAATAAAACTAAAGGGTTCAACCTCCTTTTATAGAAGAAAAGGAGTCCTAATCTAACTAGGAAACACAAAGAAACAACCTTCCTTAAATACAAATTAGGAAACTCCACAATATATCCGGAATAAAGAGAGTCGGTGCCTAGGATCGACCCAAATAGGGTCGAGATCGACCCTCCTCAGGGTCGGTCCTGAGAGTGCAATTCCTTGGCCTTCAAGTTTGTTGATTTGGCTCGTGCTCGACCCCTTCATGGCTCGATCCTGGGGTCGATTTCATCACTTCTCCTCTTGATTTAGCTTCTTTTAACTCTTCTCCTTAGCTTGTCCACTTGAGATCTTCCTCTTAGTTTGTCCATCCTCTCTTGGCATTGCTCCAAACTCTTCTTCAAGCTCCAAAACACCTACAAAATGACACAAATATGCGTAGTTTCCGAATCTCAAGGAAATACGAAAACTCATGCAAAAATATTCAAAAACACAAGACTCAACCACGAAACACCACTAAATCTAACCTATCTAGACCCTAGAAATCCTACCTAAAACGCGGACATCAAAACACCCCATACTTAGACTTGCTTGTCCTCAAGCAATAATCATGCAAATCAAGACCAATAACACAATCTTCAAGCATAGCCTTTGTCAAAATATTTTAAAGACAAGTGAAAAAGAAGACAAGTGATTTTAACGTCATCACATATATATAAGCCTCAAGCTAGGCAATCACAATCCAACCTCACAAGGGATATAAATGTGTTTCTCTCAACTCTCATGTGTTTAGGCTTAACAAATCAACTCTCATCTCAATCTTTATGCAACATCTACTATATCATTGAGACTTATATCACCAATCTCTCTACCTAGAGAAGTCAAAACACATCAATCTTCATAAGAACTTAGGCTCAATGAAATCTTCATAGAAGACTCCTTTCGGCCGGATTGTAATGGGGCTCGGTAATAACAATAGGTAAGGAGTTATTTGGCCATGTGGTGCTAAATCCGGGAATCAAACTCTTAAATACAACACTTTCAAACCAAAACAACTCACTTCTTCTCTTTTCAACTCATAACCAAATACTTCATCAATGACACTCATACCCATCAATTTTTAACCCAAGTTCCCATAGTACAACTTATAAATACTAGGAATTCTTGGCTTTGCACTTATAACATTTTTTTCTTGGGAAATTCCTTTTGGTACCCCCGTGGTATCGACTATTCCTTTTGGTGTCCAACGAAAAAAACTTTTCCTTTTGGTACCCCCGAACTTTACAAATTTTCCTTTCCGTAGCCAAAAGTCTCTCCAAACCCCTTTTCCATCCAAAATAACCCATTTGCCGTTTAAAATTTAAATAACAATTTAAGAAAATAAAAAAATAAAAATCAAGCAATCACGTATGTTTGTATTTGAATGATTCCATGTATGTTTGTATTTCATGCTACTGCATACGTAGACATCTGCGGGATTGGGTTCCTGGTTCGGGATTGGGAGCCTGTTCTATGGGCGCTCCAGTCTGTACAGAGTGCGACATCTCTCACGTCTTGCCTGATGCTCATCTCTAAACTGAAGAAGAGCTTGCTTGGTGAGGATCCTTAGGAGTTGTCTTGGAATATTTTATTCTCTAACCTCCTCCATATAACACTTAGCTAATTTGTTACGTAATTGCTTGATTTTTATTTTTTATTTTCTTAAATTGTTATTTAAATTTTGAACGGCAAATGGGTTGTTTTGAATGGAAAAGGGGTTTGGAGAGACTTTTGGCTACGGAAAGGAAAATTTGTAAAGTTCGGGGGTACTAAAAGGAAAAGTTTTTTTCATTGGACACCAAAAGGAATAGTCGATATCACGGGGGTACCAAAAGGAATTTCCCTTTTTTCTTTCTTTTCTTTCTCTTTTTTTTTTCAGCTTCGAGCATGCAGGGGGTCGTAACCGACCCTCATAGGGTCGGTCTTGAGACCTTGTTTTTTTCTTGATTTGGGTCGAGATCGACCCATATGGGGGTCAATCCTGAGGCTTGTGCTCGAGCTCTTCCTTACTTCTCTCTTTTCTTTTCATCAATTTTTCAACAATGTGCCTTCCAAGCCAAGAATCCTATTACATTACACTTCAACAAGTTGTTTTCTACCCTTTAACAACGTCACCACTTTCAAACCCAACACAAATGTCACTCAACAAAACTTATTCCCAACACATCTAAGTTCAATTCCCGAAATAGGGTCAAGCTAATATGGGCTAGGGATAATTTTTGTGGAGCTTCAAACAAAGGCCAAGGCTAGAACGGGGTTTCAAGCAAAGATAATTCAAGGTAGGCATGGAAGAATATGGGCTAAAAAATATAAGTTCTTAATCACAATCAACATGCATGAACAATTTCATAGCGGCTTCAAGAAATAGATAACCATATCAATAACAAGAGACATATGCATAAAGAGAGCAAAATCACACATATAAAGAAGAGGGAATCAATGATGATCTCCCTATAAGGCCAAAATTCTCACTAGGTAAAAATTTGATGGATTGCAACTACTTTCACTCAAAACACATATGCTCAATTTCATCACAGGTCTCATTCACAATCAAGAGCAATTTCTCATAAATATGGGCTACACTATCCAATTATGCCAAAGGAATTACATGATAGACATGAAAATTAGTTTTCATCATAGGACATCTAAGATGGAATGCTCTTCTATCCTAAAACAAAACACACAAATGTTTTTTTGTTTTTTTCGACATTTTGCAATTTTTTGGATTTTTGACATTTTCTCAATTTTTATTTTTTTGAATTTTCAAGATTTTTCTTAACAAAGCAAACTATCAAACCACTCAAACAAAGCAAGCAAAGACTCAATTATACATAACATATGAGATTTCTTCTTCCCCACCCCATACTTAAATCATGCAATGTCCCCATGCATGAAAACATATGAAAAAGTAGAGAGAAAAGAAGAAGAAAACTCACAAAAACTCTTGAAGCTTGGAAAGGAGGTGGAGGATAGAAGGCATAGAGTGCTGGCACGACCCTCTTAGGGTCGAGCACGACCCTAATAGGGTCGATCCTGAGAGGTGCATGAAGGGGAGGCAGAGCAAGGAGGAGGTCGTGATCGACCCTCTTAGGGTCGGTCCTGAGGGCTCATGTACCTCGTGTGAAGTCGTTGATCGGTCCGGGAATCGGAGGGTCTCACAATTTAAATTTATAAAACTGAACCTCACTTGTAGTAAAGAGGTAGGGTGTCGAACACACGGGAGTTCGTGCGTCGAGAGTACCCAAAAAGACTAAAAAGAGGAGAAAATAAAGACAAACGAAGGAAAACAAGCGAGATCTCCTCGGACCGACACAGGGTCACTTCGGTCCGAGGTAGGATCGAGGTCAATTTGTACGGGACCGACGTAGAGCAAGTCGGGCCCGATGTACTGGGGATCTCGGTCTAAGCAAATTAGTAGATCGGTCTTGGGTTTTTGGGTTCCTCCCCCAACTAGACTTGGATATTCTACCTCAATTCAACCAATAAGTGTTTGATTCTAGTGAGATCGAGGTTGCTCGCCTCAAATCCCTCCAATCTACACCTCGACCCAAGGGAACTTTCACTCACCTTCGATGCTAGAGACTTGTGATGGGATAGAGACCACTTTCGCTTACTCTTACCAAACATAAGCTCTAGATCCCTTGCTTTCACAAGAGAATTGAAGCTCAATGTAGAGAGGATTCACAAATCAAGCACTCAAGGCTATGGAATTGGGATTTTCTACCCAAATCTAGCTAGGGGGATTCCCCCATAGCCCAAGACTATGGAATCTACTCCATGTGGTAAGAGAAAAGCATAAACAAAATGGAAATCAAGCAAAACTCAATCATCATCATCCAATCAAACTCCAATTGCATTCAAACTCAAAGTGTCTACAAAATCCAAGTTCAAATCTACTTGATCAAAGCAAAACAAAGTACAAAACTCACAAATCCTCCTCTCTTCTCCAACGATCTCCTCTTCTCTTCCTTCTTCCTTCTTCTCCTTGCTCTCCAAGTCTTCCTTGAGCCTTTGAGAGTGAAATTGGGTTTGGTGTGTGTGTCTCACTCGTCCTCCTCACACTCCACACTTTGATTGATCACTAATCACCTCTCTTAAGCTTCTCTTTGGATTGGGGACCAAGGAATCCCAATTTAGAAAGGGGCAAATGTGGAAAGTTGCTAAAAATATGCCTTGGGGAACAATCTTCACATGCGCCGACTTGGACCGACACGGGTCGACATCGGGCCCGACGTTGGGAACATCGGTCCCGTTCACTGGGTGCTCGATCTCGGGCCCGACATGGTGTACCTCGATCCAAGGCCTCGATCCTTGTCTTCTTCCTTGGTTTCCTTTGGTTCCACTTCATTCTTAGCTTGGCTCTTGCACTCCTTGACTTGGCTCCTTCCTTAGCTCCTCGAAATTGTCCTCATTCTTGCCATTTTACCTACAAAAACAAACAAACTCGCATAGTTTCCGACTCTTGAAGAAAACCAGGAACTAAGCTAAAAAGGAAACGAAACTACAAAGAAGAGAATGAAAAACACATATTTACAAGGGAAATTAACCGCTAAAACACCTCCAAAATGAGAGACATCAGAATACCCCATACTTAAACTTGCTTGTCCTCAAGCAATAACAAAGTAAGCAAGACCGAAGCACAATCTTCAAGTAAAGCCTCATATGAAAAATTCAAGTAAGCACAAGTGATAGATATGCTAGCAAGATTACATCATCACACATGATCAAGTGTTCAAAGAATAAAGTCTAATGCAACCAAGCCTCACTTTAGGGACATAGAAAATGTGTATCACTCATCATGTGTTTAGGCTTGATAATGAACACTCAAACTCAACAATCATGCAAGTAAAGACTTTACAATTGAAGCTAATATCACCAATTCCTCCACCTAGATATGCCTATTACAATGCACACAAAGAATATGAACTTGGCTCAATGGAGGTCCTCAAAGAGGTTCCATTCGGCCGGGTTGTAATGGGGCTTTTGGTGTTTCTCAAGGTGGGAATTACTTTGGTCTTGTGGTGCTTACAATGGGGATTGAACTTTCTAGTCTCTCACCAACTTCACCAAATTATTCCTCTTCAACTTTCACTCTCCAAAAGACTTTGGTTTTTTCTCTTCTTTTTACTTTCAACCCACAACTTCACTAAACATTCCACTTCATCTTTGCACTACACTTTTTGTTGGATTTTTCACACTTTTTCCACTAGGATCGACTTGCACTAAACTCGGGCCCGATGTGCACTTTAACTCGGTCGATGGCCTTTTCTACTCACTTAAGCACTTGCTTTCAATCCACTATTTTTTTTTCCAACTTTTCTTTTCTTTCTTCACAACAAAGATGCACTACCCACTTGGTTTATAACTCCATTTCTTGCCCTTAACCAAAGAGAATCTCAACTCTCCAAATATTCTTCCAAACCTCTCACTAAAGTCCAATCCCATAAGGGTCAAGTCATATAGGCTAGGAATCATATTTTTGAGGAGTTTCAAGCAAAGGTCTAAGGCTAAAACGGGGCTACAAACAACGGTTTATCTTCAAGGTAGGATGTGGAACATTTTGTGACTAAATGAAATAAAGTTCAAATCAATGTGACAATGCATAGAACCATTCTCATATTGGTCTTGGAAAATAGATAAACACCGCAATAGCAAGTTTTACTAAGCATGCATGAGCTAATTCACACAACAAAATGAGGGATATGCAAATATGAACAAGCATCCCTAAAATGGCCAAAAATAATCTCACAAGGGTCACTCTAGCTTAGTTGCATCAAAACTCATCCTAGAACTCATGTGCTCAATAAAAACATGCAAGATATCATATCACATAAAAAGCAACATCCATTTAGAGGCTAAACTATCCAAAAATATGCAAAGGAATTTACATGCTCACATCATCATTAGCCTTCATATGGACATCTAAGATGGGAATTCCTAGTCCAAAAACAAAATCTTTTTGTTGTTTTTCAACCGAAATTTTTCACATTTTTAGGGATTTTTTTCGAAAATTTTCTCAAACAAAAACAAACTCAAACAAACTCATCCATACATGCCATAAAATCAATCATCATTCTCATACATCTCATGCCACAATCCAAAATGAAACATCCCTTAAACAAACACAAACAACCTACACATGGAACTAATGAGCAACTAACCCACCCCATACTTAAAATTTTGATGTCCTCATCAAAAGAAATCAAAACTCAAAAGTAAAGAGAAGAGTAGAGAAAGCTCACAATTCCTTATTCTTGCATGGCATGATGAGGCTTAATTTGGAGGGCGGCCACGGCGTTGTCTCCTTTGGAGCCGGGCGTGACGCTCTCGCTCGTACACTCGGTCGTTGAAGGGATCTTGGCTTGGCGGTTGTAGTGGAGGCGCGGGAGGTGTCCATTGGTCTTCACGGGATGAGAAATTCCCGGACATCCATTCATTGAAACTAGCTTGCATGGACCACCTTTGATCCTCGGCTGCCCTTAGGTCCTCCACCTCACGTCTCGTGTAGGCGATGCTGCGGTTCACCTCATCAAATCGCACTTGGAAGTTCTCTTGGTGTTGGAAAAGTTGTTGTTGTTGGAAGTTGAGTTGGTGCGCTTCTTGGAGCATTGATTGTTGTTGAAGTTGGAGATGCGACAATTGGTTCGCCAAGAAATTCATGTCCACCGATTGGTTCGGCTCGGGGAACACCATTCCGGGCCCAAACCATTGGGCATACCCCTCATATCCTCCGTAGCTAGGTGGTGTTTGATGTGCTCCACTTCCTTCACCCCTCTCGAAGTGGCTAGGGACCGGATCGGGCAAGAACACGTCGGACCGACGTTGATGGACGTCGGGCCCGACTTGTGAAGCACCTCGGTCCAAGAGAGTTGGGGCGTGGTCGTTGAGCAAATGTTGGTATCCACCTTCTTCTTCTTCTTCTTCTTCACCTCTCGGCGCGTCCACATCCATGTCGTCTCTCCTCACGAACTCGTATTGGTTGGGCTCCTCCTCTTCGGTGTCCGAGGATGCTTGAGGTGTAGTGAAGCGGATGTGTTGGGGTTGCCTCCTAACCTCAAGTGTCCCCTCCGGCTCTCCAAAAGGATTCACCTTTCCCGTCCACACTTGGAACCAATTGTAGTAGTCGGTGTACATGTTCTTGAAAAATTCGGGTTCCACGAAAGATTCATCTCATGGATAAAAGAGTGCATTGAAACAGTTACCTTATTAGTCCTTGTTAACAAATAATGATCCAACGGAACAATTCAAACCTCACAAAGGTCTACGCCAAAGTGACCCCCTTTCATCATATTTGTTTATATTGGAAACTGAAGTGTTGGCAAGGCAACTTCAGAGGGCTAGTATGGACCCAAAGAGTGGGATTGGAATCCAGATCACGAGGGGCGGTACCAAAATCTCATTCCTTGCATATGTAGATGATATAATCATCTTTGCGAAAGCAAACAACCATGCATGCCAGAATGTTAAGAACATAATTGAGGATTACTGCCAAGCCTCTGGTCAGAAAGTCAACCTCAACAAATCAGCGTTTCAAGCTACTAAAAACACAAACAATGCGACTAAAAATTATATTAAACAAACCCTCCATATAAAAAATACCACATCCCTGGATAAATACCTAGGGTGTCCCCTCATCAACGAAAGGGTTACCAAAAGTACATTCAACGCATATACAACAAGAACAAGGGACCAACTTACGAAATGGAAAGCTAACACGCTCTCTCAAGAAGGCGGGACAACACTGATTAAGGCTAATCTGTTTGCACAACCAAATTATCTAATGCAATCTTTCTAACTAACCAAAGCTACCCATGATGAACTTGACAAGATTAACCATTAAAACCTTCTGGAATAAGGCTAGCGGATATAAACCGATAATAAGATGGAACTCTATCTGCATGCCTACTCATCATGGGGGGCTTGATATCGCTAAAGCGGAAGAAATGAACCAAGCGTTACAAATGAAACTTCTTTGGAAACTAATTGCGCACCTGGGGAACTTGTGGGTCAAAATCGTTAACGAAAAATATCTAAAAACGAAAAACCTATGGAATTATAACAAGCAAGAAAGCACTTCATTGTAGTGGTCCAAACTCATGAGCCTCAAGGATCTTTTTCTCTCGGGGTTATCGTGGCAAGTTGGAGATGGGAGAACCATCCATTTCTGGAAGGATGGTTGGGTTCAAACCTCAACATCAAACCAAAAGCGGAGGCTCGCGATGTAATCAATGAGGAAGAACTCGTGTGTTCATAGATATGGGATGATAAAACCTGGGATCTTCATAAACTAAGACACGTCCTGAATCTTGACGATGCTAATGAGATCGCCAAGATAATCTTACCTGTCAACAATTTAACAAACCGACTATATTGAAAGCAAGCAAGAATGGATGGTACTTCATCAATGCCACAATGAAGTAGATTCAAGACAACAAAACAAGTCCTAAAGTCGACCTCAAATGGATATGGAAGTTAAACATTCCACCGATGCAGAAAAACTTTATCTGGAAAGTCTGTCGTAATGGACTGCCTACTAAATCCAAACTAGCTGCGAACCATATAGCGGTGCTGCGAAGATGTGGACTCTGCACTTCGCAGAATGAAGATGCCTATCACCATTTTATTGAATGTAGTCATGCTAGATTAGCTCTTATTATGCTTAATCCCGCAATTGGTCGGGTGATGGGACAACTAGATGCACAAAATCGATACCCGCTAGACTTTATTAGCAAGATGCGAGCTAGACTCACTACAACCCAAATTGAATCTGTGTTCAATCTTTGGTGGTGTACATGGTTTCTCTAGAACACAAGCATTTTTAATGAGAATAGCCAACCCCAAGTTAATCCCAGAAAAACAACTGAATTTGTGTCTAAGCAAATAACTGATTGGAAGAGAGAGCTATGTTTTCGAAAAAAAAACAGACAAGGAGGATATAAATGAAGGTTCAAAAAATATAAACCAAACTAATAAAAGAAGGAATGTCAGATGGACTAAACCTCCCGATAATTTTTTAAACTTAATTTTGATGGTGCCGTTAATTCTTTTGGTCTTGCCTCTTATGGTTTTGTTATCAGGAATTCTTCAGGCGGCATTCTCTCCTTTGATGGTGGTTTTCTCGGACGGCGTTCCGTGGTGTTTTCCGAACTTTTGCGCTTCGGCAAGGGCTTCTTCAATCCATCCGGTGTGGCGTTCCCTGTCTGGTGATCGAAGGCGACAACCTGCAAGTGGTTAATGCAGTGTTGGGAGATTGTAGCTGTCCGTAGTAAGTGGAGCTCGTTCGGGCAGATGTCCAGCTGTTGCTTTGTTGGGAGATTGTAGCTGTCCGTAGTAAGTGGAGCTCGTTCGGGCAGATGTCCAGCTGTTGCTTTGCATGTTTCAGAGTTGGGGTATCCGGCATGTCTTCAGGGAGGCCAACTCGGTTGCAGACTAGATCGCTGATATGTTTTGTCATGTGATGACCTGCACACTCAGTTCCGATCCGGTCCTTAGGGACCTCATCTTATTGGATGCTATAGGATAGTTTCTCGTTGTATATGAACTAGCCTAATGTCTTTCCTTTATTAAAAAAAATCAGCCCCGGGAAAAATACGTTTAATGAGGTAGCACTCAAGACCAAAAATCAACTATCAAAATGGAAGGCTAACACATTTTCCTAAGAAGGTCACGAAACACTTATAAAAGCAAACATATCAACCCAACCAAACTATGTAATTTAATCATTCTATCTCCCAAAATCAATCCATAAATAGCTAGACAAAACAAATAAAAAATTCTTTTGGAATAAAGACAACGGACATGAACCTCTATTAAGATGGAATTCAATATGCCGACCCTAGAACCAAGGAGGACTAGGAATCACAAAAGTTGACGATATGAATCAAGCACTACAACTAAAACTATTGTGGAAAGTTGTTGTTGAACCATCCAATATCTGGGTTAAAATAATATCTGAAAAATACCTAAAGAATCATAATTTCTTCAGCTGTAAACAACAAACCAATACCCCCTGGCAATGGTCTAAGCTCATGAGTCTATGTATGATTTTCTTATCTAGGCTCTATTGGGAAATGGGTGATGGCAAAACCATACGCTTTTGGAAAGTCTACTGAACAAGTGAAGCTCCCTTGATCCCGAGGGACGACCTATAGGCCGAGTTCACTACGGATGAGATTGTAAGAAACTACATATGAGATGACATGTACAAGTCTTGGAACATCCCCTTACTAAGGAGGGTCCTCCACACTGAAAATGCGGATAAGATCTCTCGAATAATCCTTCCACAGACTAATATACCAGGTCGGTTGTATTGAAAGCCATGGAAAAGTGGTTGGTTCTCCACTCACTTGACCGTAAACCAGATACACAAAAAAAAAAGGAGACACACCGCTTGACCTAGATTGGATTTGGAAACTTAATGTACCACCAAAACAAAAAACAATTATATGGAAAAATATGTCGAAATGGACTCGCCACAAAAGTCAGGCTAGCTGCTAACCACATTGGAGTCCCACAAGGTGTGTATTCTATAACAATACACACAAAGACGCCTACCAGTTATTCCCGGGTTGCCCGTTCTCATCCCAAGTATTAAGCACATCAATAAATAACAACACTGCCTAATTAATAGAACGGTTGAATCCAGATAATCGAAACCCAAGACAAGTCATAGAAGAAATAAGATCAAAGGCCTCAAAGGAAGAACTAGAGATTCTCATCGGAATCTAGTGGAGTATTTGATTCTTCTGAAACAAATTTACCTTTGACAAAAAGAGAACCAAAAGCCCATCACAACAATGATTGTACATGAATTCAATAAAAAAACAAAGAATACAATGGAAACAAGCCAACTTGCAAAATCAATACAATGAGACTTAATGACTTAGGATTGAACAAAAGAAGAGGAAAAAAACCAAGTGGATAAAACCTCCTAAAAACCATATAAAATTAAACTTTAATAGTGTAGATAATTCTAATGGTGTTGCCTCTTTTGGGTTCATTCTCAAGGATGATATCGTAACACCCATGTGCCAGGACGGTGGGTTCATCGACTGTTGGTTTATGGTGTCTTCGGAGGCCTATGCGCTCAGTTAGGGGATTCTGGAGGCCATTGAACGTGGTGTTCCCTGCTTGATTATCGAAGGTGACAATCTGCAGGTTGTGAGAGATGTGTAGGGTGATTGGAGTTGCCCTTGGAAAGTGGAGTCGCTATGGATGTACATACAAGGTTTACTTAGAAGGTTTCAGGATTGGATGATTTCCCATGTTCCACGTGAAGCCAATACTATTGCCGACTACGTTGCGACCTCTTTTTGTTTTGCTTCTACCTTGCCTCTTAGTTCTGATTCGGTTCTTCGAGACATCATCCAAAAGGATGCTCTATGGTAGCGCCCCTTTAGGGTTGCTCTAGCCTAATTTCTTTCCTTATTAAAAAAAAAAAGTCAACCTCCCTTCATCTTCAACCTCTCCCATACATCCATGAATGCCTCATTTCCTTTCTCCTCGTCTCTCGGGCTCTGTGTCTCCTTCCTCTATTGTGATGGTACAATTCAGTGCATTAAATCGTCAAGATGTAGTCGCTTTGAGCCTTACCCGTCCAGATCTAGTGCCCTTACCTGCCAATATCTGGTACCTCCGGGCCATAAACACTTCATCATCTCTTTAGATTTATTTCAGCTTACCCAAATATGATCGATCTCTAATTAGAAATTTGATTTTGTATATAAAGGACTAAGAAAATGTAATAGTATATAGTCATTTGAAAGAGAAATAAAGAGATATAAAAAAGAAAAAGAAACAAAATAGATATAAAAGAGAAAAGAGCTAGAAAAAGACATAAAAACAATATGCCAAATGAGCAAGTTTACTCACACATACGAGTTTGATCATACGTGTCTAGCCACTTCATCATCTAAGGACCTAACAAGTCAGAAATGTTAGGTTAAGGTGTCAAATTGACAAAGTTAAAAATTGAGAGTTCAAAATGACTTTTTGACACAAGTTAAGGGATCTATACATGTATTTCACCTACTTTTACATAAATTTCGTGCAGGGTATTTGCTAGTTTATAGATACATGATACATGAAAAGCTTCTTCCTTGACAAATATTAAATGGCGTGTAATTCATGTCTTTAAGGTCAACGGTTTCAATCAATCATATATAGAAACTTACTATTTCTTTCCATTTGCGCCACAAAGGTATGCAATTGAATTTAACAGCCAATCAACTTGAACTACATACATCTAACTTTCATTCCACCATAATTTAGATCTACCAAACCAAATTAATCACCAATAGTTCCACCAAATAAAACTCTTCATTTTGAAGACTTTCCAATTAGAAATTTCTTGAATGGCTCCATCAATGGCCTTTTCATCCTCGACTAAATCATATTCACCATTGTTTATCACATCCTCTAGTTTTCCCACAATTACCAAAGAAGAGCTTTACTCTTTCCACTCTATAAATCGCGCCCTCTTCACTCGACTTGTCTTTGAGCTTAAGTGCAACAAGGAGCAATCATTATGAGCAATGACATTTTGGATATGGCTTGACCGATCTTCTTTAGCGCCTATTGTCTACACCATTTTGAAGTTTCCCAATCAAAAATTACGAGCTGTATACGATGAGGCCGTCTTGTGCCTAAAGTTTGTGGGTGACGAATTACGCATCGCCGATGCCAAGGATATTGAGCTCCCATTGATCCAAAGTATTGCTAGGAAGATGGATATTTCTCCTAAGTTCTTTACCGTCAATCGGGTCGATATCCTCTCTGGCTTGGAAAAGGCCTTCCAAGATGTTTGTGTCAAAGCATTTGATGATATCATTGAAAAAGTATCAAAGAAGAAAGTTTTCAAACCGAGTGGTGTAGAAAAATGTCTAGATCTCTTCACTGGCAATGGTCTAAATTTGTTCACTATGGTCTCAGATGTTATGAAGATTGATGAAGTTAACATGTTGATGCCTATTGGCAACATATACACTGAGTCCACTATTGTCCATAGAACTTGTCAACATCGACCCCTTAGCTTGATGCACCCACCATTCCAAGATGAAGTTCCAAATATGCTAAGGCTTTTGCGCCTAAGTAATAAGAAGGACGAAGAGAAAACATCCCCCGACGAGAGGAGTGTTTTCTTGACATTCTCAAAAGGGTATCCTATTCATGAAGACGAAGTTCGCGAATTCTTCACAAGGTACAATATTATACCAAGCTTTAGACTTATAGATGTTGATTGCATTATCAGTGAAGGTTTGTAATTGCACTCAAATAGGATTAAACGGGTTACAAATTAGCATGATTGTTATTACCTTGATTAGGTTTTTAGGTGACCTAGTTGAAAAGGTACATATGCAAGATGTTGCAAAAGACGAGCAACCATTATATGCTACGCTAGTGTTGCGTGATCCTTGTGCAATGTACGAAATTCTTCAAGGACAAAGCAAGGCTAAGTTTTCGATCAATGGGAAACGTCTTTGGGCTCGAAGGTATGTTCATAAGATCAACAAATCATCCACGATTATACCAACAATTGTATGATCCACTGCAATCTCTTAGACATAAGTGATCTTATAGTCTTCCTCATCTTCTTATTTACATAATATCTCATCTTCTTATTTACATAATATCTCAAATGAATGAGAAAGAAAAAAAAACTTCTATTTCTTTCGAGCGAACCTTTTGAGGTCTATATTTGTAGTTTTACAATTACGGTTTTAGTTGGATGTTTTGCTCTTTTTTTTTGGTCGTGGTTAAGATGACATACAATTCATCTTCATTCCTATTATAATAACAATCTCATTATCATCAAGTTTTTGCAAGACAACAAGCTACTTATTAAACTTCTACGGGTTGATGGATTGAGGGTCGTACATATGTAAGTCAAGTATATAAGTCATATAGGGTTCTATCCTAAAACCAATGTGCAATAGGAGGATTAGCCCAATAGTCTATATATTAAGGTTATATCCTTCCAACTTTAGAGGTGAGAAGTACTTTTATTCTCAACACAGCTATAAATAGTTTCAAGGTTACAACTTCCCAACTTTTCTATTAGTTTACTAATCATAAGTACCTGGCTTAATTTTAAACTTTTAAAGTTGGATTGTTTTAGAAATTGAGCATGTTTGCATGCTCAAAAAATCTAAATCTAAATCATTGTTTGCTTATCGGAACTTTTCAGCCTTGGTTTGTGCATTATAATTTCAATCAAAACCCAACATTTTCCGGTTAGTTTGGGTTAGGACAAGTCAAGTTTTGCCAAACATCAAAAACTTCTTATGGTTCATGCTTGCATCAATTATTTTTGACATTATTGATCTTTCCAATATATAATTATTATAACAGCTCTTATTTATGTTCTGATACAAGGGTCAATTCCCAATGATTCTTAGGATATGAATCATTTTCTCCAAAAAAAAGGATATGAATCATATATCTATGTATGCTTTTAAGATAAAATTCAATTAGTATCAGTTTCGATGCCTTAAAGACACGATTCGATTTAACTAAACACTTACTTAAATTTTATATAAAATTATTCAAAAGAAAAGTTTGATATAAAATTTTGTATTATTTTATATAATTTACTTCTTTGGAGATTTATTTTAATGATACGTTATTTTAATAATAGTATAAAGATTTGTAGTACTATAAGTTTGTCATATAAGGATTGAATACTTGTTTTTATCAATAATTTTCTTTATTTTATAATTAATACTTGTTTTTCGTTATTTTGGGAAAATTTGAAATCAAAATCATATGTATATATATAATTTATTTATATGGCGAATCCGATTATAAACAATTGATCCCTCATGGTTTTAATCAAAAAACAGGTGCGACGAGGGTGATCGCAGGTGCAGAAGTTGATAGCATGGGAGTCGTGTGATCAATGGCGTGGTGACTGCTGCTGACGTGGTGGTGATACGTGATACCTATTAATCAATATCATATGGTTAATCGGGTTCGGGTTAATCGGGTTCGGTTTCACCCCCTACAATGTGTTTATAAACAATTGATGACATGAATAAGTTATATAAAATTTCGCTAATCGTGCCTTCTAGTTATAACCCCGAGCCTTCCCTAGGATTTTTTCAAATAAAATTTAAAACGATACCTCCAAGCGGACATGCAAAGTATGTGCCTCCAACGAGGTGTGATTCACATGGGTGTGCATCCCACGCTTCTTTCACACCATCCACCACTACTTGGAGGCCCAAAGTTGTATGTGATGTTGCCTCCGAGCCCTCCATCGTAGGTGGCGTTCCCTTGTTACTTCGCACACCTCTGGGATGTGTCCCTAGCCCTTAAGGGAGGTATTTCTTGTCTCTTGCTTTTGAGAAAGGATGTGTTTTTACTTGATTTAGATACTTCTCACCTTCCCTCCCAACTCTTTTCTCTTCTAGACAAGTTTTAGTATGTGTACCCAAAAGAGGTTCCACTCGGTATCCCACCCATCCGATATTTTGAGCACCAAATCGACTTGGTGCCCGTAGGCCCGACCTTTTGCCTTGTTGGGCTAGGGCGCCGGTCTAGGGTCCCAAACTGATAGGAAGCCTCCAACCCATATAATATAGTAGTAATATTATTAAAAAATTATTTTTCTAGCATTAATATTGTTGATAAGTGGTATTTTAGTCGCTTGAATACCGATCAAAGTAATCCAAACTACCCAGCTAATGTAGTAGGGAAGTAAGGGTCTCCCACAAAGACTCAGGTTTCAATGTTTATTGTTGTATTATTCAGAAAAAGGATGGTTTTGAAATTTAATCTAAGAACTAAACTAATTAATGAATGCAAAACTAAAGATGAGATGTATATATGGAAGAAGTATGCTCAACTAGTTAATATTCATTGCAAACTTGATTATTGATCATTGATTATCAAAATTCTTTACTTTACATTGACTACTCTATTGTGGAATTCTAATAACTAACTTCATGGCATTATTAATCCTACTTCATTTCTAGTTATTAGCCCGACCGGTACTAACAACCCTAATTATCAAATAACCTAAGAGACCTCCTAGATTCAACTTGACAACATCATTAAGACTCAAGTATCATTAGAAATATGCATTCAGAGCAACTAGACATCCAAACATCTTGCGATTGAATTCTCTTCTCTCATCAACTAGTCCCACCAGTCTAAAGTTTCTACGTTTAATTTAATTAATTCTAACCGGTAATTAGAATGATCTAGTTGTAACTCAACTTAGATATTCAATTAGATGGTCAGTCTAACAAAACCCTAAATCAAACTTATTCAATCAAGCACAGAGAAAACAATCTAGTCAAGGAAAATTAAGAACAATCAAACCTCACAATAATACTTCGTTCACAATTTCAATTAATGAGTCAAACAAAATGGATTTAGCTACTGAAAAACATTGAAAAGCATACAAAGTTTCCCAAAGGTTCTTCTCTTCTCAAAGCTTCAATAACAAAGACAATAAGATCATTAAACCTAGAAAAGGCTATCTATATATAATAATGTCTCCAAAAATATATCCAAAAATGCAACCCACAAAGACCAAAAAGATCTCGTACAAAATCTCGGTCCTAATTTGACGCAGGCCAAAACTCGGTCAAAATACCCAAACCACGGTCGCGGTTTCAATGCACTGCCCAAGTTTCCAATGCAGAATGTCAGGACTCATCACGCGGGCAAGGAGCACAGAACGCGGCCGCGTCGTGGCACAATCTCCCCGCGTCTCACGTCCTGAGCATGTCTTCTCTTCGGTCTTTGCTCGGATCCTCACTTGGGGAACTTTCATGGCTCGGTTTCCTTTAAAGTTTTGGCTTGCATCTCCTCTACACTTGTTGTCTTCACATCTACAACAAAAAAACACAACAAAGTGTAGATATCCGAATATTTCTAACAAACCAACAAAGCTAGCAAAACTAACTAGAACTAAACCGAAAACCATGAAAATTCTAACTAAACATGCCCTAAAACACTACCTAACTTGTGTCTATCGATTGCATACTCATAATGAACGACATAGAAAACCCATCATCTTCTCTGTATCATTAATTTTTTCGTATCAACTCTCTTTTTTTTTGGAAACTGGAATGGAACTAATATACTTCTCAAAACCCTATATCCGTATAGAATTTCTTCAATTCTCCTCCATCACTCTCAAACTCTGTACTGAACTTTTCACCGTTCTACTATTATTCATTGGATTTGGTTCATTCTAAGGAAATTTGGCCACCATTCTCCATTCATGCGTTTGAATTTGATTATAGGTAAGACAATACTTAATTTATACTTGTACAGTTATACTCAATTTTTTTAACTTGAATCGATTTTAAAATTGGTTGACTGGAATAGTTTAACGGTGCTTTAGTTCAGTACAATACAATTTGTAGTACAATATTGTGGATTCAAATCTTCTTTCCCGTCCCACGTCCCCTTCCCGTGTCCCTCCTTTCCTATTGGTCGAAAGCATGGGTCCCCCCCTATATTTTCCCTTTAATTCTACCTAAATAAATAAGTTCAACCAATAAGAAGGGATGAGACACGGGAAGGGGACGGAGGATTTGGATCCCAATATTGTTGGTGATATACTGATTTGGTGAAGGCGTTGAATTGGAAAATGAAAAGAAATCGAAAATGGTACTGATCATTAGTGATTTCAATGTGTACGATGATTTATTGATTTGGTGAAAGCCTTGAATTTAAAAATGAAAAGAAATCCAACACGATACTGAGCACCGGTGATTTAAGAATTTGTGTCTTTGTATCTTGCTAGTGATTTGGTGTGGTGCTTAATTAAATAATATTGTATACGTTTATCTTTGTAACACAGTAACACTAGTCATTAGTTAGTAGTTATTAGGTACTTATTTGCTCTTTTTTTATAACACTCTATTTAGTTATTGACCTTTTGATCTTTGTAAATTGTAACACAAGATGGAAGATAATGGTTCTTCAAGACAAATAATGATGGCTTTTACAAGTATTTTAGTCTATTAGAAAGAATTTCATGTTTTGATTTATGTTATTTTTCACTAAAAAGACACTTTTTTTTTTGTCAAACAATCACTTGGTTATTTTTGTCAAACAATCATTTAGCTATTTTTAAGCCTATGAGGTTTCGTAGTTAAATATACACTGATTATATGTTCAAATTAACAATGTATGAATGCTTGAAGTTGTTCTTATATACTAATAGGGCCTTCAAGTTGTATTTTGCCAAGGGTCTCCTAAATGCTAGGAACAACCCTAGGTGTCCAGTGCGGCTTTACCCAATCGTGTTGCTTATCGTGGCAGCCCCAAGGAGACTAAGGAGTTACAATGTCAAGTCCATGATCTCATGGATATGGGATATGTGCAAGAGAGCCTCAACCCTTCACCGGTTCCCGTTATTCTCGTGCCCAAGAAGGATGGCTCATGGCGTATGTGTGTTGATTGTCGAGCCATTAATCACATTACGGTACAATATCGACAGCCTATTCCTCGCTTGGATGGTATGATTGATGAGTTCATTGGTTCAGTTTTGTTCGATAAAATTGACCTTAGGAGAGGCTATCATCAAATTAGGATGATAGAGGGTGATGAATGGAATACTGCATTTAAGACTTAGTATGGATTGAATGAGTGGCTTGTTATGCCTTTTTGGATTGACTAATGCCCCTAGTACTTTAACGAGATTAATGAACCATGTCTTAAGTGCTTTCCTACGTAAATTTGTGGTTGTGTAATTTTATGATATATTGGTCTATAGCAAAACCATGGATGATCATTTAGGACACTTACGAGTTGTTTTTGATTGTCTTCGGAAGGCGAAATTGTATGCCAATCTTGCTATGTGTGACTTTTGCTCAAATTCGACTATATTCCTTGGTTTTGTTGTGTCTAATGATGGCTTGAGTATAAATGATAGTAAGGTCAAGCCATATAAGATTGGCCCAACCAACCACTCAAACTATGGTTCAATCCTTTCTAGGATTATTAGCTGGCTTTTATAGGCATTGTGTGTGTGATTTCTCTATTATTGTTGCGCCTTTGCATGAGCTAACCAAGAAAAATGCAGAATTTATGTGGAAAAGGCAACATGAGACCGGCTTTTCCACTTTGAAAGACAGGTTGAGCCACGCCCCGATGCTACAACTTTCGGACTTCACTAAGACCTTTGAGGTTGAGTGTGATGCGTCCAATTATGGTATAGGTGGTGTGCTCATATAGGATATTGTTTGAGCCAGAGATATACTAAGCAAGATTGGTGACCCCTTGACCTAGATCGGGCTAGAACAAAGCAAAAAGAACGAAAGAGTTGAAGAAGAAAAACGTATGAATTGGTATTGAATGTGTGTATTAACGTGTATGTCAATGTGTGTACAATGCATGACCCTCCCTTGTATACATATAGGGATGCCTAAAAGATAGAGTGTTTACAAGATAGAATACTAACTAGATAGATACGCATCTACTAGATAGAAATTCCCTAAATATGATATACTTCCGTTTACATAAGATAGAGGGAATCCTTATTGGATATAATTGACGTCTATCTTATATCTTGGCGAGCAAATATGCCGATCTCATGGTTTGTTTCTCAGACCGCCTTCTAGAACTTCGTTACTCAGCTTCTACGGGCTTCCTGTGGGCCGCGCTAGTGTACACTATAGGCTTTTGATAACAGGGCCCAACAATACCCCCGGATCGGGTTGTAAATCCAGACTCGCTATGGAGTGGGAAGCCGATTCGTAATGTGTCGTCGAAGTCTCTGCTGTCTTAAAACCTTGCTGACTTGTCCAGAACCATCGTCAAAGAAGATTCTAGAGCTTATATGTCTCAAATTGTGAGCTTACGTCTTTGAAGTTGTGTTCCAGAGATTCTCTACGTCATATAGCGAGTACTCGATGAGTTGCACTGCGCTCGGGAAGTGAAGCTGTGAGAAGCTGTGAAGGTGACCTAGTGTTTGGTCAACGTGGTGGTTAGTGTGGTTGCTTAGTATTTGATGAAGCCTCGCCTTGAGTATTTCTTGAGATTTTGCTGATAAAGAAGATGACTATTAGGACGTAACTTCGCACCAGAACAACTCTGCTATGTATCTCCACCCCAGTACCCTAGTACTAGGAGCTTTCGTAAGACCTTGTCTCTTGCAAATGTACCCCAGACGTATGTAGTGCTGTTCGGGGATTTCTAGAATGTACTCGAACCCCTGTCTTAGGTCAGAGATGGTCGACTAGGTTCGATCAGGATGGGCGTGCTTCACTGAATTCCAGTTTGCTGATCCAGAAACATTCACGAGCAGTTGTAGATCTCAGGACTCTTCAAGTACCCCTGCGCGTTTATTGTTTCGTGTGTTAGAACACTGGTCTTGAATCGACCCCATGGTGTGTCACATCCTTTAAGCCAAAAACTTCTGTTGTTGCGGTGTCGTGACGCCTTCACCTTGTAAGAGTTTCTGCGTACCCCTGTCTGGGTTCGCGTTCTTGATATGAGATCCAGAAGTGACCGTTTGGTCTTGTTCTATTGTATCGTTTTCTAGTTGTATGGAGTGAGTCAATGTCTTAGTAATGAGAAGGTTAATCAGTATTACGATTACCTTCTAGTAATGTAGATAGGCCATGTCTAATGTTCCTATCTCGAAGCCGAGAGGTGTATTTCTAGAGTCTGTATCTAGAAATGATTACTTCGCTTTTGTCTTTTGTTGAACGATACACTCGTTCTTCGACGGTAGGGTGTGGGTCGATGCATGTTTTGAAAGTGTTTTTGTAAGCTTGTTCCAGGACTTTACCCCGGACGTAAGTGTGATGCGGCGTCCCGCAATAGTGGTTACTCGATTTTGAGTATGCTCTAGAGCTTTGTCAGTACGTAAATCGTACCAAGGGGAAGTGCCTGGTAAGACGTTCTTGCAACCATACAGGGGGAACTGCCTGGTAGGGTACTTTTTGTGATCATACCAGAGGGAACTGTCTAGTAATATGTGTTGGTAACCGTTCTAGGGGGACTGCCTGGTAGGGAGTCTTCATACCCGACTTACGTGATCGCGGACGTTTTTAGGATGGGTATGTATTCTAGATACCGTGTCTAGAGAGTGTATCTAGAGGCTTACGTGTGTATTTGCTCGAGCGGTGCGTGCGTTTGTGACAGAGTCCTTAAAGGTATTTAGTGCGTCTCAGCGGTTGTTTGTCGTGAGATCACTAAAACAAGCTTGTTTGTACGATGTGCTAAGGTTAGCTCAAGATGTCAACTGTTTGATAGGTTATCTAGGTTGTATACCCGTTTTGTTCTTGCAATCATACCAGGGGGAACTGCTTGGTTTGATAATTTGTTCTGCAATCGTACCAGGGGGACTGCCTGGTAGGGTGTGTCTTGTATCCGTTCCAGGGGGACTGCCTGGTAGGATAATTTGTAACCGTCCCAGGGGGACTGCCTGGTAGGATATGATTGCCACCATCCCAGGGGGAACTGCCTGGTAGGATATGTTGCGTAGCTTTCCGTGGATTAATCCGTGTACGTTGTGTGTGTTTTATAACCGTTCCAGGGGGAACTGCCCGGTAGGATATTTCTTAACCGTTCCAGGGGGAACTGCCTGGTAGGATATTTCTTAACCATTCCACGCGGAACTGCCTGGTAGCATATGTTTTATGGATCCATCGTTTCGTGCGAGTTTTGCAATACCGGCGATACATGCCTAGGTCAACTTATGGGCCTAATCGTTACGTCCACGAGGTTTGTGGGATAATCTGGCGATAAATGCCTAGGTCACCTTATGAACCTAAATGTTACGTCCACGAGGTTTGTGGGAATATCCTTTCTCGTGAGATTTGCGGTATATCTTCTGCGAGATTTGCGGGAACATGCGCGCGTTTATGTGTGTGTAGTGGTGTTATAACCTGTTGTTAGCCTGATCAGGGCTACTAGGTAGGTATCCTAGGGGGAGGACTTTGCGTCGTGCTGGTTTTTGCACGACACTGTCCATGCTAAGCTTGCAAAGAATCTTCAAGCGTAGTCATACTAAAGATATATGTAATATGCTGAAAGAATTGCAAATGAATTGAAGGAAAGAACAATAGTGTTTCAACTAATGCTAAATGCTAGAACTGTTATCTAGAATGCAAAGCTGGGTGAATAGTGTATCACTTTCTTGTGAGCTTTGAAGTTTTGTGGATAACCAGTGTCTGGTGCTGGCATGAGCCTTTCTTGCGTAGTCAACGTGTAAGTATTCCACCTTTAATGCTTGGAAATCATATGAGCATTAGCATGGATTGCCCTTAAGGCGTTATCAGAGAACAATGTAGCCATGAGTATGGAAGTCAATCTTCAAAAATATAAGAATTAGCAAGTGAGTACTAGATAGGGAAAAACTTCGCCAGTTTCAGAGTCTAGATACCGAAACAGGGAAAGATCTGGATTAGTTCTTAAACAGTGTCATGTAATAGTAGTAACTCTAGATAACTTGTCAACAACAATGGATGGAGAGTATATATACTCCAGACCAGATCCAGAAAATAAAAAGGAAGTGACATGAGAGTCGAAAAGTGTTGGTTAAGGGTGCTTCCCTGAGTATTGAAGATGTAGAACCCCTACTAGGTCATCCGGGTATCGCATAACTCGAGAGCACGGATCCTTTTTTGTCACAAAAGGTCGTGAACTTTCCTGTATGAAGTTCTCCAGAAGGGTCGTCTAGGTCGATTCGTCATGGTTGTGTGAAAACGAGTATATGGCGTCGATTGTATCAAAAGTTGTTGGCTTTCGTTCGGAATTACTCCATTCTCAGCCCCACGGTGGGCGCCAAATTGTTTGTGCCAGAGATCTACCAAGCAAGATTGGTGACCCCTTGACCTAGATCGGGCTAGAATAAAGCAAAAAGAACGAAAGAGTTGAAGAAGCAAAACGTATGAATTGGTATTGAATGTGTGTATTAAGGTGTGTGTCAATGTGTGAATAATGTGTGTACAATGCATGACCCTCCCTTGTATATATAGGATGCCTAAAAGATAGAGTGTTTACAAGATAGAATACTCACTAGATAGAAATTCCCTAAATATGATATACTTCCGTTTACATAAGATAGAGGGAATCCTTATTAGATATAATTGACATCTATCTTATATCTTGGCGAGAAAATATGCCGATCTCATGGCTTGTTTCTCGGACCGCCTTCTAGAACTTCGTTACTCAGCTTCTACGGGCTTCCTGTGGGCCACGCTAGTGTACACTGTGGGCTTTTGATAACAGGGCCCAACAGATATCATACGTGATTGCTTAGCGTCGCTTAGATGCCACAATCTCGTGTAGAACAACCACAGGAAAGATAACTTTGCTTTGCCACTCTTGATTCAACTCCACTTGCACCTTAGGGTGGTAAGACTCGCTCTTGGATTGGAGTATCCAACAAGAGTTGAAACCTTGAAAGTATGCACAAACGAGCGCCTAGAGGTAGAGGGAAGCAACAACGACTAGCAAAGAAAGTAATCAAGGCTCAAGAGACCCATGTAGCAAGGAGCAACAAGATACTCCACAATCAGTTAGTGACAAGAGAGAGAGATAAGATGGTAGCCCTAATAATACCAAGTAGATATGCACCTCAAAGAAATGAAGTAGATATGCAAGATGACAGGAATCAAATAAGTATTCAATTGCAAGTTGACTCGACTAAAGTCGTCGTGCCAAGATCAAAGATATATAACCCAAACAAACAAACTAGCTAGTATAGTAAGCAAGTAAGGGGTCGAACCCAAGAGAACTTAAAGGCTTCTAGTATTAATATAATTATCAACCAAAGAAGGGGGTATTTAGGAGGAAGATCTAAACTAATCTAAACTAGGAAAACGAATAACAAATCAAACAAATAAACAAATAGATAAGAGGCAGGTTCATTCAAAAGATCCACTTATGAAATAATCACTCGATCATAGATTCATCCATTGATTTCATTTACACCTATGGTTAATTCATATCCTGATCATTAACAATCGCAAGTCCACGGTCCAAGCAATTCTATAACCCTAGGCAAGGACGCTTATCCTAGAATTAGCATAGAGAACAAGTATATGCAAGATATAACATTAAACAATCAAGCTACGAGTCAATTGCAAGATAAAACAATTAATTCTCTTCTTAATCCTAGTTGTATAGACAACAGGTCTAGGTTAAGTTGTTTTCACAGATTAGTTTTGTCCACGGTCCAAACTTAATCAAACAGTAGAAAGCTAATCAATTCAATAGGGTCTCGACTCCTAGAGAAACAATAAACATTCATAAGATGAAGCACAAGAGAATCAATATTAACCAAATGATAGAAATCAATTACCACAACCTCACGAGTTCATACATCAGAGCTTCTCCCTTGAACAAACCCAAGGAGACTAGCTCTCCATAACTAAACTAAAAACCTAAAAGAGAAGAAGGTAGAAGGTAGAATGTAGAATGTCTTCAAAACCTAAGGCAGGCTCCTCCTTATATTGCCCAAGGAACATGCTCCCCTAATCTAATTAGGAAAGGAGAAAAAATAGAAAAGGAAAGAGGAAAGATAAGAAGAAGAAAAGAAGATAGACCTTTGGCCCATCTCGGTTCCGGCATCACCACGGTCGCGTCGTTTCCACCGCACCCGCGCTTTCACGACAGAATAGAACTTCGTCTCTGTGCAGCCACCGCGGTCGCGTCGGCCAATCCGCGGTCGCGGAACTCGGACAGAAACACTACGTCACTTCAGAGGTTGTTTTGACCATCTTCAGCTTGGAGTCGGACTTCGGTGTAAAAAGATGAATGGAAGCTCTTTGAGTTATCTATCCAATGGCACTGGAATCAACTCAATCCGATCTCCGTAGCTCCAGATATAGTCTTTGCAAGCAAGTGGTGTCGCGCAGACAGCTCAAAACGCCTTAAAACTTTTGAATCTTGCATTCTTGTGTCTTCGGCCTAGATATTACAATTAGAACAAACTCTAACCTAAACACACTCAGTATAGCCCTTAAATCTAAGAGTTAACCTATACAAAATAGGCCGAATCACAAGCCAAATACATAGATCAAGTATAAAGGGTGAACACAAGATGGAAATAGCAATTAGAAAGATAAAATGCAAAAGGCCAAAAGAAAGAATGACTATCAATATGCAGGTAATGGATGCGAACTACTAAGACGTTAGTGCACGGTTCGGAGAGACAAGGGGGTGCATGCAAGTTCCAGTTTCGGGCACAACAAGCAATACACAAAGGGGGTGAAAGATACTTCAACTAGGTAGGGTAGACTAAATTTTAGCATGCAAACACCATGATCAATCAAGCAAAGAAGCAATCAAGATCAAACAATGGAGCGATTTTTTTTACTACTTTGCTGGTTTTTTTAAACGAAACTAAGCATGCAAATTGATGAGAACTTTTTGGTTTATGCTACCAATGACTCTACCTAGAAGCAAAAATAAAAAGGGAATAAAAGAGGCTATTTTATGTGGAAAAAAAATAGGGACAAAGAGTATGGATTATCAAGCAATCAATATATATATGCAACCCACAATACTACATAAGCAATGAGCATGCAAACATGGAGAATAGCTAATTCTAGTCAATCCATGCAATAAAATCCAAAACAAATCAATGAAATAACATAATCCACACATGATCTTAACTAACTAGAGAGAGAAAAATCACAACTTGGGGACCAAGGCAACAAAATCACGCAAGGGGGGTGAGAAGTCTCATGTGAGAGGCCAAGAAGAACTAGGGTTTAGGTGCGAAATTTTGGTGGAGGAATGAAGAGTCGGCAATGGTCTAGGGAATAAAAGAGGCTATTTTATGTGGAAAAAAATAGGGACAAAGAGTATGGATTATCAAGCAATCAATATATATGCAACCCACAATACTACATAAGCAATGAGCATGCAAATATGGAGAATAACTAATTCAAGTCAATCTATGCAATAAAATCCAAAACAAATCAATGAAATAACATAATCCACACATGATCTTAACTAATTACTAGAGAGAGAAAAATCACAACTTGGGGACCAAGGCAACAAAATCACGCAAGGGGGGTGAGAAGTCTCATGTGAGAGGCCACGAAGAACTAGGGTTTAGGTGCGAAATTTTGGTGGAGGAATGAAGAGCCGGCAGTGGTCTAGGGTGGCGCAACCGTGAGGGTGGCGTGACCTAGGGTTAGGGTTTAGGTGGTGATTTGTTGTGGAGGCAAAAAGTTGTTAATTTTAGGGATAATTAGGGTAAAAAATGATTATGCAAGTAAATTGAAGCAAGGACTTCACAAAACAAGGAGAATCTAAGTACCCCCATAACCCCCTTCCCTCAATTTATACGTGATATACATGTTATAAATTAAATATGTAATTTGTTTAAATATAAAAAGTATTGTGAAAACTACAACATTTAGAATCAATTAATTGGTTAATTTAAGTAGCATGAACCTGCTATGTAGATCAAAGTTGAATTTGATGGTGTGAAAACTCAATATTGTACTTTATAAGTTTATTCTTAATATATAAGATCCAATCGAATTTGATCAGTATGTTTATTCTCCATATATAATTTCCCAATCTTGTACTTAATCCAAAATCAAAATGACTGACTCATTAAACTAATTTAATTAATAGTTTATTCTTAATACATTGATATGTTTTTATAAATTAAAAAATTATCGACATACATATTCAGTATTTTGGATTATTATGATAAATGTGCATATTTAGGATTAAAAAATAAAGAAGTATTTGTTGTAATTAAATATTTGCATGTCAAAAATGTTAATTCAATTTGTAAATAATTTTAATATTATACATATTAGACTTGTCAAAGGTATCAGTACGATTGAGTTCTATCATTTAGGGTTGATTGTACGCTCGGTCAATCGGATTACGGGTCAATTGTTTTATAAATGACCTCATAGTTAAAACAGTTTCGTAAAATACATAACTTTTGATAATTAAAGATAATCAATGATTTTTATTTTTCATGACTTGAGCAATTTAGATACCAGATATTATAAATGTTTTAAATTATACACACTATATTCTTATCTTATCATATGCAAATTTATCTTATACTACATGATACACTGATGCCTATGAAATTCCATACCATTGACTATCACAATTAGAGGTGTCAAACAAGTCGGGTCGGGTGGATTCGGGTTCGGGTGTAGTGCGGGTTTAGGTTAGGGTTACAAGTCAAGTCGGGTCGGGTCTTGACAGGTTATTTTGCGGATTCGGGTTGACCTAACAAGTCAAGAATTTGAATTTTTTATGAATATTAAATCAATATTATGATTAACTAATAATATTTAATAATAACATATTATTTTTAAGATTTTTATAATATTATTTTATTTATAATAGATTTTATGATAAAGTATATTATAATATTTACAATAGAATATATTTATTCCACATATATATAATATATCGGGTCGGTCTCGGGTTTCAACCAAATCGGGTTCGGGTTAATCGGGTTCGGTTTTTTCTTTGCTCGCTACTATTCTGGTCGAATTTCAACCCAAAACATTTTGATCAGTTCGGGCCAATTTTTCGAGTCGGGTCAGGTTTTGACAGCTCTAATCACAACAGATGGACTAGAGAAGAGGTTATCATCCATGGGTTTCCGATTTTCCCGGTCGGGTCCCGAATATATGGACGAAAACCCGAAGAAAGGTGGATGAAATGCGGGTGTAAGGGTGTGCGGGTATGTAGATCGGTCGGGTTTGGGTAAAGAGCCATCCGAACTGTCATCCGATCCATGACCCGTTCATCCATCCGGCTCATTTAGCCCGAATGCATACTTCTTTTGAATTTGAGAATGCATGTCAATTTCCATGTTTTTAATCGTGCAATTGGGATCATATATTCCACTTTTTTTTGTACTTGACTATTAGTTTTGTTTATTTGTATTGGACCTTATAAATTAGTAAGTTTTAATATAGTTTATACATGATTATTGATTATGTGAAATTATAAATTTAGTTTAGAATCTTGGTAGGTTTTGCGGAGACCCGACCCACCCGATTACCCAACGGACGATGGACGAGGTGGACGTGGGTGATGAATCTTATGGGTGGTCGATGGATCGAGTGGAGTATTTTTTTTTCATGGATCGGGTGATGGAAATGGCTCATCCACCCTTAACCCGATCTATTTCCATTCCTAAGACGTACTCGTATAGTTTACACCGGTTTCGTTAAATAAAAGTTATGTACTCGTTAAAACCAGTATCTATTGATCTATCTATCTATCTATCTATCTATCATAACTATGAAAGGGGATCAGGTGAGATCAGCCCTTAAAATATAAAATGTGATCAAATCTCATCCGTTAGATATCTAGAATTCAATGGCCCGGATTGCCTCCACTTTTTTAAGCCCATTTTATATGTAAAGGGAATTTTTGTCTTTTTCTACTCCCAATCTTCCAGATCGACCTGCTGCTTTGTGCATTCCCAATTTTCTCAATCGTTCTCCTCTGAAAATCGTCATTCATCCATTGTTCTTCCCCCAAGTTCATCCATATATTGTTCTTCTCCAACACGATTCCCTTCAATTCCCTTCTCCAATCTGATTCCTTTGATCTCTAATTCCCTTCTTATGGATTTAGGAAAATGATTTTAAATTTTAAAACTTGTTTTTTGTGAACTTCTATCAATTGTGCTTGTAATTGTGAAACTCGTTAATCTATGAATGTTTTCGCTTTAACTCGCTCTCTTTTGTGTGAACTTGTTAAATTTGCATTGTCAAAAGGTTATGACAACATGAATAACTCAATTTTGATGGTTTCGATTGAATAGCTATGGTGAAAGTTCACTCTTGTCGTGTTGCCCACCATGTGTTCGACAAAATGCCCCAACAAACGTCCCTTAATTTACATGAGCCATTACATGGCTTTCAATGAACCTTTACTTGAACATTTATGAACCATAATGATATTCTTTGTGAGCCAAAAGAAGTATCGCATTTTTTTTTTGATCGGAAGAATTATGTGTTTGCCCATTTGTAGTACTCATTATGTGTTTCATGTTGTTTCACACATAGCTTTTACGTTTCTTTTGTAGAATGTTTATTTCTTTTACATTGCAAATTGACAATTTCGACTGAATACATAGGTTGAAAGCGTATTGTTTGAGCCAAAATTTACCAAAGGAAACTTTGACCTAAATCGGGCCTAGATCGAAAAAAATCAAAGAGAAGGACGAAAATCGTGTTTGTATTGATGAGAAAAGCATATGAATGTTTAAAAACATGGTACCCCGTTCTAGGGTTTACAATGGATGTATGAAGGTATGACCCCCCTTCTAGGGTTTACAATGCATGCCTCTGGCGAGAGCTATGGTGTGTGATCTGTTGTGATATGCTATTCTCGTCTATCTATCCTCCCCAATTTTCGTGGGTTACATGGGTATTTATAGACAAAAAGGTAGGAATTCTATCTTATACATGGTATGATTCTATCTTCACCAACAAGTCTTCTAGAAAATCTATCTTATATCTTGGATGCTCTTTATCCATTCTGGCAGCGAATCTATCATATATTAGCAGATATCTTGGAAAGATTCTATCTTGTTGCCTCGGATCTATCTTCTTCAACCGACTTTCCTTTCGCCGCAAGTCTTGTCTTACTCTGAAGAGGTAGCAAAGAAGTACTAATCGGGTCTTGATACTTCTTTGGCTATGTATTGATACTTCTTCGCCTAAAACCTGGGTCGAACAGTACCTTGTAGCTGTAAGGCATTGAGACTTCTCTTGTAATGGGTTGCTTCCTGCTTGGATTATTTCTGGGTCCAACAATACCCCAAATTCATCTTGGTTGTTGAGGCGACGGGATGGGCAAGATGGATTTCACGCCTTTGCCACGAATTTTCGTTATTTGCAAGAGTTGTTCGTTCATATAAGCAATTGAGTTTCTGGACAGTAGACGTCTTCGTGACAAAAGTGTTTACTGGAGGCGTGAACTTTATCGAAGTCGTCAGCTATAGGCATGGACCTGACCGAAGCTTCTTACCGCCAGCGTTGGTGTGATCGAAGTTGTGTAGCCTTGGGCATGTTAACTTGACGATAACCGTGAGCATCAGGTGTCAGCCTGATCGAAGTCGCTAGCCCATAGCGTAGACTCGACTGAAGTCACAAACCAAGAGCTTACACTTGTTGTCGTGCAAAAGTAATGCTTGAGAAACTGAAGGTGTATGCCTTGAATGGAGAGCCTATGTCTTGGAAGCAATGTCCCGAAGGTACTCTTAAGGTAGTACACTTGATTGGTTTTAAGGTCTGCATCTGAGATTCTTCGCGTAAGATAGGGAATACTCAATGAGTTGTACTGTGTTCGGGAAGTGAAGCTGTAAGAAGCTGTGAAGGTGACCCAATGTTTGGTCAATGTGGAGGTTAGCATGGTTGCTTTAGTATTTGGTGAAGCTTCGCTTGGAGATTCTTCAAGACTTCTCTGACGCAAAGAACGATCGTTGGGACTTAATGACGTAGTAAGATACCTTTGTCAAGTATTATCCACTCAGTACCCCAGCATATGATCTTCTTTTGAGGTGGACGTGGAACTTCTAGATGATGAGGATAAGGTGATTGACGTACCTAATACTTCAACAATAATGGACCCCAGCCTCCTTCGTCATGACGGGTCTGATTTATGAGGTTGAGTTAACCCCATGATGATAGAATGATTCTTTGAACGCAGGATCTATGTGCAATCTTTGTACGCTGACCGATTACTAACTAGGCATGGCTAGATAAAATTGTCATTTAACCAAAGAATGACCAGAGAAGTACTGACGCGTGATTAGCGAGTTCATCTGAGCCATTTCTGGTGAATCTTCACGTATGTTTAACCAGCGATGATGCCGGCGCAATTAAGGAAGTCGATGGCGAGGAGCCTTCAGACGAGGCAGCTTCTTCGACCCCAGCCACTGAAGGGTGGCTCTACTGTTTCCCTTGTCGCTTATTTGACTTAACTTCATTGAGTGAACGAAAGCGAACCCCTGATTGGGTGTATGTTTGTTTTGTTTCGACGCCCTTGTATGGAGCGCTTCTTTTAGTATTGTCCCTACACTAAAATAAAATAACTTTGCAATAGTGTTAGTATAAGTAAATATCCGGAGAATATCCAGAGAAACATCGTCCGTTGGTAGGGGACGTCTTGTTTTACTCGTATTGAGCTTCGATGCCATGGTATGGCGTTCACATATATATATGTTGTTGTGCTAGTACCTTTTTATTTGCGTTAGTTGGCAAATTTAGAGGGAAGTTATGGTCTTGGAGATTGTCCAACGACGCATTTGTGTGTGTATGAATGCGTTAGTAGATCAGCATTCGAGAGGAAGTGTTTTGTGGCTTCCTCCCATAGCGCATTAGTCCCACCCTGAATAGATTTTCAGGTCTTTGCGCTTTGTGTACTGCAAAGGTCCTTTGGATCCTTAAGATTTTCAGGTCTTTGGATCCTTTGTGTACTCGCGGCGTCCCGCGAATGTGGCCTCGGGTTTATCTTTGCTATAGCTTTCCCCTTCCCGTACTAATCCAATGTGACTACGTTGATTGGACCTAGATGGGAGGTAACCAACTTATGGGTTACTTCACCACGTTGTATGCGTGACGACATCGCCATTTCTAGACGGTATAACCATGTATTTATACAGTGGTTTTTTGTGTGTTGTTTTTCGCGTATTTGTTTAGTCGGTGAGACGTAAAATAGCGCATAGGGTGCGTTTGAAGCGGTAGTTGAGTTGTGGCAGAGTTGTTTTCTCGCAAAACATCACAAATAGAACTGAAAAACTACTAAGCTATGAATTAAAGACAACACATCGAAAGTGGGAGCTAGCGCCCCGGAGTCGCTTGTTGAAGAAAAATTAAAGAGGTCTTAAAGAAGTATTAAACTCAAGCTAAGTGATGATCAGAAAATTAATGAGACCAAACCAATTCAGAAGTAATACTTCTTCAGTTGGGTTGCATTTTAACGCGTGTGAGTCGTGATCGACTGTCGTTAGCATTGGCTCGTGAATGAGCGGGAAGACACTATAGAATCTAGGAAGAATGAGAACGAGTAATAAATATAGATAGTAAAAGTAAGTACCTTAGTCTTGTAGCCAATGTTGGCGTATAGCGCCTCGGGATTGTATTCGGGCCATGGTTGGCCATTGACGTTTCGCATGGTTGGATAATGCATAATCAAGAAGTCAAAAATAGGTGATCACGGGTTTCCCCAATGATCCTCCAATGCTTAAGTTAGTAATGTCTTTATAAGAAACCGCAAAGGGAAAGCAAAATGTAAACAATAGTTTTTGGGAGTGATATGGATGAAACCTGTGTTTTTCCAGCGATTGGATCATGCTCGTGACAATGGTTATCGTCATCGTCGTCTTCTCACCTGATGCTCCTGGATACTGACTAACTGGATGGTGATTCTCTAACTGCGCCCTGGCGGCTATCAGCGATCCATTAGCGAGTGATCGGCTTGGATTGTTCAAGGAATGGGGGTCTATGGAGTGTCGTAGTCAGATCAGACGACCCCTGTTGTATTCTTGCAACCGTCGAGGTCTGGCCTTGAAGCAATCTTCGCAACTTCTTTGGAGATTTTCTAGCGACTGCCTAACCGTTGTCTAGAGACTGACAATGAGCGATTGACCTGGTTTGTTGCCCAAGCAAGGATGTTGGAGGGGTGTTGTAGCTTGATCTGGTGTCGAGGTCGTTACACCCCTGTCGTCGTTTCGCAGCCGAAAATGTTTGGCTTTGGAGCCATCTTCTGAACTTCTTTGAAACTTTTCCAGTGACTGCCTGGAGATTGCCCAGAGATTGTCTAGGGCTATGCCGACTTGTGCGATCTTCTCTGTAGAAAGCTGCTCGAACCTGATTTTTCTGAACTAGGGGAGTGAACACCTGATCATGGATAGTTAAGCCAATCTCTTGTTGCTTCTTGGTTCAAGTAACCCCAACTCGTGGTGAATTGGTACTTTGTGAACCGCGCGTGGGCCGCTTCCTTGAGTTCTTGGACGGTGTCCGAACCTAACCCAAGTTCTCGTTCGTTGCTTTCCGTAGTGGTGAATCAGTACCCGGCAGTGGGCATTCTAATCTCTGCCGGAATGACGGCCTCACATCCGTGCGCTAGGAAGAATGGTGTTTGAACCGTTGCTCCCTTTGGGTGGTGTGATTAGTTCGATGTTCCACTCTTTGCGGAAGTCACGCGTCTTCTTGCTTCTGAATTGTGATCCGTCGTCGCACGTAATCTCTTTTGATACCCCTAATCTTTTGACATGTGGATAGAGGCAATTTTCCGTCAATGTCCATACCCCATCTCATGAATGACCATGTGGTGATCGAGGGATGGAGAATCTCTAGCGGCTGGTGTGGGATAGGTGTGTGGTACTGACATGCTTCGTACGCCTAGGCGTACCTGGTTAAGTCCTGGAGAATAGTCAGCTAGTACCACCCCTGCCTGAGGATCTTGTTGGCTAAGCTCCGACCCCTAGTGTGGTTCCTGCAGTCTTCCTCGCGGTTGCACATGATTCTCTCGGCCTCTTCTTTTTCTATGCATCGCTGTAGGAAGCATGAGGTAGATTTGTTGAAGAAGATCCCATCTAGGATGGTGAAGCGTGTTGCTTTCGATCTTAGAGCTTTGACTTTGATCTTGTCCTTGGGTGCTTCGCCATGTAGGAACCAGTTTAGGTATGGCTTGGTCTAGTGGTCGACTGAACTGACCCGTGGACTGGTGGAACTTTGGAGAATATGTGGAGCGAGTGGCTCGGGTGGTGATTCTTTAGCCTTGATTCTTTTGATGATTCGGCCATTGTGGATTACAGTAGGCGAACGAGAAGTATCTTGTTGTGCTTTTTCGGGTAGTGCCTAATCATGTTAGGGCGTCGGCCGAAGCGTTTTTCTCTCGAGTCACTTGCTCACATTTAATTGCTCGAATTGCTCGGCCGAGGATTTGACCGTTTTGAGATAACTTGCCATCCTGTCGTCTTTGGCGTCGAAGATGCCTAATATTTGGTTAATGACCAGTAAAGAGTCGACTCGTACCTTAAGTCTCTTGATGGATAGAGCCTTGGCTAACTCTAGTCCAAAGATAAGAGTTTCGTTCTCTGACTTGTTGTTAGTGGCGTCAAAATTACATCTGACCGTTTGAGCTGCTCTTTCCCCCTTGCCGATTTTAGCACGACTCCGAGACCTTCCCCCTTGCGTTCGAGTCTCCTTTGGTGTTCAGTAACCATTCATTCAAGGGCACGTCGAGGGACGATGCCAGGACTTCTTCTTTCGCGTTCTCCTCGGGGGTTGGGGTAAAGTCGGCAATGAAGTCAGCGAGCACCTGTGAATTGATACTTATTTAGTACTTCATAAAATAGTCGATACTTATCTGAGGATTTGGAGATGAACCGGCTAAGCGCGGCTATCTTGTTGATCAGCTTTTGCACATCCTTTACGCTTCGAGGGGATTTCAGGGAAGCAATCGCCCAAACTTGGTCAGGGCTAGCCTCAATCCCTCGCTTGCTCACCACGTGCCCCATAAAAGTACTTGACGGTACCCCGAAGATGCACTTCTGGGGATTTAGCTTCATGTTGTATTCTTCAAGGGTTCTGGCTGCTTCTTCCATGTGCCCCCCTATGTAAGGAAGAGCTTGTGCTCTTTGCTACCATATCGTCGATATACACCTCCGTTGTCTCTCCAATGTGATTATGGAACATCCGATTAACTAATCGTTGGAAAGTAGCCCCGGCGTTTCGCAAGCCGAAGGGCATTACGTGGTAGCAATATGTGCCCAGCCCGGTTATGAGGGAGGTTTTATGCATCGGTGTCGTCGAACACGATGGCTTGTCCTGAAGATTTCCTGACGGCGTGTCTCGATGGTCGGGGTCGGCCAAAAATCGCTTTCTTTAGCATTGAGATTTGCTGCTGAGTATGTCAACCACATATGTTTGATCCCTCAGATATCATGTTGACCGCTCTGTCTGGTGTTGGAGAATGTCGCCTTTCTTAACGCTCGGGCTGGAGATTCTCCAGTAATCTTTGGGCACTTGGGCGCCCGGCGCTACGTCCTTGATCCGCCCTTCGATGATTAAACGAGGCAACTCTTAGCATGATGTGGTCGCGAGTCCAGTGCCCATGATACTCGTGGTAGTCACACCAATTGGTGGTATCTCTATCGACCTTTGGAGCCTTGTCTTTTATTGGCCACCTCACGTATTCCCCAAGCTTGGTCATATTTTGTAGGAGTTTGTCCGTAGAGATGTTGAGCTTAAGGGAGTTTAGCGAAGGTGGTGGTGATGTCGCAAGACTACATTAAGACTTTTTCGCGGTCAAAATGGTTTCAGGAATTCTCTGGTGGATCTTTGGGACTTCAGTAGTACCCTATTGAGATCGTTGGATTGCTTTCGACTAGAGGTGAACTAAGGGCGAAAAGTATCCGAATGATCCGCAAAGGACTGAATGCTCCCACGTGGGAGACTAGTGAATCAAGTCAGGGTTGGCCCTATTATGGTTGTGTCGAACCCCCTACTTATCATAGCTTCTTTTGAATAGTAGGGGAGTGCGCTTGCCCTCGTTTTCTGCTTGTATATTGCCACGTGTTCATGAGGATATGTGGTCCCGTTGTATGTGGGCTTACTTGGAATGGAGATTCTTTGGAATTTCTTTGGTGTTTCTTTGGAGTTTCTTTCGTGTTTCTTCGAAGTCGTCTGATGCTTCGGGTTTCACGGGCTGCAGTCCCTGGTGATTTGATCGAGTATGACGCCTATATGCTCAGCATCCTTCTTTTTGATGGCCATGTCCAGGCCGATCTACTGTGCCTTTCGTAATCTTCCTTGTTGGTGTCGTCACCCGCGATCCAAGTTAGGATGACGTGTCATGTAATTTAAACAAGTGAACAACAAATACGTATAAGTATAGAAGGTCGATATTTATAAGATGCGTAGTTAAGAAAGAAAGTCTATCTTTTAGCGGCATATTAGAAAAATTGTAATCAAACAAGGATAAAGGCAAAATTTGAATTTTTAGAAGAGAGAAGCAAAACACGGAATGAATTGTGACATAAGGGAACGAGGAAACCAATATATGAAAGATGGAAGACGTGATCCGGAAGGATCGACTTGACCGTTTGCGTCCAGGTTGCTAAGTACTGGTCCGTTCCGCCTTGTCGTTGCCTAGAGGCTCTCTAGCAGCCAACAACGAACAATTGGTTTTCCTTGCTGCCTTTGACAAGACACCAGATTGTACTCAACTATTAGCATGAGGTTTCCATAATCAAAATATAGAAACGTAGTACAATGAATTGAATGGGAAAAAGAATTCTCCCTGTCCAGAAATTTGAAGAGGAGATAACGAAGCATATGGCTTTGATGTTTGCAAATCAAACCCTAGTATTGCATCATCCCCTGCTTTGGTTTGATGATCATCGATTTCGCTTTGATGATCGCCCCACTCCTGGCTTCGCTGATCGCTCGAAACTTCTTCGGAACTTCTTTGGGACTTTTTCGGAGTTCTGCCATCTCCTCGTCTCGCGATCTGGTGCTTTGATTTTTGTGATTTATGTTGTCCCCGTAGCGAGAGGATCAGGATGGGTGTTTTCCAGTCCTGATATTGTGTCTTTCAATCAAGAAAGGTGGAGACTTTGGTCCTTTGATGATTGTATCGATCTTCGGCCCCACGGTTGGCGCCAAATTATTTGAGCCAAAATTTACCAAAGGAAACTTTGACCTAAATCGGGCCTAGATCGAAATAAATCAAAGAGAAGGACGAAAATCGTGTTTGTATTGATGAGAAAAGCATATGAATGTGTAAAAATATGGTACCCCGTTTTAGGGTTTACAATGGATGTATGAAGGTATGTCCCCCCTTCTAGGGTTTACAATGCATGCCTCTGGCGAGAGCTATGGTGTGTGATCTGATGTGATATGCTATTCTCCTCTATCTATCCTCCCCAATTTTCGTGGGTTACATGGGTATTTATAGACAAAAAGGTAGGAATTCTATCTTATACTTGGTATGAATCTATCTTCACCAACAAGTCTTCTAGAAAATCTATCTTATATCTTGGATGCTCTTTATCCATTCTGGCAGCGAATCTATCATATATTAGAAGATATCTTGGAAAGATTCTATCTTGTTGCCTCGGATCTATCTTCTTCAACCGACTTTCCTTTCGCCGCAAGTCTTGTCTTACTCTGAAGAGGTAGCAAAGAAGTACTAATCGGGTCTTGATACTTCTTTGGCTATGTATTGATACTTCTTCGCCTAAAACCTGGGTCGAACAGTACCTTGTAGCTGTAAGGCGTTGAGACTTCTCTGGTAATGGGTTGCTTCCTGCTTGGATTATTTCTGGGTCCAACACGTATGCTTGTCTGGTTGCCCACCATGTGTTCGACAAAATGCCTCAACACATGTGCCTTAATTTACATGAACTGTTTTATGGTTTTTAATGAACCTTTCCTTGAAAATTTATGAACCATAATGACATTCTTTGTGAACCAAAAGAAGAATCATATTTGCACATTTGTAGTACTCATTATGTGTTTCATGTCGCTTTATATTTTTTTGTTGATTGCTTATTAAACTCGAGTCATACTAACATGTCTCATTCAAATGGTGATGCTAGTACCGATGGAGTTTCATTGAAGGATTTTCATAATAATACTAGTACCATTGGTGAAGCCCCATTGGATGGTGATGAGGACGATAACGATGCCTACATTCTTCACTTATCACAAGGGTGTACTTATTTCATTACTACTTGTACAGTTGAGTATATACCTCAAACAATGTTTAATTTGTTATGTGTGTTTGAGGATTAAGTTATTTTCTATGCACTTTAACATTAAATGAGCTGTATAATTACACGACATGGATCTACAAGTGGAGCACAATGAACCAAATTCTTTTCTTTTACACAATTTACGCATTTTATCATATATGAACCGAGTGATTCAAATTCATTGACCATTACATCGAATCCAATGAATCAAATAATTAAACTTCATGAACTTAAAAACAAAGAATTCAATATTTTTCTTTTATACAATTTACGCTTCTTATCATATATAAACCGAGTGATTTAAATTCATGAACTATCACGTTGACGACAATGAACCAAACAATTAAACTTCATGAACCTACAATCAATGAATTCAATACTTTCTATTGCACAATGAACCATACAAGTGGAACACATGAACCTACAAGTGGAACACAATGAACCGTGTAAGTGGGGGTTTATTTGTCTTTTTTTGTCAAAATCAGATTATTTACAAGTTTGCCACCATGTCTGCCATTTTCCTTAGTTCTTTCTTTAATCTCTACCATTAGATCCGACAATAGAGATTGTTTCTCATTTTATACTATAAGGGTAAATGAACCAGAACCAAAACTGTCATAACTATAAACTAAAGCGGAGGGTAAAAATAATATTTAGCACGATACGTGTCAACTCCTCATTTGACCACATCACCATCTTCTTAAAAATAATTTAATTTGTCTAATTGGTTGAAATTTCATTGTAGACCTCGCATTATAACACTTCTTATCAATCGACTTCCATTTTAGATATTTTTTCTAAAAATAAACTTTGGATTTATACATAATTTTTCTTATCTAGTAAAAGCCTTAAAATCTATCTTAATGTTATACATAATAACTTTAAAAAGAATTTATTTTTCTCAAAATTTTCTTAGTGATGAAAGCTTCCCTCTTATCAAAGAGATACGCGACAATCCACTGTGAAGAAATACACAAAAATATAATCAAGAAACTCTTACCATAGAATTATATTTATATTAGTCCCCGTTTGGATAAACTCCATAGAATAATTATAAAGAGTGAATAATAATTATGAAGGTGCAAACATGAGGTTGACGATGATAATACTTATCCAAATCTATCCCTATAATAATTTTATAATATACTCAAGATTCTTAAAACAAAATAATGTAATTGGTTAAAATTTGATTATAGACCCCATATTTATTCAAAATATGAAAGAATAAATATCAGTGAAATTATATCTATAAAATTTCCTTAACTATATAATTAAGGGAAATTCCTCTTGGTACCCCCGAGGTTTCGACAATTCCTTTTAGTGTCCCACAAAATTTTTTTTTCCTTTTGGTACCCCCCGTAGTTTACAATTTTTCCTTTCCGTACACAAAAGTGTTTATAAATCATTATTTCCGTCCAAAATATCCATTTTCCGTTTAAAAAAAAAGTATATAAAACTAATTTATATTATTACTATTTTACTGTATTATACATACAACTAGTGATGGTGCCCGTGCTACGCACGGGGCAAAAATTTTAGATTAATATGAGAAAAGACAAAAAAAAGATATTTGTAATAGTGTTATGAAGGAGATTTGAACCCATGACCAATTGATTAGTAGGAAATACTCTAACCACTACGCTAAATGTTTTTAAGATTTGTTTTCACCAATAGTAATTATATAGGGATTTTTTGAACATAGTTAATGAGGGCATTAAATGGTGTCAAAACCCAATCTTATATGTATACTAGTATTTGATGGAGAGGCCCGTGCGATGCACGGGCCCTTATAGTCATTTTTTCATTTGAGTTATTTATATTATATGAAATTTCAGAATATGTCATCTATATGGATTTCACTAATAGATTATTTTTTATAAGTTTTTAGAAATCAATTATGTATATTTATATATTAACAACCAACTATTTCATCTATATGACTTCACCGTCAAATTGATTGTGTGTATCAGTTTAGCCATTGCGCATCATATTGTATTGTGATTACTATCTATTATACCAATGTTTGTGTGATTACTATTCAATGTTTGTATACGGTTCAATTTTCTGTCATATTGATGTTCATCATAATATACATAATCCAACCAATAATCAATCAGGGCTCCCCAAGAGATACTCTATAATTTTCTCCAAAATGGAATTCTGGAGAGGTCAGGTTTTGGAGCCCTAATTGATTATACGGTTCAATTGGAACCTCGTTTTTCAAGTTTATAATTTTCTTTGCTATGATTCTAAATCACCAACTAAATTTGATTATCAAAAGATATAAGGGGGAAAAGTGCAATTACATTGCTAGTGCTGGTTTTGAGGCCAGCAATAAAGCTAAAGCAGGCACAAAGCAGCCAAAAGAGACCACTTCCTATGTCTAGTGCCACCAAAAAACGCATAAATTTGAAAACATTCTTGTGATGCAATGCTTACACAGGTGAACCACATCTTTGTCAAAAGATGTCAAGAAATGGAAATGCTGCCTACTTCAGGTTCTAAAAATGCCAGGTAATGTTCTTCATAAGCTAGATTTTGTAGACCCTAGGTGAACATAAATATATAATGAATTGCAAAAGATGGAAACCAAAAAATGGCATAGCTTGCACCTCTCATGGAGGAGAGCTTCCTTACAACAGTGTACCCCAAAGGCCATGCACTTCTAGCATCTTGGAAATAAACCGAGTCCCGCGTAATCTCTCTAGTAAAATAAGGAAAGACAAAGAGTAATTAATAGAACCAGGTAGATGCCGGCTTTCTTCAAAAGCTGAAATTAGTTATATGCATATCTCACATGTGTACTACAAACTGTCTAAAGAAGATATCCCTAAATTTCACTCTCCAATTTAAAAATTTGATAGATTACACATAATATTTGCAAGTCAATACATGAACCATACAGGAAAGAGTAGTGGAGCTTCATTTAATAATAAAATGTCTATTATTATCCTCATTAGCACATACATAAAACCCACTGGTTACTTGACAAAATTTAGCAGCTTCCTCTTAAAGGCACTCGAGTTTCAGTATAGGATCAACAACTGATGCCCATTAATTTGATTGGAATTGGATTCCAAATATATAGTGGCCTGCCTGAGCAACTTCTCTTTTAAAATTCTCTTTGTCCTTCAGCCTTCAACATAAGGACTAAACATAAGAGTAGTTCAACTTCTGGATAATTTGTCCAGTTCATGTGGTCTTCCTTCTAATTGCTTTGACACTCCAATTGTCTGCAAAAACAAAAATTCACATTCCCACTAAATATGAATCATGTAAAATCCACCCCGAAGAAGGAACATGGGATGAAGCTGATCAGTTTTAGTGGGCATGAACCCACAGTACGAAAATAAAAACACAGATCTTCTAGTTTAGTAAATATAAACACAGATCTCAAAATCCAGAAGAACACGAACTTTTCATTCAAGTCATTCTCTTACAATCTGAGATAGCTAGTTCGGCTAAACTGAGGACGGCTGGACGGCTGTTTAAAGCAACTATACAACTCAACTAAGGCTAGCAAATCCACACACTGGTAAAGTTTTTACTGGTTCACAAACAATGGATGTTGATTATATTCCAACTGCAACAAAGTTGTGTCAAAATGAAACCAAAACAGAGATTTCAAACCCATCAGTCAACATCTGTAACAAATTTGCAACAACAGCTGAATTGAACAGAAGCAAACTTCTGCATAAAATGTTGTAGAATCCAGACTGATTGCCATTACAATAGAGGATACCTATAATATAAAGACTCCACCAGGATGAAAAATTACACTTGCACTCTTCTGCCTCCTATTCAAATACCGCTAACAAAGTTTGTTTCAGCAGAACCTGCAAGCAAACGTAAAATAAACTTAGCATTCCCTATGAGATTCTAAATCCCATAAATGAGTTAGCAAGTCGGATTCTAGGCTGGATGAATTCTCAAAATGATCTCGTTATAGTTCATCTGTTTCTTTGCTATACTGTTGAAATGAACAGCAACATTTGGCAGCCTTAAGAAACTTGCAGTTATACTATTGAAAAGAACTATTTGGAGGCTCTAAAAACTCTGAGTCAAATCTCTAATATCCATGAATTGGGTTTCACTTCTTAGTAGACTACTTAATGATCTTTTGGGTGTGCATATTGCAGGGTTAAACTACTGGCTCATTCTATTGATGGTGTTTCTTGCGGTAATCATCTACTTGTTGAAGACCCGAGATTTACTTCCCCTTCCTTAGAGGTTTGGGGATTTTATCGCATTCACCTTTTACTAATGTTGCAGGATGATTCATGGACTGTCATAAATTTTATCTACTTGCTGTCACTCCAAACATTACCCTATCATGAGAGCTCAATTCTCACAAATACAGCAAAGTAAACACACAAATAGCAAAGTAAACACACAAACACAAATAGCAAAGTAAACACCTCTTATTTGAAAAAAAAAATTGCAATAAGTGAATGCTAACCAGGTTGTTCTTGAGGCCTCGTAGATCGATCGGGGGAATGAAATGCCGGGAAGTTCTCTGGCATCTGGATTTCGGTGTTGTAAAGAATCGAGAACGGCCGCTTCTCAAGCTTTAAGTGATACCCGAAAATTGTGAATCTTAAACACGAATTTATAATTGAAACTAAAAACTCTCAACATCAACATCTAGAGAAACTGAAACCTACCGGGAAATTGAAACTGACCGGCCGCTTTTCGAGCTTCGGATAGATCTTCGCACCTCTCTCTGATCGCGTCCTTGTGCCACGACCACCCCGACCTCCTCCACCGGACCACCAGTAGATGACCCACTCTCCGTTCTCCCTCTGGCCGTCGGAATTCTTCCTCGCCGAATCCCTAATTCTCCGTGGATTTGGGGCGTTATATAGAGGGAATTGGTTGTGGAATTGGGGCGTTACTTCCCAAGACATTGACGATATGGAAACCGCTCGGACGAAAACTAAATACATTCCACCGTGGATTTGGAGCGTTACATCATCGTTATTCCGTTCCCAAATTTATGCCATTCGGCTTATATAAATATGGAGAAGAGATTTTCATCAAAAAAAAAAATATGGAGAAGAGATAACGCCCGTTATGCCCTCTTAAACACGATTTTTAGGGCCGGCAGTTTTGACAAAATAACAACGCTCTTTACCAAGATGAGGTTTGAATACAACCCTCTTCATTAAAGGCAAAAATAAAGGTAGTTCATCAAAAAAAAAAAAAAAGGCAAAAACAAAGGTATAAAACATGCTACGAAACTATAGAAATTTGTATAAAATATGGGTCATTTGATGGAGAGGCCCGTGCCCCTTATTGTCGCTTTTTCATTTGGGTTTTTATATTATATGAAATTTCAGAAATATCTCATCTATATGGACTTCACTAATACATTATTGTTTATAAATTTTTAGAAATCAATTATGTATATTTATATATTAGCAACCAACTATCTCATTTATATGGACTTCATAAAAAAGCCAATAATAGTATAAAATATAATATAAATAAGTTTTTAAATATAATCTATAAAAATATTATATAAGGTTTGATTTCAAGTTAATTTATATTATATTTATCAAACTACAATAAAAAAATTTCAATATTTATATTAAAAAGTTATTTATATTATGAATATATATATATATATATATGGAAAGGCCATTTACTATTATTAAAAAATATTTTGTATTTTCTCCTATTTATAAGAAATGAAATATATTCTATCAACATATATACATATTTATATATAAAGTTTGAATTGATATTTAAAATTATCAAAACTTAGTACGTAAACTTTTCATGATAATCTTCATTTATATATTATATTAGTTTAATATATATAAGTATTAAAATATATTTGGTTTTAATTTGATAAATATTACAAAAATTCAATTGAAGACATAAATTATATTTATAGAGTACATTTCTAAACTCATCTAAATTAGTTTTTCGGCCGCCAAATGCCTGAAGATGGTAAAAGGTCTCTTTAGAATACTAATTGACCCTGTTGATAAAAAAAAGAATATTAATTGACCCTACATTAATTTTACCTGTATTAATTGTGCTTCGTGGACGTCTCTTTCCTAAATCTCGTCCGTTGATTTGCCCACCTCTTTCTTCTTTACCTTTTGCCAATTAATTGACCCTACATTAATTTTACCTATATTAATTGTGCTTCGTGGACGTCTCTTTCCTAAATCTCGTCCGTTGATTTGCCCACCTCTTTCTTCTTTACCTTTTGCCTGTGAGTTGAATTCATCCTGCCCACACATTTGCATAGAATACTGATTTTGTGTATGCCGACCGTCCGTCCTTCCGTTCTTTCCCTGCCTCCACCTCCTTCTTTGTTGCACACACCCGTGCTTGTTTTGTCGCCACGCAGCCACGTCATGCATCCGTCCCTGCTTGATCTGTCTCCTCGCTCGTTTTTGTTTTTTGGCTTACGTTGCTACTGTATTTCATTTCCCCTGCTCGCTCACTTTTCTTTCCCTGTGCTCACTGTATATTGATTGTCGCTTCCCGCCTTGCTTCCGATCCGACCTGCTGCCTATCAACCCCGGCAAGGTAATTCTTGACTCTTCAATGCGTATTTAGGTTCCCGCCATGTGTTGTTGCAATCCGATTTTTCCCTGCCTCTCAAAAAAAGAATAACAGAAACTCGATTGGCCGGAGCCTTATAAAGGTTTTCCCCAACTTACACGAAATTACCGTTAATGTCTAATACTTTCTAAAACCTCTCAAACTGACCCTGCATTACATATCCCCCTCTTAAAAGACCGAAGGAAATTGTAATATGCAAATCTCTCATTTGAATTTGAACGATCAAGTAATGAAAGAAATATGGCCAAGAGTTAGACTCGACTATTCAATTACATAAATCAACGAATATATCATTCAATATGAGAAACATTTGAGACCCACAAATCTTCTCAAGCTTCCAATTCAAGACGTATTCATATATCCTACCACGCTACACGTAGCTCAAGTGGTACTCTTGTAGAGTTTCTGACAAAAAACTCTACATGGAAACAAATAGACTTTGAAACAATTTTGAAAAATATCATCACAGAAGAAAATTTGGCATACCTTTTGATGAGCTATATGGTACTCTTGTTGCAAGAAAAGATCCAACTTAAAAACCCCTACTGGAAATCATATGGGATTTAACGTAGTACAAATGAACCTAATTTAAAAATTGATAAGGGCAGCGTCCATCATCGAACGTGTTTGATTTAATATACTTCGAGGTTTATGACCCAAGAGTGTCGAACTACTAAAGCTTTTTTTTCCTTTTTACAATAAAGCACCTGTGAAATTACTAATAAATAGAGTTCACATGCTCCTTTATAAGAATACATAAGAGTAAAAGAAAAGTTCTGAAACATAAGCAAAGGAATTGATGGTTTTCAATGGTCGAGCCAATGGGCCACGTCACTTACACTGCACAAAATCTAGCCTAAGGAGAGAAATGGCCGTCAGCTTTTGAATAAGAGCAAGGCAGGACTTCACTTGCAAGTGTGTAAGAACAACCGATGGAGCCGCTTCGAGGCCCCATTTGATAGTCTCCGCTTCAGCTAATTCCACCAACATTCCAGATTGGGTTCGACGGGAACCCACGAAACAGCCACCACCGCCTATTGAGAGTCGATAAACCACTCCAATACCAGTCCGGCTTTATCATGAACCGATACATCACAATTAATCTTGGCCCACCCCTGAGAGGAGACCACTTCCAACTGTGAGCCTGAACTGGGAGCCATGGCTTTGATCTGATCAGCATACTCCATTTGAGCAGTGAGGCATGGATCACTCATATAAGTTGGTTCTCTATAATCCCTTCAAATAACATGCAGTTTCTCTACTGTTGCAACAACAATTTTGTTAGATCTTGAATCAATTAGGTGGTTTGAGATATACACTTTGTAAGGTTGTAAGCAATGGAAGGCCAAACCGAAAGGACAAATTGTTGCAACAATCATCTATATGTTCTACTGGGAATCGGCTCCATCTGAAATATCAAAGTGAATGGAAATGTAAGAAAGGCAGAACCCTAACTTTATATGTTCAACAATAATGTAAAGTTTAATAACAAAAAAGTTCAACAAAGCAGGCAAGTATCTGTGAATACATGTGTGACCCCAGCAAAAACTTTCATAGAAAATATCATTTCAGGATATTTACTGAAGCTAGCAACAAATCTCAGCAAAATTAGCATTTTGAACAGGTTTTCAGGAGAAAGCCAATCCAACTGTTATCTGTTTAACAGGTTTTCAGGTGTACCTGAAAACATGATACTTTACCGCTTCCGATGATAGTACACTATTAATCTATTTCAGGATCAGGTAGTACACTACTTGAATACTAAACCAACTTGAGATTTGCATTAATAGCCTGTTAGCCTATTAATGCAAGCATTTTCAGACAATCAATATTTTTCAATTTACATCTTCAGGCATTTGATGTATACAGCTTTGGGATTCTCATACTTGAAACCATCAGTGGCAGAGGCAGCTCAAAGGCAGATTGTGGAGGATCAAATAAAGTTCTTGTAGAATGGGTGTGTATAATGTAAATTGGAAAAAAAAAATGAAGCTGGTGTATGCCCATTGATAAGAGGAGTTTTTGTGATATACAATTGAACAGGCATGGGAGCTTCATCAAGACGGAAGGATTTTGGAGTAGTAGATGAAGAGCTGAGAAGATTACCTAGAGGAAACACCAGATTGTGGAGGATCTGGTTTGTTGCCTTCTTCTCATATAAGGCAATCTAGCAGACAAATCATATTACATAACATTAACACATGAAAGGGAAAAAATAGAGAAAGATCTAAAAGGGAAAATAAAAGAAAACAAACCTGAGCATTGTCTTCCTCATTGACATCAACATACTCGATTAAACCATCACATAAAAAATCGTGTACTCCATCCTACACAAATTGAATTTACAATTAGGTACTGATAACATATCAATTTAGGAAAACTATGTCACATATACCGAAAGCTCTTTGAGATGGTGTTCTTTAATCCTTTACACACCTTCTTTTTGAACTCGGATTTGGTCAGCTCGAAGAACTGAGTCACGCCATGAGTAGCAGGAGGGTCGAGCAATTGGTGGCGCCTCTCTCGGCGCAGGTTAGCCCCGAACATCTTGAACCTGCAATCACGAAAAGTACTAAGAACTATTTTGGGCCCTAACCAGACGGACAATAGCTGACAAACTAATATTCAAATGAATGAACGAAACATAGAAATCAGTAAAAAATGCAGTAAAAATAAATGTGCTTTGGTTCGCCTAAATCCGAGTGCTACCTCCAACACTCCGCCGCCTGCCTATCCGTCAGGAGCATCGCCGAATCGATCGCTGGCGCCAACAAAACCCTACCTCTCGTCGTCCTCCGTCTCCGCGTTAATCGTGCTTTGAGCGAATAGCAGGTGCCCTATCATTGTTCTTCGCATCTGCAATTCCACATGGGAAAATTGAGCGATAGAACCGGACCATAGCACTTGAATTTTTCAAAGCAATTAACACCAAATATCAAAAAACATAGTTTCTTCAGTTGATCTGGGATCCAATATAAAGCGATGTGAGATTCTCGAACCTTTGGAATTGGAAGTTCCCTCCTGAGGGCTGACGTCAGCGAGTCCAAGAAGAGGTCTGGGCGCCACTACTGACTCCATATCGCCGGTCTCTAACAAACTCGCCGGCACCGACGTTGTCGTCGTGGATGATTAAGTCATCGGCTCTGAAACAGCGGAAACGGTGTCCGACGGGGTTCCGTAAAGAGGAGGGGGATGGTCGGCGGTTCTTCTTCACTTGCTGTTGTCCGACGGGGTTCTGCAAGGTAAAAACTATAGCTCGAAGCGAAGGATAGAGCGAAGAGATGTTTGGGATTCTTCTTCTGGTAGGAAAACACGAAAGGGGGAACAATATCAAAGGCAAAATTCGCTCAAAAAAAATATCAAAGGCAAAATTAGATTGTTAGAAAAGCCAAAGATGTTGTGCAGTGTAACGTGGCCAATCTACAGCCAAATCAAATGCTACGGTGACGGGAAGATCTACATCCAAATCAACTTACCTAACTTTCGGTGGACACCGGGGCCTTCGATTAGGCGGTAGAGGATATACAGCCAAATCAACTAATGCAACCGGGGCCAAATCCACTCTCGACCGTCGCGCTCTTTAAAGACCTCGGCGGCGAGAACCTTGCTAAGCCGCTGAGGAGGCTCCCGGGTTCTGTTCTTGCCGGTTCTGTCGCGCTGTTCAAAGACCTCGCCGGTTCTGTTCGGCGTCCTCGCCACTGCCGGATTCCTCCACACCTTCGTTGTCCACATTCGGTCGCGAAACCGCCTCTTTGCCGGCCCAAAGTAGATCTACCGAAAATAACGAACACAGATCTACCGAAATTCAGGCAAACACCATATACCAAAATAACGAACACAGATCTATGTCTAAGATGATTACCTCTTGTATATTAAGAAAGACCCGACCGAGTTGCAGGCGAGAGTCGGCGAGGCCGAGGCTAAGGCGCGGTGAACAAACCAACGGAGTTTCAAGCGAGAGGCTATGCGCGTTCCCACTCCGTCCCCTCCTCGCCGGAAAACAGCGGCTTCATCAGCTTACTCGGATTCGACCCGCGCACGGCAATGGTGGGAGGATCCTACCATCGGAGGGAGCCAGGATTTTTGCTATAAGAGTAGGGATTTTGGAAGGGACCGTGTTTAATGGCTTGAATAAATGGGTGGTGGGTTAGAAAATTTCCTTTCGGAATAACAAACGGCCAAAAATACTAAATGGCTAAAGTAACGTCCTCATTTACTAAATTAATTCCTAAACGGTTTCACTTTCAGAATTGGTTGCATAGGACAATTATAGGTAAATTTGATTAACCTGATAAAAAAGTCAAAAAACTATAGAAAATTATATAAAATGCTTAGCATTAATTACACTAAAAACTACTCCGTAATTACACTAAAATGCTGCAGCAACCATAACCAAAAGAGAAAAGTAAATTCACTTGCCATAGCAGAGGTTCACATTTGCTTCAAACCCTGATCATTCTCATGATTGTTCAAAAATATTAGTTGTCTCATTATTCATCAACTTAGAGGCACTAACCTGGTGGTTTCATTTTCAATTTTCAACTTAGAGGCATAATTAAAGATGGCTAATTAAGCACAGACACAAACAAACAATCAGGGGAGAAAGCTGACATGTATGGACCATGTTTGAGACTCAAATTGATGTGATGATTGCCAAGATTATATAACTAATCTTTCAATAACTAATGCTTTCAAACCTTCGATCAAAAAAAAATGCTTTCACGCCTAAACAAAATCCAGACTAATAGTTGAAAGGCATGGTTCAGAATTGATTCGAAATAATTGATATCGTGCTCGCCGAGATCAGCTCCTTCTCCGATCTGCTTCTCTCCACTTCTTCCTCTGCAATCGATAATCAAAATCTCAAGTCAAAATACAGATCTAGATAGATGTCCGAAAGTGAAACGACATAGAGACAGTAACAATCGATTCAGATGTGAGATGGATGAGATATTTAGATTAGATACGTACGGTTTCCGAGGAAGCCCTCGAAGACGGAGTCGAGATCGAGGTCTTCGGCGAAGAGAGGATCCGATTGAGGATCGGAGTTTCTGCAAGCGGCATTGGGTCGGGAGTCGGGTTAGGGCAGAGTCGGGAGGGCGAGCAAGGTCGCCGTCGTCGGGCTCGGGAGTGCAGGGGAGTGGCAATCGAGCGGAGAAGCCGAGAGTGAGAGGGAGATGGGGAGCGAGAATGTCGGGGAAGCCGCGGGTGAGCGGCGGGGTTGGGCTACTGTCGGATCTGTCCGGTCGAGGAGCGCCGGTCTTCGGCGGGAAGGGGCTGCCGGATAGCAGAGGAGCGTGAGACGTCGGAGAAGAGCGTCGTCATCTTCAGAGGCGGCGGAGTCGGGGTCGGCGAAGACAAAGGAGTTGAGGATAGAGAGAACCTGAGAATTGGAGAGGTTCGGACTACACTGTCAGTTACCACCGGGGAGAAAGAGGGGCGTGAAAAGAGCAACTGAGAAGAGTGAGGGTTGAGGGTTGGGTTATACATTGTGAGGGTTGAGGGTTGAGGGTTGGCTTAGGCCTGAGGGAGGAGAGAGGTCGGAGTTACATTTCAAACGTTGCCATTGCTTTTTGTTTTTGGTAGAAAAGACGTTGCTATTACTTAATTGCTCAGAGGAGTAATTGCTGGGAAAGTGTAACGGACGGATGAAGTATTCAGAATTATTACCCGAACGTTTTTCCCAGTTAAACATTGAAGAATATCTTTAATATCTGCACCTTAAAGAATATCTTGCATTCCATGCATCCCAAAACTATAGGTTTAGTGTATAAAATGTGGGTCATTAATTACTCTTTAAGCAATATAATTTAAGCAACATAATTTAAGCATATTGAATTATTTTACATGAAATTTTATTTAGTGTATTATTGAATTATTTTTTTAAACATATTTTTATTAAATTATTTGTTTTAAAAACCTCTCTTGTATTTAACTGCACTTTATGTTTAAATTAATTGAAAATGATAGTAGGTTGAAGGACAGTTTCAAGATATTACTGAAACTTTAATAATCTCTTTCTTTTATCGTACACTTTGTATAAAAATATATGAACATTAATTGTTGTTTTTTCCTAATCTATATGCGTAATTATTGATTTATAGATAGATATATGTATATATATTTAATGTTTAAAATAATACTTTAGTAGATTTGTGTTCTAATTTGTCAGTTGGAGTAAAAAGTAATACATGAAAAGTAAATTCAAATGATCTATAATATTAAAAGTGAACAACAAATATTGGTACCTTCCTACAATTTCGTAATATTATAATATAAAAATAATATTTGAATATCTTTATACAACTAAAATGATGCACCAACTATAATTCAAATTAATGATTAATATTATATATTCAAGGTAAAATGAAAATGATCTATAATATTCAACGTGAAAATAATATTTGAATACCTTTACATTACAACTTAACATACCAATAATTCAGATTTGATATGTATATAAAAATTTGTGACTAAAGGCATAATATTGATTACTTTTTTTATTCTCATTATTTTTTTATGATTTATGTTCTTATATAAAAATCGTTTTCTTTATTATGTAATACTACTATTAAGATAAATGTGTCATAATAGCATTTAAAATAAAAATGATCTATCATATTCAACTTGAAAAATAACATTTGACTACATTTGCATTACAACCTAGCTTACCAACTAAAATTTTTAAATTATCTATAAAACAATTAAAAGGTGGAAAAATAATTCTCATGTGTGATAGGTTCATAATTTAGAAGCTTTTTAACCATTAAGTTATACATAAATTTATAATAATTTCTAATTCTAAGTGTATGTAAAAATTTGTGACCAAATGCATCATATGAATTACTTTTTTCATTTTTAATATTTTTCTATGTTTTATGTTTTCATGTAAAAATAGTTTTATTTATTAAGTAATATTAACATTAACATTAATGTATCATGAAGACATTTAATATCCCCTCATGTATACATTTTTTAGTTTTCTTTATTAGTTTCAAATGATCACTTTTTGTATTCATTTTTTAGTTTTCTATAGGAAACAAAATACTAATTTATACATTTCTAATACAATAGTTTGTTTTTTAAAGCAATTACTTTTCTATTCACTTCTTCATGTTCATTAATGTGCCATGATGACATTTTTTTTTTTTGTTGGAATGTGTCATGATGACATTAGATACCCCCTATTAACACAAAAGTATAAATATAATTTTAGATTTTATATGAGATGTAAAAATTAATTGTTATACATTTCTAATACAATAGTTTTTTCTAAGACAAAATTTATAGTTTTCAATATCAATATAGTTTTCAAATGATCACTTTTTGTATTCACCTTTTAGTTTTCTACGTGAAACAAAATACTAATTGTTATATATTTCTAATACAATAATGTGTTCTTTGAAATGATAACTTTTTGACATAAAATATAGTTTTCATATAAATATAGTTTCTTTTTGTATTTTCTTTTTTCTTTTCTATATTAAACAAAATACTAATTGTTATACATTTCTAATACAATAGTTTATTCTTTAATCATCTTTTCATTTATTTTTTATCCTCATTAATGTGGCATGAGGGAATTAAATATCCCTCATGTACACAAAATTATATAGATAGTATAGTATAGATATAAGAAGATTATACATGAAAAATAAGAAAGAAAAAATTAAAAACAATACCATCTGAGAGAACACGAAGGGGGAGGAGAAGGAACCACGCAAGTCGGCCATCGATTGCGGCGGGTCATTTGCTAGTGAATTTATATACATATTTTGTATATAAAAACAATAGACATATGATTATATTTGTAATTAGTATAGTGAATTTATATACAAGATAATAAAAATAAAAAACACCCCGTACAAGGGGCGGGTCATTTGTTAGTATAAACTAAAACCGTAAAATATAAATAGTGAACCCATCACAAAAAAGATTAAAAAACCCAATATTCAATATTTACCATTAGTAGTTGGTTATAGTATGCCCTTAGGACACATTATAGAAAACTCCTTAATCAAAATGGATAGTTCGGATATCCGTGAAATCCTCCATTAGATATCCGGGATACCCGCTGGATATATTTTCTTAATTATCCGAGTAAAACTGGATCGGATATGGATCATCATTTTAGGGGGAAAAAGTCAGATATCCAAAAATTCAGATCGGATCGGATATATCTTAATTCACAACTCGGAGTTTACCTTACCTTAAGCACGGGGTTATGGGACGAATTTTCATAATTAATTTCCTTAATATGGTAACAATTAATGTATCAATTTTCTTTTATCATGCTAAATAATTACATTCATACCCCCATTTCAAAATACTTGTTCATATAGTTTTTCTTATTTCATAATACTTGTTTGTTATAGTTTTTTATATATTTTTTCATTTATACCCCTAATAATTATCCTTAATATGGTAACAATTAATGTTTAATATTTTTTAAGCCTGATTCTCTTGTTCAATAATACTAGCCAGTAAACGGACGGGCTTTGGGCGTAAGCTTACGTTGTGTTGCTTCGTAATGGGCCGTTGTTATTCCTGAGACTTGTATGTTTTGAACGAAATATATTTGGTAGAACATTGCCACCGTAATTGGTTATGGTGCAATGGTAATCGGTGTTGATGCATTTTGCCACCTTTGCTTGGTATATATACACCCGGTAGATTTAATTAGAAGGGAATTGTTGGTGAAAACTTACTTTAACAAGCAGTTACACGGATTTTATATCAAAATATTATTTTGAATACCTTTATTTTCTTGCTAAAAAATGATAACCACACAACAATCAAATAATGCATGATTTATTTTGTGATTTGCGTTAAAAATGTACATATATGTTATGATTTATGACATTCACATATTTTATTATAAATGTATTTAATGGGTGCACCACCTAAGTTTTATATATATAGACAAGAAGATTGCTAAGTTTAGCTTTTTTCTTTGAAATAATGTGAGAAATGGTGCATTTTTTTCATGTCATACTTATAGAATTCTCGTTAGCATTTTTATTATTTCTTGGTTTTTTTTTGATCGACTTATTATTATTTCTTGGTTGAAAGTGAAGATTTGTAGATCCTTTTTTTAACATTCAAACAATTAGATTGACTTCCTAGATCATAGTAGTATTCATGACGAAAAAATGACAATAAAGTACTTAATTCTATTTTTCCAATCATTATATGAAGGTGATCAATAATACATTAGTCTTTTCGGGCAATATGTGAAATAGGCCCATCAAGCCCACCTGATTTTCAAACTGAAAGAAGTTTCAAACTGAAAGAAGAGCGTGCAAACTATTCCATAACATAAAGCTTCACATTTAATCATAGATTAACCTTTTCAATTCTCCATCTAAAATTTACATGGACAATGTTTACATCTACCATCTAGCCTACATAGAGAAAATTACTTGAGTTGAAACAACGAACAACGTTTATTGTTGATGATCCTGAACTGTATTAAAAAACCTTTTTTACTTACGTTTCACTGGCTACTAAAATGAATTTACATCAGATTAGGCTAAACTCTCTATCAACATATTTACATTAAACCAAAAAAAAAGGAACAGTTTAAGAAGAAGGGGAGCAAAATTAACCTGTGAACACTATTACTCATCTTTCCCTATTTGATCAATGATCATCCTCTTGCTCTCATGACAATCAATGTTAACAACAAAACCAATTAACTAAATCAATGGAAGCCCCAAGAACCTCTAGACTGATACAGCTCCAGCCTGCTCTTAGCATCAGGCAAAACGGCCTCCACTTCAGGATCAGCCATTGCCCAACTCTGCTTCATCGCCCATTCAGATTAAAAGCTTCAGAACAAACTAAAATCAAACAAGACCCATGATCCAGAGTCTGCTGAACAATTGAAGGAAGCCACAGAATTCAGATTAAAAGCATCCCGAAGTCACCCTCAAATCCACAATGCAAATTACAGCCACACAAACACACATCAAAGTTTATGTTGGTTTCAAAATTCAAAGCTTCAACAAGTCACTCTCAAAATCTACACTGAAATTTTACTCACTCACTATTTTCAATAAAACTACACATCAGTTTATACTGGTTTTCAACTTCAAAGCAACGACAAAATCATTCTCAAATCGACACTAACAAAAGTACTAATAATCAAAAAGGTCTTAAAAAACAAGCACATGAGTTTATATTGGTTTGAAATTTCTGGTCTTACTTGGGGAGAAACTCTATGATGTCAGCAAGCTTATCGCCATTGGTATCATTCCACTGAACTTTCCTCTTGGTCTTGGTTTTCTTCACTTGCTCATTACAACCCCCATCTTTAGGCACCAAGAGCGGTTCTTCCTCCTCCTCATCATCATTGTTTCCAACTTTGTCCAAATTCACCTCCTCCTCAACCTCCAAATCCCCAATCGGATTAACCTTCGAATCCGAACACCCGAATCCATGTAATCCCCAATCAGCCAAATCTAGATCCAACGCGATCAATTCAAGCGACCAGTGAGATATCTGAGGAATTTCGAAAAGGGTCAAATAACCCCATTTCAGAAAGGGATTGGAACACACTGAATTGAAGAAAGATCAAACAAGACCCTCCACTTCAGATCGAACAACAAATCGAGACGTTCCCTTTCAAGAGTTGCCAGAGCGCTCGATCGGCCATGGCTTTCATCTGCGCCTTGGTGGCCGGATCCTCGAATTCCCTCCCCTTTATGCTCCCTCCAGCCGTTCAACTGTTGCCGAATTTAAATGGTTTGGAGGACTTGGGGTAAATTCCTCTGTACAGATTCCGCGGCGCCCTAATGACATCGGACAGTAATGGCGAAACACGAAGGGGCCAATTTGAGCGGAAGAAAGACGCAAGACGAAGAGGCGAATCACATGGGAAAACACAATCAATAACTGGCCACAGGCACAAGCGGAAAATGGTAAGAGTGGGAGGCCGACGAACAAGAAACGCTCGCAGCCAAGCCAAGCGGGGTAACGAAACATCATTATACCCTTAGTTTTAATCACCATTTAAAAAGCGTTTGAGGTGCAAACAAGAACAACAAAGTAAAATGAAAAACTAATTTTAATAGCAACGTTAGACCACAACGAGGAACTGCATTTTTCTATAGATATAGATTTTTCATTTAACATATTTTACCATAATTTTTCCGATATTATTTGCGTTGATTAAAAACAATTACATAAATATACGCGGCTTACTTACGCACCCGTTTTTTTCGTTTTCGCACCCACCTTGCGCGAATCCTCGGTTCGTGCGAGGGTAAAAACGGAATCACGAAAGTTGGGGCACGGCGGCTGGCGCGCGGGCTAGGGTTTCGCCATTGGGCAGCCGTCTTGTTTCGCGCATGGGCCGCCGTCGCAGTTGGGCCGCGCAGGTAGGATGCGCGCGTAGGGTAAATGTGTGCTCGTAAACAGTGCGCCGTCCCTCTCGTTCGGTCGTTCCCGTCCCTGCTCGTCCCGAGCCCTTCCCGTCCAGCATCCTCTGCTCGTCCCGAGCCCTTCCCGTCCGGCATCCCCTTCCCGTCCTCGTCCGGCATCCCCTTCTACTTCCCGGCGTCGTCGCCCTCGCCAGCCCTCCCGTCCTCGGCGCCACTCTTCCCTGCTTCCCGTCTCGCCCGAGCCGACGACACCATGTCCGGCCAGCCCTCGTCTTCCCTGCTTCCTCCGGCCGCCAGCCCTCCCGACAAGCCTTGCTGCCCGTCCTCGCCCTCGCCAGCCACCGACCCACATTCCGCCAGCCAGCCAGCCACCTTCGGCTCCACCCCTGCCGCCAGAAGCCGCCCCGCCATAAGATCCTCCTGCTCCCTAAGCTGCCACATTTTAAATACGGACCGCCATTTATCAGTTTGTATTTTAGCACAAACTATAGAATACATAACCTATGGTGTTTGGATTTTCATAAATAAGTTTTAAAAGGCAACGACATACACAGTTAAGTAGATAGAGGAGTATCAGGCAAAAGGTCAAGTTTTTTTTGTTTTTAAGCTATTGCAAATATTTTTTTAAAAATCACAGTTAAGGATGCTCTTACAGGTTTGTGGTCATCAAGTTTGGCACCCCCTATTTGGTCTCGTGATTGGAAGTTTTGAAGGTAGACATCAGCTCCAAACTTGTGATTGACACCACTTTCCCATGCTATGCCTTTCTTTGTGATGGGGAGAGACTTGCCATCTACCGAGAACTCATAGGTGTCGTTGAATAAACTCCAAGCAATCAAACCACAAGGAACAATAGGGGTATGTTCATCTTTTTTATCCTCTGGGGAACAACTCCCGACGTCATCCTTATATGATGCACTCTTCAGTTGGTTGTTGCTTCTACTTTTCACATACCTATAAACAAAGAATGCATTCATATGAGATTCAGAGAAGTTTCAATCAAACCCCCTCACATATCAAAACATGTATATTTTTAGTGTCACCGTAATTCACGTTTTTGTGCAAAGATATAATTACCGTCGATGGTTTTGATAGAAGTTATCTAGCTGGTAGTATACATAAACAGGGCCTGTCATTTTCTTTATAACCTGATAGATATGAAATTTACTGATTTGGAGCAAGAAAAATCAGAGAAAGGGCACATATGAAGTGACAATTATATGGCTTACGTTCAAAGTTGTGATGCATGATTTGTTGGTACTTGAACTTTGAATAAAGGTAACCTGTTGAGCCTTGTCGTGTGAGGACTGAATGCATTCTTAATCATATCTATGCGCGATCTCAACAACCTAGACATGGTAAATTACTCGGTTTCAAAGCCAGTTAACTGGACTTAGGTAAGTAAGCTGTAAGATGAAATTCGAACTGGAGAGAACTTACATCACTTGACGCGTTCAAGGAAACAAAACCGATAGGAATGAAGATGATGCCTAAGGCAGTGAATAATAGAACGGTCTGCAGCAAACACCACAAACATAAGACTGATTTAAATCAAAGATATAGATCATACTATTAGCAAAAGAAAAAAAAAATGAAACTAGTCACACTAAACATGCATTCTGCTCACACAAGGAACCATTTATATCTATCATGTCATTTTCCATGCCCATCTGGATCATATTCCTCTTCTTGAGTTCCTTATGTCCAATATCTAATGACCAGGTAGAAGATATAAAGGGAAGTGTCACAGAATCAGAAGCATTATTTTTACCAATAGTGGGGTAAGAATTGGTTTGAATGCAGGAAGCTCTTGCTGTGTGAACTTAGAATCTGCAATACACCAGTACATAACAAGTTCAGTTGCTTCAATCTTGCTGATCAATATTACAAAAACCCAAGTGGCTTAACATAAGTGTGGCTTCAACTATAATCTAATAAGATATGATAGTCAATTAGCAACTGAAGGGCAGAATTTTGACTCATCCGGCAATCCCATGAGCAATGAAGCTCTTTCTTTAATCTCTACTCAACAAAATGAAGGCAACCCTAAACATATTTTATACAGTAGATTAGCAAAAGGCCAAATCTAGGGTCATGCATATATTTGACAATCCCTCTACAAGGCAATGGGTTAATATTAAACAGAGAGGAGTAGGAGAGAGAGACCAGCACATGATCAGATGGATATTGTCAGCTGAGAAATCAGATTTCCCTGTCTATGAGCCAACAGCACAATAATAAATGCTTAGCTCGCACATGATCTAAGAATCAACAACGTTCAATGCCAAAAAGATATTCTACAAAAATCCCTAATCTTTTATTGAAGCTTTCCGATATAGTTTATTTTCGGTACTTCATCATATTCGACTATCGTTTCGGTTTATGTTCTTACTCATTTATAAACGTTGTCTTGGATCGAGAGTTTTATTTGGTTTGGATCGTATTGGGCCTAATGGACCCATAGGCCTACCTCGAGTTCGATTCCTTAGTTTTGCTACTTCATCATGTTCGACTATCGTTTCGATTTATGTTCTTACTCTTTTATAAACATTCGTCTAGACCAAGAGTTCTATTCGGTTTGGATCGTATTGGACCTAATGGGCCCATAGGCCCAATTCGAGTTCAATTCCTTAGTTTCGATTTTTTTCATCAAGTTCAACTTTTGTTTCGGTTTATGTTCTTACTCTTTTATGAACGTTACCTTGGATCGAGAGTTCTATTCGGTTTGGATCGTATTGGGCCTATGGGCCCATAGGCCCAATTCGAGTTCGATTCCTTAGTTTCGATTCTTCATCAAGTTCAACTATTGTTTCGGTTTATGTTCTTACTCTTTTATGAACGTTACCTTGAATCAAGAGTTCTATTCGGTTTGGATCGTATTGGGCCTATGGGCTCATAGGCCCAATTCGAGTTCGATTCCTTAGTTTCGATTCTTCATCAAGTTCAACTATAGTTTCGGTTTATGTTCTTACTCTTTTATGAACGTTACCTTGGATCAAGAGTTCTATTCGGTTTGGATCGTATTGAGCCTATGGGCCCATAGGCCCAATTCGAGTTTGATTCCTTAGTTTCGGTTCTTCATCAAGTTCAACTATTGTTTCGGTTTATGTTCTTACTCTTTTATAAACGTTGCATTGGATCGAGAGTTCTATTCGGTTTGGATCGTATTGGGCCTAATGGGCCCATACGCCTAACTCGAGTTCAGGCCATAGTTTCGATTCGTCATCGTGTGCGTGTATCATTTTGGTTTATGTTCTTACTAGGGTTGTGCAATATTATATCGGACCGGACCGGACCGGAAGTATCCGATCCGGTCGCGGTCCTTTATGATTCCGGTTTCCGGTCGGGTCCCGTCCAAACCCGGAATGGACCAGAACATATTATTATTTATAAAAAGTACATATATTAATATGATTATGGATTATTTTTAATAAATTTTATTTGTAAAATGTATTTAAATTACATGTAAACCTTTTATATTAATATAAAAATCAAAAAAATAAATTTCAATTAAATATATATTATACTCCCTCCGTTTCAAAAAACATGGTCCTTTAGATAATTTAGGTTGTTTCAAAATACATAACCATTTCTTATTTTTTGCCATACTCTGTCCAATCTGCTCAAATCGAAATCTTTTGTAGCTAATTGAACTCAATCGAGGCACATTGAAATTTGATAATGTCGTCTAGAGGGAGTTGGGAGCACTTGAAGTAGCAAGCTATGCCCAATAAGAATCAGAATAGTTATAGACTTGGGCTAAAGTCTAGAAAATAATCTACTACTTCATTCTCGAGCGGCAGCAATGGAAAAAGGAGACTTGCTATTGTACTTGTACATGCCATTTACTAGTTACTACTTTCACCGGATCTCCGGATTCAATATCAGACTAGGTATTAGCGTTAATTAGTAAAGTGTGTTTCATGATTTACAACATCATCACAATATTTACAACATCATGATTTCTATCAAAGATTCAAGCCACAACTTTAAATAATACTCCCTCCGTTTCACAATAAGTGTCGTTTTAGCACTTAAAATTTGTTTCATAATATGTGTCGTTTTAGGTTTTCAAAGTGATTTATTAAGGGTAATAATGATAATTTTTATTGGAATGTGTATTTGTTGACTAAAGTTGTTCATTCATTGGCCAAAAAAATGTAATGAGTGGTGAGATTAAGAAAAAGTTGTAAGTTTTAAAGTGAATGATTGCTTTTCTTAAAAACTGTGCTGAGAGCTAAAACGACACTTATTGTGAAACGGAGGGAGTACTAGGTATTAGCTTTTTATTGTTTGTTTATGTCTGGTGTAATATTAGTGGGGTGAGGTGTAGTGCTATTAAGAGGGAATAAAATGACATGGTATTAAAAAATTTGACATGTCATCTTTACTGTTGACACATCATCACAATATTTATCCATTTTCCTATCTATATTTAAAGTGTATACTTTGTAGGAGTATTATTTAAAGTTATTTTTGTCTAAAGCAAGTAAAAAAATTATGGGTGTGCTGGAGAGGAATCGAACACGGGTGGATGGATAACAAGCTTCCAACAACAGTAGTACTCAACCACCGAACCAAGGCTTTTGTTGTGAATTTTATTACACTAATTGGAGTAGAACTAACTAGCGCGAAGGCCCATTTCGTGCAAGAGCACGAAGGCCCGTCTCGCACACTAGCAGGTGGCGGGCATCCAGGGCTCGCGCGAGCCTTGGGTGCGCGCCTCGTTTTTTCCGCCATCCCGGTTTCCTTTTTTCGGTTTTTTTATAATGATTATTTTGCCCTTGCGCGAGCCCTAGATGCGCGCAAATTTAGGTGTAATTACAATTTTTTGCGGGTGCGCATTGAAACAGCCTAAATATATACTAAAAGTAAAAGGATCTTCAAAAGATTGAAGATAGTTTAGGAAAAAAAATTACCTATACAACTTCGGGCCAGTCCGTCTAGCCCGGCCCGCAAAAAAAGGGTTTGGACATAGGTGTTGGCATGTATGACCTGACCCGCTAAAAATAGGGCCGGGCTTGGACAATGTAAAAAGGCCGCGGGCTTGGCTTGGCCCGACCTGAATATTTATATTATTTTTAACAATAGTATTAACGTATTATTACATATTTTCAACGTATATATTGTATACCAAACCGTAATTGTATTTGTATCCCACAATTATTAATACCGTCGATTTACTCATCTTACTTTTCTCTATCTATTTCTCCTTGGATTGATTTGTGATTACTTGTCAAATGTCAACTTGACTCTTGGATATGACAAACTTGTTTAGATGCTTTTATATTCATTTGTTACCTCAATAATCTCGTTTTTCTATGTTAGGAATAACTTAGTTACAAAATTAGTACAAATTTAAAAAATTTTGACCATTTAAAATTCAATTTAATAATCGGATTTATAGGTCCGATTGGCCCGCGGACAACCCGACCCGCATTTGTGGACGGATACGGACAAAAAAATAGGTCCGAATTTTCAGGCTGGGCTTGGCCCAACCTGTTGATGTGAACAAATTTTTTCTTTTGGCCCGAACCCAAAGTTGTACGGATCTAACTGGAAAATCATATACTTCCTCAATTTTAGAGACAAATCCTCTAAAACAACAAATATTCCTGAAGGAAGGTGGGAGTACTTAAAAAACGAAGGGAGTATAAAACTGCTAAATTTCCTTTCGACCAAAAAAAACTGCTATGGGCTCAAAAAAAAAAAAAAAACTGCTAAATTTCCGTTGGAACTTCCCGGGAAAAATGGTAACACCAATGAATTGATGAAACCGGAAACGGGAAGCCTTTCTCTGGGCCTCTTGCTCTCTCTTGTGTCCATTCTGCATTCTTTTCTTCTTTCATGCTCATTCATCTTCCAACCACCAATCTCCATCCTCACGCCTATCATTCTCGCCCAGGTAACTTCTGTCGCTTTCATTCACAATCGACTTTTATTATCTCAGTTTCGATATTCTAAGCCCTAATTGCGTACTATAATCATCAACAGTGAATGTTCTTCAGTTTGGGACAAATTCAAAAGACTCTAATAAAAAAACCAGGAATAACAAAGTGACCGTGGATAACTCCTTGTTGAAATTCAACTTTAGCTGCGCATATAGCTGAGCACAGGCCAAAATGGCCTTCTGTAACACATTCATTGAGTTCCCTTACATCTCATATTTTGCTTCATCAATTTTGTTCAGTGTCATAAATATGAAATCTGTTTTGCATTTTTGGGTTATCTTTTTCCCAGGTGTAGCAATTGAAATTTCTAATATGCTGCAGAGAAGCAATTTTGTTCTTGTCCTGAGCTCTTGCTTATTGAGTATCTGTGGAAAATTTGTTGTATTCCCAGCATTGTTCATAGATATGGAGGAAAAATTGGGTGCACCCAATCTAACTTCATATGTATTCCTAACTTCCATATTGCCTTATAGTCAAGATTGAGATTGTGTGTTCATATCGTCATTTTTGTTGCAAGCATTATAAGTATTGTCTTCTGTTAACAGGCGTTCGATTCTTCACATGTGGTAAAAAAATGAGTCGAAAGTTCACATATTGGCAAGAATGTACGGATCCGGTGGACATGGATGATCTGTGGTCAGACCCAGCAGTCGCTGCCGAATGGGTAGATGCAGGGGAAACCCAAGGGGAAAAGGTTCATTTGTCCAGGGATCCTTATGGACAACCTTATCTTACACAGACAGAGATGAGGGTATGACAAACACCAATTTCCTATTACAAGTACATGGTTTATAGTATGGTCTTTGATATGGTATTGAAATTGTTGTTTCTGGTTTGTTTTCTTTTTGGTGCTTTCTTTCTACTGCAGGCTGCTACTCGGATTGTTATTCGCAGGCACTTCGATTCAGCGATGGATCAGGTACGGCTTGATGCCCTCTATTTGAGCTATGCTACAAGCCGCAACCTGGTCTGGTTTGTAATTGGATGTGAAAACTCTATCAACAAGATAATCTTTTCTTTGCTGGTTTATAATGCAGGACATGCTTTATACCATCTCTGAGCTTGAAAGTGCTAGGCAACCCTTTGCTACTAATACCAACTCCAGTAAGAAAAACATGGAAATTAGCTACGGGTTGATGCAGCTTTTACCAAAAACTGCTGAATGGTTATTTAGGTGTTTTTTCTTCTCTCTTTTTTCTATGTATGTTATAATGAATATTTATGGTGTATAAGATGCTTATTTTCTGCATTGAGAAGAAGAAGAAGTTGAATTTGAAAACTATCCATCACTACATAGCTCTAATTTGGTCAACTTTTCTCTCAGAGACTTGGGATATCAAGATTATGAAATTGAGGGTGATCCGTCTTTTCTCTACAAGCCTTTTATAAATTTATATCTTGGAGCTGCATATCTCAAGTGGCTCTCAAACTATGACAACAAGTAAGTAAACCTTCATAAATGTTTGCAACTGAAAATACTTTGCTTTGATATTTTCTCTGTTTACACGGGAGATCACACCAATGTTTGCAACTGATTCGAGTTCCTATCTTCAGTGAAAGAAGCGAAGAGTTTGTTGTCAGAGCTTACAAAGGCGGGCCAAAGAAGGCTACACACAAGTCCACTTTGCCGTATTGGAAGCGTTATCTATCAGTCAAAGAAAGCCTCCCATCTAGGTGTTTATCTTTCTGTTGTTGTTGTCTTCATCATATGCTTTTACTTCTTTGTGGAGCTTTCTAATTCCGAATGCGAAGTTGTAAGATTTTCTTACCCTTTTTGAATAACTGAACAGAAACAATGCTGGTGATGTTGCTTCTGCTTCAGCTATAAGGGGTCAACGTGCAACTCCGTCAAGAGAACAAGGTAACGGTTTCTTAATCTCCCATGTGCTTTTCGGTCATTAGCCTAACCATATTGTTTGCAATAATGAGTTGCATAAGAGTTCATATCCTCATTAATGTAGCTAGCTACTTCATGTACTGAATTATTTGTGCTGTTGTATGGGAGAAGATGGCGGTGCAATACTTTGGGATTCTCGATCCTCTCCTGAAGACATGCAAGAGTTATGGAGTCGCCGTGGAATCTTCAGGGAATGGATGAATGCTAGTCAGAAGAAGGGGAGTGTAAGATTTTCTCATGATGAAAGGCACAGACCTTATATATCTCAGAAAGAACTACTGGTACAATGTTTTTTTAACATCCACTTTAGGACTCATTGGATCTTACAGAGATCATTTTGTTTTACAAGAGAAATACCATCTTTTTGGTTGTACCACAGGCAGTTGCTGAAATCATTTTCTCAAAGCATTTCAGTAGTACTAAAGGGTTTACACCTGTAAGTAAATCCTTACTACTCTCTATTAGTCCATGTATCTGTTCCTTCACCTACATCATTTGCTGTTTTCTTGGCACAGGCTGTTTTATGTGCATTAGCCGAAGTAGTGAGCATGCGTTATGTGGATGGTGTTGGATCTAAAACCGGACTAATGGGAATTGACTATGAAACAGCGAAAAAGCTTCACAAGTACGTTCAACTCTTTTCCATACAAGCTGTTGCATTTTCTCCAAACGTCTTGTTAACAGATAACTCTTTAGAAAAAAATCCATACAAAAAAGAGTGACATTTTTGTTTCAATTAAACAGTGAGTCGGGCTACAATGCGTACAAGGTAGACTCAGTCATGGACCTGAAGAACCCTTTTGCATCAATGTACTTTGCCGCGGCTTATCTGTCTTGGTTATCACAGTATGAAGACAGGTATGAAGTAACTAACAGTAATGTTTATGGGAAGACGCCTGTGCTCTGAGAACCTCATTTTTTCACTTACTCGGTTGGCTAATGGTTGTGTGTATGCAGGCAAAGATCTCCCAAATTTGTAATCAATGCATATCTTTCTGGGCCGAACAATGCGAATCTTGAAGAGAGTATGGGTCCTGATTACTGCAAGTATAGAGCAGAACTGAACAACTATGAAGCCTTGAGAAGGTAAGGCATCAATTTAAAAAGCTACTAAACCATTGTCTCAACATCAAATGCATTTACACTATCTTGTATGTTTTATAGGGATCAAGATGGCTGTGTCATTATGTGATTTGGGCAAACAACTCTGAAACCTGGATTGTACTCCAATGTCACCTGTAGTTTATTCATGTCCAAGTACTGAAGATCACTGGAAAGCCTTAGGTTGTTTTGATAAATGTAGATTCTGTTTTAACAATAATCTTATGTAAAAATTTATATTTCCCATTATCTGTAATTATTTGTCAGCATACCCTTGTAAGTTATTTATTGAGTCTCAGAAGTTGCAATAAAAGGAAGAAGTTGGGCTTGATCTTATTTTGAGCTTGATTTGTTTTCAATCTATATACCAAACGTATTCAGAGGAATGGGATCAAGGGGTTATATGTGTGAAAGCCAAAATTTGCCAGAAAATAAAATGGGTCAGTACTCAGTAGGATCCATCCAATACATCCTTTTCCACCAAAAATGACAAATTAACACAGTATATCCACAAAATTTCTTACATCTTCATATGTCCACTAAGAAATGAAGTACTATGAAAGAACCATTGTAGAAAAAATAAGTTTCTTGATCAATTTTTTACCATCAGAAATTATCATGGTAAAAAAAAATCAGGTCTTTATGTTGTTAGTTCAGCACTAAAAAAAAACAATGAGATATGCTATTACTCTAACCCTAGAAAGATATGTGTTTTGTTGTAGTGGCCCAAATTCAACCATACAAATCTCACTCTGTTGTCCTTGTGGAATGAGGGTTATCTTCAACTCCCACCACACCTCAGCGATAAACAAAATCCGCTCTCAGCCTCAACTTTGCGCCCATATTAGACCCCATTGTCCTCTTCCCTCACCCCCTTTTGAATTGCCACCCACAAAGCCAGCGAAGATCAGAAAAGCCACCAGCTTCAGTCTCTTTAGAAAGATGGCCTCAGCTTCAGCATCATCTTCTCTGTCCCTCCTCCCAAACAGGGGCGCTTCCTCTTCCTCCACAACCCGCTCCCCGTCCATTGTCCGATTGGGGTCCACCTTCCGCCCTCCACTCCGCCTCCTAGGGTTCGCCGGATCCGCCGGAGACCCCGTGTTCTCCGCCCATGTCGGGTCTAGGGTCCAGTCGCTTAGGGCTTCAGGGAGGCCTGTGAGAGGAGGGGTGGTGAAGATGGCCAAGAAGAGTGTGGGCGATCTCACCAGCGCTGACTTGAAGGGGAAGAGGGTTTTCGTTAGGGCTGATTTGAATGTGCCCTTGGATGATAATCAGAAGATTACTGATGATACTCGTATCCGGGCTGCTATCCCTACCATCAAGTACTTGTGTGAGAATGGGGCTAAGGTTATCCTCTCCAGTCATTTGGTATGTGGGCTTTCTTCTCTGATCCTTTTTGGTGTTTGTTGAATGAGAATGTGAGATGAAATGATGGTGATTTGAGATGTTTGAGATTTTTGAGCATGTGGGTTGCTGATAATTGGAGTTGGGTATCTGGGTTCTGGTTGTGTTGTATTGATCAGATCATTTGGGTGTTGTGTTTTGTAGTTGCGTCTTTCCTGTTCTTTTATGAAGCTAACTACAGCTGATCATGCCTTTTTTACACGTCGATCAGTTGCTTAATCTGTTAGTCTTTCTTTTCTAACTTGGTCAATAGTATAATCCACACTTAAACTCTGATTTCCACAAAGCTAATCCCACAAGCATTATTTTTTTTTCCTAAAGGAAAGTATGGAAACTCAAAATTTAAATTGATACCAAACAAGCCTTAAGATTCAAACTAATCGGATCAAGCTCTTAACTGTTCCAGTACATTGAAACTCAAAGTATGGATCTTAGTATCATCTGATCATTGACAGCACTATATTGGTTTGAGAATTTGAGTTTTTTTTGTTGTACATGTCAAGTTTTCGTTTTATTTATTTTCGTCTGGTCCTATAAACACATTTGACTGTTTTTGTAGGCATTTCCGGTTTATGACTTGCTTTTGTTATCACTGTGATGCAGATTGCTTTCAGCATCTTCTTCTTTATCCTTACTTAATGTCTTATAAAAGATTTTAACTAAAGAAAGCATTTATGTTGTGGAATGCCTCAACTTGTTCATGATCTTTGCTTAATGACATCTGAGCTAACATTTTCTAGCCTTATGTTTAGGGACGTCCAAAAGGTGTCACCCCAAAGTTTAGCTTGGGACCACTTGTGCCTAGGCTCTCGGAACTTCTTGGTCAACAGGTATACAAATCAACTTCTTTTAATAGAAATAGATACTTTTAGCATAAATACCTGTGATTTTACTCTCTGCTTGATTGCTAATGTTTCCTCTTCTACTGATTAAAAGGTTGTTAAGGCTGATGACTGCATTGGCCCAGAGGTTGAAAAGTTGGTTGCTGCTCTTCCTGAAGGTGGAGTACTGCTTCTTGAGAATGTGAGGTTTTACAAGGAAGAGGAAAAGAATGAGCCCGAATTCGCAAAGAAGCTTGCTTCCCTTGCTGATTTGTTTGTGAACGATGCTTTTGGTACTGCTCACAGAGCTCATGCATCAACTGAAGGTGTCACCAAATTTTTGAAGCCATCTGTTGCTGGTTTCCTTCTGCAGAAGGTCAGTTTTTATTCTTCTTCTGAACTTTTCTTGTACACATTTCCCACATATATGTGGACCATAATGTTTGCATTGGCGGAGAGGTTGAAAAGTGGGTTGGTGATTTATGCTATGTGTTCTTTTATTTGGAAAAGGTGACTCCACCTGAGAATGGAGAATGTTGGGCTTAGAATTCCCGATTTTCAACTTAAAATGACCTGAACTCTGTTCACCTGCTAATTTTCGGTCAAATTCTGAAAATGCCGAACCTAATTGACCTGCAAATCTTTGGGTTGGATATGTATCAACTTATTAGACTAACCAAAATCAACGGTAACCCTTGAAATGGCTTCAATAAATTCTTCGTTTAGAATCTGTGTCAGTCTTATAGTATGTGACTTTGTATATATTGGTAGAGTGACTGAAATCTGAATGACTTTTATGACAGAAAAAGAAAAAAGTATGCTGCAGTTTATCCTGTGTGAATACAAATAAAACATGAAATTGAAACTATAATTCGGATACATGAACTTCCGATCTAAGGGAATTTCTTGCGTTCCTCATTTTTAATCCTTAGGTTGTATATATAATGGAGGCAACTTCGCTAAACATTGTATTTGTATATGCAACAGGAGTTGGACTACCTTGTCGGAGCAGTCTCTACCCCAAAGAGACCATTTGCTGCTATAGTGGGTGGGTCAAAGGTTTCATCAAAAATTGGAGTCATCGAGTCACTTTTGGAGAAGTGTGATATCCTACTTCTTGGTGGAGGAATGATCTTCACTTTCTACAAGGCACAAGGTCTTTCAGTAGGATCCTCTCTAGTGGAAGAGGACAAGCTTGAGCTTGCAACCACACTTCTTGCCAAGGCAAAGGCAAAAGGAGTGTCCCTTTTGTTGCCCACTGATGTAGTCATTGCTGACAAGTTTGCTCCTGATGCAAACAGCAAGGTCAATTTCCTTGCTCAAAACTGATATTGGAGATGTGCTCTAATTTACTGATACTGACATTCTGGATCCTTTATTTGCAGATTGTGCCTGCCTCTGCAATCCCAGACGGCTGGATGGGTTTGGACATCGGGCCAGACTCTATTAAGACATTCAGTGATGCTTTGGACACTACCCAGACTGTCATCTGGAACGGTCCCATGGGTGTCTTCGAGTTTGACAAATTTGCTGTTGGCACTGAGGTAAAAAAAAAACATTGGAGGAATTTGCTTTTTCATTTTTTACATTCTTGGTTTCTTTTGTTCAATCTATTCTTTTGTTCATTCTTATTTAGAAATAGATTATGTGGGTCCAAGCATTTGCAGCTTCCTTTTTTGTCTTAGAAACTTGATTTTTTCCATTTCACTTTAAAACTTATTTTTGACATACATTAAATTTTGTTTTTTGTCTTAGAAAATTTATGTTATGCCTAAATCACAGTAACATCTATTTAATTAAATGCTCTCTTACAAAAGGGGTGGAAAGTGGAAACAACGATTCATACTCTGAACATCAAATTCTTCATTGAAAAAAAGCCAAATCTTTTGCAAATTCAGTTTTGTAACACAGTTGGCCGGTTTTCGTTTTCCTGCAGGCGGTTGCCAAGAAGCTAGAAGTTCTGAGCAAGAAGGGTGTGACAACCATCATTGGAGGAGGTGATTCAGTTGCAGCTGTCGAGAAGGTGGGAGTTGCAGAGTCGATGAGCCACATTTCAACGGGTGGTGGTGCTAGTTTGGAGCTTTTGGAAGGCAAAGAGTTGCCCGGAGTCCTTGCTCTCGATGAAGCTACACCTGTTGCTGTGTAAGACTAAACAGGATCGATCTCATCATTCTTTTTCTTCTCCTCCCTTCTGCTTGGTTTCTCATTGTCTTTCGTCTCCTATTTATGTTGAGCTTGTTAACGAGAAGAACAACCGAGAAGTCGAGCCTTTACAGAGTTGTATTATTCACCGTTGTCATGAATAAAGCATTGTTGAAGCTTGCTACTCACCTTGAAAGCTCTGTGAGAAGTTCGTGTGTCCACACATAATGTATGTAATACATTGACGACTGATTTCTTGTACCTTCTTACTAAAATATGTATCGCTTATGGGAGTGATTGCTCGTGCAAAATAGTGAAACCCCATTCCCAAAAGTATAATTAATTAAACCTTACAAATTTTATCTATATATGAACACAATTCATTTGTGGAATACAACAAGTTAATGCTGTCAAAATATTGAGAAATCAACCACAAAACTTGCATGCCAAGTACATAGTATTGATCAATAATCACATTCTGTTACAAAAATTGTAGCACGTGGTAGTTCAAATGAGAGAATAGTGTGTAATGCTTTTACAATTTACATAAAAAATGAAAAGTAAAATTGTAGTAAAAAATGAGTTGGCTAATTTATAGGAGTTGGGTGTTTTATGTTTTGGCGGGAGTTAGTTATATAGGCGAGGAAAAACTATTATTTTTAGTTTAAAAATAACATTTATTTAATGATTTTGGTTTATTTATTTTTGGATCACTGAATTTCAGGGGGTGGAACAACCATATTGTGAACTTTTGGTCAACAACTCTCAAACATACTCCGTATTACCATTGTGCTCTTTTCTTTTCTCTTTCCACAGCAAGGAAATGTAAGAAATCTAAGTCTTCTGTTAATTTTCAGATAACTAATGATGTTTGGTCGATTCAGTAGTATTTCAGTTTCATAAAAAATTATCTAGTATATATGCTTTTTTTTTGTAGCATAGTATATATGTTCGTTGATACATGCCAAATTGCAATACTGTATATTCTTAAGGCATATCACGAATATATATGCCAATATATTGGTAAGACATACAGTATCACGGAAATATATGAAACATCTCATTGTCATTATTACAATATTACATTAAAAACTTATCCTAATGACATGGATAAAAAAAACTTATCCTAATGACAACATCTATTCACCTCAATAGAATGAAATTTTCAACTAAACATTCCGTACGGGTCCAAATAACTTTCCACAGAACATTACACGAATACAGTTAACTAGTCCAAACTCCACAGAAACCCTAGAGACACACCATTTGACCAAGACTAACAAAGTCTAACAAAACACTAAATTGTAGGAGTTTGTTATAGCTGGTTTCCTCCACTCATTTTCAGCCACCTCTTTTCCTCCGACTTAATTAAATCCAAAAAAGGGTAAATAATTAAGGCATCATCAAACTTAACACAGCGGTTTAAAGCGGTTACTACTAATCTGCAAACCTCCCCTCCCCCCTCTGTATTAAATACTCTTGCTTTCGTCTACTGTTCTGCTTCACAAACAAACTACCTCGTACTTACTCTCTTAGCTCCAAATCTTCCTCATTTCTTCATCTTCTTCTTCATCAAAACTTGCCAAACATGACACTAGATTCCTACTACTACCCTCCGACGATGTTTGGCGCCATTCCTCCTACAACAACCACTGATCTTGACTTGCCTTACTCCTCCATCTTTGACCCTGAAGAAGATCAGCAGCTTCTCCTTGACCTCCAAAGCTTCCTCTACGACTCCGACGCCGCCAACAACTCCATCTCCAATGTCTACTCTGACCCACACTATAACTTCCCTGCCCCTCACCACACTGAATCAGCCCTCCCTCCTCCCCACAACTACCCATTCCACCTCGATTTCGACTACTCGAACCTCTTCCCTGTGCTCCCAATCGTCGAAGACCAGTTCCAACTCGACCCGGTTCTCCCCGAGCCTGATCATGACTACTACTTCACCGAACCGGCCCCTAAGCGCCAGAAACGCTTCCACAACTCTTCGTACTATGATCACATGCCTACCTTTCTGGCTCCGCCTCCGCCGCCTCCTCAAGAGATCTTTCATCCGCCGGAAAAGCCGTGTTCTTGTGCAAAGAATGGAGGGTTTGACAGTGGTGGGCTTTCTCATAAGAGGAAGGAAGGCGGGGCCCGGGGGACGGCCCAGAGCGTGGCGGCTAGAGATAGGAGGAAGAAGATCAGTGACAAGACTCAGGAGCTTGGGAAGCTGGTGCCTGGGGCTGCTGCTAGTAAGATGAACACTGCTGAAATGCTTCAACATGCTTCCAACTATGTCAAGTTTCTTCAGGCTCAAGTCTCCCTTCTTCAACTCATGGGCTCCGAATCCTGCTCTCAGGTAATGAGATTATCTATTTCAGAAAAAAAATTGGTCTTTTAGGTAGTTTGTTTTAATGGGTATATGTCAAAACAGTCAATGATCCTGTTTATTCATGTATTTTTCTGATTGGTCAAGATTTTGAGAAAAAAAAACTGAATTAAAGACTCAAAATTGATCTCTTTTTTTCAGGAAGAGGAAGAGGGAAAAGTGGAAATGAAGACAGGGAATCTGAAGATTCTGGGATCAAGGGCAGTGCAGGAGAAGCTATACATGAAAGAAATGTGCTTGGTTCCGGTGGATATGCTCGAGCAATTGGCCGAAAATGAAGATCTTAAGAGCCAGGGTTTGGTTTCGAAGGATCTAAAGAAGCTTATGGATTCGGTTTCGGTTGAGAATTGTTGATGATGTTTATTTAGTGTTTTGACTTCACTTGTTGTTGATTTGTTGTCCAGTTTCTGACATTCCAATTAACTTTGTAGAGTTGATTATTAACTCTGTTGTCAGTATTAATTTGCAATGAAAGATCATTCATTCCCTCCAATGATACCGGGTTACTGAATTCAGCTTCCATTTCTTCATAAGACAAGTGCTTGCTTAATACTTTGATGCTTATCAATTTCTACCTAGTCAGTTTTAGTGGGATTCCCATTTTCAGTTGGATTTCCTTCATTATTCAGACAAGTTAACAAGAGTTGTATGCTACGTACAAATGTGTAAGACCGTAACTGACTAACGTGACAGTAGAAATGGAAGCTATTGAAGCTGCCTTTGTGCTGATTGAAAGTATGGTGCGTGCACCTAAAGTTTGGGACTTCTCAGCCTAGAAATCAGGAAGTCAGTTGTTTTTCCACTCAAGAGTTTAATTTGGGGCCAAGTACGACTAGAGTCCACAGTTCTTTGTTCTTGGGCCTCATATAATGGACCCAGATTTCGCTAAGACATTGGCTTCACGTGTAGATGTTAATGTGAAATAATGCACTTGGCTAGGGCTGGGCATGGTTGGACCGAAACCGAAAAATTTGACCGAACCGGACCGAATTGAAACCGGTGGAGTTCGGTTCGGTTTTTGGTTCAAGAAATTCCAAGACTTCGGTTTCGGTTATTTTTTAGTTCGGCTCAATTTCTTCAAAGAAAAACCTTATATATATCTAATCCGAAAAACCGAACTGAACCAAATTTTTTCGATTCATCAAATTCTTGAATTTCGGTTTCGGTTTCGGTTCGGTTCTGTTTTGAACCGATGCTCAGCCCTACATTTGGCATAGCTCATAGAGCACATGCCTCTACGGAAGGTGTTGCCAACTGATTGAAGCCTTCTCTTGTTGGCTTCCTCATGTAGAAGGTATCTTCATCTTGATTTTTTCCTTTTGGAAAAGTTACGGTAGTTATATTAATAGGAGAATTTACATGCTCAAAAAGACTTCACAAAGAAGTGCAAGTTTAACAAAAGAAAGCATTAAAGCAACAGTGGAAGAAAAAATTGAGGAAAACAAAAATTACATTCTAAGCATACTCCTCCATTGGTCTAATTTTCTTCTGTTCTTGTTCCAATTCAAAAGGGTGTGCTGTTTCATTGTTTGAATGATGCTTCGGCTGCACTCCCTGGCAATGATGGCTCGGTTTTGGTAGAGCAAAGCGTTTCTAGCTTTCTAGACGTGATAAACGGTGTTGGTGATGATGCAGCATCTAAGCTTGAAAACAAGGGACTTCTTCTTGTGTCCAGCATCAAGCCAAACATACCATGATTCAAGATCCAAAAAGACAATGCCAATTCCCAACCAAGCATGAACCTGTTTAACGACAGAATTGGTGAAAAAACAGTGATTTCATAAGTGGTCTTCATTCTCTGCCTCAATATTACACAACTTGCAAGTGTTGTCGCTAACTACTCCCCACTTCTGAAGTTTTGAAAGAGTTGAAAGCCTCTTGAGTGTTGCTAACTAAGTGATAAAACTACATCTAGGGGAACTGAAGCCACCCCAAATGTAATGTGTCCATGGCAAAGCTGGTGATGACTCTTAGAGGATGTGGATGTAGTTTACATCCTTGGTAGAGTATTTTCCCAATCATTGACTGCATAATATCAAGCAGTTTAGCTGGGTTCTTCTTCTCACAAAGGTCATCTTTAGTTTTGAGTATCAAACTCCAACAACAGCTGTCATTCCCCTTCTTTGTACACTCCCAAATTGTGGTGTTCCTCAATTGATAGGCTCGCAGCCAAGTATGCCACATGATTTGGTATTTGTCTTTCCGAGTGTTTTTCTTGACCCATTTGTAGTATGCATGTTCTATGACAAGTTTCATTTGAAATCCCTGCTTACCATAGTTCAAGATTAGTTGATTGCTTTTTCTTTGTTAACCCATAGTTATGTTTGAGAACTTAAGAAATACAAATTGCAAAACCGTATACTTTGCATAGCCTATTAAGCGATGAACCTATGAACCTCTGTGATTTGCTCACAAATTCTGCTTTTTACTAAGAAATCACTCGCATGTTTTAATAACGCAAATTTAGCAGTGCACTTCTTACATACAGTAATAGAGATGAATATGCTCGAGTGGATTTCATCATAGGGAGACCAAACCATTGAAACAAGTAGGTTTTGATGAGTTCTAATGATGTCACTTCGATATAGATCTCATTTGGAAATCATTAAATTGTCATTGTTCTCTTTTTATCATTTATTCGAGAACCCAAGGGATTCCTTCCTTTCATACAATTGCGTTCAGGAACTTGATGGGACCAATGGGTTGTATCTTCATCTACAATTCTTAATGGGTGGATGAGTACTAAGGCATCATGTTCAAAATAACATAAATATGTTTATGATGTCATAATCCTTGTAGTGCAGCTCATGATAGCTATTGTGTATAGGCTCTAGTATAGAAACACTTGGCATTATGTGATTGATTCTAGGGTTATTCCCATGTAACTTTGCTCTATAAATAGCATTCTTATGAATGAAATACATTTGATACGTTCTATACAAAACATCCAATACAAATCTCTCTAATGAGATGTTGAAGGGCTTCTTGAACAAATAAATTTATATTCAAGACCCCACTAGGTATAACGAAGTCAGGATCGTCCACGAGAATTAGTAGATCCTAAATCTAGCCATCAATCCTAGCAAAACAAAGCAAAACAACATGAGAACAACACCTCAGGATAGGTCGGGCACGACCTTGTCAGGGTCGGGCACGACCACCTACTTCACCCTCAAAAACACACAAATTCAGGAAACAGAGCAGGTCGGGTACGACCCTAAGGAGGTCGGTTCTTACCTTGGCTGGATTATGAAAAAGCTTCGAAATTCAATTTTAAAGACATCTAGGATAAGGGATCCACTACAAGACAATCATGCATGCAAACAAAAAATCAATAATCAACCAACCATTTAATCTCATGGATGACTTTCGCCATAAATTAACAAGTCAAAACCTCAACTTTCATAAAGATCACAACTTGTAATCCTACTTGTTATTTAAAGGTTTTAACTTTCGCTTCAAACCCAAATATTTATTCAAATTCACAACTTAATCTTTCAATTCAATTGCAAACAAGAACATGCCGCAACTTTCATCAAAGAATAAAGCACATCAAGATGGATAAATGGATAGAGATTAAAGGTTAAGTTTTGATCAAAGGTTCAAGTTTTAACATGCATAATCATATTGGGTTTCACCCTAACCCTAGAAATGGGGACTACTCACTAATCATCATGTTAGGATGCTATTAGTTGGCTTGTTGGTATTAGTTTTATGTTATCATAATGTAAGGTGAGTTATCTTGTGTTATAAGTTATCTTACCCTAGCTTATTCAATGCTTCTACGAACTCTTGTATATAAGGAAAGTTTCCTTCCTGATTCAATACGATAAACATTACACTCTTATATGGTATCAGCCTTTTCAATCCTAGAGCCCTTTTCTACGCAACCCTAGCCGCCGGCACCACATCTTTGTCGTCGGTCTTCTTTCACCATGGCCGAATCGGCACTCACCCTACCCAACCCTCATCAAGCAGATCTTCCCTTTGTTGTTGTCGAGTTTGGCAACATCATTCGGTTGTCACCCACCAACTATCTTCAATAGAAGAGTCAAATCGAGGCCACTCTTCGGGGCTTCAGTTTGTACAAGTACCTAGATGGCTCGCATGTCATGCCGGCCAAGACAATTGCGGGCGCCAACGCCCTACAAGTGGCCAATCCGGCCTATCTCACTTGGGAGCGTCAAGATCAAATACTCTTCGGTGCGTTGCTTGGCTCGTTAACCTCTCCGGTTGCTAGCCTGGTTACGCAAACCAAGACATCTCAAGAACTATGGGAAGCCCTTTGAACGACATATGCCACAGCTTCCCGTGGTCATAAGAAGCAGGTCAAGTCTCGGCTACAAAACTTCAAGAAGGGATCCATGTCCATTGCCGAATACATGAACCCAGCCAAGGAGTCGGCCGACATGCTCGCCTCTCTTCAAGCCCCGGTAGATTCCAAAGACCTTACTGATTATATTCTTCGGTGCATGCTTACAAGTCCATTGTTGATGGTGTTAATATGCGAGATACTCTAATCTCGTTTGAAGAACTACCAGAAAAATTGCTTATTCATGAGATCAACCTTAAAGCTGAGATTAGTACCACCGAGGCTCCGGCCATGGCTCTCAATGCTCAGACCAAATTCCACAAGAAACATAAAGCGCCTCCCTCTCCTATGTACTGGCAAACGCAACCCTCTCCCGCCCTACCACAATCGTCGTGGCCTAACAACTCAGCCCAATTTCGGCCACCACCACAACAAAACTACAATCGACCAAACCCTTCCTACCCTAATCACGCACCTCCTCAGCCCAATCAACCCAAACCCTTTAAAGGTCGATGCCAATTCTGTCATCAAGTTGGCCATGTCATTTCTCAATGCTCGACCTTCCACAAAGAGTACCCTAATGTCCGTCTTCCTTCCACCACTCGCTTCCCGGCGCAAGCCAATGTTGCCACCGTAGCCAACCCTTCGCAACCTTGGATAGTTGACAGTGGGGCGTCTCACCACGTCACAAACGACCTACAACAACTCGCCCTTCACTACCCCTACCCAGGTCCGGACGAGCTCTATGTGGGCGACGGTTCAGGTTTGCATATTCCGCACACTGGCTCTCTTTCAATAGTTGGCTCTAATTGTGGTTTTAAGCTTGCAAATGTGTTATGTGTGCCGAAAATGTCAAAGAACATAATTTCAGTTTCAAAATTTTGTGCCGAAAACCATTTTGGAATACTTTTCTTACAAGATCGTTTTTGTGTGGAGGCACTTTCAACGGGCAAAACAATTCTTGAAGGACCATGCATTGATGGAATTTACGTGTGGCCAAGTCGCTCTCCGACCGCCTATACCGTTAATCTTCATCATGCGGACGTTCTTCATCACAAGTTTGGGCATTCTTCTTCCGCTACTATGGCGTTTCTTCAAAAATAGCTCGGTCTTGGTGTTTCTTTTCAGCATTTGCATTGCTCTTCTTGTCAAATAAGTAAGAGTCACAAGCTTCCGTTTAAGGAATCGACTATTACCTCTTGTTTCCCTTTAGAGGTTGTTTTTTCGGATGTATGGACTTCGCCTATCTTATCTTATGACAACTTTAAGTATTATGTCATTTATGTGGATCACTATTCTCGTTACACATGGATTTACCCTCTTAAGAAGAAGTCCGACACTCTTGCTATGTTTGTCAAATTCAAAAACCTCACCGATAATTATTTTAACACTAAAATTAAGACTCTTTACTCCGATAATGGTGGTGAGTATGCGGCCCTTAGGTCTTACCTTGGTGACCATGGCATCACTCATCTAACATCACCACACCATACACCGGTACACAATGGTATGTCCGAGCGACGTCACCGTCATATTGTTGAAATGGGCTTGTCTTTGCTTAATTTTGCAAAAATGCCTCTCACACATTGGCCTCGTGCCTTGATAACGGCGGTCTATTTGATAAATCAAATGCTTACAAAAGTTTTAAACAGCCGATGTCCTTTCTTTGTTTTAACTCAAACTGAGCCTAACTATTTAAAATTGAGAAGCTTCGATTGCTTATGCTACCCTTGGCTTCGTCTATATACCTCGCACAAACTTGACAACCGATTGACACCTTGTGTGTTTGTTGGCTACTCGAGTACCCAAAGTGCCTACCAATGTCTTGACCTTACCACTAATCGGCTCTATACATCTCGTCATGTACAATTTGTTGAAACCGGATTTCCTTTTGCCAAACACAAATCCTCCCAACCGAATGAGGCATCCTTAGGAGTGGAGTGGGGTTCAGTCTCTATTCCATTGGTGCCACATTCATCTCCTCCACAAAATGCCCAGACTAGTTCTTTTGATGAGGCATGGGGTTCAATTGCCTTGGATCTTGATGCTAGTCCGACCACCTCGGTTAACCACAACCCTACCCCTCGTCCGCTGCCTAACCCTCTGCTCCAACCCCGTTCCACTCTTGATTCTCAGCCGGCTCATTCGGCCAACACCTCCTCTGAACCCCAACCCAAAGCCCGAGCTCCCGCGACCTCACTTGCTTCCTCTCACCCAAAGCCTAATCTCTCTATCTCTACCCCTTCGCCCATGCAGCCTGTGTCGCCCATGCAGCCCGTGTCTCCCGTCCCTATTGCCTCCGTCCCCGTCCCTCATCAAACCCCATCCCCGGTATCGATCCCTCCACCGCCACCCCCTCCTCAACATCCTATGGTGACTCGGTCCCGTAATAACATTGTTAAACCCGTCCATAGACTTAACCTCCACACTCATCTTGCCTCTCCTAAAGAACCTCAAAATATAACCCAAGCTCTCAAAGGTCCCGAGTGGCGTCTTGCCATACAAACCAAGTTTGATGCGCTTTGTGCTAACAATACATGGACCTTGGTTCCCGCTACTTCTCATCGAAATCTTGAAGTGGGTCTTCCGAATCAAGTACAAACCCGATGGTTCCATTGAGCGCTACAAGGCTCGTTTGGTTTCCAAAGGTTTTCATCAATGTCTTGGTTATGATTATCATGACACCTTCAACCCAGTTGTAAAGCCGGTCACGGTGCGTGTGGTCCTAACTAAGGCCGTTACTTAAGGGTGGTTCATTCAACAACTTGATGTCAACAATGCGTTCCTCCAAGGTTCCATGCATGAAGACGTCTACATGGATCAGCCCCCCGGGTTCGCTGACCGAGCCATGCCTCATCATGTGTGCAAGCTCAAGAAGGCTATCTACGACCTTAAACAAACAAGCACCCCAGGGTTGGTACAATGAGCTCCGACAACACCTCCTTCGGCTTGGCTTCACCAACTCCATCGCCGACACTTCCCTCTTCATATACCGGCGTGGCTCTTATGTCTTTTTTCTATTTTTCTACGTCGATGATATTATTCTCACCGGCAACGACACCACTATTATCACCAAACTGGTTCGTGATCTAGGCTTCCGTTTTTCACTTAAGGATCTTGGTGCTCTAACCTATTTTCTTGGTGTTGAAGTGCTGCCCACGACCGACGGTATTTTTCTTAGCCAACGGAAGTACATCCTCGACCTTCTTCATAAGGCTGGCATGGATGGTACGAAGCCGGTTTCTACGCCCCTTTCGGCCTCGGTTGCTCTTACTAAACTTGGTGGCGTTCCCATTCCGTCGCCTACTAACTACCAAGCTCTAGTTGGGAGTTTACAATATTTGTGCATCACTCGGCTTGACATTGCTTTCAGTATCAATAAGCTGTCTCAATACATGCAAGCTCCCACAAGTGATCATTGGCTAGCTCTCAAACACCTCCTTCGGTATCTTGCTGGCACGATTCATCTCGGCATCACCATCTCCTCCAAGTTGACTTTGCATCTCCATACCTTCTCTGATGCGGATTGGGCTGGTGATAAAGACGACTATGTCTCCACTATAGGTTACATTGTTTATCTTGGTGAAACCCCGATTTCCTAGAGCTCTCACAAGCAGAAGTCGTTTGCTCACTCCTCTACGTAGCCTGAGTACAAAGCCTTAGCCGAAACTACCTCCGAGCTTGTATGGACTACTTCTCTTCTAGGTGAGCTCGGTGTTCAGCTTCCACAATAGCCTGTCATTTTTTGTGACAACCTTGGTGCCACTTATCTAAGTGCCAATCACGTCTTTCACTCGTGCATGAAGCACATTTCCTTGGCCTATCACTTTGTGCGTGAGCATGTCACTCATGGCCATCTTCGGGTCTCCTTTGTTCCAAAGTCCGACCAACATGCTGACCTCCTTACTAAGCCTCTTCATCGGCCTCGGTTCGGCTCGCTTCTTTCCCGCATCGGATTGTCTATGCGGCGCCAAGGTTGAGGGGGAATGTTAGGATATTATTAGTTGGCTTGTTTGTATTAGTTTTATGTTATCATAATGTAAGGTGAGTTATCTTGTGGTATAAGATATCTTACCCTAGCTTATTAAATGCTTCTACAAACTCTTGTATATAAGGAAAGTTTCCTTCTTGATTTCAATACGATAAACATTACACTCTTATACATCATGCATTCAATCATCAAAGAAAGGAGAGAAGACATGATTCAAACAAGAAGCTTCAATTGAAAAGAGAAACAGACTTACATTCCTTAAGCAAATCCATAATCTTCTCTTAAAAATCCCTCCAAGTCTCTCTCAAATTGTCTAGAGCTTGGATAATATGAAGCATAAGGTGTGATAATCCTAGAAAAGGGCACCCTAAGGCTCTTTATATAGAGAAAGACATGTTCTTATAAGGAAACTACAATCTATCTTCAAAGACCATAAATAAAACAACTTTTAAGGCAACTACTTAGGGCTCAAGTAATTGTCCGGTCGACCCCAAGGGTGGTCTCTAGCCGACTTTGGTTATCTTCTTGTCTTGGCTTAAACCTTGCTCCAAAGCTTGGCCTTTCTTCGGTGTTTCTTCTTTGATGTTTCTTGGTCTTTTTAGACTTCTCGTAGCCCCTTCTAAGACATCTTAGAACTTGCAAATCCCTTCTTGAAACTTCTTAGCAAACTCCAAAAGACTCTACTTCACTTGACACTTGCAACACCGCCACAAATCACCACTAATGCCACCTCCTAGAATGCATGGAAAAGCCTTGGAAAACTCCTCTTCAACACTCCAAAGACCTACAAAGCACAAAATCAACCACAAACGACTCCAACTCTCGAAAGAGAGTTGAAACAGTATACAAAACCACAACAAACTACTAGAAAAGACACAAAACAACCTACAAAAGCTAACTAAAAAGCATGACATCATGAGATTGGACATCGGTCGCGATTTGATCATGACTTTTAACGTCGTTCCGGATATGAGTCAAACCATCATATGCAATGGTCTGATGGGTGTGTTTGAGTTTGAAAAGTTCGTTGCAGATACCGTGGCGATAGCCGAGAAGTTGGGGAGTTGAGGAGGTGAGTGGGAAAGGAGCGATGACGGTAGTTAGAGGAGACGAGTCATTAGCAGCTGTGGAGAAGGCAAGGTTTGGGTGATAAGATGCATGAGCCAAATTCGATGGGTGGGGGGCACTAGCTTGGAGCTATTGGAGGGGAAGATGTTGCCTAGAGTGTTGGTTCTTGACGATGCTTCAATTTTGATGTCTTTGTGTTTCGTAAAAGGCTTGAGGTGCTTTGAATAAAGATGAAATTCGGGGGTAGTTATGTCTCAAATGAATGAATGGCCATAGTTACGGGAATGACCATAGGCTTAATACATAAACGTACCCTTGTACTTGGCATATTATGTTATACAATGTGACATATGTGGCTAACACAATCTTATATGACATAAATATATATAATATGATGATTAGTCACCAATTATTGAAGTCATATCAACATGAGTTTCTTGTACATAATGAGAGATTCAATAGATAAATTTTATCGAGCAGAGAGGTCGATAACAATACTTTTAAGTATGATGGTTATTTGTAAAAAGTACAAATAGAAGGGTCTATTAATGTATAACGCAATTAGGTAAATGCTCTGCATGACTTACTTGGCATTCCAAGTAAGTCTCGCCATGCACGACGTCGATGACACCATACCAACCGTACCCATTATTGGTAGGCCTTCGTTCGTGCAGATGCCAGTGGCCACGCACCGGGTAACATGAGATTCTAACCTTGCTAACGTCGTGCTATGCCTCGTCAAAGATGTGCCAATGCCTTGTCGTGCCCATGTTGCACACCTATCATGTGTCGTGAGAGTCAATATACACCTATCTTTCTATTTTTACTCCTATTATTTGTTGCTTTCCCTTATTTGTAATTTCGAAAGATAATATTTACTACTTTTAGTACTTGGGCTCGAATCCTTTTGTAGAAGGACTCAACCTATTGGTTAGATGCTAGATTTAGTCTTCTTTGTCTACTTAAGACTTGTGTCATCATTATAGTCATATTTATGCATAAATGAACTGAGTTGTTTAGTTGAGAGTGTTCTGTCATCCATACTTGGAATTGTGCATCCTTGTTGAGCCAAGCTCGAAAACTATCATTCCCTTCACTAGCCATCATGTTGGCTTGCCTCCAACGAGTCATCACATTGACTCGATCTGCCTATGATCCATCACGTTGGATCTTGCATTATCCATCGAATTGAATCTCCAAATCATCAAGTCACTTCCGCCTCCTTCCACCCGACACCTACTACATTGTCTAGATTTTGTATCTCGAAGTCTATAGTCTCCATCGAGACCAAATACACATCACTTAGGTTTCAGATCGTCAACTAGTTTTTCAACTAATATTTGATTTGATTCTGAGTTTGATATTGTTGCTAGTTTCATCCAACAAACCAATTCATTTTCAAATTTGTCCAAGGCCCGCTCTATGGTTTTGTTGGAAGAAACCCGCCAGGCTCAACAAAAAGCTCTTGTTAGTGAATCCAAAGTCCTCATAACCCTATTTGATCAGGCTTTGGAAACTCCTCCAGAGAACCCAAAGTCGTTCGTCCAGCTGTTTGATAACACGTATTGCGTGATTTTGGCAACGGGCCGGGCTTGGCAATGGATGCAGCGCGCGCCAAGGAAATCCGCTTGTGATGAATCAACATACTCTATAGTCTATATGGTTGGGTTCCTATTCTTAATTGGTGGCAATCAGATTTTGTGGCCCTTCTATGCATGGAATCAACCACCTGACCCGTATCCAAACAATCTTGGTATTTTCGACTCCGTACCATGATAACACATGTATAAATGTCCACTTAGGGTTCTTCGTTCATTAAAAGGTATATACGTATACATACACTATGTACAAAACGTTAATTATCATGCAACTTAAATTATGTGCTGTTAAGGACCAATTTAAATATTAACAACATAGTAATGCTATAATGTATTTAAGAATGTAAGACATAAGATACACCACCATATTTTATAAGGACAAATAAGCTTAACTATGCTCGTCGTCACAAATTGTATAAATGATAGTACTCCGTAGATTGGTAGATGCTGACTGCAAAATGTGGGGGTCAATTAGAACTGCTAAGAGATAGAAGAAAAAGGAGGGAAATGACCCATGGTGGGCGTGGGGTCCACTTTGGTCTCGCCCACATACAGACAACAATCACTAAATGCTGACTGAAACTTGCATTATCTTTATTTGTATGTAATATAAAATTTATGCATCATATTTGGCCTTCTGGTTCTAGGGTACATATGATGGTATGTTGTTTTCCGATGGCGTCCATAGCTTAGTTATAATGTTTTGCTCAAAAATCAGTTTGAGATGAGCAACGTTTAAAGGACGTGCAAAGTCTAGCCGACAAAGGATGATGGCATCTCTAACTGATTCATGAAATGATGTTCTCTTTTTTATGCACGCTTACTCTCCTTATTCGTCAATCGTCATTCATGGTACGAGACTACGAGTAATACAAATGAGTGCTCAATTATTACAAGTATCTCAAACTCATACGTATATCAATTATGATGGAGTCGAGTTTTGATTTTGTAAAATTGGATTTGGGTTCAAAGAACTGTTCAGGTCACAAATCAATCCGGCCTGGTTTGGTTGTTGTAGGATTTGTGACAAATCTCGAGTCAATTAGCCCGTTAAACTTAAAGCTAGCATCAATTTTTATGATAATTAAATATGGAGTTTTGGTTGAGGGCACTGCCCCGAGTGAGTCGAGTCAGTGACCTCTGGGTACTACCTTTAGAGGCTTAACCGTTTGACTAAATGCCCGAACACATTAAATATGGAGTTTTATTATAGCGAAATCATAATATTTAATAAGAATGTATTATTGTTTGTGTCTTTGAGTAATAAATGATAGTGTTATGGTTTTCAAAATAATTTGTTAAATAACCACTAAATATTCTAAATCGTGTAAATCCATCGTGTTTCTGGTATGGATCGAATCACATTCGAGTTGATCATGTTCACTTTATTTCGGGACTCAAATCTCATATTTTTTATTTCACGCCTAAAATGAGGCAGATTGGACCGTCGAGATTAGACCTATCAAAAGCTGACCCAATCCGATTAGAAATTGCTAAGTTTCAACCCAAAAAGTTAAATCCAAGACCCAGTTTAAACCCGAAACCGTTCGGGTTGACCACATCAATTATATTTCAATATATATATACGATTATTATAATATTTATATGATATTTTATTATTAAAATATATATAAATTTATTTTATTATGAAAGAATATTTTATTATTTAAATAAAATTATAATTATTATAAAAAAGTTGTATACTCTCGATCCATTGATCAATCCGAACCCCATACTAATCCGCCATGACCCGACCTAACATGACCCGTGACCTAGTTGTCTCGAACCGATAACTTAACTCGAACCTAAAATGACCTAATCCAAATCCGTCCGATCCGATCGTTTGAGAGGTGTGATCGGTCAAATTTTAAGAGCTCTACGCTAATCCCATATGGTCCGAGTTGTGATATATGCATAATAGTGCCTATAGTAGACAGTAGCATGAACGTAACAATAAATGCGATTCCAACTAGTAGTATTTTGGCGAAGAAAAAAAGAGGGACCAAATGAAGTGGGAAATCAGGAGTAGGCAGAGAGAGAGAGGGGGCCCAGGTGAGGTGATGGGGAGTATGGGGCCCGGGAGTGGTGGTTGGCCATCCCTTACGGCGCCGCAAAACGAGTCTGTCCGCAGGCAGCAGAAGCAGCTCTCAGCAGTCAGCACTCGCGCCCTCTGCTCTGCACCATTCCATGCACACCGCACACCTCCCTCCCCTCCCCTCACCTCCCATATGCTACGCGTACCCATCCCTTTCCTTTATGTAACCCATTCATTCCTCACTACTCATATTAATCGATCTCCTCCATATTCAACTTGATTCCATCTCAATCATTTCTCTTCCTATCTACACCAACAACGACACCAACAACCTAGCTATACACTAGTGTGTATCCTAAAGAGTGCATTCAGAAATCTCGTAAAAAACAGTTAAGATTCCAAGGGTAGTATTCAGAAATCACCGATTTAAATCTCATGGACATTAGGGTCAAGACTTTGCGTGCCTAGCTACGGTCACACGTACAATCCCTGTTACGTGGTACCTTAACTCGATCATTGGCCTTAGCCTCCTAAGTCTTGAACAACATAGCAAGTTCCACACGACTTGTTTTGATCGATTTCCCTAGCATGTTTTCTCTTGCTCAAATCACACCGAACTTTACAGTGTCTTTCGTTGTCAACATTTAAGAGAATATCAACTTTCACGCCAAACACTTAAAACACTAAAACAAAAAAAAAAAATACCATATCTAAGTTAGTTTAATTCAATTTTAGTATTAATAAGGGGAGAATCATTTATATCATGTAGGTATAAGAGGTAGATTGAAAGACCGAAAAAACATGAGCGGACAATTAAAGTCATATGAAGAAAAACATAAAATAAAAAGAACAAATCATGGCATAACAAATAAACCGACATACATTGATAAGAAAGTTAAAATAAAAACTCAATAAAAGGACATAAACACTCATAAATTGACTCCATATCCAATTTAGTTACCAGTACTTTTCAATCACATTCATCCAACCCTTTTCATTGCTGTAAAAACATACCTACTATATATATGTTTGTATGCCACAAGCTACCTGTAATTCACACACACCACACGCCACAAAACTTCCTCTTCAATTTCCTCCCCCACAATTTCCACAATGGGCGCTCGATCTTACTCGAACCATACAACCCAAGTCCCATCCTCCTTCACCATGGAAACCACTTACATCAACCCTAACAATCCTAATGTCGACCAAGACACCCCTTTATCCGGTGCCTACATCCGCAACCTTGTCAAGCAACTCGCAACTTCCAACTCCTCGTCTTCACCTCCTCGTATGCCGTTGAAAGCCCACCAAAAATCCCAATCCAATATCAACACCCCACATAAGAAACAAGTTAGGAGGAGGCTTCACACCACCAAGCCTTATCAAGAAAGACTCCTCAACATGGCCGAGGCTAGGAAGGAGATCGTAACCGCCCTCAAGTTCCATCGAGCCAGTATGAAACAACAACAACAGCAACAGCAGCAGCAACAACAACAACAACAAAAAGAGCAAGAGCAAGAACAACAACAACAAGAGACTTTGAGCTTACCACATCATTTCCACGAAACCAACTTCTTTTCACTTCCGAATCAAACCCTAGGCCTTAATCTCGGCAGCTTCCAAGACTTGACCAGTCTCGACGCCGCCTGCCTCTACACCCCAACCGATGATGCCACGTCCGCGCTCTCTCCCTTGTCAGTGCTTCCTGACCCGGAAGGTGGCAGTGGCACGATTCTAACACCGTCCATGATCCACCCTAGTGAAGTTAAGGGCGAGTCGCAACTCGGCGGTGATCACGACACCGGGTCCAGGGCGTTGGGCGATTTGGAGATGGAGGAGATGAAATCCATCGGAGAGATGCACGAGATGGCGTGGAATGATACCATCAACTTGGCGAATTCGGCTTGGTGGTTCAAGTTCCTTAAGAGTATGGAACTTGGGCACGAAGTCGACAATTCTTTGCCGGCTAACGATCCGCGGTTCGAGCAAGTGGTTGAGTTTCCACTGTGTTGGGATGGTGGGTATGGTCCTACTCAAGTTACTACTCCTGAAGGTCATTTTTACCCAGAGTTTGAGCTCCCAAGGTATACAAACTCAATTTGTACTTACGTACGTATGTCACCTAAAATGACCGGTTGAATTGGTGCATGATGATTTTATATGTACTTTAGTAACATGTACTTGTCGTTTTATGTTGCAGTATGAACATTGAACTGGACGATCAAGAGTGGCTATAATGCTAGCTAGGCTACGTACCAAAAACATGGTACGGGATCGGATGATCGATAGCGATCAAAGAGTGGTTTATTTGTTTCCGCAATTATACGGCGGATGTATTAGGAATTTTCTGCCGAATTCAATACCTACTACGCTCTAAATTTTGTTATTGTATACCTTTTTTGGTCGAATGTTATTGTATACCTTTAGAAAGGGAAGCAATTTTTTTTTAATATGATTTTCCCGTTTTTGGAATAAATAAGGACCTTAATTAGTTGCCTATATACTATAGTTTTTTTAGATGGTGACAAGGTTTTGTAAGGGATATAACTTTGTCACACACATATTGATATATATATATATATATATATATCTCGAGCTTCCTCTATGTGATGATTATATATATGTTGTCTCTGCGTACTCATATAGCATTACATAATACATATGGATCAAAAAGATAGCATTATGTATGAACGTGTTTCTATCTATATAATATACTAGAGCAACTAGCTAGTACAACACTGCATTTTTTAAGTTGACAACCTTTAAAGATATATTTAAAAACCGCATGTTTTAGCTCTAAAATTCGAAAAAGTTGAGTTATTAAAATGCTAGTCGATGCATTTCAAGTTTCAACATAAACGAGAACTACTCTCTGTTTCAATGAGCAAAGATATTTTCATATTTTATTAATACTTAAATTTCTTTTGAATTAATCTGAATTATATTGGTCAATCATGTCATACATTGAATCACTTTGGAAATCTGATTTGTGTATAGAGCCCTCAAAACTCAATCCGGTCCGAAGTACTGACCGAGAATCTTAGGCATGTTCATTTAATTTAGTTAAAAAATATTTTTCATATTTTTTTTTATTCTTTTAATATGAAGATTCTATATAACTAATTAAAATGGATTCCATAATTGGAGTAATTGTATTTTATCTAAATAGGCATATTATATTTATTTGTAAATAGGAACTTAATACATTAATACTACAAATTATTTCAATAATTGTTTTCGGAAAACTAATCTTATATAATAATCTCAATCAAATTGATTGAATTTATTTATTTATAGAAAATATAAAAGATATATTATCAAATAAGAATAAAAATCTTTATAAATTAACTTTATAAATTATTTTAATATATCAAATTGATTGTACTTGAAAATATTTAATTCACTAAAATATTAGGTGTGTCAATTGGATTGTTTTAGCCGGTTTGGGTTTGATCATTTAAGATTTGGCTGATTATATATAATTTCAACTCAATTAAATTATCTATTAAAGTAGGCAAGTTATGAAAGTTTCTTTTTTTGGTAGAAAGTTATGAAAGTTTCTTGAACGAGCTGTTTTAGGAAGAAATAGAACGACATGAAAGTGTTCTTAAAGTCCAACTGAGTTAGAAGTTTATTAAAAAAAATACAACCTATCAATTACCCAAAGTCACAAATTTTGATCAAATTAAAGGGAGTGGGCTTTTGTGATAAGGGATTTGCTGAACATCCATGAGGTCATATAGGGTTCAACTCTAGTGAATGTAAGAAAATTTTCTTTGTTAGACTCACTTGCCAAAACCAGGTGTACAACCCATATATGTCGTTCAAGACGAAACTCTGGTGAATCAAAACCTGTCTGAACCGACCCGTTTGACACCTCTACTCGTAGGCGAAGGATTGGGACGGCCCGGAAAGAGGATGGGATGGGATGAGGGTGCTGGTAGATAGGGTGGAGTTGGAAGCATAGGATCGCAGCCCAAGATCCACAATTAGTAGAGGGTGACGTAGGTGGTATGCTCCTGGGACGTTGGTGGTGAGTGCTGCTGGTTCTCTTCCTCCAATCACACACTACACCCCTCACGTGAATCGTGATCATCACCGGCCAGCTGACCCCACACTTACTCCACGTACACCCAATTGCACTCACCGTTGGATTACATACACATACTTGCACTAGTTGACTACGACTACTACTACTACTAGTAGTCTGAGATATATGAATGCACATTTATGCTCTTAATATGGCGCTGTGGTATGGCGTTTTTGTATCAACTTGATAGAATCGCATATGCGTGCTAGCTACCTCTTTACGTACGTCGTCTATTAGTAACCTTCGCCCTTGCCCTCGTCCTAGCCCGTTTTGGTAAACGACAATAAGACCCCTTGCTAGCTAGCTACAACAGTAAGTGGTCCTACGACGTTTACAGTTACGCGGCGCCCTACATATATTATCATATATACACAGACCGGAGGCCCACATCGCGCGCACTCTAGCTCATCCGTCCGTTCGATCTCTCTTCCTCCACTAACTTCTCGGTCTCTTCTGCCTGCTTTTACCTAATTCCTGCACAAGACAATCGAAAACTAGCAAGCCTTGAATTTGAATTTTAAAGGCAGCAGAGACCGGTTGAATTCCGCAGTGCTCTGCACTTTCACGCAACTTGTTCAGTAGAGGCATGCATATGCATATGCATATGTATTATTGCCGAGTAGTTGGTCCCTCATCACAGTTGCTTGTTTCTCCTGGTCCCCCCTTGCCTTGCTCTAGTGCTCCATGCAATATATATTAATATTGCATCTTCCTATGTTTTCCTGACGATATATATTAATCTTGGCCGGATTCGGGCTCAGGCAGGCATGGAATTATTATAGGGCCTGAACCAACGCCCACGAAGAAAAAGTGATATGAATTTTTAAAGATTGAGGACACATGCAAATCACTTCCGCATACTATTTGATTTTAAGAGGTAAAAACTAGGTAATTCCTTTTTCAAGGGGATGACCAGAGCGCCAGAACTAAAAGTTTAGGCAATTCTTAACAACATCCACGTATCACCACTTTGAGAAGCTAGTAGTAGCACTATTCAATATTGTTGGAACACTGATCGAAGTATCACTGAAACAACACATTGTACAGGAAGAGTGTGTTGTAACGAAATGATGGAAAAATCATAAGAAACAATATCATGCATATTCGATTTTGATGATCGACAAACTCATTTGAACTAACTTGTATATATAAGTGTTTCAGTAAATACATTTCGAACAATTCCAATTTAGTGCAAGAAATGTATGGAATTAATGCGTGACAGCTAAGAGCACAGTGCATGACAGCCAAGAGCTGGCTGACGTATCCAAAGTTTGCGCAACAAGCCAAGGATGGCATTTCTGCAAATGGCCGTGTCAAATTAAGGACTTTTGTGTCTTATCCAAAAGTCATGCCATGTCAGCAATCCAAAAGAGGATATCTCACAAAAGCACAAAAAGAGAAGAAAGGGACACATGGCAGCAATCCAGTAAATGATGAAGTCACCTACTATTCGCACTAAAACGAATGACACTTTGGGAAAGTGAAAAAGAGAAGCCTCTCGGCCTTCAGATCTATAAATAGTGAACAGTAATCTATTGTTCACTTATGCCTTCAAACACACAAAAACCCACAAAACTGAGAAGAAGAGAAGGAAGAAGAAGGTGATTGGCGACCAAGGAAGATCGACGATCGGAGATCACTGAAGACCGGCGATCGGTACTGTTGAGAAGCGAGTTCTCGACAGAGGAAGGAAGGAAGACGTGTCCAGTTGGGATCGTCTGGTGAAGTTTGCTCTTACTTGTTTTGTTGAGTAAAGTTGTTACTAGATCTAGGGAAGAGAGGCAAGATCAAAGTTCTAGGATTAGAGAGAATCGCTAGGAACTGTTGATGGTGTGTTGTATCTAGACGATTTGTAAAACTGCTATCAATAATATAAAGGGAAAAACATAAAAAAATCCTCCATGGGAGGTAGAGGTTTACTCGAACGGATTAGTTGATTCGGTAGAGGTTCCTCTATAAGAAGCGTGTTCTTACTTGTTCCATTACATGTTTAAGTTTCTTGTTCCTGTTTGACTACCTGCTTGTTTTACTATTCCACTGCCTAAGGAACCTTAACAATTCTTTATCCGATCTAACATTTGCGATCCTAAGAATTGGTATCAAAGCCAGAACAACTCTAGATTTATGCGTTAGATTGCAGGTGTAACGGGATGCCTTCAGATCTCGATCACGAAGTCGGTCTCAACAACAAGCATCCTAGGATCGTCGAAGGTCGTTACAAAGTATGGAAAAGTCGTATGATGAACTGGATGAAGAGCCACGACTACCAAGCTTGGATGGTCATAGAGAAGGGCAACTTCAAAATCATCCCAGCCAAGGCGAATGACCATACTCAGTGGGGTCCAACGGAGTGGAAGTGCCTTGAAGCGAACTACAAGGCTAAGATGTATTTGTCCAACTCTATGAGTGATCAGGATGCTACTAAGATTGGAAACATTGACACGGCTAAGGCCATGTGGACTGCTATTGAACAAATGCATATTGGTAGTGCCGATCTGAAAGATGATCACCAAATGTGTGCCAGGAGAGAGTTCTATAACTTTCGTATGGTTCCTGGTGAAACTATTGACAAGTATCAAACTCGCTTTGAAACTCTATGCACCAAAATGAACCACTTAGGAATAACACATGTTGAAATTCTTGAAAAAATGAGAGTGTAACAAGTGACTGATGGTTTGTCTGGTGAATGGACTCACAATAGAACTTCCTTCAAAGAAAATCCATCTAACAAAACACTTCAAATGCATGAGATCTTTGGGAAACTAAAGTCTTATGAGTGGAGAATGATGGAATCTGAGAAAAGTGACAATGGAATTGCTCTTAAAATTGAGAAAACTCCAAAGGTTCATAAGACTGTTGTTGAAAAATTCGAGGAATCTGAGGAAGAGTCTGATGATGAGGACTTGATGTTGATCACTAAATCCTTAAAAGCTTTGTACAAAAAAGAGCAAGTTCCGTAGGAACAGTTCTAGTGGGTACAAAGGCTCTGAAAAAGTTAGTGATAAGGATGACCTGCTACAACTGTCATAAGAAGGGACATTTTGCGAAAAATTGTCCTAGTCAATAGGAGTCTTGTGAGAGCAGAAAGGGCAAGGAGAAGGCCTACATCGCCGCATGGAGTGATTCGGATGAGGATCCAGAAGGATGGGTCAAACCGGATCTTTGTGCCATGACAATGTTGGATGATTCCTCTAATAGTTCCATCAGAGAGGTAAATGTTCAACAACTCTTGTTTGATTCTCTAGCTGGTTGTAACAAGCATGATCTGATTAAGATAACCACTAAGACTGTTGAGGACAATGTTGATTTACAAGAAGCAGTTGAAAAATGTGAACGACAAATTGATGATTTGATTATTGAGAAGATTTGTCTTGAATGTCCTGTCATGACTAAACAACTTGAGTCTGATGCTAAGATAATTGCTGAACTTAGAAAAGAATGATGACCTAAAATATGAGAAAGATAGGCTGAATAAGAAACTAGACAGGAAGAATTCCTTGGTTGGGAAAAGTATAGTCTTTGAAACTATTTTGTTCCTTCCAGAGTTGGACTTGGATACTCTTCTATTTCTGATGGCATGGAGGAATGCTCTTTGTCTAGGGAACTTAAGCGCTTGTAACCCTACTGAGTTAGAAATTGAAAGAGAAAAGAATGCTCACCTTGAGGAAAGAACTAAAGTACTTGAAAGTGGTACTATTGGTGAAAAAGATTATTACAGTGGGAACAATAGTCATACTATGTATGTTAAGATGTCTCAGGGTAGTGGCTTCAAAGTTCCCAATCTGGAAACGATGGAGAAGAATAGGATTCAGAAACCCCATCTTGAGTTTTACTTAGGGGAGTAATACAAGACTTGCTGACATTGTGGTGCTCATGGGCATTACAAGGAACAGTACCACAAGAGGAAATCACAGAATGAAAAAGATCAAAATGCTAGGATCATGCTAGAAATCATGCTAAGAACCATGCTATGACCATGCTTGGAAATATGCTAGGAACCATGCTAGGAACTATGCTATGAGATCTAATAATGTGAACATTGTTGAGTTTATTTATGAGGTTTACTTCCCGTGTAAAGAACCAAGCAAAGAATACCTTGCCTAGGTGGCTAAAGTGTAGTTTCTTCTTGCATGTGGAAGCTAGGGGACAATATGTGGTATATTGATAGTGCTTGCTCCAACCACATGATTGGAAACAAGAATTATCTAATCTCTCTTCGCACCGGAACTGAGGGTGGCCATTTCTCCTTCGGTAACAACAAGAAAGGAGCTACAGTTGGGTCAGGGGAAGTAAAGCTGAACAAGTCAACCAAAGTCAGTAACGTGAATCTTGTCAAGGATTTGGGGTTCAAACTATTCAGTGTTGCTTAGATGTGTGATCAAGGGAACAACCTTGTGACCTTCGATTCTCACGAATGATCATTCATCAACAAAGCAACTGGAAAAGTTATTTTGAAAGGAAGGAGGTACGACAATGTCTATTTTGTTGATAACCAGTTCTCTCCTCCAAAGAAGCTATGTCTCGCAGTTCCACTTAATGAAACAGAACTATGGCACGGGTGTCTTTGACATGCTGGTCTTCAACTCATTCAAAAGTTGTTCCTTTAAGACTTGGTAATTGGTCTTCCTAAGATCAATCCTGAGAAGGGAAAAGATCTGTAAAGCATCTAGAGGTGATGCGGGAGGATCCAATCATAGTATAATTCCCTTTTCTATCAACATAGAGAAAAGGGTGGTTTGTCTTCTTGCAAACCCAATATGTCCAGCATCATCACTTGCAATATATAATTTACAACTTTGTATACACTACGATAAAGTTTCTTCTACAGTACCGCACTAGCTGTCCCCACATTCCCCTCCAAGGAATTCATTTGGTTAAATAAATTTGGTATCTGTTAAGCACCAGAGGAAGAAGTACCGTCATTCCAAAACATTGCGCTTGCATTTTCAGCTTTAGTAAATGTTATCCTAGATCTCTTGCGCTTATCAACAATTGGCTTTCCTCCTCCTCCTCAAATATGTGATCCGAGGTACCAAGTGTTATCAGACTTAAACAAGAGAAAGATGTAAAAACAACGAAAATATAACACAAATACTGCCCCCAAGACTCTAGAAAATTGGATGACAGATTTTAATTGGTAATTGTTGATATCCCAGAACAACGAACGTACAAACACAATACATATACAAGCACTTAAGTAGTATTCAATACTACACGTAACAACACATAAAAAGAAAAAAACTTCACCGATATTTTAGAAGGCAATACATCATATAATCAAAATCTAGCAAATAGATGAAGGGATGAGCATCGAACCATACCGAACCAAAACCGAAACCGAGGATAGTTAGTTGGGTTTTCGGTTCAGGTAATTCGAAAATTTCGGTTTCGGTTTCGGTTCGGTTAAACCGAATTTTAAAAAAATAAATTAAAATTGTAATTAGTAAGGAGTAGTAGTGGTGTGGGGGGGGGGGGGTTATAGAATTAGGGTATCGGTTCCACTTTAGTACTTCACACTTGTTTTCAATCCTTCACGCTCACCCCCGAAACCTACCGTCTCCCACCTGACTCCCTTCATCTCTGCTCACTCCGCCGCCTCGGTGCCTCCCGATGGCCTCTGTCGTTGTCGGACCGGCCCTCTTGACGGCCTCCGCCCTCTGCTGTTATCGCCAGTGTCTGTCGGTGGTGTCGTCCTCCTCCTCGGTCCTCCCGAGTAGACGTGGCAATTTGGGTTGTTCGGTCAGTTTGGATCGGGTCGTTCGGGTCGGGTCCGTTCGGGTCAAACAGTCATTCCGGGTCTTGTTCGGTCCGGGTTCGGGTCTTGTTGGGGTTCGGGTCTCATTCGGGTTCGGGTCATTTCGGATCGTAATATTTCGGGTTAGTTCGGGTTCGAGTCATTTTAGATCGGATGTTGTTCGGTTTTGGGTCCAGTACACATGATTTTTATTTAAAATTTTAAATAGTGTTATTCCATTTTTGTATATTTATGTTATTTATACAGTTAAAGTAATTTATTAGGCTTATCTTGTATCATAAGTCATTTATTAGATTGGATAACATATTATTGTCACATTCAAGACAGATTTATATTTTTTAACACGCGTCTCAATTTAACTATCTTAATTAGTGTCAGATCCGGCTATTTACCCGGTTCAACCAGTTAGATGGAGTAGGGCCCCCAAATAATTGGGGCCCCCGATATATCAAATGTTTTACGTAAGATTTAGGGATACAACTTGGCTTGGTGGTACGGGTGAACAAAAATATCCGATCCGCCGATCCGATCCGATAAAATCCGGATAAATTGGCTAGTTATATCTTTTTTTCATAACTTTTCTTATTTTTAATAATATAATTTGAAAAAGAATGCTAAAACGGATAATTTGGATATCCAAAGTATCCAGTCTCGGATATCCGATCCAAACGGATATTTCTTATCTAATATCCGGTTAATAATGGATCGGATACGGATCGCTAAGTTTGACCAAAAAAATTTTAGATATCCGATATTTCGGATCGGATCGGATAATCCGTTTGCTCACCCCTACTTGGTGGTGTAGACTGTAGAGTAGACTATAGTATATGATAGCAAACAAGGTGATGAAGATCCACAAGATGTTGAAGAGTTGATGACGGCTCCAATCTAAGGTCCAATAACGAGAAGTCGAGCTAAGAAGATCATTAAAGGGACTTCCATTGCACTCAAGTGTCTTTACTCAAGGATGGAAGAGCTTAAGAAGACGAAGTGGATCGTTCGGTTGGAGAGTTGTTCTCTGGATGGTAGGAGCCGACCACCATAGGGTCGTGGCCGACCCCCTGGTTGGTCGTGGCCGACCAAGCCAAGGTCGCAACCGACCTGTCTTAGGGCCCGCGCGTGTGCGACCGAATTTTTTCCTTTTGCTTGCGATTCAAGTTTCCTTCTAGGCTTACGTGCCTTTTATTGTTATCAAACTATTTTCATATTTTGGATTTCTAGATTTGCAATTATTATTATAAGATATTCTTTATATCTTATGATAATAATTTAGGGTTTCTTTTTCTAGGGTAGAATAAATACTAGAGTTTTTCCCTTATTTGTTTTTAGAGTGTATTTTGAGAAGAGAATAGAGTTCTCTTCCTGCGCCATTGTTGACCTACGTACGTTGAGATTCAGTTGATTTATGCAAGCATTGCTTTGATTTGATCAAGTGTTGTTCTCGTGAGTTTATTGATTATGGTTACGATACGAGACGTTCGAGACTTATACTTGGTGCAAGGTCTAGATCCGTTTCCGTTCGCGATTGTGTAACGTCAAGGACCCCTTTGTCATACATCAAGTGGTATCACGAGTCATCCGACCTTGAGTTACATCGAGTTAAGTCTTATAATTCTCGTTCTTATTTCGCAATTGTGATTTTGGTTCAATCCTCCAGTAGTTCGCCCTAGGATTTGATTTTCGTTCGCATAGGAAACACCAAACATGACCTGCGCGCCCTACCTTGCGACGCAAGCAATTGCGTTGTGCCGAGTGACCAGCCCAGCCGTGTCCCTTAGTGCTTCCTTGTTCGAAAATTGGAAACCCTAGGCAACCTACCAAATAGGATTAAACCAACCTTAGAGATTCTTGTTTGATTGATTGGATTTAAGTCAAATTAAACCAATTTCTTGCATATTGTTTGCTTTAGAAAGTTCCACATAGTAGAAGTTGATTATGTCTTGCATGATTATGTGTTACTTGATGGCTACGAAGGTTGAAATTTGCATCATGTCTTGTTCTTATTTCTAAGCTCCTAGTAGTTTCATTGGTAGCATAAATCACTTTTTATTAAGGCTAGTAGCCGAACAATTGTAGTTTGCATCATTCTTGCATTATTTCAACACAAGTTAGTAACTTGTGTATAAAATCAAAAAAAAAAAAAACGAAGGTGATCTACCCTATTAGTAGAGCGCATTCAAAAAAAAAAACATTACATTGTTGCACTTTGATTCCTTTGTTTAGGCTTGTAGTTGCATATCATAATAGCATACTCACTTTGAAGGAATTCGATTCTCTTGTGAACAATTGCATTGTGTTTAATTGCCTTTTAATTGTCTTACTTGATGACCCGATCCAAAATGACCCGAACTAATTTTGACCCGAAATGACCCGATCCGAAATCATCTAAACTAAATCTTAAGAGTAGATATACTATTACAAATATAATTAAAAATTTAAAAGTAATGAATTAAAAAGTAATATAAATAAAAAATATATATTATGTTATGCATTAATTTAATACATAATACATTATATATATTAAAATGAATTAAATTATCACGTGTTCGAATCAAGTAAGCAGGTCAAATCGGGTCGAAGTGTCGGAGATATCGTCACCCGAAACTGAACTCAATCCCTCATTAAATTTTCCTAAGAAACCGTCTTCATATAAATTATTAGAAACTGACCTATGTTTTTAATAAAAGCATTGACATTATTACTCAAACAAGCATGTAACTTAAGTTTAGCTTTTACATATTACAATAAGGGTCAAATATCATATTAATTAAGAAAGACTATATTTAAAACATAAAGAATGATGTTTCCATCTAAAACAACGTATTGTATAGTTTTAGTAGTTATAGATCTACATAGTTTAACTAATGAAATATATCATAGTATTAGAATATCTTTATAGATAGAATGAAAATAACATATTGTATAGTTTTATAAATAGAATATGGGTGATAAACACATGTATAATATTCTGAAAAATAGAATATGGGTGATAAACCCTAAACCCTAAACCCTAAACCCTAAACCCTAAATAGAATGGAAATAACATATTGTATAGTTTTATAAATATGGGTGAAACAAAAAAACTTTAGGGCTCAATGAGACAATGACCCACACAATAAGAAAATAAAACAAATGGAAAAAAAGAGAGATGGAGTTTCGAACAGCCGATCATTTACAACATTTCTAAACTCTATACTGATGTATGACAAAGGGGTCCTTGACGTCACACAATCGCGAACGGAAACGGATCTAGACCTTGCACCAAGTATAAGTCTCGAACGTCTCGTATCGTAACCACAATCAATAAACTCACGAGAACAACACTTGATCAAACCAAAGCAATGCTTGCATAAATCAACTGAATCTCAACGTACGTAGGTCAACAATGGCGCAGGAAGAGAACTTTGTTCTCTTCTCAAAATACGCTCTAAAAACAAATAAGGGAAAAACTCTAGTATTTATTCTACTCTAGAAAAAGAAACCCTAAATTATTATCATAAGATATAAAGAATATCTTATGATAATAATTGCAAATCTAGAAATCCAAAATATGGAAATAGTTTGATAACAATAAAAGGCACGCAACCCTAGAAGGAAACTTGAATCGCAAGCAAAAGGAAAGAATTCGGTCGCACGCGCACGGGCCCTGAGACAGGTCGGTTGCGACCGTGGCTTGGTCGGCCACGACCAACCAGGGGGTCAGCCACGACCCTATGGTGGTCGGCTCCTACCATCCAGAGAACAACTCTCCAACCGAACGATCCACTTCGTCTTCTTAAGCTCTTCCATCCTTGAGTAAAGACTCTTGAGTGTAATGGAAGTCCCTTTAATGATCTTCTTAGCTCGACTTCTCGTTATTAGACCTTGGATTGGAGCCGTCATCAACTCTTCAACATCTTGTGGATCTTCATCACCTTGTTTGCTATCATTCTCCTCCACTAAATGTTGAACCGTCCCCGGTTCAATGTCGGAGTCGTCATCGGGTATGAATGGAGACAAATCCGAAACATTGAACACTAGATGAACGCCATACTCATCGGGCAGCTCCAACTCATAAGGATTCGGTCCAAGCTTCTTGATCACTCGGAATGGTCCATCTCCCCTTTGCTTGAGCTTGTTGTTTCGAGCATGAGGGAAACGTTCCTTTCTGAAGTGCACCCAAACAAGATCGCCTTCTTCAAAGATCATCTCCTTCCTTCCATGATCTGCAAGTGCCTTGTATCTCTCGGCCTTTAGCTCCAAATTCCTCCTTGTTGTTTCCTCATGAATGCGCCGGATGGCCTCCACACGGTCTAACGCACTCTCGTGCGGCTCGACCTTGTATGGTAGGGGCGCCATATCACTAGCCGTCTTGGGATTCAGACCATACACCACCTCAAATGGCGTCTTCTTAGTGGCGGAATGGATTGACCTGTTGTAAGCAAACTCCACAAAAGGCAAAACTTCTTCCCACATTTTAAGGTTAGTCTTAACCATAGTACGAAGAAGAGCTCCAAGAGTTCGATTTGTTACCTCGGTTTGTCCATCCGTTTGAGGGTGACATGATGTGGAGAAGAGCAACTTCGTACCTATCTTATGCCAAAGACACTTCCAAAAATAGCTAAGAAACTTTGCATCACGATCCGATACAATGGTAAGAGGAATACCATGTAGACGAACCACCTCTTTAAAGAACAAGTTAGCAATCATAGAAGCATCATCGGTAGTATGACATGGTATGAAATGTGCCATCTTGGAAAATCGGTCAACCACTACAAAAATACTATCACTACCCCTTCTAGTCCTAGGCAAACCCACAATGAAATCCATAGAGATATCCTCCCAAGGTGCGCTAGGAATAGATAGAGGTTGATATAAGCCAAAGGGGTTAAGTCTAGATTTAGCTTTATGACAAACAACACAACTATTAACAAATTTTTGCACAAAACGTGACATATTAGGCCAATAGTAGTGTTCTTTAAGTCCTTCTAAAGTTTTATCTAACCCTCTATGCCCTCGACTTTCATGAACTTCTCTAGTAAGCAACCTACGAATGGAAGACAACGGTATGCATAATTTCCCTTTCTTAAACAAATAGCCATCGTCTACAAAGAAAGCATTCATATGACCCTTAGTCATACAATGATCATAAATGTCATCAAAGAAAGGATCACTAGCATAAAGCTCCTTAATCAAAGCAAAACCAAGGATTTTTGCATCAAGAGAAGATAGAAGTACATACCTCCTAGATAAGGCATCGGCGATGATGTTGTCCTTGCCCTTCTTATACTTCACCACATATGGGAAAGTCTCCATGAACTCCACCCATCGTGCATGTCTCCTATTGAGCCGAGCTTGGCTCTTCAAGTACTTAAGAGCTTCGTGGTCCGAGTGTATAACAAACTCCTTAGGCCAAAGATAATGTTGCCATGTCTTCAAGCATCGAATCAAGGCATACAATTCTTTGTCATAAGTGGGATAGTTCAGCTCCGCACCACTTAGCTTCTCACTGAAATATGCCACGGGTTTGCCACCTTGAGTTAGAACGCCTCCAATCCCATGGCCCGATGCGTCAACCTCCAATTCAAATGTCTTTGTAAAATCGGGAAGTTGAAGAAGAGGGGCGTTGGTGAGGCTCTCTTTCAAGCTTTGGAAAGCATCCTCGTGGGCATCACTCCATGTGAACGAAGCATTCTTCTTGGTCAACTCATGCAACGGGGCTGCTATGACGCTGAATCCTCTCACAAAACGTCGATAGAACCCGGCTAATCCCAAGAAGGAACGCACCATTGTTGGAGTAGTCGGCTGGGGCCATTCCTTGATTGCTTTCACCTTTGTGTCATCCACTTGTAGTCCTCTCCTGGAAAGCACAAAACCAAGGAAAAGAGTAGACTCCGAGCAAAAAGAACATTTTTTAAAGTTAACATACAAGTGCTCAACTCGTAAACACTCAAAAACAGCCCTCAAATGTCCTACATGCTCGTCTAGAGATCTATTAAACACTAAAATATCATCGAAATAGACAACAACAAATTTCCCTAAGTATTTTCTCAAAACATGGTTCATTAGCCTCATGAATGTACTAGGAGCATTTGAAAGACCAAAAGGCATAACTAACCATTCATAAAGACCATACTTAGTTTTAAAAGCTGATTTCCATTCATCCCCCTCTTTCACACGAATTTGATGATACCCACTTCTTAAATCAATTTTTGAAAAGAAACAAGCACCATACAATTCGTCAAGCATATCATCTAAACGAGGAATGGGATGACGATATTTTACCGTTATTTGGTTGATGGCTCGGCAATCCACGCACATCCGCCAAGTTCCATCCTTCTTGGGCACCAAGATGACGGGCACGGTACAAGGGCAAATTGATTCACGCACATAGACTTTGTCCATGAGCTCTTGCACCTGCCTTTGAAGCTCCTTTGTTTCTTCGGGACTTGCTCTATATGCAGCTCGGTTGGGTAACGAAGCTCCCGGGACAAAGTCAATTTGGTGCTCAATTCCCCGGATTGGTGGTAATCCTTTGGGGAGTTCTTCGGGCATGATACAAGGGTATTCTTCTAGGACGTCTTGCACACACTTCGGAACCTCCTCATGGCGTTGCTCAAGTGTGCAAACCTCCTTCCGAAGCAACACGTAACAATGCCGCATTGCTGAGTGGTCGTGGCCGACCTTGTGTTGGTCGAGGCCGACCCTTTCTGGGTCGCGGACGACTTGGTGGTGGTCGGCTGCGACCTTCTCCAGAGAGCGGAGTGGTTCTGCATGGTCGAGGCCGACCTGGTGGGGTCGTGTGCGACCTACTCCAGAGAGGGGGTTTTTTTCTGCATGGTCGCGGCCGACCTGGTGGGGGTCGTTTGCGACCTTCTCCAGAGGCTTCATGTTCGTTGCCGTGCTAAGTGTGAGTGATCGGTGCTCCACTTTGCCCTGTGGTCCCGGTTTCTTTTGGGCCATTGCCGCCTTAGGACCACCCGACAACTTCTCTCGGCGCTCCTCCACTAAACCATCGTCTTTCTCCCTATTTTTGGCGGCCTGTCTCGCCTCATCAATGGCTCGCGCTTGATTCCGCCTTACTTGATCCTGTAAAACTTCATGGGGAGATAGGGGTAGAAGAGTGAATCTCCTCCCAAGATGGTTAAAAGCATAGGTATAAAGGTAGCCATCATATATCACCTTTTTATCAAACAACCAAGGTCTACCTAATAGAATATGAGTGCATTCCATTTGAGAGACATCACATGTAATTACGTCTTTATAAGAACCAATGGTAATATGCACATCACATGTATGAGTAATGAGTTGAGAAGCACCTGAATTAATTCCATTTAATCCATATTGAAGTGTTCGCAATTTAGTAGGAAGTTGCAAGTCATGAACTACCCTAGCATTAATCAAATTGCAACTACTATCGCTATCAATAATCATGTTGATGCATTGATTGCGTACCGTACACGTCATATGGAAGATGGTTTCGTGCTGGTCGGTTCTAGGGGCTTCTTGTAGAGTGAGGACGTCTTTTTGATTGACATAAGCATAGGCTTGTTCCATTTCGGGTTGGACGAATTCCTCCTCATACGACTCGCCATGATTTTGCTCCTCCTCCACTTGAGTTGGCACTACCTCCTCCTCGGCATCCTCATCATCGGTGACATAGCCTTGAGTGGTGTAGTACACAGCTTTGGAGTTGGTGCAATCACGAGCGATGTGGCCTCTTCCTTGGCACTTGAAACACTTCAACTCACTTGGGCGTTGGCTTCGAGAGTTGCCAACGGTCGGTTTCCTAGACACATTTGCCTCATTTTTGGTTGAGTTTGTGGCTCCCCGAGGCTGGAAAGAAGGATTAGAAGAAAACGTTTTGGGATTGGAGCTAGGATTAGGTGTGTACCTTTTTTTGAGGATTCGAACCCCATGCTTGTTTCTTCTTCCTTTGAAGCTGATTGTAGAAGAGTTGTGCCGCATTCACTAGCCTTGTTGGATCCTCAATTTGTAGGCACTCCACGCCATCTCTCACTTCTTGATTCAATCCAACCAAAAACTGAGGTCTAAGGGATTGTTGAGTGTGATGAATCCCCGCCTTAAAACTCACATTTTCAAGCTCATTGAAAAACTGAATGGGCGTGTGAGGTCCTTGCTTGCACATGGCCACGCGCAACCTCATTTGCTCGATGTGTTGCTCGGGCACATATATCTTCTTCATCAAGTACTTGAGCTGATTCCAAGTCTCGATTCTTGGCCATCCTCTCCTTTGGCGTTCCTCTTTTTGGCGGTACCACTAAGCTCTAGCGGAACCCCTTAGATGAAGGGACACCACCTCCACCTTTTCCGTCTCATTGTAGCCAAGATGCTCAAGCACATGGTGGGTGTCTTGCTCCCACTCCAAGTACTTCTCCGGATCAAGTTCACCGTCGAAGTGCTCTACTTTGATCTTGACATCACGCCTCGGTGCTTGTGGAAGTGCGCCTTGGTGATTGTTGTTGTGGATGGCGTTTTCTCCCACAAAGCAAGCTAGTGGCATGTCTTCGGGTCTCTCTACTTCTCCATAGAAATTGCTTCCCATAACGCCTTGGAGCGACGTGTTAGGCACATAGGTCGTTTGCCAAGTGGTGGGCAAATCGTCCCATGAGCCTCCCTCGGCGCGCATGTTGCTTGGTTTGTAGGTTGCCTTGGAGTTGTATTGACCCTTCATGGAGCCGATCTTTAAATGACCGGGCTGTGACAATGGAGTATAACCATACTTGGATTGATGCGCCTCGTCTGGGTAGGGTGTCGAGCCAATTTGCACCTTCAAGCTAGGATTGCTCACACCTTCATACCCGTCCGCCAAGTTTTTGCCTTTGTTTGATGCTATCGGTGTAGAATAAGGTTGTAAAGGCAAAGAAGTCATAGGCACACAAACTGAACTAGTAACCAAAGGAATTGAAGAAGAGTTTAGAGAGACATCATCCGACTTCAATTGGAGAATGGGGTTGATTTGGCCCGCCGACTCATTCGTTGGTTCCTTAGACGCACTCGTACCCGCCAATGTTCGTAGAGTAGCTTGTACTCCCATCATCATGTCGGTCAATGTGGACATTTGGTCATTCATCTCACCAATCCGTGAATTTATGGAGTCAAATTCCGGTTTGGCTGCCTCCAAAGTTACCCCCGTAATTCGTGGGTACCTCAGCGTCAATGCGTCTTCCACAATTCTAGCAATGTGGCTAGACGAGATCTTGTCCCCGCCCGAATCCGCGGTGGACTTCTTGGTCTCTTCACTATCCGACATCCTGAAGTAGCAAACAACACCAACAAGTAAAGTATTCAATGAGTTCTAGAGCTACACCTTATCAAGTCAAAACTTGTTCTTGCTCAATCACAATTGAGGATTTAGTTCAATTAGATAACTAAGCAAGCTTTCAACTAAAGGTGGGAAAAGCAAAGAGATTTTTCGGATCGGGTTATTTCGGGTCAAGTTTAGTTCGGGTCAGTTCGGCTCGGGTCAGCATGGGTTCGGGTCAATTCGGGTTCGGGTCAGTTCGGTTTACATTTTATTCGGGTCATTTCGGTTCGGGTCGTGTTCAGATCGGGTCTGTGTCATGTTCGAATGGTTCATTTTTCGTTGTTCGGGTCAAATTTTGGGTTCGGGTCGGGTCAGTTTGGTTCGGGTTCGGTTCACTTTCTACCGGGTCTACTCCCGAGTCTCCTCCCGTTGTCGTCGTCTCGCCGTCGCCGTCGCCGTCTCCCGACCCGAGTCTCTCGCAGTCTCCTCCTGACCCGAGTCTCCTCTGAAGTTCTTCCCCTTCTTCTTAGATGGAGTGATTAGTGGAGGTTGTAGACTATAGAACAAAGGGAGGTTAAGTACGCGTAAACCTAATTTACAAACGCCAATGGTTAAGTGTTTGGTGTCTAATTACTTACTTGAGAGGAGTTCTAAGGAGGTGTTGTTGCTAAACATTGATATTGTGAGTTGTTTGTAGATCGAGTATAGGATTTGTGAGCCGATCTTGCTTTCAATAGGGTTTTCCTCTAAATACTGACTTGCTTCGATAAATTGGAAATTTTGTGTGATTTCCAATACTGATGAATTGAAATTCCTCCTTCTTATGAGTTTTTTGATGTCTCATGTCTCAAACATTTGTTTCTTTGTTGTTGGATTGGGAATCCCGATGCTTGAAAATTCTTCTTTGTTGTAGTATTCACGGAAGTAGAGAAATAACCTTGGCTTTTTTGTTTTTTTTTTAGGTATGAAAATTTCGGTTTAAACCTAAACCGAACCAACAAAAACCGAAACCGAACCGATGTGTTTCAGTTTTGTTATCGGTTCAACATATTCCCATTTTCGGTTTTCGGTTCGGTTTGGTTTTGGTCCGTTCGGTACGGGTTTGAACCGATGCTCAGCCTTAAATAGATGATGTCCATGAATGTTGGGGAGATGCTTGCTACAAGATGATAATGCCTGACAATTGACATTAAAGAAGTTAAGAGCCCTATATTAAGAGTTTCCAAAATAAATCAAACTTAGTTTGACTCATACCTCACACTAGGGGACCCCTCTAATGATTCTCACCATTTTGATCCTCGTTGTCATTACCATCCTCCCTCCTGGTTGTGGAAAGACGTGGAAGTGTCAAGGCACATTAACGATACCAGAACTCATTCTTGTAAAAAGAGAGATATGTCCGCACCAAGAGATGATGCGGGGGATTCAGTCGTAGTATAATTCCCTTTTCTAATAAACAATTAAAAAAGGGTGGTTTCTCTTATTGAAAACCCAATATGTCCATCATCCTCAATTGTAAGATATAACTTAGAGAAATTTACACTAAACCACCCGTTAAATAGGCGAATTTACACTTAACCACCCATTATACAAAAATTTGTTGTAAACCACCCAAAACTTCAATTCTGTTAACAATCAACCACCCCCGACCTTATTCCGTCAAAAATTCCGTTAAATACTACAAAGTTACCAGTTTGCCCTCCTAATTTTTCTAAAAATGACATTTAGGCCCCTAATTACTATTCATCATCTTCTTCATAACAAGAATCACTTCAAATGCCCAAAAATTCACATTGAATTACACATTTAACATGATCATATAGGATCAATTAAATGCACAAAAATTTACAAATCCATAAAAGATTCATAAATTGCATTCCAAACTCATATAGCAGTGAAATTCACATTGAATTACACATCGATCCAAACAGCTTAATCATCACAAATTCACATTGAATTACACAATTAAAAAAAAAAGAGAATTTACACCTCACCTCAAACCCAGATTAATCAATGAACCAACACCAACACCATAACCCTAATTCGTCAAAACACTATGCAACCAATTCCAAATCAGTAAAACAGAAGAGAAGGAATCAGAACCGGAGATGGCAAGCGATGAACAGAGAATCGGATGTGCAAGACCCGGCCGCTGAGGGCGTGGAAGGGGATCTGGAGGCAATTGGCATCGACAACTGGATCTGGGGCGGCGAGACCAAATTTGGAGGCTACGAACCCAGGTCCAATGGCGGCGAGCCCAGATCTGGAGATTGGCGTCACTGACGAGGCTCGGAGTGGCTAGGAAAGGACGGATCTGAGGTCGCAGGATCCCGACTCTGCCCTCGATCCGCAGGCCCAGATCCCGACATGGCCGGAACCTCAATCGGGCGTAGACGAGACTCTCGACGGAGTCGGGGGCGAGCACTTCGACGAGGATTCTATCGGAGGTCTCGATCTCGAGGTTCTTGACGACGGTGCAGGAGTGGCCGATCAATCCGCCGGCGAAGGAAACCGGACAGAGGAGGCGGAAGGAATCGCCCCAATTTGAGCACTCCTAAATCCCCCAAAAATCAAACCCTAGAATTCACAGATTGAATTTGGGGGCAATTTAATTTGTGAAAATTGGATTTTGGTTTAAGTTTTGGGGAAAAAAACAACCCAAAACGGATATTATGGATTTGTTTTAAAAAATGCCCCAAACTGGTTGGTTTTCATGTAATAAATTTAAATAGTGGAGGGAAAATGACTAAAGTTACATGATATAACGGAAAATTTGACGGAATCGGCCAACGGGTGGCTATTTGTTAACAAAATTGAAGTTTTGGGTGGTTTAAAACAAATTTTTGTATAATGGGTGGTTAAGTGTAAATTTGCCTATTTAACGGGTGGTTTAGTGTAAATTTCTCTATAATTTATGACTTTGTTTACACTGGCATAGAGTTTCTTCTACAATACCGGCACTAGTTGTCCCCACATTCTACTCCAACGAATTGATTTGGTTAAATAAATGTGGTATATGTTGAGTACCAGAGGAAGAAGCACCGGCATTGCAAAACATTGAACTTGTATTTTCAGCTTTGATAAATGCTATCCTAGATCTCTTGTACTTATCAACATTTGGCTTTCCTCCTCCTCCACCATGTGATCCAATCTACCAAGTGTTATCAGCGTGAAACAAGAGAAAGATGTAAGAACAACGAAAATATAAAACAACTACTACCACCAAGACCCTAGAAAATTAGATGATAGATTTTAATAGGTAATAGTTGATACTACAGAACAACGAACATACAAACACAATACATATCCAAGCACTTAACTAGTATTCAATACTACACGCAACAACACATAGAAAGAGAATACTTTACTGGTATGTTAGAAGGCAATACATCATATAATCAAAATTTAGCAAATAGTTGAGGTCGTTGAATGTTGGGGAGATTCTTGCTACAAGACGATGATGCCTGACAATTGACATTATAAAATTGGAATTATCAATATACCAAGAGCCTTATATTAAGAGTTCCCAAAATAAAATAAACACAATTTAACTCATACCTCACACTAGGGGACCCCTCTAATGATTCTCACCCTGCTAATCTTCATTGTCATCGCCATCCTCCCTCTTGGTTGTCGAAAGATGTGGAAGTGTCAAGGCACATTAAAGATACCAAAACTAATACTTGCAAAAAGAGAGATATGTATGCACCTAGAGATGATGCGAGGGGATCCAGTCGTAGTATAATTCCCTTTTCCATTAAACATATAGAAAAGGGTGGTTTGTCTTCTTGCAAACCTAATACGTCCAGCATCATCACTTGCAAGATATAATTTACGACTTTGCTTACACTGCATAGAGTTTCTTCTACAATAACGACAAGGTTGTCCCTAATTTTTTTTTCCAATTATTATTATTATTATTATTATTATTATTATTATTATTATTATTATTATTATTATTATTATAGGATGATTATCTTGATAAAGAATCATGTGGAAAATTTGTTTCCACTGGTCGTAAAAATGTGTTAGTAATGGCCTTAGGCAAAGAAGAACATCCCAGACGTGTCAGAGGGGTTGGTCAGGATGTAACGATCTCTGATTACTTTGGTCATGCATCTCGTCGGGCATCATCTATTGGACTAAATTTACAAGAAGTTGCAGTTATTGAGGCAACCAATAAAATAAAAGCAAACATGAAGGCTGAAATTGAATCAATGTTAATTGAAGAGAGACAAGCAATAAGGCAATTCATTCAAGCATTGTTGGATGAGAGAAAAGAGTACTTGCCGGAAAAACCACGTCCAAATATTCCTTCATTCCACAAACCTCAATCAAGTGATCATATTCTAATCAAGTGGAAAAGCTTCTTGTTCAACACGGAAGGAAGAGGTAAGTATGATCTATTCATACTATGTATCTATGCACATTATAATCGAGAAAATATAAATTAATTCTCCTTATGTATAGGGAACAAGGGAGTGCAACCTTTGTTGGCCAAATCTCGAACAAATAGTCGGAAAAGGTGTTGTGTATCGCTCTATTTTTTGCAAAAAATAATGTTGCACAATCGAGAGCTGAAGAAAGGTAAAGCGAAGGTAGAAGTCAAAATTGTTACAAAAGGCCAAGAAGAAGTACATATGCCATTCCCAACAGATGAAGTATGTACGATGTTGGGTGTTGCGGTCAATTTATTGCATGGCCTGAAAATCTAGTACAACCATTTACAGTAAGTTGCTCATTTTATATTTACAATATTTGTCTTTTTAGTATGTTCATATAATATTGTTTTTAAATTTTTTCATGTTGTATTTAGGAGAAAGAAAATGGGGTGACAAACACTAAGCAATCTTGCACATGCCTTGTTGAGGATGCGCATCCAATTCCGAGTGTCATTAATGATTATCGATGTGTGCTAGATGAATTTGATGATGGTTCTTCTAAGGTTGTTGCAATTTCCCTAAATCTTTTCACATATGGCCATCAAGGAATTACCGTTGGCAAGGATCAACTTCAGATTTGGATGGACAAGGAATAAATAGATGTGTGTAATGTGTCATTATACAAGAGGTTCGTTTTAATGAATATTTTTATTATTTATAATTCAGATTTTATGTTGTCTTCTTTTGTGGTGCAATGCATAGTATGCTTGTATTATCACCATTATCATTGTTTCATATTCTCTTCTTTTCATAACAATCCATAGTATGCTTGCATTATGTTGCTTATTTTATCCCTGTACAGCCATAAACAATTAAATTTTGTTGACTTTACATGTATTGTTGATATAGATATTTATCTGAGACTCATTTGTAAAAATGTTGAAAAGATGTTTGAATTTCTTTGTCCAAATAAAATTTCACCAAATGAGAATTCTGGAACAATCAAAGATCGAGCTAGTTATATTGCTTATGCTATGGCAGGCAATATTGAAAACCGAATTTTCATAGCACCATATAAGTTGAGGGAATATATTTATGACTTTTTTGTTATGCGATATAAGTCGAGCTAGTTACATTTATATCCTTTTGTTTCTCTCTTTGAAAAATATGTACATGAATCATTGGGTATTGTTGGTGTTGCATCCTCACTTAGGCTTGGCATATTGGATTGACCCATTACATGGTCGTCAAGAAAAAGATGTTGAAGAGTTGATTGATTTGTAAGTTTGATGAATATTAAGTAGTTTGTATAGTTTGTTGTGCTTACCATATTTATTAAATTTATTTATAGGAGTTACACAGATATATACCAATTTGGGAAAGAAAAAGCCTCAAAAACAACCTCTGTGGCAATTCGTAAAGGTGAGCTTGCTTTCTGATTGTGCTTTTTTTTTCCTGTTATTGATTGTCACGATGGTTATTTTAAAGTGTTTCAATTGCCTTTGAATTATAAAGCTTGTTCTCTTCCCATGTTTTTTTATATTCAATTCGCTTCCTTATATTCTTGTTTTCTGTGATGTACGTAGTGTCTCTATCAATCAAATGTGATCAAGAGTGACTACTATATGCTAAGGTGTATGCAAGAGATAATCTGGAGAAGAAGTATAATCATCCCAAAGATTGTAAGACATTCAAGTTTTATAACTAATGTACATGTTTTTACAGTTAGATTTGTACATGAAGTTTTGTCTATAATTGCAGTGGTATGATAATAGGAAGACCTTCTCAAGTGATGAAATAGATGAAACCATAAAGGAGTTGATGGAGCATTTGATCTCTCTCATTATTTAGGTAACTTTTAATAATTTTTTTTCCATTTTGTATGATCGAAGTTACAATTGATCTAAGTTAATTTTCTTAATTTAGTCACTATTGTTTGTATTTTTTTCTTTTTACTGAACATAGTATAGCGCCCCTGTTATTTTGTAGTCTTTATGTATTCGTGTTAGAAAATGATAGTGGACGATTTTGATAATCGTTCTCTAAGTTTATATTTTCGTGAGTTTGTACTTTTGAATAAATATGATGTTGACTTGTTGAGTAGCGTCAATATTGATAACAATCTTTGTTTGAATTGATTTTTGACTTTATCTAACGATATTTAGTATTTTATATATATGTATATATAATATTGATTCAAATGTGATTTTTGACATTACATAGCTCGGTCATTCCTAATCCGGTGTATATATACAACAATACTATTCGGGCTTATACCTCGGACTTCAATACCCGGTGAACATAATTAATATACCCTGGACTTCAATATCCAGTGTATATAACCTAATCAATATACCCCGGACTTCAATACCCGGTGTATATCCTACATTTTAGTTTCCATATACATTACTAATACCCCGGATCAAACACAACTTAAATATACCCCGGATAGGGATTTACCCGGTGTATTTGGATTGAAAATTCCCCGGGCGGAAATGTTAGAGAGAATTTTCAAGGCAAGCAATTACCCCGGACTAGACCCGGTGTACTAGGGTATTAATCAAATACCCCTGCAACTTTTATCCCGGGCATCATCCGGTGTATTTGGGGTGAAACGTAAGGGGTATTTAAGTCATTTTGTAGTAGTGTCTGTTGAGTACCAAAGGAAGAAGCATCGGCATTGCAAAACATTGCACTTGTATTTTTAGCATTGGTAAATATTATTTATAGACCTGTTAAAATAAAAACCTTGTTGAAGTTCCACTACATCTTCTTTTGTAATTCCATGATCGGCAATTTAGTAATGCAATTATCATTTAGTGACTTGATGTGTTTTTATGCATTTCTTATTCATTGCCTTATCTTTTTAATGATGTCAAAAGGGAAAAAGTATGAATTCTGCGGAGATGCGTTGTCTATTAGTTATATAGTTTTTCTACTGCTTAGGGGGAACTTTAGCGTAATTCTTGTAAATTGGAACTATGATAAAAATTTTGGACTTATGATATTCTGATCTGCACTCATGCATTGAGGGCAACTTTGCTTGGAAACATGTTAAGTAAAAGGGGATGTATGAAATTTCTTAATTGCATGTTCCTTTACGTAGAAGCACTTGCATCTCTTTATATAGTTTCTCATCATCAAAAAGGGTAAAAATGTTGGAACAGTGACAGAAATATCACTAGAACAACGCTTTGTCCAGGAAGAGTGTGTTGTAACAAAACGATGGAAACCCCATAAGGAACAGTATCATCTTCGATTTTGATGATCGACAAACTCATTTGAACTAGCTTGTGTAAATAAGTGTTTCAGGAAATATGTTGGAATAATTCCATTTAGTGTAGGAAATGTACATAATTAATGCGTGACAGCTAAGAGCTGGTTGACGTATCCAAAGTTTGCGCAACAAGCCAAGGATGACATTTCTGCACTTGGTCGTGTCAAATCAAGGACTTTCGTGTCTTATCCAAAATCCACGCCATGTCAGCAATCCAAAAGAGGAAATCCCACAAAAGCATAAAATCAGAAGAAAGGGGCACATGGCAACACTCTAGTGAATGACGAAGTCACCTGCCATTTACACAAAAACAAAGGACACTTTGGGAAAATGAAAAAGAGAGGCCTCCCTTCGGGTCTATAAATAGTGAACAATAATCTACTGTTCACTTACGCCTTCAAACACACAAAAACCCACAAAAATGAGAAGAATAGAAAGAAGAAGAAGGTGATCGGTGACCAAGGAAGATCGGCGATCGGAGATCACTGAAGACCGGTGATTGAAACTGTTGAGAAGCGAGTTCTCGACAGAGGAAGGAAGGAAGATGAGTCTAGTTGGGATCGTCTAGTGAGGTTAGCTTTTAGTTGTGAAGAGTTGTTACTAGATCTAGGGAAGAGAGACAAGATCAAAGTTCTAGGATTAGAGAGAATCGCTAGGAACTGCTGATGATGTGCTGTACCTAGACGATCTGTGAAACTACTATCAATAATATAAAGGAAAAAGCATTCAAAAATCCTCCATGGGAGGTAGAGGTTTACTTGATCAGATTAGTTGATTCGGTAGAGTTTCCTCTATAAGAAACGTGTCCTTACTTGTTCCATTACATGTTTAAGTTTCTTATTCCTGTTTGAGTACCTGCTTGTTTTACTATTCCGCTGCCTTAATGGTTCCTTATCTGATCTAACATTTGCGATCCTAAGAAATATCATGGATCGATTGAAGTTTAATGTATAAAAACCAGGGGATGGCCTATGCCAACACATTGATTTCACGGTTCGTTTTTGTATCCTAAGACTAATGCTTTTACTTGCAATTTCATCTTCATTGAAGATTTTGGGTTGCTTCCAATTTTGTATCTGCATTTTGATATATTGAGTTAAATCGAGAATATAACTATTTGGTAATTGTTTAAAACTCAACTTATTCTTTTGTTATCATATGCTCCACCAAGCAACTACTAGCTGAAATCAATAACATCAATCCTTTGTTTTATTTCTGAGAGGATTTGTCTTATTGATTTTTAAGGGGTCAATCTATCACAACTTCATAGTGCTTGTTTAGTCTTAGGGCTCAAAGTTTGAACTTTGAATTATTTTTGGGACTCTAACATCTTTGTCTCCTAGTCTAGTTTTTGTTGGTAATCTGTTCTTTTCAAATTTTCGTAAAAGATTTTGGACTTCTGGATATCTATCTAGCTTCCATATCCACATGTTTTTCACTAGATTGTGATAAATAATCTTAGTTACGTGGGCGACAACATACGAATTAGTTAACCACCAATGTTTAATTGGTGCTCGATACAACTTTTGTCTTCTCTTATAAGACAAAACCAAACAGTTAGTGGCAATAGAAAAATCTTCTTTGCTGTAAATATTTATATATAATAATCACTGGGGAACCGGCGGTTCCACCCGGTTCAAACCGCCGGTTCCAAACCGTCCCAAACCGCCGGTTTCTCCTCTTTTCAACAATAAAATATACATAAATTATACCAAACATATTAAGAAAAATTCAAATCAAGCATTAAATATTTAAATATAATAATCAAAACCAAATTTAAAAGTCAAAAGAGGTCAAATATACCAAAATTTGACAACATTTACTTTTTAAAATATAAATATAAAATAATTTCTCAAAATACTAGTTTTTAACCGGTTCAAAAACCGGAACCGAAACCGGTTGGCACCGGCCTCAGAACCGCCTAGAACCGAAAAACCGGTCATGGATCGGTTCCGGTTCCGGTTCCGCGAAATTTGGAACCGGGAACCGGCGGTTTTGGAACCGGAATCGGCGGTTCCGGAACCGGACCCACGTCTAACCTCAACCCTCTCTCTGCATCTCAACTTCCAACAATTAAGAGCATCTGCAACACAATGGAGAGGAAAAACAGTATCAATTAAGAGCTGCTGCAACACAATGGAGAGAAGAGTTTCCATGAACGGATTGTGGGAAGACCATAAAAGAGATGGAGTTGATGGCAAAAGAGTCAAAGTTTAGGATTTAACGGATTTTTTGACAGAAAATGCTCGTGGGTGGCTATTTGTTAACGGAATGAGAGTTTTTGGTGGTTTAAAACAAATTCGTGTATAACGGGTGGTTAAGTGTAAATTCGCCTATTTAACGGGTGGTTTAATGCAATTTTCTCGAATTTAAAACAAAGTTTGAGCAATATATGCCTTATCTGACAAGTACGTAGGTGATGCTAAAATTATTAAAAATGTTTACATTAAGATCATCATGCTTGAGATAATTTTCTGATATTATGTGTACCTAAATATTTGCTTGGATCAACAATCATTTTTCATAGTGGTTTCAATTAGAGTGCTTTATTCATATGTTCCACTTTCCTTGAAATTAATCCACCATACTTCTTAGGCTTGCCGATTCGGTCATACACGATCGTTGGCGTGTAATTCACATCTTTATTCCAAAAGGAATTCCAATTTAGCCTACTAATTCATCATGAACATCATGAACATTGATATAAAAATGAAACTTTGCATTATATAGTTTGATTTAATGACTAAAGATCTATTATTAGAGTTGTGCAACCTTCTTGTAAAATTGTATTCCATTTCCATTTGGTCAATTATCCTTGTGTATTCCCTTCCCATGCTATTAAATTTGAATTTGAATATCATGTAATAAGGTTTTTTGTTTGAAATAATGGGTTATATTGACCATCATACTTACAAAGTTACTATAAAGTATGTCTATATGTTTCAAGTACTTATTCTATCTACGCATTTATAATTTTGTGAGTTAACTTTTTTAAATACTATTTACGTTCTATATATTGTTTATTTATATTGGAAAAATATATGATACATTAAACACTTTTTGTCCCATAAGGGAGAAGTTCTATTATTAATTGCCTTACCATATAAATAAAATAGCCTTATTATATAATTATATTTGCTACACTCTTTCTACTATTGATTGATTTTGGGGTGTAACTTCATCGGATTTGTGTACTAAGCATACATATCACAACCTTGATCCATTGACCCGTAAAACCTTTAACAATTCCGATAATAAGCTTAAAATTGGACCCACAAGAACTCGATGGTGCAAAACTTGAACTTACCAGCTTTCAACATTCTTGCAATTTTGAAGTACTGTTTTAACACTTGCAAACGTTCTAAATATTCAAATTACGACGTAGATGAAAAAGTACCTAGGTATTCCAATTTTGAAAGAACGGGTACAAAATTCGATGTTCTTAGAATCAATTCAAAACCAAAAATAAAACAATTATCCCGATGGAAAGCTAATTCCATTTCTTAGGTTGGCTGAGCGGTGTTGATCCGCTCTAACCTTTTAGGAGAATTTAAATAACTAAGTAGAGCTTTCCCTTTCCGAAAGGAATCTCCGAGCAGATTGACAAGGTGAACTCATTTTTTGGGATAAGTATTCTCCCTACCATCACCTGCTCCTTAGTTGCGATAAGATCTACTGCTCTAAAGAATTTGGAGGGTTGGGCATTAGGACAACGAAAAATACTAATATAGCATTACAAATGAAGGTTCTTTGGAAAATCATGACTGGGCCTCAAAATTGCTTGGTAAGAATTATTAGTGAGAAACATTTAGGCACTCAATCGGTAATTCAATACCAAAAGAAATGTTTGACCAAAAAAAATACCAAAAGAAGAATTGCTCTTTGTAATTTGGGTGCCTAATGAATATTAGAGATAAATTTATTATAGGTATCATCTGGAGTGTGGGAAATGGTAATTATAAGTCTATAAACTTTTAGACAAACCCGTGGATTCGGAATGTTGATCTCTCTCCTTACTTTGATACCATTGATATTACGCTGAAGGTATCCTCCTTATCTTACCGGCCAGATCATTCGTGGGATCGGCATGCCTTGGAAGCAGTGGTACCCCAACATCTTGTTAATATGATCTTGGCCACCCGCCTTCCTTTATCCCATCTCTTGGATCGTCTTGTTTGGATCCCTACTCATGATGGTAATTTCTCCGTTAAACCAGCCTCAACTATAATCTCAACATCTCCAATTCTTCTTTCGGATGGCTTTTCTTTGATTTGGAAAACCCAACTTCCGTTTAAAATTCAAAACTTTCTCTGGAAAGCATGTGTTGATTGTCTCGCAACCAATGACCACTTAAACCGATACTATATATAATTGTGTCCCTAACTGTTGCTCTTTATGTCAACTTGATGATGAGAATCTAATTAAATCACCTTTTCTTTTGATGTCATTTTACCCTCAAAATGATAGCTAAGTTAGAAAGTCATTTATATTATACCTTTTAATTTTTTTTTGAAGGGGGCTTATTTGATAATCTAATATTTACTTTGAATATTAACGCGAATAATAATACTCTTTGCTTCCTTTGGTTGTTTATCTTGGGTCACCCTAATTCGCTCATCTCTAACACTTCACGTATTAGCGTCAATTTTCTCCGTGTGATCTAGCCATTACTCAACATATGCAATGGATTTCTACAATCAATGCCAAACCAATCCACATGAAATTTAATGTAAAAAGGAAAAATCACTCTAATTGGGTCAAACCTCCTATTCATTGGCTTAAATTTAATTTTGATGCTTCAAAACAATCAAATTTTGTAGGTTACTTAATTCAAGATCATAATAGTCCTATTTTACATTGTGACGGATTGTAATTACAACCAATGTCCATTTTTAACGTTGAGGTTTGTGCATTGTTACAAGGCGTCAAATTGCAACTACTATGAATATTCAAAATATTATATATAATTGAGGAAGATAGGTTAGCGATTATTAATTCTTTAAAACAAACTTGGAAGGTTCCTTGGGAAATTCAATCCGCTATTCATGATATTTGGTTCTTTATTTCTTAATTATATTCCTTGGGTGATGATTTTTCATTGTTTTTAGGAATATAACTCCGCAACAAATTTCTTACGCTAGAAGATATCAAGACATAGTTCACCTATCTAACGTTCTCTTGTTCAGTAACTAGTGTTAATGTCCGTGTCTTGAAGGCGTGGTTTGGCCATAACCCACAAAGGGGGCGGGGTAAGAAATACAAATATTTACCAACTAAACTTTGTTTTGTATAACCAGCGAAATTTGATACATAACATAGGAAGGAATCCTTAATGCTTGTACAATATTTTTGGTCAATTATTGTAAGTTGTAACTAGACATCACATAGGATTTCAGTAGGGATCATAGTACAACCCAATGGACGAAACCAATGGCAATCCACGTGACTCTAGGATTAGGATCTTCACACTCTTGGCTTCCACCACCCCACTCCCAATCCTATGTAGCCTCTTGTACCCTACCGTTGTCCCGTTCGCCACCCGCCTCCCGTCCGCATACACATCATGTCGTTCAACACGCTGCCCGAGCCCTATTGCCTCTTGGATCATCACCACATTAAACTTTATTAACCCCGAACCCGAGCTCTTAATCTCGATCCAATGGTATGTTTTACCGTGCCCTAATTCTCTTGGGGCCCAATACGTCCACAAGTGATCATTGTCAACCAAACTCTCGGGGCCGAACTCGCTTCCCTTGCCTCCCCTTTGGCTGCTGACTATGATGGTGTGTTTTTCGGCGAGATTGACAGTGAAGATTGTGTTGATCGCATGGCGGAGTTGGGTTAGACGGAGAGCGTCAATGTCGGAGATGAGACCGGTTGAGTTGGGTGGCACGTTCAAGAGTAGGACACAGTTTCGCCCGACCGAGTTGTAGTAGACTTGGAGTAACTCGGATAGGCTCTTTGGGTGCTCAGACGGGTGCCAAAACCAACCGGGTCGGATCGAAATGTCGCATTCAGGTGGAACCCAATCTGTGCCCCTTGGATCACCTGTCTTTAGATAGCTGCAACCAAAGGGTTCGGTCAGTCAGCTTTATTTCAAAACATGCATTATTAGATTAGGTACAATCAATCATATATTCATGAATATTTTCTTTTTGGTCATAAGAATTCTTGTATTATTTCAAGTGGCCGAGTATCAACCAGTGTAATAAACTAATAATGGAGACACGTACTTCTAAAGCCAAAACATGCCAATATACAATGGGCCCGCCTACGAGTTTCATTCAATTCTGTCAGGAAAAAAGATTATATATGTCCAGTCCATGTGACCCTGGCTGACCTACACTATCTCACCATCAAAGGACACCATGGAAACCCGCCCAATTATATATTTAGACTTTTGGTGTGAGAATAATGTCTTTGATTGGAACCGTACGTATATTATACTTGTTACTTATAGGCATGAAATAAGACATAAACAAAAGGATGGAATAAGAAACAAATTAGTTAAGGCAACGAAGTACAAACATCATCGATCAACATTATATACATAGATGTGTGTGGTCATCATTATCCTAAAGTTCCATGCGCAAGCTAATGCTTGGGGACCCTGCTTTTGAAAGCAGAAAGAAAGATACATGCAACCACACACAACATTATCGTCAAACAATCATCTATCATCATTTAGTTACTTTAGGACAAAAGAAATAGAGTTATAATGGCCACTTAGAAAAAGTTCAATGCACGTGGTGGGCGTAAAATGACCGCACATTTGTTGGCCTTGTCGAATATAGCGATCATGTTAGAGGGGAGACGAGCCCAATTCATAAGCCCATGGGGTTCCATTCCAAAACCTGATACCACTTGTTAGAGAGTAGACGGGCCCAATTGCCAAGCCCAACTCACAAGCCTATGGGGTTCCATCCAAAAACCAATTGGCAATAGAGGGAGTAGCCCATATACTTATAAGCGGGCTTGATTTCCCACCAATTCTGGATGTGGGAAGCACAATAGCAACCCTAACATATTACGTCCATTTTCAATAATGTAAACAAGCTGGTGAGAGATCACGGACAACGTAACTTTGATCAAATTCCTCTAGGCCGTATATTTTTGAGATTCCATTCAAATTCATTTTTTTTTTTGGTCAGATTCCATTCAAATTCATTACTTTATCAAATCTTACCTTAACGGTTTCACTTTATTTTTTTCTCACCTACTTTTAAACTTTTCTCATCTATTTTTCCAGTTCCCATATAAAGTTAAATCTAAAATATTATATGGACGGGGAGATATGGCCCTAGCTGGTATTTAGCTAACAAGATGAGGTTAGCTAGGATTGGTTAGTCACGTGTTATAACATGTAATCGACCTACAACAATCTTAAAAATCACGGGTCGGGAATTCATTTCCCAAAAAGTAACGTACAAAACTACAAAATTTGGGAGGTTGAGCCCCTTAGCATAATCAGAAAGTAGACTAAAAAGGAGTTGAACTTGATCTACACACGTATTGAGTGTGGGTGATGCATATATACCTTTCAATGGTGGCATTGCCGATGGAGAGCGACGTCCGATTGACAGTGGACCAGCACGTGCTCCCGGCAGACCCCGTCTCGTCTCCGACCCACCGTACATCGGGGCCGGCGTCCGAGAAAATGTTGATGGAGGGTTGGAGCTCCTTCACCATGGCGAACCAGTCTTGGAAGTAGTACGACATGTTTGGTGCATTTGCACCTTTTGCCCCGTCAAACCATATTTCTTTCACACTCCCGTACCTGGAATATATAACTATTGTAACGGTTTTTCCATTATATGTCCTTAAAGTATCAGTTAAGGGGAAAAAAATGAGACCTGGTGAGAAGCTCTCGCAACTGGGACATGTAGAACTCATTGTACGCCACCTCGCGTCCGTATCTCCGATCATGACGGTCCCACGGCGACAAATAAAGGCCTATGTCAACGCCCGCGCTCCGGGCAGCCGTGACGAACTCTTCCACGACGTCCCCTTGCCCGGAGCGCCAGGGGCTCCGGGCAACGGAGTGGTCAGTGTATTTGGATGGCCAGAGGCAGAAGCCGTCGTGGTGCTTGGCGGTGAGGATCATGAGGGAGATGCCGGCGGCGGTGGCCGTGGAGGCCCACTGGGCGGCGTTGAGGGCGGAGGGGCGGAAAACCGAGGGGGGCTCGTGGCCGGAGCCCCACTCGGAGTCGGTGAAAGTGTTGGGGCCGAAGTGGAGGAACATTATGATTTCCCTTTGTTGCCATTGGAGTTGGGACATGGTTGGGATTGGAAGGAGTGGGAGTGGTTGTGTTGTTAGAGCAAGTTGAGCTTGTTTTGTGTATGGGATTAAGAATACTAAAACCAAACCCAATTCAAACATTATTCCCATATTTTTGTTGAGAATAAGGCTCTGGGAGCCACTTTCTCTTAAGTGTGCATATTTATATGGAACGTACATATTATTGTCTAAATGAATTTATTTATTGTTATAATTAATAGTCCTCGATCGGGCCGGAGTTATATTTGTAAATATTTTTATCTCAACCGTACCCCTTCGTTGGTTGTCACACGTGCTTAGGGGTTAGTTCTATGGAATATCAAAGACGGGGTATACACATGTATCACTTCAAGCAATTGTGTTAGCTTTCCCTTTTCATAGGTTGCTTGGTTTTTTCCTGGCTAGACTAAAGGTTATGGGATTTCATATTTTTTATTAAGCGCATTATTAATGAAAATCAAACCGATGATGTTCGGATATTATTTTTTTAGAGATTTAACAACTTGCAAATTATATGTTGTTCAATTACCTCGTCATGTATCCGCTAGTGCACATAATGAATTTGGTGTATCGATAAAGAAGTAAAAGTTATTAACTTGGTGTGTAAAGTTTTGAAATTAGATAAGTGCTAGTGAACATAATTAATGAATTAGGATGGTTAGTACATACAATTTAGAAAACTATTCTAGATCCCGGCTAATAACGGTTCTCTTTCCAATCTGAATTCGCATAACACATATGCGGTGAGGTTGGTCGTGGACTATAGTCGACGGAGGCTTTTCAATATCTCCGTGTGAAGAATAAATGTACTCAACAAATCATTTCGCTTCTAAGGAACCATACTCATGTAGTGTCTTAATTCTTTTTGCTGCATCTCATCATTTTCCTTGTCCATGAGAAGTACTTTGGTTGCTAGATCATCGACCGACTTTCATCCAGAGTTCGATGCTAGTAATTGGGTATGATTACAAAGGAACCATTTTCAAAACCCCTTTTGGGTTAAAATTTAAAAAGTTGATTTAAGATTTTATTTTAAAAAATATATTTGGATTATAATATCAGATCTATTTAAATAATTTTAATACTTTTTTTGTAGATTATAGTTATTCTCATTCTAAGTTTAAGAGAAGATAAGTCATGGTCCGTCTGGTTTCTAACCCCGGAAATATAAACGAAGAGGAATTGAATCTAATCCATGATTGTGTCATGATACGTTCAAAATATAAATTATTCTAATTTAAAACTTAAAAAATTGTGTTTTAAAGAGAAGGGAGAGAGAATGATTACACCACTTTGTTACCCCACCCTTATATTAGAGAAATAAATAGACCCCCTACTTGTACTTTTTTTCCTATTGGACCCCCATCAAAAAAATGTTCAATTAGACTCCTGTGTTAGACCCACTTTTTCCTATTGAACACCCCTATACAATTAGACCCCTATATCAGGTCTAATTTCCAACTAAGCTTGGCATAATATAAAAACGAAAACCATGTGATGTTAATTAGACACTACCTAAGCCTAATTATACCAAAATAATAAAATCTTATTTTATAATGCTATTTTCATATGGTCTTTACATATGATTAAGCATATATGAATTTGAAGGATAATAGGGAAGGTCACATGTCTGAGTGCGCGAAAGGCGAGTAGTTTATGCAACACACCCTCGTCCATATAAGCTTAAAATGTTCAATAGGAAAAAGTGAGCTTGGTATAGGGGTTTAATTGAACATTTTTTTTTGTAGGAGGGTCTAATAGTAAAAAATTACAATAGTTGGGTTTTTTGATGTATTAAGCTGATTTGTTTTCATTCCTTTCCACGTTTGCATTGTTGAAAACCAAACGAGCTCTTAGACTTTTGTAATTGATTATATTTTATGTTAAATATACACGTTTTGTATATGTATGGTTAAAAAAAATAGCTAAAATATTAATATCATACTTAGTGTATTTCACTTTTCAACATGAGAGATTTCTACATACATAAATTTTTATAAATATAACTAATTATTTGGTTTTTAAAAAAACACAAAAATTATTAGTTTTTTCGCAAAATATTTTATTATATTACAATAATGTTTTAAAATTTTAGTTTATATTAAAGGATCCTAATTGTATCCGGCACTAGAGCCCCGAAAATGTTTGAGACGAGTGGTGTTTGGTTGGAAGGCGTTGGCGGAGGGGCATTCCAGATTGATCGGTCTCAAATCCAACCACTCCCTCGCTTACGGGGGGGGGGGGGGGGGGGGAGTTGTAGCCATTCATTCTCGGATGAAGTTGTAATGAATATATGATAGTACAGCTCGCAAAAGCAAATCCAGAATCCATTCATATACGAGTACCCGAGATCAATCAATCGAACTTGTAAGTTCTCCCAACTTGAAAATCCAAGTCTTATCTCCACCAAGATCATATCAGACCGTTCAATTTCGATCCTTTCTTCTGTGATTTTGGCTAGCTCTAGTTAATCTTCTCGTTTTCGCATCAATTAGCACTCAATTTTGCTTTAATTATGATGTTCCAATTAAACTGAACTGAATGAATTGATCAGTCGATTTGATGGTGTTTGGCGAGTTGTTCTTCATCCCTTAATCCCGTTTTCCGTATCAACATCTCTCATTCCCATAATGTACTAACTAGTTTTTATGGATCAGAAATGCTCTCTTATTCGCAAGGAATTACAAAGAGAGTTTATTGATAAAAGACCAGTTAAAGCTTTTCTACCATAGATCGAGCCTAAACATGTGGATTTGCAGTTAAATGCATATTAACTAATTAAGGATTCAGGTTATTGTTCAGACAATTTCAAGGTCATGAATAAAAGTATTATGGGTTCTAGTCTTCTAATCTTGCACATCAAAACTTGTACTAGTATGTTGCTGCATATCGATCTCTATTGTTTTTTTTTTGTACGTAATCTATTTATGCTACCTGTTAACACTTAATTAATTAACACTGTTTATTTTTGTTTCCAATTCCATGTCAACTTGTCTCTAGGCCGGGGATATGTCAACCGATTCCAACGATGCTCAAACCATTGAATCATCTGTGGGGATGGACAAACCCGACGACGATAAACGTAGCGATGAGAATACCCTTACCCACGATGATGATGATGGTGGTGGCGTCCGAAAGACTTTGATGGGGCTTAATCAGTTTGATATAGTTTCAGATTACTCAGATCATTACTACAGAGATCATGGGATTTGTCATCAGGTAGTTGCACTTTTCAACTTCTTCCAAACCTTGTTTCCTTAAACATACAATAGTTAGCTGATTAGCAATACTTTGACAGTGTTTCCGACCAAGAGAGTGGAGAAAGAGAATTCAAGAGGAATGGAAGATTCTTCAAGCTAACTTGCCCGGTGAGTGCCACCAACACATCATAGTATTGATTCGCCGTACCAGCAATTCTGTCGCTTTGGTGGTTTATGTATTGTGTGTTATATGCATTCAGAAACCATATTCGTGCGAGTCTACGAGACCCGAATGGATCTGATGCGCGTTGCTATAATAGGCCCGGATGGTACTCCTTATCACGACGGCCTTTTCTTCTTTGACACCCGCTTCCCTTCTAGGTATCCCGATTACCCGCCAGTACGTATTCTCCTACATTACTTTCATTACTAATTAGGGTGTGTTCTTCAAACATCGTCAATCAGAAAAGACGACGTTCTTTCTTGTTCATAACGATGTTGGAAGGACATACCGACCATACTTAATGTATGTATATCTTGAAACTCTATGCATCTGATGATCTGAATTTTCAGATGGTTTATTATCGTTCCGGAGGACTTCAGTTGAACCCGAATCTGTACAAAAACGGATACATTTGCCTTAGTCTGTTGGGCACTTGGATTGGGAAGCAGAATGAGCAGTGGATTCCGAACGAATCGACGATGCTCCAAGTCTTGGTGTCGATACAAGGTCTCATCTTGAATGAGAAGCCGTTCTTCAACGAAGTCGGGCATACATCTATTTTCAAGGGCGTGGTTGGGAGATGGATTTCGGAGAGTTACAACGAGGATGTCCTCCTCCTTTCGCTCAAAACAATGGTCTATTCCCTCAGACACCCACCAAAGGTTTTGGTTCACTGCTAACATTGAATCTCCCGAGTTCTTGATCGATGCTTTAAGATACCAATTCATCAATATGCATACATGTGATATGGATTAATTAACAAAAATGAGTTTGTGCTTGCTTGGTTGCAGAATTTTGAGTGCCTTGTCCGAAGACATTTTCGTGGCCGGGCCGACGATATCATGACGGCCTGTAGGGCTTACAAGCGAGGCGCTAAGGTAGGGAGTGATTTCAGAAAGATGGTCAAGGAAGGCCATCAAGTTAAGAACAAGAACTCTAAGAAGTTCAAGTCGTCGCTTGATATCATTGTGAGGAAACTCATTTATGCCTTGTCCGAAAATGGATCATTGGGTTGTGAGAAGTTTTGGATTGAATGATCCATTTCGGATTAGATAGTTTAATCAACTGCTTAGCTCTTAAGTTATTACTTATTTATATCAAACACGTACTGAGTTAAGTTTCGTACGAACAATATTGAAGGTTTGTTTCTTTCTGGTCGATATGAGCTAGATATGGATGAATAATCGTCGGTTTATCGAGTCATTGACTGGTGGGAATTTTGGAGTATGTGGGGTTTTCTTTTTTCTTTTTTTGAGCCAAGATTATGTGGGGTTTTCGGATGAAATTGTGTGTGACATTAGCAGCATGCGGGAATTTCATCGATTTCTTGATCTTTTAATTCAAAGATGTTAGGGCCGTTTAGTATCCATATCTAGATATCAGATATGGATATCGGTATGACTGATATTCATACCGAGTGTTTGGAATTTTCAGTATATGGATATAAGAAAAAATATCAATTCTTGAAAGGTTTGATATACCAAAATATATAATATATTGATATCTCTCTTCTTCCTCTTCCTGCCTCCTTGTTCTCAAATCTCAACCCATGTGTTCATTTCAATCCGACCACTGTACTTACCTTGCCGCCCACCATATTCCCCTCCCCGACCACCTCCGACAACCTTATAGGCTTCTCTGACCACCTCCGACCACCTTATTGCCTTCCCTGATCACCACCGACCACCGCACTCCCCTGGCCGACCACCGTATTGCCCTCCCCGACCACCACCGACCACCGCACTCCCTCGCCGACCAGCGTATTGCCCTCCTTGACCACCACAGAGCGCTCACCTACCCACTATATTGCCCTCGTTCACCATTGCACAACCCCACCGACCATTGGATTGCCCTCGTCCATTTCACCTACAACTTTCAGATCTGGAGTTTGTTCAGATCTGGCCTCACCCTCCATTTTTGTGCTAAAATGGCTTTTGAATATGAGATTTTGGAGTTCAATTTTCAAAATATTAAGATGGATGGAATCGGGTTTTGCCAGAAGTTTGTTCAATTGTGTAAAAGTCGAGGAGAGGTTCAAAGAATGGGCAAGTTAGAGTTTAAGTATCATATTTGTTCATTAAAAATAAATTAATGAATTTTATATAATTAGTGTGTTTGTTTAATTTTTTGACACTCAATTTTATTTTGATAAAACTTAGGGTTAATTATATAGAAAAATGCTCTAGTAAAACACTCTCTTAGAGTGTAACATGAGGTGTTATGAGGGCCTTTGGATCAATTTAATCAAACGGACCAGATTAATTAGAAAGAGGGTGTATATATGTGGCAAGATATGACCAAAAGAGTAAAGACATGATCTGGGAATTCTTACGTGGTCCAAGGAAATCTGTTGGGTAGAGAAACATCAGATCAAAATTCGGATTCCACTATTTACACTTCTATCTAGTAAATATTATGCAATCCCGTTTTTTTTGTGAAAAAATATCTTGCAAGATATCATCTGCCTGCCTTCCATACCCGTTATTTTTCATCAAAAGAAAATTTCTTTCTCTTTCATAAAACAATTCCGCCGTCTTCAACATCGCTCAATCCCAAAATCTCCCATTCTCCATTGAAGCAAATCATCTTCCCCATAGTCATCATCAACGATTTCGTTCCGCACAAGTGTTCTTGGTAAGTTTTCGCTACTCCTCTGTAATTTTTTTCGATTTATTTGAATCAAAACCCCCCGCGGGTATCCGATTTCGCTACTCTCGTTTTTAGGGTTTCGATTTTGGATTTCCAGTACACGAACATCGATATGGTTTGTTTGTGGGTCGAAATTGTTGCATTTAGGTTTAAGTTTCTTGAACAAACCATGTGATTTCGTACGTTTGAAAAGTGTTTGCAAATCCTAGGGTTTATGTGAAAATCGTCGGTATGAAGTCCATAGTCTGATTTGGGCCTTTTTGGTTGTTCTCATAATTCCTAATTGGGTTTTAACTGGGTTTTATCTATTTGTTTGCACAGATCAATGGTGAAGATTAGTGAGAAGATTCAAAGGAAGAGGAAGGTCGAAAGAGGTAAAACAATGTTCTTGAGTGTCCATGGAATTATCATATGCCATAGTTTTTCAATTTGTTTGTGCATATATACAACAAGGATGATGCCATAGTTTTTCAATTCGTTTGCGTATGTTCTTCAATTCGATAGTTGTTCAATGAGTGCCTCTCTGTTTTTTATTCAATTTACATCATACTGTTTTTCAGTACAATATGATATTTCATATATAGTTGAAAAACGTCGTTGCATAGTTGAAAAACCTCTACCAATATGGATTATCATGTTTTTTTACGACATAAATGGAATGTTTTTCATTTCTGTTTTGTGTATGCCTATTGTGTTTTTCAACATATTAATAACAATTTTTCAAATAGTAGATATAAATAGTTTTGTATTTTTCATGTTGTATAATACTGTTTTTCAATGATTATAAGACAACTTTTTCACATATTAGTTTCAATGTTTTTCATTTCTATTTTATGTGTGTATTGTGTTTTTCTATATATTGATAATATTTTTCAAGTAACAGAATTTAATTATTCTATATTTTTCATGTTGGACAATAGTGTTTTCCAATGATTATAAGACAACTTTTACAATAGTATATTTTCGTTTTGATAGTTTTGCATTATATGATGAACACTTGTTCAACAATATTAGTTGTTTGTACTATTATGTATGAATTGATATTCAAATATGTGTGTTTTGTTTTGCAGTTATTCAAGAAGGGGGGTGAATAATGGATGAAGTTTGAGGACAAAGACAATGCCATTTTTTATCGTACCAATGTATACTGAAAAAGAGAAGCACATTTTCAAACTTATTGTAGTATGTATTCGAGTTGTAACAATCCTGATTTTCATCTTATTCAATGCAATACATTTACTTTTTCAATGGTCACGTAAGATCCTTATTTTCATTTCAGCTTATAATGAATTGATTTTCATGTGAAGATAAGTACTTATTCAACTATAGTAATAACTGAGCACACCAAATTAGAAAAAGATTCATAAAGCAATAACACGTGTGCAACTCTATTTTGAATGTTCAAACCATCGTACAGAGTTAATTTGAATGTTCAACTCTATTTTTCAAATCATCGAACATAGTTATTCAAACACTTGCTAATAGATTATCTATGATTCACGAACGATTTTTGAATTTTATGCTCAATTAATTATTATTATTTTTAAATATCTCCATTCTTGTTAATCCCTAAAATCAAGAAACTTTCCATTAAAAAAAACGTGGCTTTCAAAATCCCCTTAATTAAAATTCGATTTTCCCTCTTGAAAATCCCACAAATCACACTTGTTACCATGTTTGCAGCCACGTAATATTAATCACATCCCCCTCATTAAAATATAGCTATTGTGTACCCTCAAATCTCAACCTCCATTTAGCCTAATCTAACGGTCCATATCATGTTACATGTTGTACCACACCATGTATCTCACTTGAGTGTTCCTCATGTATCCTCTAATTATATATATTATAACTTTCATATATATATATTTGAGTTCAAATGATACAATACAGTAGGGTGATACACACAGTGGATAAATCTAGACCATTAGATTAAAAGAAAATCAAAGGCCAAGATTTAATCTCATATGGGAAGGCAATAAGCCCTTGGTTCTCTCAATCCAGCACCTACGATGGAACGTTTCTTTTGTGCCTATGGCGTACGTGCAGACCCGTTCATTGGGTTGTGTAGAGAGCCCAATGGAATAGGGTCCCCATATTTTAAGGGCCCTAAATATTTAATAATGTATATATTTAAAAGTATAGTATATAAAGGATTGTTGACTAGTTCGCATAGATGGTTTTGGAGTTTATTAAATGTATCAGAGGTGTAGTGGATGAATAACAATTTTTTCCCTTCTCGCAACATAGACTCTTGGATGATTGAACTTCAATTTATACGTATCACACTTATCATTGTAAGATCTTATTTCCATTAATAAATGTAAATTAATAAATTCATTATATTGAACCTTTTAATTAGATTACCAATACATGCAAATTTATAAATGTATACATTTTCACTATATGATTTATCAATCAATAATAAATATATAATTAAATACTATCTTCTATCTAATTTTTTAGATTTATCAACCAACATGCGCCCTCCGGCCTCCGATATTCCTCCAAATTGGAATTGAACCATATATAATTAAATACTATCTAAATAAACTTGTAATAGTCTATACTTATATTGAAAAAAATTACTCATTTTATTTGTACAATCTAGTACATATTTATCTTCCTTTGCTGCAAGTGATCTTCAAAAAAATTTCCAACAACTATATTACTCACCAATAATAAAACTTTATGATTCAACAAATATACTAATGATAACATTCTATTGAGCAAAAATTTACTCAATTTTGTACTTTTGTCAAAAAATTGCACAGGGCCCCCACGAACCATTGGACGGCCCTGCATTCGGGTACACTCTTTTCTCCATGGTTCCAATTTTGAAAAATGTTGTTGGCAATATGTCAATGTTTTTCACCTCCAACTACACACACATGTTATCTATGCATGCACAGAAACACGTACTTACTCGTAATTATAGTCATAAACATTTACATCCTGTACAAATAATTAAGGTCGGTCATAACCTCCGTTTGGTCGAGGATGCATCGGTCGCCAACATCAAAAGTATGGGTGGCAAAACAGAAGACGATGCCTTGGAAGAATGACTTGGTAGTGTCCCCAAATATGAAAGTCAATGCTAGCAACGGGGTTGCAATCGTGACCAGAACTTTAGTGGTTGCAAGTCCAGTAATAAAAAGCCACAACAGTACTACTAGTAATAGTATGATGAATGATATGGAATTGTCTAAACGGGTCACAATCGCTTTGGCATCAGCTAATGTACGCCCCATGTTCACACAATTTTTGTGAGCATACACCTGTAGCCAATTAATCTTATGAAAAAATCAAAATGTAGAAAGAATGAAAGGTTAAGAGTGGAGGTGAGGGGATCCGAGTACGTACCATCCACTTTTTCAAGTCATCGAAAGTGAATTCGGGTGAGGTCTGTTCTCGCACTAAACCATGCAAAACTGTTGCAATTTCGTCGTGGCCGGATAATAGGTTATGGGACAGGATACCTATTGTGCACCTGATCGAAGAAGACGGAGTGAAATTAAGATTTTAGGGTCCAAATTGGAGAATTCAACAAATAGGTATACGATATAGTCATATGACTCATATAGCTAAGATAGGTCAGCAGCTTACGTACGTTTCGCTGGTCTGGGGAATCTTATTTTGCAAAAAATCCAGGATATCCGGAACCCCATCCTCCTTGAGTGGGCCGAGACCAATGGCCAAGGACGAGAGAAACCGACTGACGCAGAGTAGATAGGATATGTTCATGCTTTGCTACATGATATTGTTGGTAAAGTTGAAGGTGGTTGTCATTTCATCGCCGCCGTTGTCGGAGCATGATTGTCTTCATTGGCGCTCGTACTCCCTAAGCAATTTTAAATCATCGATCGCGAGAATGGGTCCTTGGGCGCCGCCCTCCATGATGAGACTAAGGTAAGAGAATTTGGCCGCGGTGATTAAGATCTTGGGCTGAAAACGGCGATAAATCGCGTTGGCACTCCACACCAACAGTTACACGTTCTTTATGAGCAAAAAGACGGATCCCACGAAGAGTGATACGCAAGTCCACGTCACGTACGCGAATGCTTCTGGGTCCGGGATGTAGGCCCGTCCATTGGGTTGTGCAAAGAGCCCAATGGAACAAGGTTCCTATATTTTAAGGGCCCCAAATTTTTAATAATGTATATATTTAAAAGTATAGTATATATAGGATTGTTGACTAGTTTGCACAGATGGCTTTGGAGTTTATTAAATGTATCAGAGGTTTAGTGGGAGTTCGATTCCCATGAATAACAATTTTTCCCTTCTTGCAACATAGACTCTTGGATGGTTGGACTTCAATTTATACGTATCATACTTATCATTGTAAGATCTTATTTCCATTAAAAAATGTAAATTAATTAATTAATTAATTAATTAATTTGAACCTTTTAATTAGATTACTAATACATGCAAATTTATAAATGTATACATTTTCACTATATAATTTATCAATCAATAATAAATATATAATTAAATACTATCTTCTATCTAATTTTTGAGATTTATCAATCAACATGCGCCATCCGGCCTCCGATATTCCTCCAGGTTGGAATTGAACCATATATAATTAAATACTATCTAAAGAAACTTGTAATAGTCTATACTTATTTTGAAAAAAGTTACTCATTTTATTTGTACAATCTAGTACATATTTTTCTCCCTTTGTTGCAAGTTATGTTCAAAAAAATTCCAACTACTATATTACTCACCAATAATAAAACTTTATGATTCAACAACTATACTAATGATAACATTCTAGTGAGCAAAAATTTACTCAATTTTGTACTTTTGTAAAAAAATTGCACAACGCCCCCACGAACCATCGGACAGCCCTGTGTACGTGGGTACTTTCATCAGGGCGTCTCCGACTCCTCATGTGTCCTTATTCTTGTTGTTGCCACTTCCAACAATCCAGCACCTACTATGGAGAACCCCGTTTTCGCTACTTGGCTTCAAAAGGATCGGCTAATTCTCCTATGGGTCTGGTCCATGCTCTAAGTCCCGCTTCTCGACAATATCTTTTGGGCGACATCTTCTTATAAAGTTTGGACTACTCTTAGGCAAACGTAGTTCATGCTCAAACTAATGCGCGCGAAATGTTCTTTCATCATCTGCTCCGTCATTGCAGCACGGTTGTCTCTCGATCATTGAGCATGTCGAAAAGAAACGCTCTATCGTTGATAGCCCCGCTGAATGCCTCTACATTAATTGTACGTTGATGATCATGATTTGCTTTCTTACACCGTATATGGACTTGGTCCTGGGACTATGGCCAATTTTGAGCCGCCTTGTCCATGCATCACGAAGCAGTAAAGTGTTATCAAAGGCTCAACCTTGCTGAATTTCCCGCCACCAATCTATGTCGTCGTAGCATCAACTTCAGGCCTCGGCACAAGCTGCTCATGTTGCCATGAATCAGTCACTCCTTCGTCCTTGACTGATTCATCATGCATGGTACGTCCATTATAGAGCTGCTCATCACCATATCACAGACGACCTTATAGCAAGCTCAATGATCATTATGATGGTCATGACAAGCTAGTGTTTGGTAACTACGAATTTGACCCAAACAAATATGCCTAAAAATAATTTGACTTATCCCATCAAATTTAATCATTTCTTGATGATAAGAAATTAAGAACGAATTAGCTGATCGAGGAATTGATTACATGGATATTTTTTAATAACATTGAGTACATATGCATTTTTTCTATAAGAAAAGGGGCCATACATGCTTTTGATGCATATAATAATGGGGAAATTGCATTTAATCACCCGTTATTTTACACTTGTTACAATTAACCACCCTTTATATTTTTTTCTACACTTAACCACCCCTTATTTGTAATTATGTGCATTTAACCACGCATTTTAACGAAAAACGTCATTTTCTCCGTTAAGTGAAGTAAATTACGTTTTTCATTTTTTTAATTAAATTTTATTTACAATAAATAAATAAAGGAAAAACCATAATTGACACTTTCAAGTTCTAATATACCGATTTTTGCAACCTTTGCCTAATTACCTCTATAATAATTCCTTTCCTCTATCCAACGTCGAAGAAGAACCACGACTTCGTCGATGCAAAGACCGTGGGTTTTGGATCTGATTTTAACGACTTTGAGCATCCTGTGGCGTCGATCGTGTCTAAGTTGATAGACGATGACTTGAGATTCAAAAGGTTGATATGTAGGCTTAAATTCAATGACGGTGACATTCCAAGCTCAATTTATTCCTAAATTTTTTTATTTATTTTAAATAAAATTAAAAAAGAAGGCCAAAAACGTAATTTACTTTACTTAACGAAGAAAATAACGTTTTTAATCAAAATGGGTGGTTAAATGCACAAGTTTACAAATAAGGGGTAGTTAAGTGTAGAAAAAAATATAAAGGGTGATTAATTGTAACAAATGTAAAATAAAGGGTGGTTAAATGCAATTTTCCCTATAATAATATTAACACAAAATCTATGAAAAGGTCAACTAATTTGACATTTATGGTCGAACATATATGAATACAACACAACTAGAGGAAGTCAAATAATGTGATATAGCTATCTAGTGATTAGTTGTCATTAGTTTTAATACACACCAAAAAAGTCAGATTAGATGTCAACTAATTTTTCTATTTAATTATTTCGAACAAAAATTGTAGGAAGTCAAACAATTAAAAATACATGTATAGCCAGCTACTCCACGTAAAGTCATACATCTTCATATAAAATCGAACACGAGGACGTTGTATATGTGCACCACTAATTACATCTTTCTGCAATTATTGATATGGATCCGTGTATCAAATTAATGGTATTGAACCATATATTATTGATACATGGTTTGGATAAAGTTGCAAATAGCTCGTAGGGTGAAAATTGTGGATGTATTTCTCTTGTCCAAGTCCAATCCATCCAAACTTGTACTCGACGAATACAGGATCTATTCGCTAGGTTGATCGAGCCCTTCAACACATTATCTCGACATAAAAATTATATATATGTAACATATTTGACCCACAAAAATACATATATACATATAATATTTATTCAAAAAGCATATGTTCTCGATGTACAGTTGGAGTAAAGCTGTTGTATTTGAAAGATTCCTAATTCAAAACAAAAATTGAAACTTCGGTAATGTACGTCAAAACTCAGGAGGAGACTTTTTATAAACTGCCTTGCCTAGATAATCATGGGATATGCTGCGTAATGGACTTGGTAATAATAATGTGTAAATTATGTTTTGAACCGCGTATATGTATTAATTTTTGGTCGAAAACCGCGTATTTTATTTATTTAATTATACCTTATGCATTACTAGGTAGGTCAATGAATTTGCATGGATGACGGATTACTCTTAGAACAAGTCGACCCTTTGTACGAGTCACAAAATTTAAAACCAAAGGCTTGGTGTTTTTGCGCGCTTCGTACACTCGATCTTGGATTTCTTCCACATTTGCAGCCATTATAAATACGATCCCTCCAACCTTTTGTCTCTTCATCTCGATCCTTCTTTGTTTTCTCCTTCTCTTCCATATCATTCACAAGAGAAAGAAAGTACCAAAGAGAGGGATCGGATCGAGAGTCGAGAGTCAAGAGACGAGACCCATCAGAATGTCGCCCACCATGAACTTGGAGTCAAATACCCAAATGGAGGAGGAGATCATGCAAGAAACCCTATACCAAAAGGGAGTGAAACATTTGTGTGAGAGAGGGATACGTAGGGTTCCAACCAAGTACATATTACCGGCTTCCGATCGCCCTATTCGTTCCCAAACGCCCCGTTATAGCTCCGTTGGCTCCTACAACGAGGCCGACCATATTGAGCTCCCGGTGATCGATTTTGCGCAACTCCATGGTCCAAACCGGTCTCATGTTCTACGTTCCTTGGCGCATGCATGCGAGCATTACGGTTTCTTCCAAGTACGTATGAAACGTACGTTATCTTGCATAATCCGAACACATCTTAAGATCTTAAGATTAATATCTATTTGCTATGCATGTGTCATGTGTGTGCAGGTGACCAACCATGGGATATTGAATGAGAGCATTGCGAAGATGGTTGATGTGAGCCGGAGATTCTTCGAGCAACCATTCGAAGAGAGGCAGAAGCACATGAGCGACGATATGTTCGCGCCTGTGAGATATGGAACGAGCTACAATCAGAGCAGGGATGGAGTGTTTTGTTGGAGAGACTTTTTGAAGATCAATTGTAGCCAACCCTCCTCAGATTTCTTTGACTTGTGCCCTTCCTCTCCTTCAGACCTTCGGTACGTATATTTTGTCAACACAATACACGTACTAATTTTATATAAGTATAGCTTTTGATCATCATCAATCGATCAACATGAGGAGGAGTTTAGAAACGAGTATTCAATATTTAGCTAGGATATATATTTTACGTGTCCTTTCATTGAGCTCATGTATGTGGCTACTCAAAATCTTAGGAAGACTTACTAATTATATTAATTTATGTCCCTTTTTCAACAACCAAGAACACAAAAAAAATCATTTTAATCGAAAGTCAAATTTGACACGTACACTAATTATAAGTAGTTTGAGTTACTGCAATTGGTCAATAGATATGCCAGCTATGATTAAATGTAGTTTAATATATGAATAATAATTCTAATTAATCACGATGTTATTAAATCAATTAAGAACGTATTGTGCAGGGACGTGGTAATGAACTACTCCATGCAGACCAAGTTGTTGTATCTAGTGACAATGGAGGCAATCCTAGAAAGCTTAGGGCTAGGTACTCATCACCGAGACGACTATGACCACAACGACAACGACAACGAAAGGGTTGATCATTACATGGATGAGTTTATGAGAGGAAGCCAACTTTTGATGCTTAATTGCTTCCCTTCTTGTCCCGAGCCCGATCTAACCCTAGGAATGCCACCACATTCCGACTACGGATTTTTAACCCTCCTCCTACAAGATGAGGTGAAGGGGCTTCAGATTCAACACAAGGAGAGATGGGTCACCGTCGATCCTCTCCCGGGATCCTTTGTTGTCAATGTTGGTGACCATTTGGAGGTATAACTAGTTTACTTGAGAATTTGTACTGTTCTCTAACATAGCTGGATTGAATATGCCTAATGGATCAGTATGTTGCTGCAGATATTTAGCAATGGGAGATACAAGAGTGTGTTGCATAGGGTGATGGTGAACTCTTCGAGGTTGAGATTGTCGATCGCTTCCTTGCACTCGGTGTCGTTCGAAAGCATGGTACGGCCAGCACCCGAGCTCATCGATGACCAAAATCCACGCCGATACAAAGACACGGATTTTGCCGCCTTCATGGATTACATACTATGTCTTGATCACAAGGATAAAAACTTCATAGAGTCTAGAAAAATATATTGATTTTCCTTAATTGTAAAATGGAATAACTTCATTTTTCATAGTTTGCCCGTTTTCCATTTATAATTTTGCTTTTGTTAGGTAACTAGTACGAACCCCGTACCATGTACGGGTAATGTAAATATAAAACCAAATTAATCGATTTGAGATTGAATTTTGATACGAATACGCTTTTAACTCGGGAACTTATAATCCAAATCCGATAGACCAAAGTCCGAACCTATTGACCTATATATGTACTTTTATTCATACAATTTTAATTCTAAAATAGTTCTAGAGGATTTTGGGTAATGGGGCTCGGATGGTGACAACAATGTGGAGAATGGACGGCGCGGGGAAATAATAAGGTAAATGGACTTTTTTGGTGACAACTACAAAAACATCCTAGAACATGGCGTCATGACACCCAAACCTGTCACCACCAAACAAAACCTTGTCACCGCGTACAGAAAAGTCCCCTCCCCCATACAAAACCTTGTCACCACGTACAAACCCCCCCATACAAAACCTTGTCATCGCGTTTACAACTTGTCACCTCTCAAACTAATATCGCGTTTACAACGTACAAAAACTTGTCACCTTACTTAGAACCACCCCCAAATTACACTTAAACTTGTCATCAAAAATAATTAGTAAGCCTATATGTGGGATTCGAACCCACATTATCGTACGCTAGGTACGTTGCTCTACCATTTGAGCTAATAGGCTATAATTAAAAGTAATATATAAAAACTTATCATCACCTAGCAATCATAGCTGTCACCAGCACACAATGTTAAACCAAACAGAGAACCTATATGCGTTCAACATGTCACCGCATAAAAACTGAATTGCATTCAACATGTCACCGCGTATAGAAAACCCTAGATCACACACAAACTTGGTGACAACCAGAAACCCCTATATCAAGTGCAGATCTTGTCACCGCAAAAGAGGGGTTTCTGGTTTGTCACCGCATACAGAAAACCCTAGTCACACACAAACTTGGTGACAACCAGAAACCCCTATATCAAGTGCAGATCTTGTCACCGCAAAAGAGGGGTTTCTGGTTTGTCACCGCATACAGAAAACCCTAGATCACACACAAACTTGGTGACAACCAGAAACCCCTATATCAAGTGCAGATCTTGTCACCGCAAAAGAGGGGTTTCTGGTTTGTCACCGCAAAACTTGGTGACAAAACCAGAAAACCCTAGATCTAAACTCTAGGGTTTCTGTCACCGTTTTTAGATCTAGATCTAGAAACTTGTCACCGTTTTTTAGATCTAGATCTAGAAACTTGTCACCGTTTTTAGATCTAGATCTAGATCTATAAAAAAATTCTAGATCTATATCCAAATCTAAAAACATCAACGAAACAAAACGTAGATCTAGATCTAATTCTAGATCTAGAACTTTCAAAAACCCTAGATCTAGAAAATCTAAAAAAAACCTAGATTTAGAGCTTTTAAAGAGAAAAATACCTTGTCCGCCATCTCGTCGGCCGCCCCGTCGCCCTCGTCGGCCGCCCCCGTCGCCCTCGTCGGCCGCACCGTCGCCCTCATTGGCCGCACCGTCGCCTTCTTCGGCCGCACCGTCAACCCCGTCGCCCTCTTCGGCCGGCCTGTCGCCCTTGTCGGCCGCCCCGTCGGTCTCTTCATCCGCCCGTCGGCCTCGTCGGCCACCTCGAGGGAGGGGGAGAGGAAATAGGAAGAGAGGAGAAGAGAGGGCGGAAGAGCAATTAGGGAGAGAGAGAGATGGGAAATATGGAGAGGGAGAGAGAGAGGGAGAGAGAGAGGTGGTTTTCCAGAATTCTCTTGCGCATTTTTTATCCTACATTGTTGATTTTTTGGAAAATAATGGTGGTTTTCCACAAAAATAAGGAATGGCGAACAGTAAGATGAGTGAACAACAACTTTTAAATTGGGCTTGAGCCCAGCTAGCTACTAAGGAGAAATGTATGGTTTAGTTTTAGGCCCATATATTATATAAGACAATTAACCATTCCAATAAGAGGTCGTTTGCTCGCTTGTAATGTAACTTTTTTTTTTATCCAATGTAATGTAACTTTTTGAGGAGTAGATCAAAACTGTAGAACATTTAACTAAGGGTGTAAGATTTTATCAATCATCGTCAAGATATAAACAAACAAAAATTGACATTTAATTAAGGATGTAAGATATTAGAAATCCTATGACAAAACTTTATTTCACGGAATTACTTATTAAGCACATGGACTAGAAGTAGAACAGATATTTATCCTGACCAGAATTACACATATTCGACTACACATATTTACATGCAAAAGGCATACAAAAGACTGCGATAGAAAGCTATATAAAACTAGTTTGCCAAAGGAATTATTATGCATGCGCAAAAAAAAAAAGGGCATTATTATGCTAACCGATCAAGTAGTTTTTGCTAGGCAGAAAACATAGCATAAAAACATTAGAGCAACAGCGCACCTTATTCAAAACAACAACGCACAAAGCAGAACAAGCAACATTCCTAAGGCCGACGTCTTTGCACCAACACCTGCAGACCCCAAAATCAAACAACTCATTCAATTCCATCGTATCATAAATGAACATATGTAATTTGTTAAAACATTCATGCAACTGTTTTTATTAATAAGAAAACAAGTGATTAACGTGGAACATACCGTAACAATGACAAATCCTCACCGACGACAATGATGAGCGCCCGGTGGAAGAGCTCAATCCACCTGAAGAACCCGACGTCGCTGAGTGGATGGCGCTTTTAAGCACGGTCACGAGCGTCCGATTGTAGTCCGGGGTCTGGAGGAAGGCCTTGCCGCCGCCCCATTGCCAGAAGTAAGGTGAGAAGGGTGAGGCGTCCGCATGGCCGATGATGGGGCGGGCGGCGTGGCGGAGGGTGCATCGCTCGTACCAAATTATGGCCTCCGTGTTGCCCGGGCAGGCGCGGGTGATGTGGATACGCCCGTGTGGCATGTCGCGAGGGGGAGGCCGTGGCGGCAGAAGTAGAGGGCTTGGATCGCGGAGACGGTGGTGGCCGGACGAGGATTTCGAGGTGGAGGAGGCGGTGGAGAGTGTCGAGAGGGCGGTTTGGAGGTCGGTCGTGGCGGAGGAGGTGGTGTTGCCTAGGCAATAGGAGTTGGTTACTTGGGCTGTGGTGGTGGCGGCGCCGGAGACGATGATGAGGAAGAGGATAGGAGGGAAGAGTGAGAATGTTAACATGATGCTTACAAAGTTAAGCCTTAACATATTTCAACATTTTTGGCGCACATTCACGCCTTTAATAAGAACAAGTTGAGTTAGAAGTCAACTGATACCGCTGCAGAATCAAAGAGACATTTGTCTAATTTGACCGTTGACACCAGTTTAGTTTAAAATCAAAGCTCTGATGTGTTAACTCGTACCAGTGACCTGCCAACAGGAAACCTGCAGATTCTGAAGAGTTAATGATCAATCTTTCACATATTAAATTTCTGCTACTAGAATGCTTGTTTTGAAATACATTAGGGAGATCCGGAGATGACAAAAGGAAAGACAACCAAGAACTTCATTTGCCTTATAAACACAACAAATCAATACAGCACATTCACAAACCACCCGCCTTACATACAATTGCAAAAATAATGGACAACTCAAACCTAACTTGAGCAATTATACAAAACAATAACAAACCACTAAAAATCCAAGAAATTTGTAAAGATACTTCTCTGGCAGCAAGACTTCTCCTACATGCCTTTTTCGCTCTTTCTTCGTCTACACTGTCTGAAATCTGAATTCTTTAGAATTGAGGTTCAAATCTTCCACACCATGTCATGATTCATACCTAAGAAGTAAGAATGTTATTCTGTGTGCACATCAGCATGGAACAGTGGTTGTCGTGGCAGGGGTACCAACATGCGTAATATGAACATCTTGAGGTAGATGATGGTATGTCAGCCCAAGATCTTCAAATATCTTCTTCAATTCCCACATTAGATCACATTTTCTGCTACCCTTCTCCCCCGCGTTCTGGAAATTGATCGTGTGGCTAACATACAGAGCCATTTTCATCTTGTCCATGTTCTCAATCTCCTTCACTTGCAAGCTGTGGCCTTGTTTCCAGTGCTGCGGTTTGCTCTCTATGTAACTGAAACCACGCGCACAAATCAAGATATGACAATGCTTAAGAATATAAGATCCTAATGTAAGTTTAGGATGAGCAGAGAAATTGACACAAACTTCAGCTGAGATAGAACGTCAGGAGGGAAATCTTACGTTTTGATTCTGGCCTTGAGAGCACTGATGGTCTCCATTGTAGTAGAGAAGTCGATAGCAAACTCCACGGAATCGCTCATCTCTGGGCTTCTGTAGAAATTGCTGATGGGCTTGGTTGCAAGAACTGAGTTCGGATAGATAATCTTCTCGTTGTCATACCTCAAGAATATTGTAGTCAGGATGTTCATCTCTTCAACTATCATCTGTTTTGCATTTCAAATCAATCAATTACAGCCTTTGTTATCTTGTCTGTCATTAGTGAAGTGAATTGAGATACTTGTACAAGGACTTTTTACCTGAACTCCATCAATAACGCACCGATCCCCTACATCATATGGGTGCATTACGAATACAAAAATGATGGCTTCAAACACGGTCTTGGCAGAGTTACCAAACATGAACACGACGAGTAATAACTGAGATGAGATCAAGACAAGCACTTTGGTTGTCAAGAATCCCATCATGAGGTTCCACACAACGATGATAATTAAAGCAAAAAACACGGACGCCATCTTGTTCAATTCCTCCACAGCTGTCTTCGTATCATTCAGAGAATGAGCAAGAGATTTGCGGTCTAGGTATGCATTAACCTGCAATACAAACAAAAGCAAAGTTAAGTTTACATGAATATGAATGCTGGAATGAATCGAAGTTATCAAACAATATATAGAAATTTGTGTCATGATCATGGCTAATTACCACCCATTTGGTTAAGGCGGATCTCTTTATCTTTCCGGTTTCAGTTGCTCCCTCAAACAGAGGAATAACATTATCAACCTCCTCCTTTTTCATGAACCGTAAAAGATCTTCCTTTTCTATGTACCTATATTAACCAGAAAAGACACATTCCAAGTATGTAAGCAACAACGAAATCAAAGAGATAAACATGAGGAACAATTTGCTGCAAAAGAGTTTTTTTTTTTACCTGTGTTCAGGATTTGCAACATTCTTGAAGATTTTGTAGGCTGCCATTTTCGCTTCCCATTCACTTGTGATCTCCTTGTTACTCTGACTCCCATCATCATCATTGTCATCATCATCAAGAGTATTAGATATGGTTGTGAGCCCTGAGCTTCTAACCACTTGAATTAACCCCCTCATGGTCCAGGCAGAAACCTTTCCTTGGTTTATTTTATGGAGTTTCTCTACATCAATCACCTGCTCCTGTTCTTTACTCGCGCCTTCCTCCACACGCCTAAAGCTCAATCTGCCACTACTAATGTTTGTAGTCCCCACTCGCTCATCAATCTCTATCTGTGGTGGCCCAGAGAGGGTCTGAAGTATGTACTGATGAAACAGCGATTCTTGAATACGATCAAAAAATCGGTTTACATGGAAAGAAATAGCTAGAGTCTTAATCAGCAAGGTCTTGATTAGCCATAGCCCTGCACCCACCAGACACCCAGCTATAGCCATGGTGATGTGCTGTAAGATCTCGGTCGTTTTCTTTGATCTCTCAACTCCATGATTGAAAAGCAATTCCCAAGCTAGGAGAATGAAGCCCAACCACAGGAAAACTTGGACACTCCTCTTCATCCCATAAACAAAGTACAGAACCTTTTTCTTAAACCAAAAGTTTCTCTCAATCAGAAAAACAAGAACATTTGTAACCCACTCGTTAACAAGCCTACCACAAAACACCACCATAACGAGCACACACCATTTCCACAACTCCAAGCTCCATAGCCTCACATTCCTAAGCCGAACCACCGTTAAGCTAGCAATCAACAGGCACACCAAGACAAAAAGTGCAGTCCATTCCATCAAGCTTGAGAGTTTGACCTTTTTACCTGATTTCTTGCTTGCTTGAACATCAAAAGCTTTAAAGATATCATCCTCCTTGTCATCGTCGTCATCCCCTCCTTGAGCCGCGGCCATAAGTGGTGTTTTCGGAGTAATGGGAGTAAGAGAAGCCCTTGGACTACTAGCATTAGGTCTAGGGGAAGCTTTTGCTGGTGATCTACCTCCTAATATTGGAACACTCTCTTCCAACAAACCCATATCAGACGGATACGACGGTTCGACCAATCTTGATTTGGGCTTGGAGTAGGAGGATCTTGACAAGGATTGCTTCCTGGATGGATACTGAACTGGGATCTTAGGGGGCTTGCCAGGGGTGGATGCAGGGCTCAACTTGGAGACATCAGGTGAAAGCTGAGTGTCAACTCTAATGCTCCTATCTGGGCCGGACGCCTTAATCCCATAACCCTCTTCTGCATTTGAGGTGGAATTGTCTGAGCTTTTGGCTCCTGTGGTTGAGCTCAGTACTTGCTCAGCAGCTGTGATGGAGACTATGACGTCACTGGCTGCAGCAGAATCCATTGAATCTGGAATCAGCCTGGGTTGAGGAATCTACTAGTGATTAAGAAATGGGGAAAGAAGGTGCTTCCGGGTAGGAAAACTTGTCAGTGGGGCATTTGATCGAACAGATTGCTTGCAATCCCAAAAGAGGCAAATGTTTGGAAAGAGAGAATCTTTGGGACAAGTACTGAAATGGGTTTTTGCTATAACAGGACCAGCATTATGAGGGCGAGAGGACAGGTTTGCAGGAAGGAGGTGTGATCGGAATGAGCATTGACCAGAAGGATTTTGACATGGTAGGATGAAGCAAGAAGCAAGATGTTGGATAGAATGATTTATAAACCCATGGAAAAATTATAGAATAAAAAAGGTAGCAGCCTAAAATGACCAATGTGTTAAGAATTTAGAATTTTTTCGGTTGCCCACTGGTTCACCGTAGCTTCGTCTTGACTACATCCAGTTCGACCTGGGTCGTGCATCTGACTTTGGTGGGTTAAGAGTTGAAAATGTAATAAATGTGGATTTTACGTACAAGCCAGCCCTCAACTTGCAACTTAACAGAATTTGGGGGGTTTGTTTTGATAGCTATAGGCTAAGAAGTCGACCGTTAGGTGGATGCATGTTTACTATTGGCTCTCACATAGCAATATACTGTAGTATGAACTTAACAAGAGATAATGATTAATTAAGTCCATATAATTACAATTCCCTACTTAATTAGTACTATACTTTAAGTAGTCGCCAATCGACCCCTTTGAGATTAAGGTAGATGGTATTGTTAACACGAATTCTTAAATTTTTGAGAATAAATTTAGAGATGAAAGGGTGTAGTACAAGTGAGTAACAATGTTAGGAATAAGAAGTTCGAAACAGGGGCCTTGAAATCCAAGAGAAGACTGTTAGCTGACCATTTGCATGCATTTTTTAGATACTAATGCCAAGAAAATTATCACATAGCTGACCATTTGTAGGTAAGAAAAGACGCTTTAAATATTCCAACCCGAATATATTTATCATTGCATTATTTCATTTAGTTGTAGGTATTATTTGTATACTTAATGTATATTATGATTGGGGCGAGACTTGTATATTTTGCATCATCATTTTATGTTTATTCTGCTAGCTAGGAAAATATGACAATGTTTTTTTTTTTATTGCGGAGCTACTAGCTCGAACAAGCCAAAATTAGGCTACCTTTTAGTTACAAGGATAACCTAAATCATCACTTCGGATGATCTTTAAAAAATCAAACAGCGAGGGATGTTGACTCAACAAGAACCTCGACTGAGTTACAGACAAATGCGAAAAAGGAAAAGACGAAGATTGAAATGGAATAGCTGCGTTGAGACTTTGAAGATCGACTTGTCTTCTTGTCAGGAAATCAGCAGCAGCATTAGACTCCCAATTTTTGACCGTTCTTTAAATGTATGTTTTTTGGTCGAAGTTCTTTAATTTTTTTTTGTAAATATAATACCTAAATTAGGTTTAAAATAGTCATAGTCTAATTTGTACCTCTACAAACTTTTGCATAGATAATTTACACCAATTTATAATTTAAAAACTAATTTAAATAATAAGCTTTAAATTGAAGTTCATGAAATAATAGTTATTTTATTTTGATTTAATTTGAAGAAACTATAGTACTCCTTTTCCCCCAATAATGGTTACACAATAAATAAGGCAATCCAATTTAAGTTTTAAATACTTTTGTTCATACAAACAAAGTTTGATTCACTCTTTCAACTTCAATTCTTTATTTTGTCTAGCTTTTTAATCACTAAGTAGTAAGAACACATTATAATATGCTTATATTAAATTTTTTTGATAAATCTTAAAATTTAGGATGTTTTAATCTTTTTTATAAAAAACTCACTATTTTCTTTTGGGGATTTAATTTTCATATTTAATATAACTATAATATGCTCTAATTAGGATACAATAGGAAACCGATTTTATAAATAAGTAGACGTACAAACGTATAAAAGTAGGCACGTACGTACGTTAACAAGCTATAATCAATCAATATATATATATATATTATAAAAGCCGACTGTTTTCGAGCCACCACGTTGATTCTGGCCCCACCATATATTTAAAAACTTAATTTTTAAACTCTTTTAATTAACTACCTTATCAATCTCTTTTAATTAGATATCTTATTAGTATTTTTATTTTTCCTAATATTTATCTTTGTATGACCTAATCTATCCTACGTAAATTTTCAATTAAAAATAGAGTTTAACCTTTATCTTTCTATATTTATTTTCTTACTCACAACACTTTGAACTAATTTAAAATTATAAAATTTACTTACGGTACGTGTAAAATAGTACAAATTTGAAAAATAATTTTTATGTCTAGAAAATTCATATCCTAAAATTTTCATTATATGTTTTCACATAATTACTTATAATAAAAATAAATTTAAAATGTGAAGTATGAACCATAGTCGTGCATGGCACGACGGCAACGGCTAGTATGCTCTAAAAGTGGCACTGTGACAGCATTATGTGATAAGGCAAGGGAAAAAAAAAAAGGAAGATCAAATCCACCAAAACATGATTAAAAAAAATGATACCTAAAGTTGAATGATTGTATATGTGGTTGTATTACTCGTGAATCCATTTATCATAAGTTAAATATTGATGATCTATGTTAGCTGATAATAATCCGACCAGACAATAATAATGACTGCAACCGTATACACAAGTAAAATTATATTCTAAGATTAGGTAGGTGAGCTGGAACAGGGTGTACTTTTTATCACGATGAGCATCATCACGATTCATATTAAGGCCTTCTTACTTTTTTAAAATAAAAAAAAACATGTTTCATATGAACATAATAAAGTCCACAATTGGACGGTAATGACCGCTTAGTGATATAAAATTCTAAACATGTGTAACTTGCACTTTCTAAAAATCTCCAACTTGCACTTGCTTTCTTATGATTACGTTTTTTAATTATTTATTGTATGATATGATAGTAATCAATCAATCAATCATCAATATATATTATGAAAGTCGACCGTTTTCGAGCCACCACGTTGATTCTGGTCCCGCTTGATTTTAATTTTTTTTTCAACCTTAAATAGATAATAACAACTCTATATCTTTTATTTTCCTTAGATATCTAATCCTCAACTTTATCTTTAAAGCCACCACATTTTTTTTATTTTTTTTTTTCCTTCATGTAAACTAATTACGTAACCTATACTTGTTAATCCGTAATGCTGACTATAACCTTTGTGATCGAGTTTGTTAGTGATACTCAACCTTCTTATCTTCTTATAATTTCTAAGTGTGAATGCTATAGAAATTTTCAAATAAACGAACACTAGATCGAACAAATAAAGACCGTGGAACTCAATCATAGAAGCTTTTTATAGATATTTTCAAATTAAACAACCCAATTTTATTTTATCTTTTAATGTACTAATTTTTCCCTTTTTCCTTCATGTACGTTTTTTTTTATTTTTATATGATCTTCACATTGTGTTTGATCTACTTATTTTTATAGTACATTGTTTTTATATATGATCTACTTATTAAATATTGTGATTAAAACAACTAGATGTTTAATTTGGTATTGTCAAGTTCGTGATTTGCATATTATATTTAACATAAGTAAATATAATTTGCAAAATAATGTAAGTTATTGGCTATAAAATATAAGTACGTTATTTGCATAACAATATATTCTTAATAGAATATAGAACAATTAAAGACTTCTAATATTCCATGAAATTAAATTATGTTAAATTTTTTATTATACATTTTCACACTAATATTCTATTGATAATACATTCAAAAAATTACAAAACACGAGTTGTGCATGGCACGACGGGTACAACTAGATAATATAATATGCAAATCACACTAATATATATAAAAATACATATATATATATATGCAAATATAATTTATAATATATGCAAATTTATAAATTTTCAAGTAATATTTAATATATGCAAATAATTAAAATTTAAATAAAAGTAGAAGCGTAATAATAAAATTAAAATATTTTTTTAAAAATAATATATGTTAGCAATATAATTACAATACAATAAGTTTATATGCAAATAATATATGCAAAATAATTTTTTTAAAATTGGTTTATAATTACAATACAATTAAAATAAAATATTTTGGTGTATTTTATAAATCAAGTAATAATATATTGTATCCTAGATTATATGTTACCTTTTAACATAATTAAATTATAGGTTTATTAATAATATATGCAATTTTTTATTATACATTTTCACACAAATATTATATTTATAATATATTCAAAAAAAATTAATTTGATTCAGGCCCCGCTTGATTTTAATTTTTTTTTTCCACACTTGATTTTAATTTTTTTGACCAACTCAAATAGATAATAACAACTTTATATCGTTTATTTTCCTTGATTATCTAATCCTTAATTTTATCTTTAAAGTCATAGTATCTACCTTTAGTTTTTTTTCTTAAATAATTTTATCATCTTCCTTAGTTGTTTAATTTTTTAAAACTAAAGATACGTCAGTTTTTTCATCCGAGCTCTCTATTTTCAATATGGATTTTGTAGCCGAGACAATACAAGAGTGCTTCTTGATTTGAATCAAGCATTTGAAGAAACAAATCCAAAAACGTTTATTGATTTGAATCAACTATTGGGAGAAGATGAGTATTATCTATATCTTAAACAACTCAAATAGATAATAAAAACTCTATATCTTTTATTTTTCTTAATTATCTAACTCTCAATTTTATCTTTAAAGACATACTTCTATTATTAATTTTATTTTCCTTGAATAGGCAACCACAATAATTGTGAATTTTGGACGTTTAATAGTATTTATTCTATTATTTATTTTGATAAAATCAATAGGCCATTATCTTCTATTTTTCATATTTGAATAAAATAAATTGGAAGTCATATAACTAACATTTATTTAAATTTATATAAAAGAATTTTATTCTCACCCCACTTTATATTTTTTATAAATTGTTTTTAATAGTTTCTATCAATTTCTTAAGATTTTCTATACCAATTATTTTCTACATTCAGTATATTATGATCTTTGAACATATTATATTTTAATAAGATTTTTTGGGTCTATTAATAAATACAGAGGATAAATATTATTCATTAAATATTATGATTAAAACAAATACATATTTAATTTGGGTAAATCAAGTTGGTGCTTTCCATACTAAGATATAAGTAAATATAAATTGCATAATAATATATTTTATTGACTATAAAATATAAGTACATGATTTGCATAATAATATATTCTCAAATCAATCATTTAACAATTTTTTAAAACTTCTAATATGCGATGAAATCAAATTATGTTAGAACTTTTATTATATATACGTTGCACATTAATATTTTATTTATTATATATCGAATAATAAATTTAAAAATATAAGTCGTGCATGGCACGACGGGTACGACTAGTTTATCTAAAACAATTGTACAGTAAACATGATAAAAGAGTTTGAAGCTCAATATTCCTACTGTAAGTAACATCTTGTAATGATCAAATTAGGATTTTTCTATTGTGTCTTCTAAAGGTACACTATAAAATATCGATATTGGAAAGATTTGATAAACTTAAAATTTGGAGTTTTTTCATTTGTTTTGTGACGGGTTCACTATTTAATCTTTAGGGTTTAGTTTCCTTGTTTAGTAGGCTTATAATATGCCCTTAGGTAACATCTTGTAATGATCAAATTAAGGTACACGATAATGCATATCGACTTAAATTTGGAGATGACGAGATTATCTTCTCAGGAAATATCAATCAATTAGTAATTCTGGTTATTATCCCACAAATTTGTATATTTTTTTTTAATAACTCTGGCAATCTAATGATATCTTCTTTTTTTTTCTTTAGAACAATAGTAAAGATTTTATTAATGAGTAGACTAACTAATCAATATCTATCTATCTATCTATTACTATATACTAAAGCGGAAGCAAATTCCGCCATCATATTGCGCCACATCACCCCTTTTATTAAAATAATATATTTTATTTAAGTTCTTTGGTCATCTATTAAATTGAAAATTTTATCTTTCTACTCCCTACTTGAAAACTTTATCTTTTTTATTTATTAAATTGGAAAATTTATGTAAATTATGTATTTAGCATGTACGTATAACGTATACGTACATGATATGCTAATATTTTTATGCTAATATTTTGTATTTATCTTTGTACATGTACGTAAATTGGAAAAATTATGTTATCTAATGATTCATATAGAAGATAGTCATATGCTAATATTTTTTGTATTTATCAAAAAATTCCGCCATCATATTGCGTCACATCGTCCATTTTATTAAAATAATATATTTTATATAAATTCTTTGATCATCTATTAAATTGAAATTTTTATCTTTTTACTCCTTACTTGAAAACTTTATCTTTTGTTATCTATTAAATTGGAAACATTTTGTAAATTTTGTATTTAGCATGTACGTACATGGTACATCTTTTCCAAAATGATAGAATTCCAATATGGTACAAAATAAATACAATTTTAACACCACCCCTTTTATTAAAATAATATATTTTATCTAAACTCTTTTGTCATCTATTAAATTGAAAAATTTATCTATATACTCCTTACTGAAAATTTTATCTTTTTTATCTATTAAATTGGAAAATTTATGTAAATTTTGTATTACGTACAAAAAATATACAATTAGCATATACAATTTTTATCTTTTTCAAAAGCATGTAAGTACATGGTACATCTTTTCCAAGACCATGTACGTACATGGTACAAAATATATGCAAATATATAAAAAAAAATACAACTTTAGCTAAGATATACTATATCTTAATGTACGTACATGGTGATATAATAATAACATTAGTTTTAAAACAATGTGATAATATTATCATAGAATCTCGATCTTATATCAATGTGATAATGCATTCTTATCTTATAGATAATGCATTATTATCTTATAAAATTCTTATCTTATAAATTCTGCCTCCATAATACATTCTTATCTTATAGATCATTTAAATATATGTTTATGTATGTGTAAAAAGTTAAAATATAAATAAAATAAATAATAAATATATGATGTTATATAATAATTATGTTATTTTATAATCCTATAGTTAAACATCGTTTTAAAGCAAGGTAGACATATGGCATTATTATAATAGATTCATATAAAAATTAATTGATAAATAAAAAACACCCCAGTACAAGGTGCGGGTCATTTGCTAGTATACTTCTAAACCTGAAGTAGCTAAGGGCAGTTTTGTCATTAAGATTTTATATACCACTCATCGTATTTTTAATAACTGCCTTTTATACTAAATAAATATATAATTTTCTATCTTAATTTTCTATACATATAAAAGATCCACCTTTATACAACAAAAGATTAAGTTAAATTAATTTATCTATAGTCAATATACCTATACGTAATAACTTTTAAATAGCAAAAAATCCATCTTTATGTATCAAGATTAAAGTAAATCAATTGATCTATATAATATACCTATACGATATTACAGAGTGTATCTTTATGTAGCACTAGATCTATCGATAGAAAATATCCATCTTCAAAAGATTTTTTTTATCTATACAAAATCTATATGTAAAATGTATAATTTTTCCAATCCATATATGAAATAGGCAAAGATTCATATAGATAAGTTGTGCCCCCATTAATATGTTCATTGTAGGCTAGGTGAATTGTTTATCATAATAATAACTTGAAAGTTTTGCCTCTTAGATTGAATTAATATTATTTCAATATGAATAATATTGATACAATAAAATTATATGCAAATTAAATTAATATTTGACATGTAAATATTTAATTTCATAAAATATTCCATAATTTCTTAATACTAAATATTCACATTTATCATAATAATCTGAAATATTAAATATGTATGGAGGTGATTTTACAATTGAAAATTTTATTAAAAAAATTAACAATGTATCAAGAATAAAACTATCATTAAGCAGGGTTGATAAGCGAAGCATTTCTTATTTCGTAGTAAGTACGAGGTCGGGATATTGTATATGAATAATGACATTTTTTATTCACACTGAGTATAAGTTTGGTCTGTTATATGTTGGTGCGTACTTTCGTCATTTTGAATGAGGATTGAGTACATGTTTAGGATGTTATATTTTTAGTTCGGTAGGTTATTCATTTGAATCCAAATTGAGTACAAATTTGACATGTTTTTTATCTGACATGTTAATTTTTTGGTTAGGATTTGGTTTCGGGGTTGACTCTACAAACGTGTTAATTGGTTTTTTTTTTCGATCAAAACATGTTAATTGGTTTTAAATTTTAAACATTATGGTTTTAATATCAACCGGGTTCAAGTCAATATACTAATTTTATTTATTTTAATAATAAAATGTATGTTTATATTTGAATAAGTATATATATGCACTTTTAATGTTAGAAATATGACATTAAATCATAGTATTCATAGATCATATGCAAATTAACATATTATGTTTTTTTATTAAAAAAGCGTTCTCAAACAAACATCGAGTCATTATCAAGGTTAACACCATCAAATTTAAGTTTGTTTTACATAGGTTCATGTCACTAAAATTAACTAATTGATCGATTGTAAATGTTGCATTTCTCACAATACTTATCGGATTCTAATAAATTATGTATTTAATTATTTTAAATACTTATATCATATGTAAATTAATATGTTTTAAATTTTATCTGAAAAAGCTCCGGGCAAGGCCCGGGGTTATAACTAGTAACCAGGTAAACTCGTAACAAAGAAACACACCACCCGAACAAGAGCTAGCAATATTTAGAATTTTTAAGAAGGCAGGACTCCAACTTAACCTTGAGAATGCACGATGGCCATCAAGAACAAGAACCAAAAGGACGAGGATAAGCGTCAATAGCAAGCTCTTAAGGGAGAGTAGGCTCAACCATGATCCTCATCAAATAACCTCGAAATCAAACGAAAATCACCACAAAATAAAAGCCAAACAAAAAAAGAAACGAGACTAAAAGGCACAACAAAAGATAAAAAGAAGCCCATAAACTCAAACCAATAAAAAGCCCAAGGAGAAAAAAGCCCAAAAAATTGACCAAAAGGAATGTGAATGGATCTCAAGGGGTTCATTTTTGTAAGGATGATGGTATAAGGCTCCTTCAAAGATTCCTAAATTATGTATATATATAAAATTCATAAGGTTTAGAGTCAACACATTACGCTACGTAGAATTTTTTCACATGTCGTCCTCACATTTCATTACCTAGGATTTTGACACGTGTCGGTCTATCATTGTTCCATGTTATATTTTAACTTCTTCTTATTAAACCACATCATATCTATTTATCCAAGTCATATATGTACTTGTCTCCATAAGATTTGATTAAACCACAACATATCCATTTATTAAGCTACATCATATTTATTTAGGTATATGAGATTTTTTCCTCCCTAAAAGGTGATTATAGAGATTGTTTATAAAATATCTTATTTTTTGTAGTTCTACAAATTTTATTTATAAGATATTAATTGAGATACTAATTTTTTTTTTTTTGATAAAAACAAATCAACATCATTAATTCAATCCAAGGTCACATTCGAGTACATGATAGAAAGGAAAGATTTTGATAATTACATATGATCAACACATATTCTTATTAAATAATCAAAATCTTTTATTTCTTAATTAACATGTCAATTGGTCTTACTTTATTAGTTAAAAATTTAATTGTATATAACTTACCCCTTTAATTCTTATCAAATAGTCAAAAAATCATTTCTTAAATATGCTAATTAGTCTTTTATTTCTCAATCAAAGATTTGATTGTATATAGTTTATCCTTTCAATTTATTATCTGATCGTAATCTTTATTTAAAAAACGACTATATAAATGAATATGATCATAATTTCTCAAAAAGTCTTAATTGTGTATCTTACAATACTATTAGTTATATATATATATCATATCAATATTTTATTTAGAGTTAAAAATTATTAAATTTGTATTTTTATTCAAATCTCGTACAACGGTACAAGGTACGAAGATTGCACTAGTTGGAGAAAGATTTTGGGGAGTTTGTAAGGCCGATAAAAGCTATCATCTAATCCAAAGTCTTATACTTGGTTCCTGAACATTTTATAAACTACACATTTATTGCATTCCAATTCAAAAGGGAAAATAAATTAATTCTAATTTGGGATCAAATAATAGAACGAAATATAAAATTAAAACAAAGTTTTTATCTATATTGTCTATAGTATAAAGCAAAGACAAAGTCTTCACAGAAAATTGCGCCACGTGTCATATCTTTAATAAAATAATCAACTGGGTCCTTGAGTATATAAAAAAACACTAATCACAATAGAAAGATAAATATATAGGATTTGATAAAAATAATCAAGTGGACCCTTCTCTATTTAAATTAGGTAGTTAGAATCTCATATAATCTTATCTCGTAAAAATTGCCGAAAATTATGAATTATCCCGAAAATTCTGAATTATCCCTTACCAAGAATTAGTTGTAATCTTCAGATAAATATTACTCCGTATTAATTAATAAAATGTGATATTTATCGTAAAGTCATTTTTGAACAAATCCAACGTATTTATATTATGAGTTGATTTACTATTGGTAAAAAACACTAATCATAATACGAAGATACATATATATATATGATCCTATATTTTTAACGTGATCATTGACGTTACATATCTAATTAAATTAGGTTTATAATCGCATTACCCGTACATGATACGGGGGTTAAACTGGTTTTCTGTGAAGGTTAAGGATTCAATATATCACACAAATCTCGTAGGTTGACTTGAGTCTTGAGAGACTAAATTAATATTCGTACAAACCGAAACAAGGCATATAAAACAACAAACAAAAAAACAAGTCACGATTGAAATGAGCTTTTAACCTGAACGATCTTACATCATCGGATGCACGAAGTCTCTTAATAGCTCTAGAGATCAAGGCTACATCGTCGTCAACATCTTCCATGTTCTTTTGTCCCTGAGCAAGAACAAAGGCCTTTCAACCTCAAGAGCAATGTTCTTGATCTTCTCCGAGTCATGTCTATCTTCCCTCCTTTGCTGGATACCTCCGTACATGGTGAGGTGGTCGACAAGATCCTCCAAGGCCATTAACTTCGTCTCCTTTTGAGTAAGGAGAGATAAAGTGATGGTGTACGTCCAATTTTTTGTTAAGACCTTAGATTAGCTTATTGGCCTACTTCCAATGAGGAAGCTTCTCTGCATGGAACTCTAGTTGGTTAACGACAATCTGGAGCCTTAAGTGATAGTCTTGGAGGGACTCACCTTTGCCTTGGAATAGGTTCTCATAATATCTCTCATGACTAATGATCCCATCCTTCTTCATATCCGCGTTCCCGTCATGGAGCCTTTTGAGAGCTTCCCAAATATTCTTGGCAGTGTCGCAACCAATGGCCTTTTTGAGGTCACTACTAGTGAGGACGTGATGGAGAATCTTTTTAACTCTCTCGTTCTTTTCGAGTTTTTCGAAGTCGATGTCATCCAGTGACGTCCTTTTCTTTTCCGTCGGCTTTGAGTAACTTCTCAAGACCAATGAAAACAACTTTTCAGAGTTCCCCATCTAAAGAGAAAATGTGGCTCCTCATTTTCTTAGCCCACCAGCCATGTTCTTTAGCCTTGAGAATCAGAGGTTTTCAAAAGGAGTCGTTGACAAAGATGTTGGTGGTCATCTTTCCTGTAAGAGTACTAAGAAAAATCTAGAGCAAGAATTTGATACCAATTGTAGGAACATAATACTCAGAAGTAGTCGACATCTACGATGTCAACGTCCAGAGATAAAACTTTTGCAACGGAATAAACACACAATAAAGACACTAAATACAAGATTTGAACACTTTGATTTAGAGTGAAAACTCCTTCTAAACCGACTAGTTTACGCAGAGAAAAATCACTGCCTCCCAAGCTTCTCACTTGGTCGGACTTGAAGAGTACTCTTGGCTCGCTTTATTAATCTCTTTAATTCTTACAAAGGTGCTCATATAAACAAGAATGCATCTCATACTTTTGAACTACACTTTGCCTACGTAACCTAACTCTCACTTAACAAAGCTCGTCAAGAACTCTAACCCACCACTTGAACGATTCCACAAACAAGTCAACACACCTCGTACACACTCGATAAATGCTCGACCTAATTGCTAACACTAATGCCCACAACATAAATAGAAGAAACAAGGTTTAATTATGTTTAGAATATCTTCCTATTCGATTAAAGAATATATTCTAAACGCAATCTTACAAGATCTTTCCTGAAATACAACCTAGGAACTAGGAAAATCTTCCTAAATAATCTCGACTCCTCCCACTTTATTTTTCCTTCTTTTTGCTATGATTTTCTCCTTAAATAGCTGCTACAACTGACCCATAAGAGATCTTTTCAGCATCTTCCTTAAATTTATTGTGTCTGTTTTGCACCCGTTATTTCATGTCGGTGACAACCTCTGACGACCTTTGCAGCCAAGATGGTTTTGAACCATGACAACCTCTGAAGCCCTTTGTCGCCAATATGGTTTGAAACCATCAAAACATTAAGTTTTCTCAATATTTCTTGTCGCCAACAATCTCTGAAGACTATTGTGGCCAACAAGGTTTGAAACCATAAAAAGATTCAAAACATCAAGTTTTTGCAACAATAATTTTGATTTAATTTTGGTTGTTTAATACTTTAATTCTTACCAGATACATAATGTAGTCCAAGATTAAAGAGGAGCTTTATTTCAAGTAACGTCCATTAACAAAGATCTACGAAATGAAAACTAAAATAGTGGTCAGTGAAATCTACATTAAAGTTTTCATCATTTTGATTTGATTTCCGCTTATCAAACTCTTAAGTATCTATAGAGTGTCTATCCCATGATTAAATAAGCTTTATCTCAAGAAGGTCTATATGTCGGGTGGGGTCAAGTAGGTTTAAGTTCGGTCGTTTCGGTTTCAAGTTAACTTGAATTTCGATTATCATGAAGTCATGGATCAATCGATTCAAACCGTTAATGACTTTCAGACGGGTTGACCAGCTTCTAAAAAAATTACATATCATTTTTGAGTATTTTAATAATGAATATACGGAGTATTATATTTTTCAAAATAAATTTCATATACTATTTAAATATAGTAACCAACCGACCCAACGAATTTCGGGTTTCAATCCAATCAAGTTTAAGTCAACCGGGTTCGTTTTATACCGGGTCAAAATTTTCAATCCTAAAAGTTCGAACGACTCGGATTTAGGCAAGTTTTATCGACTGGCTGAGCCGACAGGTCAAGCGGTCAATGACCCAATAACTCATACTGGTAAAAATTGGGAATCGAACATAAATGCTCCTACCAATTTAGGAAGAGATGTTGGAAGCCCTCTCTAGGTCAGAGACGAAGCACACTTTTGTGATCCATCTGATTCAGTGCTCTGTAGATTAATAAGGCGGCTACGGTGACCACCAAGTTGCTAAAAAAAGAAACATCTCAGCAGGCAACAACAACAGCTCATCATCTCATCCCTTGCACGTTCTCCCTCTCAACGCGCCGTTTCGATCTTTCTCTAATCTCTATCCATCGTCTCTATCATTCTATCTATCTCCACTTTTTTTAACCCAAGTTACAACACACAATCCCCCTCAGTTTTGTGCTCTCCCCTCTTTGCTTCTGCGTGTTCATCTGCTACTACCCATTTGATTCAATGGAGTCCCCAGACTCGTCCTACATTTCTTCTCCCGAGGCTCATCCCAAGCGATCTGGGGTTGACCATGTCCCGATTGATTCAGGTTTTGCCCTTCTCCCTCTCTGTTCAAGCTCGGTTCTTTCTCCGAGTTCTTCGTTCTTTGTGTTTCGGAATCTGTGATTTTAGCTAGCTCGTGGATGAAAGATCTGTACTTTATCATCTGTTGTGCGATTTCCTCTTTCTCTGTGTGTGTAATTTTGATGGGTTGACTCTTTTGTTCCGCTGTGATGGGTCATAGATTCTCGTTTCCTTGTTTGATTGTGTTCTTCGACTGTATTTGGGCTTTGTTTCATTGAATTCGTTATGTGATTCGATACCTTAGGGCTCATGAGAGGCTGCCACTCTGATTTTGACATTACAGCAATTAAATACACGTTCTCTTGAATTCTGAATTGTGAGAATAATGGGTTCTATCCCAGAAACCTTGATTTAGCTATCCTGGTTGATAAAGTTAAGATCTTTGATTGTTTGTTTATTGTCAGAGGACATGGAGAAGAGGACTACATACGTCAAATTTCTGGTGTCCAATGCCGAAGCTGGTTCCGTTATTGGCAAGCAAGGAGCAACAATAACTGATTTCCAGAATCAATCTGGGGCGAGGATTCAGCTGTCCCGTAATCAAGAGTATTTCCCAGGGACATCTGATAGAATAATTATGGTGTCTGGGAAGTTCAGTGACATACTCAAGGCAGTAGACCTTATCCTAAACAAGTTGCTGACCGAGGTACATAGCACACAGTTTTGGACTCAGTAAAAATATTGCACCTCCTTCATTTTATGATGAATTCTTCTCTCTGCCAGATACAATATGATAATGATGAAGAAGAAGAAGATGTTGATATGAAAACAAAAATGAAGCTAGTTGTCCCAAATGGCTGCTGTGGTGCTATAATTGGAAAAGGCGGAGCTACTATCAAGTATTAATCTCTTCTTCTTACTCTAAAAAAGTATCTTTTCCGCATCAATTACTCAAGAATGTACGGGTTATAATTACTTCTTATGCACAAGGTTGCCTTAAAATGGACAGCACTACACATATGTCTACTATTTTAAGTGGTCTAATATTGTATAGCTGCAACAAAGAGTGAAAAGGACTGAACAAGAGCGCAGTTTTACATTTTCCTTCATGATTTTGGATTCCTGTGCCTAAATAACTCATTCTGGTATGAAGCTATTGGTTGAATTGAAAGACTCGTACTAATTTGATGCTTCCTAAAAGGTCTCCTTGGATTTTTTTGTGGGAATCATCATGGAGCTAGAGAAATAATGAACTGTATGAAAAATCATTTGTTCCACTTGTTGCATACATCTCTCGATTGCTATGTAAATTAGTAGACTACACAAAAGCACTTTAAATGTAATAGTACAGTATAATATGCACACATGAGGTGCGCGAGGGATTGTGCAATGTAAGGCAAGGATATATAGAATTTTTTTTCCTATCTTCTTCTTCTTGAGAAGCATTCCACATATACATAGCAATCGAGAGATGTATGCAACATTCAAAGATGATTTACAGATTGTTTTTACGCTACAATCAAAGATGATTTACAGATACTTAGCATTCAGTTTTTTAGAAAGGCTGTGTTTTGTAGATGTTATATAAAATAAACCATATGCAAAATGTATGCTCAAAGCTATTATCTGAAATTTTCCAATTCAAAAGTAAAGATACGGTTTTTCTACAATTTTCAAGATTTTAGAAAAAAATGGGAAGTATGTGCTCAAGTATTTTCCATTGTAACCTATGCTATTAGTTAAAGTTGCATGTGGTGCAGTAAGCTGCACCTTTGCCTTGGAGAGTCTCAACTGTTTTATATGCTGTATAAAACAGTTGTATTATTATTTCTTATATTATCCATTTTCTAATCTGCTTGTTACTAAATGGGTAGGAGAGATAGCATCATGCTTTTTGAATGTGTAGATCCTTATTATCTTTGTTTAGTGTGTGCTTATTGGAGATTGGATATTGGTACTTGACCACTAGTTAAATTATTGGTCCAAGCATTAGGCTTTGTACTGATGTATTATACTGTGTCAGTATCTTGATATATAACACCTTGTGCATGATACTTGATGCAAGATTAAATCTAAAAGTTCACTCCAAATGCAATCTGGGTTATAATAGGGTGAATAATGCTATTCTTCTCTGCTTGCTATATTTTCCCCTCAACAAGTGTAGGAATATGATTTCCATTTCTGCTTGAAGGATGGCTCTCATGATGCTTCTGTCTGGGAATGATGGAAACTATAATAATTTACCTCTCAAATTGAAATCAAGACTGTGCAAGAAGTTTCTCTGAATTGACAGCCAAAGTAAAAGCTTACATGCTTTTAGCCCATCTTCATGGCCATTTCTTAACTTCTAGTACCACAGATGATCTGGCCTAATAGGTTGGAATGAGTTCACCTGATTAGCCTAAGTGCATAATAATATTGGGTGCCCACTTAGAGGTTTCCTTTTTGGCTCAGTGCTGACATTCATTTTCATGCTTAAGGATCTTTCCTGGAGATTCAGACCTTTGCATTTTCCTCAGGCAATTGGCAGTGAGTCAATTGCTTGCATCCCGGGTTTTGCTTGTTCTAGCCACCATCCATTTCCGGTGTATTTTGGGTAGTCACCACCTAACTGGTTGAGGTTTTTTAGTTACTTAATTATGTAGAGAAACTCATAGGCTTACATGCTTTTTGCCTATCAATTTGAAGCTTCATTTTTCCCTCATCCCCCCCTGTGTCCTCTCGTAAAGATACATCTTGGAGACTGTAATTCTTAAATCACAAATTGACTATGGAAGAACATGAAAAAGGAAAAAGAAGTGATCAAATTCTGAAGTAGCCTTTTTTGTACAGAACCACATGCTTTTTGCATATGTACCTATGTGTCTTCGCCTATTGTCTCGATGTGAACTCCTTGTTTTACTTGTTCTATTCTCATCTGACACATAATTGATTCTTTTCTCATTCAAACTTTGAGCACACTTTGTACATAGACTAGCAAATAAACTATTGAAAGCTAAGGTTGAAAGAAAGGACCACCCTCAGTCCCTCACCGATATATTTTTAATAAAAATCGAGAAAGTTGAGCTAAATCTTCCTTCTATGGTATACCACTCATATTTGCTATTGTGTTATCTGGCATGTGTGACCAGGGGAGCTAAATGACTTGCTCATGTTGTGCTACTACTTTACTAGGAAGTGAGTGTTCTTATGTAATACTTAATGACATGATATGTAGTAATTGGGTGCATACTCTGCCCAAATTTAAATCTTAAGTATGACAATGGAGTTCTAACAGTATATACTATATGAACGGGCATTCTAGGCCACTGTTGTGTGCCGAGTCAAAAAATTTAAGTAGAATCTAGATTCCACTGGTAGATGATCTTGCTTTACAATAGATAATGAAAGTTGCATCAGATATTTGATTTATTGCAAATGTGTATTTTTCATGGCATGCCTTTCAAATTAGCAACTATATTATTTGCGTTGTAGGAACGTGTCATTTGCTTTGAAGTTCCTTCTCTGTTGTTATTGCACTCTTCTGAACTCTCAAATCATGATGTTTTCTATTTTTAACAGTTTCTTAGCCAAGAGGGTAAGTGTTGATATTTTTATGTTGTGCAGGTCCTTAATTGAAGAATCTCAAGCTGGCATTAAGATATCTCCTCAAGACAATGGATATGTTGGGGTGAATGACCGACTTGTGACACTGACAGGGTCTTTAGGAGGACAAATGCGTGCACTTGAGTTGATTTTGTCAAAGCTAACAGAAGATACTCGTTATTTGCAGTCTATGAACACCCCCTTGTCATATCCAGGTGTGTGATCCTTCTATCAAGTAAAAATAGTTAAGCAAGAATAGCATATTGAAAAAGATGGAAATTTTTAAGAATGAATATCTGCTTTTCTTGCACTAGATTTTGTGCTCAGTTTGATATTTTTCTTTCCATTGCCAATTGTACCAAATACCTTGGCAAGATGATTTCTTGATGTTATTTCCTGGCTGCTAGGGCAGTTACTGCTCTGCCCATGGCATATAATGGTTATTCAATTGTGGAAGATCTTGTGTTGGGAACATAAGAATAACAGAAGCAATTTCCTTGACTTCAAGTTATTATTCATTTTCTACTTTATGGTGTAATATGTTGTGTTTCTTATTTGTTATCAAGACAAGTAATAGGTTATTTCTACTGATTAGAGGGGAGCAAGGGATTTACTTTTTGCTTGTTACAAATCTCTGTTGTGCTGCATTCTTCTTGATTTTAGCTTTTGTGCTGGTTGGTTTGGGAGCAGAGCACTAAAAGCACATTGATATAGGGGGTTAACTAAGGGTGAAGATGGTCCACTTTATTTGCATACAAGGGCAGGATTTGTATTGAAATTGTGGAGTTGGGAAAAAAAATGATTACTCCTATTTAGATAGATGGAGACTAGTTTTAGATGGACTAGTAAGCATGATTTGATCATGGGCCAGTCAAGATGGTGTATATGGGCTGGCTTTAGGGATGATGGAAATGGATATAATGATATTGCTCAATTCTTGCACAGTTGCAGATTTACTGTGTATTGCTGAAGCGAATTACAATTGAATCTTCGCATACTGTCGAGCTTACATTGTTTACAATATGCTTAAATTATTGTCTTTTCCATTATTTTATATCTAGAAGTGCCGTTCATAAGAGGTCGTTTTGGGAAAAAAATCAACAGGCAGTTTCATTATATTACTCCTTTTGCGTGGAGTTTTTTAGTGAGGAAAAAAAAGCACCTTATTTGAGCCCTTAAAAGCAGGACAAGTGCAAATGATATGAGGAAGCAGAAAGATAAGCATTAGCCATGTGGTTTCTGATTTCAAGTATCAGACTGTCAGTTATGTCAAACTGGATATCTAGGAATCACTACACTGAGTTTCATACAACCTAATTTTTACTTCAGTCCACGATTGTGCCTAAAGCCCAGAAAAGCGCCTCTACTGTACTTTTAACTTTTTGATTGATCTGGCCCTGGTTTTATTTTGCTGAAAATTTCTCCAAAGGGATATTCAATCCAACCAAATTCACTATACACAATGCAGCGTTCTATGGTTTAGGACCCTAGCACACTGTATGAATGATGAGTTGGTGTTGTTTTCTTCCTTGGTCATAAACATTATGCTTGCTTGTCAGTTTTGCAAGTCGTTTCAAAATCATGTTTTGGAGAATAGTTTTCTGTATCCACCTAGAATTTTCGCATTTGGAGTGGACATGTAAAAATATTTCAGGCTGATGTTACTGTTAATATTTTGTCTGTAATTTTCCCTGCTGGGATGAGGGGCCTAAGGAAGATTTTCTCAATTTTCTCATCTTTTTCAGTCTAGAAGTTTCTTTTTCACTTCTTGATTTCTGAGTATGCTTGAACTACATATATGTCAAATGGCATGCGGAGTGTTTCCTCGGACCTACACTGTAGAAATTCATGTGTTACTCTTTAACTAGTGTGCTATATGTTAGCAAAACTAGGAAAATGGAAGCGAGTAAATTGCTTCATATTTAGGTATTTTGTGTGCTGGTTTTAACGGTTTTGTCATATTTCTGTGCTTCCAGTTGGGGCTTCACCATACCATGCAGCAGCTCATTATGGCCCTTCAAATGGGGCTGGAGGGAAATTCCAGAACAAGGTTACTCACCTCTCTTTCTGACATTGCAATTCTACTTCACCTTGAATATTTTATTCTCATGTATATGCAAGGAGTCAAATGTTTGATTTAAGCAGCACGTCCTAGTTAAAAATCAAAACTTTAAAATCACAAGTAAATACTAAATCATTGGCAAGTAATGTTAGTCCTAGCTGCGGGACACTAATTCGTTTTTTTGGTTAAGATTACCTTTAAAAAATGGCAGAGTATGTTCATTAAGGTTTAATGTGATGAGAGAAAAAAGGTATGCAAACTCTTGACACATACCCAAACATAATATTGGGGACAATAGATACAGAAGCACTTTCATATTTGTTGATGTGTTATCATGATTGCGTATCTGCCGTCAGATCCGCCTTTACAAATCTGTTTCTGTTGTTCATTGGATCCCCTTATCCCTCATTTGTGTTGAGAGACTCAACTTGCTCTTGTTTGATAGCTGCAGGAAGATCAGAACAACTCGGTGACAATTGGAGTTGCAGATGAGCATATTGGTGTGGTACTTGGACGTGGCGGAAGGAATATAAATGAAATCAGCCAGGTGTGGTTCAGTTAAATTCTCAGTGATTCCTCTTTATAAATAACCTTGGATGATTTCATATCTTGTTTTGGACTTGCAGGTAAGCGGAGCCAGGATTAAGATTTCCGATAAGGGTGATTTCATGCTTGGTACATCTGAAAGGTAAAGTTTTGACAGCTCAATACAATGTAGAGAGACACCGTGCAAAAAGCGATTGCTGAATTATATATGCTCATCTTTACTCCAATCCCTTGCGCAGGAAAGTGACGATCACTGGATCGCAAAGAGCGATTCAAACTGCAGAGGACATGATTCAGCAGAAAGTGGCTTCTGTTACTGAGGGTGAGAGGTGATCACTGTGTGATTGTTTAATTTACAGCCGAGTCAAGAAAATGTTAAGTTGATTGAACTTCCATCCCGGATTGCGTTTTTGAGATAATTTTTTGAAGTTCATTTGGATTTCTTCCACTATGATACACCACACTAGATACTGGATCTTGGTGAAATGATACAAAAATTCTGCTTTAATATAAATTATTAGGGCAGCTGAGTTTACACAGGGAAATGCTTCTTGAGAGACTTGGCAGGAGAAGTTGCTTTCATGACCTTGCTTGTATTCATTTTTTTAGCCAGAAGATTTGTTGTGATGGGTTGTAGTTTGAATGATGTTTCTTATTCTTTTCGTTCGTTCCTGTTGGATAAAGATAAATTTAGAACCATATTCATCAACTCAATAAACAAATAAACAAAACATGGATAGCTCAAAAAAATGGATAGCTCAAACAAATAAACAAATAAACAAATTAAACCTCCTATTAGATTCTCAATTTTAAAAAATGGATAGCTCAAAAAAAAAAAAAAAAAAAAAAAAAACAAAACATCTCTGCTAACCTGTGCACCATAGAGCAAAAAGAGACCTTCATTTTATATGCCAGACAGACAGAGCGTTGGGCATTGGGTAAACATGGGACTTGATTCAAAATTATGGAACATACTATTGTTGGACCCACACTCGGAACATTATTTCTAAACATGCTATTGTCTTTGATTAATTTCAATACCAAACAACCTCACTATGTAGAACGAACCTCATGTGTATATTGAGATGTGATACAGACATAAGCTACCGATGGAATAATCGACAAATTGAACACCAGCTGAACACTCGAAGATTATTGCTCCGATGGAAGTCCTGCCACTACGGCTAGATAAGCATGTAGAACTAGCGACTACTCGGAAAAAAAGAGGTTACTGGGTAGGAGGATTTCGAGTCGAGAGACTCGGGCCGAGAGCTTATTTCCCTCCCCAGAAACCTACCACGGAGGAGCACAACAAACCCTAAGTTTCTCGTTGCTGAGTGTTTCTCTTGAGATCTTCATTCTCCTTGGTCAGGTGATCAACCTTGGACTGAAGAATATTGATCATAGTCCTAGCACTCATCACCTCAATCTTCAAAGACTCCTTCTCGATCGAGATCTTGTAAATCTCGTTCCTCAAGTCTTCGAACAGTTTCAAGTAGCTAGGAGGCACATTGATATCAATGATATTGATTGGAGTAGGAGCAGCAGCGGCGGCTGCGTTTTCAGCGGGCTCTTCTTTAGATTCGAATGGTTCCATGAGCGGGAACTCCATTAACGCTAATGAGAAGTTCGTGTTGGTCCCGGTTGAGGACGTGCACGCGTTGTTGTTGTTGTTGTTGTTTGTTCTCATGGTTGAGATCTCTGAGGCGTTTGAATGAGACGGGTTAGGCTCGTATCTCAGCCTCTTATTTGGGGCGAGTGGGAATGGCTCTGGGGCGATCCCACTGGAAGGCGGTGGGCAAGTGTAATCATATGAAACTTTCTCGGTCTTGCAACTTAGAGATAACATGTCTCTAACAGTCTCGGTTGGAGGAGGAGTGGATGCAGCTGGGGCTTCAGAGGTATTGACGGAATGAACAGCAGAATCCTACAATCATCAATAAGCTAAATGTATGAGCATCACTATGATATTTCTTTAGCTCACTAAATAGGAATTACCCACTAAAGTGACCACTAGGCCGGTTTCGTCAGCAGGTTGAATTATGAACTTCAGGCAAATATACCAATAATAAAGATCTAATCTAGTCCTAAATCCGGGACAATAGAAAGAATTCATGTAGCACAGCGCTAGTGTTGTTTGGTAAACCCTAACATTGGTGTGAAGTATATAAGGCATGGCATACAAGCAAAGGCATAGTTTGTCGTTTGTCCGTAGGACGATTTATCCCAGACAACTGCATCATCCTAGCAAAATATAAGTTCAGCAACCAGGGTAGAGAGCAGAGTTGTTCAGCACTTACATCTACATTTCCAACTGTGTCGTCGTCGGCTTCGTCTCCAGGAACCAAGACAGAATCTTGTTGATTCCGATCCCATTCCTCCTCAACAAAAGGTCCATACTGCTCTCCAGGTTTAAACCCAGGCCCACTCTTCTTCAAAATTTTGCACAGTAAATATGAATCCTAAACACACAGCACATCCAACAGAAAAAATAAAGTCAGATAAGAAAACAGAAAGAGAAACTGGAAGAACATTCTTTTTTTTTCTACCACCCATACCAGAGAGATACCCTCTTTGGCAAGTTCTGCATCCGTTAACCGGTACTCGTGCATGACCCAATTTGTTCGTTTCCCACACGGTGCTCTTCCGCTGTAAAAGACGAGTGTCTTTTTCATGCCAACTGTCCTAGTATTATGTACTATTGGACGATCATTCCCAGTAGCTTTCCAGTATCCGTTTCCAGTTGCGCGATTCACCCTCGAACCGTTCACATACTTCTTATCTTGCACACCAAAGAAGTACCATTCATTGTCTCTACTCTTCAGCCTTGACAAAACTGCATTGCATTATTGGCATCAGAACCAAATACACATCATCAGAATATTCTTTGAAGCCAATCTCAACACAAAACTCCCAACTGTAAGCTTTAGTACATGCACCCATTCCAATCACAGCATCAACCTCAGTCCACCAAAACTAGTCATATGAGCAAAACTTATAACAGCAATTTATCATATTTTTTTGTGCTTCTGAAGTCATTTAGTATCCAAATTATCAACAGCATGACTAATCAAAATCACAAAATTCACAACAATATCTCTACCAATTTCCCAATTGAGGCGGTCGATAACATCCAAGTGCCACTGACATATCTCACTCCTCAAGTAAACCAATCCTTTGAATGAATGGATATGCAAGGGGGAAAAAAAGTCCCTTTCAGAGAATTAAATACAGAAACGCCCAATTCAACGCTCAAATAAGACGAGCAAGGAACCTACTACCAACCAAAGAAGCAATCTTTTTGCTACAAATCACAAAATTGGACCTCGGAACTAAAAAAATTCAGAACCCCACATCCAAAACCCGATGTAAACAGTCGCAAAAGGTGAGATTGGGCAAACCTGGAAGGTCCCAAGGCTCGGACTTGTAGATATCGGTCTCAGAAATCGCATCGAAACGAATCGATTTGCCACAGACTTTCCGCTTAAGGTAGTAGCTGACCAATTCCTGATCAGTAGGGTGGAATCTGAAGCCGGGGGCCAGGGAGGTGGTGGAGGCGGCCACCGGGGCCGGCGCCGGCGGAGAAAGGGGCATCATCGGCGACGGAGAAGCCGTGGACGGTGGCTCGAGACCCATTGGTTGGGCTAATCGGAAGGAAATTGAACACGGAAGATTGAGGGGGAAGAGAGGGAGAGAAAGGCGTGAGGAATTGTGTTAATGGAGAATTATAAAAGGAAATGGGATTTGAGGGGGTGGGAAAGAGACAGGTGGCTGGTTTTGAGTATGGGTCAAGAAAAGGCGAAGATGGCGTGCCATTCAAGTTAAGCTGATGCGGCGTCTTCATCCTCTTCTTCCCCTTTTCCTTGTTCAGATGGGCAAAAGGCGTCCGCTCATCGCAACCGTCCATTTAATTATTGATTTTGAGTTTCGTGATTTGCGAAAATTCGTGGAGTTTTGTGTCAGCCCAATGGCTAACTTTCGGATTTTTTTTCCTGAATTTAAACTTAATCTTGCTTTTCACTCAAGACGGCCTAAATCCTACAAAAATAAATTAAAATAATATTTTAAAAAAAAAGATATTAATGATTCGGAATACACAATACCAAATCAAATCTACTATAATAATACAGTATAAAGCGGAGCGGAACTCAAGTCTTTGTTAAAATTTGCGCCACGTCATCGACCTTGAATAAAATAATAATTATATTTTTTACATTGATTTCAAAAAATAACTTATATATCTTCTTGATATCTTATCCAAATTTCCTTATGTATACTTAATGTCTTACTCAATTATATATCCTTATATGAATAAGGAAATTCAAGTGATCTTCTTTTATATTCTTTAAAAAAAATCTTATTAATTAGTATACATCTACTATAATAATCCAGTATAAAGCAGAACCCAAGTCTTTGTTAAAATTTGCGTCACGTCATCACCCCTGAATAAAATAATAGTTTTATTTTTTGCATTGATTTTCAAAAAAATAACTTATTTATCTTCTTGATATCTTATCCGATTTCCTTATGTATACTTAATATCTTACTCAATTATATATCCTTATACGAATAAGGAAATTCATGTGATTTTCTTTTATATTCTTTACAATTTTTTCTTATTAATTAGTATACATTTTGTCATTATTGAATCTTGAAGAATAGTTAAAAAATTTTACATGTGTCAATAGTATATTCATTAATAATATAAATTTGAAAATTTGAATAGAACTATTTTAGAATTAAAATTGTATGAATAAAAAGACATATATAGGTCAATAGGTTCGGACTTTGGTCTCTCGGATTTGGATTATAAGTTCCCAAGTTAAAAGCGTATTCGTATCAAAATTTGATCTCAAACCAGTTAATTCGGTTTTATATTTACATTACCCGTACATGGTACGGGGTTTGTACTAGTTTTCATTATTATTGAATCTTGAAGAATAGGGAAAAAATTTCACATGTGTCAATAGTATATGTATTAATAGTATAAATTTGAAATTTTGAATAGAACTATTTTATAATTAAAATTGTATGAATAAAAGTACATATATAGGTCAATAGGTTCGGACTTTGGTCTATCGGATTTGGATTATAAGTTCCCGAGTTAAAAGCGTATTCGTATCAAAATTCGATCTCAAATCGGTTAATTCGGTTTTATATTTACATTACCCGTACATGGTACGGGGTTTGTACTAGTTAGAATTGTCAAAACCTAACCCGATTCCAATTGCCCGAAAATCTTAAGGTTGAAATCCGATCTGAATAGCAGCGAGAAAATGAAAAAACATAACCCGAAATCGATTGGGTTGAAACCTGAACCCGACCCGATCGACCCATTTTTTATATATGTAAAATATATATATAATTTTTAATATTATAATAATCTTTTATTATAGAAAACTATTAAAAATAATATTTTATCATTAAACATTATTATTTGATCATAATATTATTTTAATAATTATTAAAAATTCAAAATTTTGACATGTTAAGTCGACCCGAACTCACACAATAACCTATCAAGATCCGACCTGATTTTACTTGTAACCCGATTGACCGCAACCCGCACCCAACCCGAACTCGAAAAGACCGAACCCGAACCGATCCAAACCTACCCGTTTCACACTTCTAAATCAAATAGATTTTATAACTTGGGGGACCCTTAAACATTGGTGATATTTTTTTTTTTTGATTGCGGAGCTACTAGCTCGAACAAGCCAAAATTAGGCCACCTTTTAGTTACAAGGATAACCTAAATCATCGCGACGGATGATCTTTAAGAATTCAAGCAATGAGGGATGTTGACTCAACAAACACCTCGACTGCGTTACAGACAAATGAGAAAAAGGAACGGACGAAGAATGAAAAGGAATGGATGCAGAGAGACTTTGAAGATTGACGTGTCTTCTTGCCAGGAAATCAGCAGAAGCATTAGATTCCCTGAAACAATGATAAAAAATAACAGAGGGGATAACCGAAATAATATTTCTAATGTCTTCTATAATGGAGTAAAGTTCCCAAGGGACTTTCTAAAGCCGTTTTAAAGAATTAATAACAATCAAATTGTCACCTTCAATTATAAGATTCTGAATGTGAGAATAGTCAATGTTCCGAAGAGAATGTAGTAAGGCTGATGCTTCTGCTTGCACTATTGTCATGGGAGGTAGCTGTTGTCGTCCAATAGATCGAATGAATCCATTATGGTCTCGTAAGACGAAACCCGCATGAGTTGTTCCTGTTTTGAGTCTGGATGCATCAAAATTAAGCTTGTACCATTGTGGAGGCGGTTTTTTCCAAACTGTGTGATTTTTCCTTTTGGGCTTGTTTGGTACTAGTGGCGTAGTTGTCCCACAACCTTCCCAAGCAAGCGCCCCGGAGAAGGCCAAATCAGACGGCAGTTTTTTAGGGTTGATTCTTGATGGGTCAAAAATTTTTGCATTCCTATGAGCCCAAAGAAACCACCATAGGAACGCAAGAGATGTGCTGTTTTTGTTTTTTGTAAGTGTTTCTTGAATATTTTGGTGGAAAGTATAGGATGTAGTTATGTTGAATGAGTAATTTAGTAATTTTTGCAGTTGAAAAATCATAGTTTTCGTAAATGGACATTCGAAAAAGAAATGATTTAGGCTTTCATCTTTTAGCTCGCAAAGGGAACATAGGTTTGGAACTGAGTTATAGAAACGATTAATTCTATCTGTCGTAGGGAGACAGTCTGCACATGATTTCCACAGGAAATTCTTAATTTTAGGCGGTAATTTAGATTTCCATATCCAGTCAAAATTAGCAATCCTAGGATCAATTGGAGCAGATAGGAGTGATGTTGCAGAATGAACGGAAAAGACCCCATCCGTTGCAGGCAACCAGACGAGTCTATCCGGAGTATCTGTTAATGGGATTCTAATATGAATAGTGATATTAACAATATGTGGTGGGAGAATTTGGGTGAGAAGTGTAGTATTCCAGGATCTATTTGGGAGAATGAATTCAGCAACCCTTAGGTTCGGATCCAAAGAGTCAATAAAAGGTGATAAGTCTACATTTGGCAGCCATGGGTCATTCCAAAATTTTATAGTTTTCCCATCGCCCAAAAGCCACCTAAGGCCTTGGGAAAAAATACATCTAATATTCATTAACCTGCCAAACTACCATGAGCAGTTATTTTTATGGTAGTCAAATAAAGAGTCATTGCTTAGATACTTTTCTGTTATGACTTTTACCCAAACATTTTGAGGTTGCGTACAAATTTTTCATAGAAGCTTCATTTGTAATGAGATATTAATATTTTCCGCAGATCGAAGGCCAAGGCCCCCACTCTCTTTCGGAGAGCAGATACGATCCCAACTAATGAGAGGATGATGATTCGGGATGAATTTGTTCCAAAAGAAAGATTTGCAAACAAAGTCGATCTGTTTAAGGACACCTTGAGGTAACATGAAACTTTGCATGAGGTAGTTGACTTTGCTTAGCAGACATGATTGGATAAGAACAACCCTGCCTGCTTGCGATATGGAATTGGCTTTCCACTGGGATAGTTGTTTTTTAAGATTAGAGACTGCATCTGAGAACATAGAAATTTGAACTCTTCCTTTGAGGATCGGTATTCCAAGATATTTTTCCATAGAAGAAGTAATCTGAATATTAAGAATACTAGCTAAGGCAATAGACGTTGGTTGGGTGACATTAGCAGATGTTTGAAGCGAGCTCTTGTGATAGTTGATAGATAATCCAGAGACCCGAGAAAATCTATGGAGTATGTTTTTAATAAATTCCATGTTTGTGACATTTGCGTTTGCAAAGATAATAGTGTCGTCAACAAAACTGAGGAAAGGTAATATCGAACCATTCTTTGTTAGTTGGATACCTACATGGTTTGGGGTAGTAGATGATTCTCGTTGTAGAGTTCGAGATAAGTATTCCATACATAAAACAAAGATAAAAGGTGACATTGGGTCGCCTTGACGGATTCCACACGAAGGTATGAATTCCGAACCAGGTTCATTATTAATTAAGACTGATGAAGACGATGAGGTGATACAAGTCATAACCAGGTGAATCCATTTTTGATGGAACCCGAATTTAGTCAGAACTAGACGAATGAAATTCCAGTTGAGCTTATCATAAGCTTTTTCTAGGTCTAATTTGATGGCCATCCAACCAACACGTCCTTTTTTCCTTTTATGGAATGAATGGAAGATTTCATGAGCAATAAGAACGTTATCTTGAATCAGACGCCCTTTAACAAAAGCACTCTGAAGAGGGTGTATAATTGTTGGCAAAATATGTTGAATTCTGTTTGACAAAACCTTGGTAATTGTCTTGTAAATGGTATTACATAAACTAATAGGTCTATAATGATTTATTGAGCTTGGAGTATCAATTTTGGGAATCAACGTAATAAATGTTTTGTTTGCAGCGGTTAGCATAGATCCAGAGTGAAAAAAGGCTACCACAGCGCGCACAACCGACGCACCCACAGTAGGCCAGTAATTTTGGAAGAATTCTGCAGTGAATCCATCAGGACCCGGTGTTTTATTAAGAGCTAAATCAAAAATAGCTGCTTTAATTTCAGAAGATGATGGTTGCTTTGAAATTGCTATATTGTCAATACCGGATACCAAAGATGGTATAATATCTAAATCTTGGGGGAAATAAATGTGTTAGCATTAGATTGGAATCTAGCTGCAAGTTCAGAGGTTATATTTGCTGATATGGAGTCATGATCGAAAATAACCAAACCGTCATGAGTTTGAAAAGAAGTAATGTTTTGTTTAAACCTGCGAATTTTTGAGATAGTTTGGAAGTATTTTGTATTTTTGTCAACATTTTGTAAATGTGTTGTTTTTGCTCGCTGAGCCCAAAATTTGTGGTGGAAGTCCATTAGTGCGTTATATTTATTGAGATGTTGTTGTAATTTAGTAAGGATAGTCGTGTTATAAGGATCACGAAGTAGGGTATTTTGGAGATTTTGTAACTGTCTTTCAGATATTTTTAACTGTTCAAAATTATTATTTATATATCGTTTGGCCCAATCATTGGAGTATTTTTTGAGAAGTTGCATTTTCATCGTAATTTTAAACATAAAGGATCCTGTAAGTTTATATTCCCACACTTTTTTAACCAATTTTGCAAAAGACGGTTTATCGATCCAAGCGTTCTCGAATCTAAATGGGTATTTTAGTAGTTTTCTTTTAATATTTAAATTAAAAGAAATCAAACAATGGTCCGAAGTTGTAAATGGGTGGTGATGAACCTCAATTTTAGGGAAAGAAGACACGAGGTCTTGATGGATAAGAACGCGATCAAGACGTTCAAAAGTGTTATCGGAAGAATTGGAGCTCTTCCTCCAAGTAAAAGGGAAGCCAGAGAATTTGGTGTTTAGAGTGTTCATTTTGTTATGGAAGTTGAGTAAACGATTAAATTTGCTTGGCGGAGGGGCAACGCCCCCAAATTTATCCGAACTATTATCAATTTCATTGAGGTCTCCGATTAATAAGAAGGGTAAGTGGAAATTATCAATTGTGTTCTCAAGCTCAGACCAAAAAATCGGTTTATTTTCCCCACGAGAAGGAGCATATGCAAAAATTAGTAGGTACGGATGAAATGGATTTTCAACTTTCATAATAATTAGATTTGGCGTTTGTAATAGCAATTTACATGATCGAGTGAAATCTGTGTGATAGATAAATAGAGCAATGCCTCCTTTGGAGCCATTCCGAAGGAGACGAGATACAATGGTGAAAACCGATCTTTCTAATAATAGCATCCGAGGGATGAATATCTGATTTGGTTTCAGTTAAACATAGAAATTGTAATTTATGTAATTTTCGTAGGAAGGCAATTTCATCCCAGAAATTAACCCTCCTAATACCCCTCACGTTCCAATAGGCACAAGTCATAATAAAATGGTCGTTTGATATTGGTCATATGAAGTGGTAGAACCAAAGTTTAAGAACCAACAGCCATCGCTTTGACACAAAAACCACGGCCATTGAGTAGAAGCATGAACCTTAGTCTTATGGTCGGACCATACAAACCTTAGCGGAGTACTTAAATATATAAGATTAGTGCGTATTAAGTGTGTTTGTAAATTGATGGTGAAAAAAGTTGTAAAGGAGATATAAAATATGATTTTTTGATGCAAAGTGACGCGAGGTTGAACACAGGTTGTGAAAAGAAATTGAGCTTGATAAGCATCAAACACCCAGCACCAAAAAGGATAAGTTGTGTTTAGCTTATACAAGGTAATAAATTGAAGACTCCATATATGCACATAGCAAGAAAATTGGACATTGTGAGTAGGTAGGTTCACTAGCCAACGGGCCCAGGAAGCCATATAAAGACTACCAGGCCAAGCAAAGGCAATGTAGAAATTAAGATGAGGTGTACATGTATTCCAAACGAAAACATGGATGAAGTTGTAACAAAACACATAGGAATTTTGATCGCGTACAAGTATATAGGTTGGAAGCATAGAGAAATAAAAGTTTAATATATTAGGTGAGAAAGGAGTAACGAAAGAATTAGTTTTAATTTGAGAAATGGTAAGCCTATCACAAAGAGAAGCAGAAGGTAGCATACAGTACATCTGTTTACAAGAAAATAGTTTTGTAGGGGAGATAATGTAACTGTTATTGAACAAATTTAGACAACAAGGTGCATAATAATAAGAGCATAACACCACAAAGTTGAACATCTCATGAAAATTGTGATATGAGGAATGAATTTTAATCCAGAATGTGAGAAACTCCATGATGAGTGAGCAGCCTGTCATAAACAAATCAAAGCAAGAATTGAACTGAAACCTGTAAAACCTGTCACATAGAAGAGAGTAACTGGAAGATACATTATACAAGGTCAAAGAAGGGCTTGATAATGAGGTAGCTCCAAACAGAATATAAAGCGAAGAGTAAGACATGAATAAGTAGATAGAAGTAGTAGATTTCATTGTCTTAATGCCAAAAGGGTCATAGCAATTAGCATCTGTAATGAAGTGAGGCATCTGAAGCAATGAACTCACAAACCCACCCATATATCAATTGTGAAGATGTAAGTGTATTCTAACTTTCCATATGAGGTTTTATTAATCAGAGATAAGTAAAATGTCATACCATTTTGTAAAGTATAGTAGTGTTCAATCAAACTGATAAACCACATCCAGAGTTGTCCCAATCCACATGAATGAACTAAGTCATCCTTGAAGAGGTAAAACCCAAAATATAGAGATATCTTATTGATAATGTTTTGAGAAAGGGTAACTGGAAGAGATAAATCCAGAAAACCATAGTCCTGCATAGTGGTCATGAGAAGGAGATCAAAAAAGTTTTCATGGAGATGATGGGAAAGTGATAAATAAATTGTAATATAAATTTTCATTGCCACAAGGACAAAGGGGTCACACAAGTTTTCAATCATCCAGAGGGTGATAAGGTTGTAAGTAAAGGGTTGAGAAGTGGTAATACCAGAGCTAGGAGGGCAGAAACCCCCACTAGAAACACAACACTGGTAAGTGATGAACAGCAGGAGCATCCGGAAGGAAGCCAAGAAGCTCCAACGGACACAAAAGAAGCCAGCAAAACCCTGCATGGCAGACACAGGAACCAGCAACCCCAGTAAGCACCAAAGCAATACAAACGAATAACAAGCAAGAAAGGCAAACCGAAACACATATAGCAAGGAAAAAGAAAAGGAGACAAGGGGGGAACAAAAAAGGGAAACACTGAGCATATGATGCAAATTAAAAGCAAAAATTAAGCAAAGACGACAATCAAAATGAAGAAAGGGGGGATGCCACAGGTCAAAGGGATCCCAAAAACGCAACAAGGACCACATGAAGCTACACAAAATGTAAGGACGACTCGGCAAGTTAGGGATAGAAGCTTCAGAGATATCAGGACTCACAGAAAGACAGCACAAGAGATAATAGGGGTAAGAGATCCAAACATGAAAGGAAAGACCCAAATTAAACTTACCCAATACCAAAAAGGGAAAGCAAACTAACCAGATCTGACGGGAGGATGGGATAATTGGAAGCAACGAGCGACAGCGGTGCTCCAAGGCCACGAAGAAGCCCAAGTAGATAACACCGACAAGCACACAAGAACACCATGGAAGAACCGACGAGCTCGCACAAGGCATACACCCGCGTGGAAGCAAACCGGAGCACACCAAAAAGGGGAGAGGAGGGGTTATACTCACCGGGGCACGCCGAGGTGAAGTAGAAGGGGTCATAGATGGCCAGCGCACCCACGAGAGCGGAGCAGGACATCGAAAGGTGGGAAGGAACGCCATAGCCGACGAGACCAAAGGAGGCAACGGCAGAGACGAACCAGGAATTGGAATAGGAGAGGGGCAAAGAGGCATCACCATGGTCGGGCAGCACAGAGGAGGCAGCGGCCAAGGCGAAGAAGGTCGAGGAAGGGGCAAGGAAAGGGAGGGGATCAGTGGCGGCGCAGGCCAAAATTAGGGTTTGGAAGGGGGAAAAAAAGAGAGTGTTTTAATTACAAGTAGACATTGGTGATATTGTGAATGATTAGATGGGTCAATAAAAAAGTTACACCTAGTTAGTAAAATTGATTATAAAAAAGACGGTTTGCCATACCAATTTACCACCAAAATGAAGGATATTCAACAACCTTACAACATTAAACGTCTTTAGCTTGATCTGATATCAAATACAACTCCGATGTTTTTAAAAGATTAGTACACAATTTAATTGTGAGTCATTTTGTAAAATCATTTTTCAACTTTACAACACAAGTAGATTATACTTACAATACAATTAAATCAAACCTGGTGGAAGTAACCCATACTTATAGTGCAAGTAAAGCTCATGGTTTTCATTTTCCCTTTTCTTTTCTTTGCTTTGTAAGGAAAGGAACTTTTTCTTTCTATTGGTCAAAATTATTATAAATTATTTTGAGTCTTACTAGGAATTTAATTTAATAATGAGAGAAACAGGTAGGGAAGTCGATTTTTGAACATTTATAAACTAATTAGACCCCTCCCAAAAAAATAAGAAGTAAGTAGTCGGTATAAAAGGATTCATTTTTTCTCTCTCCACTTTTTCTTCACAGACCGGATCTGAGATCTCGTTGAACCTCTCCTTCTTCCACCTCAATTTCATCCTCCTCTTCCTAACCATCAGATCCTCGCCCTAACGTCGCAAGATCTGAGATCTTCTCGCCCTAACCATCACATCCATCAACCAGAAGCTCAGATCCAACATCCGATTCCACTCCCAAGGCGGCGACGGCGAGCCAAGGCCGTTTTCTCCTCGTCGGCCTCGGAGGCCAGATCCGGCCGTTCCACCACTCCGTCAGCTTCGCAACCGCCTCAAACGCAACCAGGAGCTTCTCGAGGTCGGAGTCCATGGACGGGAACGCCGGATCTGGACTCCGATTGGTGGCGGATCTTGACTTCGCAGATTTAGGGTTTCGGTTCGCCTTGTCAGGAGCTTCCTCCGCCTTAATCCCGGCCAAACCTCCGCCTCCTCTCCGATCTAGGGTTTCGGTTGCAACAATGGCGGTGGAGCAGGAAGAGGTTTCACACTTTCCGTTTGCTCATGGACAAAGCTCCCCAATTGTTTTTCGTAATTTTCAGATTAGCTATAGTCGGTTGTTGCTATCGTGTGCTCTCGTAAATAGTTTCTGCATCCAATTGAGTGCGTTTTCGCTGTTGCGAGAGAACAATTCTACTCGATCGTTGTTGAATTTGCTTTGAAATACGTTTCTGATCGGATGATTTTTGGATGATGTCAGATTATAACTCGATTAGCGGAAATCTGAAGATAGCTTGTCAAATTCTGTGGTAGCGACAAGCACGGAGTGGATCGCTCCGATCGGTTCAGCGGAGACAGATTGTCCGACGTCCAATTGGAGAGGATCATTGTCTACTGATTTTTGTTCCCAGGCTACTACCATCGCTGTCGATCCGCCAACCTTTCAGCCATGAGAGCGACCACGATTTGGTCGCCATGGTCAACGATCGGTGGTGGGATCGACAGCCTCGGCGGTGGCCTGATTGGTGACGGCGATTGGGAGTGTTAATGGAGAAAAGAGGGCGGTAAAATTGGTGTCGTATTGGGACGAAGAGCAACCGTACGAGCTGCTTCCAGGCGGAGAGAACTCGTATTTGGACGAACAAGACGTGGTGACGTTTCTCGATCCTCCTAGGGAGCTCATCCCTCATGATCCTTCCTCGTACAATCCCGCTTCCTACTTGTGGAATGAGAGATATCCAATTTCTTCTCTTCTTCCTTGTCATTCTTTGATTTCTCGTTCGGTGTTGTGTTTGAATTGAGTTGAAGTTTTGAGTTCATAGGGCAAGTAGATCATGATAACATCAGTTATGTAGTTGGAAATCAGTTGATTTTGTGAGATAATGCTTCAAATTGGTGTGATTTTAGTGCTCATCCTATTTAATTTTCTTTGTTAGTGATTTGTATGGCTAGTACGTATTGAATATCGGTTTTGTTGATATTTGCTGAACTCCTCTTTTTTCAGTAAGAGGAAGATAAATGATATACCAGAGGAGAGGCGAAAGCGGTTGATTGTACTGCTAAGGCTTAGATAACATTTTACCTTTTCAAATCATAGCAGACATTATGCCATTTTGTGATTAAGTTATAGTTGTTTTTTTTTATGATAAGTTGGTTTTACGGTTTTTAGTGATGACAAGTTGAATTTATAGGTTTTGGTTATGACAAGTTGAGTTTATGGGTTTAGGGATATGATCAATTGGTTTTACGGGTTTTGGTGATGACAAGCTGAATTTATTTTACATTGTTAAATTTGTCTGTATATTACTTATAATTATAGTCTATTAGCTCAAATGGTAGAGCAACGTGCTTAACGCACAATAATGGGGGTTCAAATCCCACTTAGGCATACTAATAAATTCTTATGACAAGTTGCATACGTGATGACAAGTTAGGGTGATGACAAGTTTTGTATGTGATGATAGGTTTTTTGTATGTGACGATAGGTTGAGTGATGACAAGTTTTTGTACGCGACGACAAGTTTTTGTATGCGACGACACGTTTTTGTACGTGACGACAAGTTTTTTGTACGCTATGACAAATTTTTTGTGCACTCTGACAACTTTTTTTATAAGCGATGATAAGTTTTCTACGCGATGACAAGTTTTTCTACGCAATGACAAGTTTTTCGTAAGGGATGACAAGTTTTCTATGCAATAACAAGTTTTTCATAAGGGATGACAAGTTTTTCTAAGCGATGACAAGTTTTTATGCATGGTGACAAGTTGTTTTCAATCTTCCGGTGACAAGATTTTTGGATGACAGGATTTCAGGTGGGAAGCGGTGGCACGCGTGTAATGTTTTTTGTTTGACCAGGGGTATTTTCGGAAAAACGACTAGTTAGCACACAAATTTTGAAGGTTGCCTACACGCTCCACAAATCTCCCCAAATCGCTTACTTACTAAATTTCTTCTTTAATAATTCACTCAAATGAATTGAGATTGTTTTCAAAATTAGTTCTTAAAAATATAAAAATAAATATTTAATAAGGAGTGGTGAAAACTCCTTAATCTCTTAACTTCACCCTTTTTTTTGTCAACTTCATAAAAGTTTTTCTTTTAAAATCCAAATAACAAATTGTGATTTTAATCTTGCATCTCTATAAAGAGTAATGGAATGAAGAAGAAGGCATCAATATCTATACTACCTATAGTATAAAGCAAAGACAATCTCTTCACAAAAATTTGCGCCACGTGTCATTTCAATAATAAAATAATCAATCGGACCCTCCTTTATACAAATTAGGTAGTTAGAATCTCATATAATTTTATCCCATAAAAATTGATTAAAATTTACCAAAAATTATGAATTATCCCGAAAATTACTAAATTATCACTTACCAAGAATTAATTATAATTTTTCTATAAATATTACTATTTAATAAAACATGATATTTATCATAAAGTAACTTTTAAACAAATCCAACTTATTTATATCATGAGTTGATTTACTATTGGTAAAAAAACACTAATCATAATACGAAGATAAATATATATAATCCTATAATTTTAACATGATCATTGACATTACATATCTATATTAAATTGGATTTATAATTACATTACCCGTACATGGTACGGGAGTTAAACTAGTTTGATGTAACTAGGCTGATCCTAATATATTGGAGGCGCGGGAAAAAGTTAAGAGCCATTTTGGTATAGAAATTTATGCATAATTAATGCAAAATTATATTGTCATTAAATTTTGCATATTATTGAATAACCCCTGTGCATGGTTTCTTTTTCTTTCTTTTTTTTCACAGCTTTTGTTTGTTATTGTAAAATCATAAAAGAAAAACACCCATCTCTTTGTTAAAAATTGTACCATATTATAATAATGATTAATAAAATTTTGAATGTTTATACATTTTTGATACCTTATATACTTTTATTAAAAGCATCTTGTAAATGTCATAGAACATATAAAAAAATTATTATTGAAAAAATTATGATTCAAAGTTAATTTACATAAAAGGCCCCTATTATGGTTGCATACAATTATAATAAAAAAAATCTATATGATTATGTTAATTAGGGAGTGGTTCTTTTACTAATATCATAACTGATTTATCTTTATAGATAAAATGAATTTTGATAAAAAAATATTTTGGAAGAATATATACATGAAAAATCTTGAATCTAAATTTTATTATTAATACTAACAAATAGTGCAAAGTACATACTAACCTTCATTTTAATTGAGATAAGAAGGGTTGCATGAATTATGTTAACTTAAACTAATACGGGGTAATCTACTATAATACAGTATAAAACAGAACTCAAGTCTTTTGTTTTTTTTTTCCTTTTAACAAATGTGTATGGAGAGGAAGGGGATCCGAATCTGAGTTGGCCCATTTGTTTTTTTTTTAAAATTTAGAATTCAGTTTATTTTTTTTATTTTTTAGTTTTCAAAGTGGAAGGAACATTTTTAAAATCTTGTTACCAATCTTCACAATATATGCAGATAATATGAAAATATCTATAATTTGATTTATCTTTTTATATTTTTGCAAATTGGGAGAAAAAAATTATTCTTTTAAAATATATTATTTTTCCCAAAAAATATAAATAAAAAATTTATTTTCGAATGTTTTTACACAATTTTGTTTTTTCACTTAAAAAGCAAAAATTAGTCAATTTGAGCATTTATGTAATATTTTAGGCATTTTTACAATATTTTTGGCTATTTTGTAAAAAAACAAGGATATATTTGCAAAGTGATTATCAAATAAGGGTTTGGGGGTACTAATTCCTCTAATTTTTATTTTTAAAATTTTAACATATTAGGCCCCTAAAAAACTCGGGGCCTAGGTAGTCCTGTACCCTACCCCTGCTTTTGGATCGGAACTGCTTTGTAAGAGACGCTTGGTATAAACTTGGAAATAAATCTATTGAGATAGAGTCCTTCGATATCAATGCGAAGCATGGATGGACAAAAAATTTGAAGGCAAAATATGAGTCGAGCATCGGCTTTAGTTTCATGACTTTGGATATATGGAAGCAAATAAACAAAGTTGTCTTTGACAATGGTGTTGATTTTTTTAATAGGTGCGATTTAGAAACCCACATTTTACGGGGAGCATCTTAAAGCATCCTTTTAGATGAGGAATTAAAAGTTTAAGATGATTTTCCTAATTGCATCACATGAATTCGACCAAAAAAAAAAATTGCATCACATGAATGATATATTGTAGCTTAGTTTATCAACCGTAGAGTTACAATCTCTACTCACCTAAGGTAGTTGTACAATCTCAAATCCTTGTACATAAACAAGGATATCCGAAACATTTCTTTATATTTCCTAATGATAGTTCCTATTTCCCTAGGATGTTTTAATGATTCTAACCTTGTCACCCTTTATCATATTTTTTTTTTCAGATTCATTGCTCTTTCTTTAATTAATGCCATCTCGAAGAGCTAGAGCTTCAACTTCAACTGTCGAGATATGTTTGTCTTTCCTTGTTGTTATATATACCATATTTCCATTGTGGTCTCGTATAATCACATCCATGATGCCTTTAAGTTATTATTATGGTTTTCGATAATGGTATTGATGATGCTAATAAGTTATTGTGCACAACTATTAGGGTGGCTACAACTTTCAAAGCGGAGGACATGACAAATAGGGGAAGATTGAATCCTAGCAAGATTGTAAGCCAAGATACTTTAGAAAAGAGAAGGTGTGTGCTTCTAAGGGGGGATGGTTGAAACTTAGTATTGACGGAGCTACAAAGGGAAATTTCAATGAGGCTTATGGCGGAGGTTACTAGGAATACTAAAGGGGCATTCCTCATGGCATTCAAATTGAAGTTTGGAGTCCGCCTTGCAATTCAACCGAAGCTTCTAACAACATAAAACTAAAGAGAGAACAAAGACTTCATTGCCTATCTTGATGATGGACTCGACCACTATGGTTAACCTCCTTACTAATTAATGCACTTGCCAGAACCCACCCGAACTTATCTTTGGTGGTGCATATATTGTCACTCGATGGTCCAACTATCCAAGTGGCAAGTGATAGTTCAACATATCTCTAGAAATTAAATATAAGTATGCTAATTTTTCTTGCTCTTTAGATACTAAATAAAGTATACTAACAACCTTTTGTTTTAAATTTATTGTATTTAACCACTCTTTGTATTATTTGTACAAGTAACCGCCCATTCTTTATAATTATATGGTATTTAATCACTTATTTAACCACGAATATTGTGATATATTTTGACCATTGGTATCCCATAATTGGCCACATTCCCCGCCATCAAAAGGGAAACTCAAACTTATTCTTTGTTTCTGTTCATCAATAAAGCATCCCTGGTTCATTATTGGATCATAACATCATTAAATCATCAATACGTGCATTTACCCAAGTGTGCTTCACCTTAGTGAGTGTATCGAAGGCCACCTTCATGAGTATATGGAAGGCCCCTGGCTGGTTAGCTTGAGATGTGTATAGCCTTGAGGTGAGCAACAACCATTGATACATATGATTCTGATTGAGCCTCTACTTACAACTTTCTCAAACTTATCATTGCGAAGGGACACCTTGTTGCATTGCTTCGGAAAGAGATGCTTCTCTTCGTTGCGGCCACACCCAAGGAGGTAGCGAGTCAAGACCTTTAAGAATCTCCTTGTCGGGATGCTAGTGAGGATGTTGAAGCTAGACCAGCTTGAAGATTCTTGTGATGATCAAGCTAGAGGTTGTGGAAATCTCCATCAATGAGGATGACATTATGTCCATCAAAGACTTTCCATGTGCAACCAATAGAGGTGATGATGCTTGAACAACGCGGCGAGATTATTGAATTTAATCTTGGCTTATTAAGCTTGGTATTTTATATTATGTTAATTATGTCCTGTGTTGACATCAGAAGTTAATTAATATAATGTCTTATATTATAGGTTAAGTCTGTTAATATGTTAAAAGTATTCTCGTGTGAAATAAGTTTCCTAATTGTATTTGGAAACATTTATGTAATTGTCCTGAAAATCAGTTGTAACTGCTAATAGGCGTGGTTACTTATATGATAGTATAAATATTGTAGTGTGTCAGTATGTAAAAGTAGGGCCTTTGTAAAACATTTTGCACATATAAATGCAAATTATGTGTTTAAGCAAATCCCTGAGTTTATAATCAGGAAACCGACGTGTTTGATTGAATTCGGGGTTGTCTATTTCTATCATTCGGTATCAGAGCGTGATCAAACAAATTTAATCATGTTGAAAGACGACTAAGGAATCAATGGCCTAAAAATGCCCTTGAATTCAAAGACGTCCGATGATGGGATGAGGATTCAAGGAGAAAGGGTTATCGATATTCGGTACCCTATGTTGAACAAGACTAATTGTAGAGCATGAACGATTAAGATGCAGATCTTTATGTCTACACAACGTGTTTTTAAGGCGATTGATGAAGAGGGACCAATTGATGAAAGGAAGGACAAACTGGCTATAGCCGCCATCTATCAAGCCATCAATGAGGAGACTTTGTTGCAACTAAGAGTAAAGAATACTGCAAACGAGACTTGGACTATGATCAAGAACATGAATGAAGGGGTTGATCGCATCAAGGAAGTGAGGACACAAACCTTACTAAGAGAGTTTGAAGGTTTGAGAATGAAAGAAGGTGAAAGTGTAGACGATTTCTCAAGCAAATTAACTCAATATAATTGTAAGTAATTAAGTTGAAAGGATTGGAAAATCAAATTGAAGCGAAACGAGTTATGAAAAAGTTGTTAAGATCTACATATTAAAAGGCTTAACCTATAGTATAAGACATTATATAATTGTAAGTAAGTTGAAAGGATTGGGAGATCAAATTCCATGATATGAAATCCAAGACCATTGATGAGATTATAGGTTCATTGAAGGCACATGAAGAAAGGCTACATGATTTTGGTGAAAGGTGTCAGGAAATTACACTGATGAACTGTGAAGAGTGGAAGGAAAGGGAGAAGAAAAACTACAAAGGAAAAATGTGAAAGAGTACTCCGATAAGCCTAAAGGTACCGGAAACAATCATTATAAGAAACAAGGCAATGGAGATTCAAGTTCGGAGTCTGATGAAGAAAAGAAGACTAAGAAGAACTTTGACAAGAGTAAGATACAATGTTACTTCTGTGAAAATTTGGACCATTCTCCTTCAAAATGTGACTCAAAAGAGAAAGAAGAACTAGCCAATCACATGATAAAAAGGAACAATGATGATGAACCTACATTGGTAATGATCAAGGGTTAAGACATGGAAGAAGAAGCAAGTTTATATTTTTGAACTAGTGTTAAACCGAACTTAGGGGGGTTGAATGTTGGAATTTAAGCTTGGTTTTTTAAGTTTGGTATTTGATATTATGTTCATATGTTTTATATTGACACTAGAAGTTAATTAATGTCTTATATTATAGGTTAAATGTGTTAATATGTTACTATTGTAGTATTGTCATGTGACTACAATATTCAGGTCAAACAAGTCAAGCACTTTTTTGTTTTTTGTTTTCGGGTGCCAAGTCGGATTAAGTGTCCATTGGGTTTTCCGGATAAGACAAATATTTTTGTAGCCCTAGCCATCATAACTATATACCTAAACAAAGGTTAAAAATAAAAATTATCACGATGTATGTCAATTTCATATTGACCGATATCAATCATCTTTATTGAAATAATTTAATTGGTTAAAATTTGATTGTAGACCCAATATATATGCAAAATTTGAAAGAAGATATATCATTGAAATTATATCTATACAGTTTTCTTAAACATATAATCAATTAATCTTAATATACACTAAATTATAGATTAAAATAATAATATAGATTAACACATGTTTACTCCAAATAAATATAAAATTAAGTTATTAGAGTATATTAAAGATATAATAAACCACATAACCATTTTATTAAGAGGGATTGGGGTGGGGAGTGTGTTTTGGGGGTGATTTTGTGGAGGTTAGACTCGGTTAAAAAAAATAAAGTAACTAGGCTATTCCCCCAATATAAAAACCCTACCTCTCTCCCTTTTCTCTCTCCTTTCCCTCATTTTTTCTCTTTCCTTCCTCTCTCCTCTCTCCCCTCTCTCCTTCTCCCTCTCCATCTCTCCCTCCCTCTCCTCCTAATTTTCTTTCTTCTTCCTCTTCCAATTTCTCCGACCATCGCCACCACCCGCCGCCCGCCGCCAACGCCGTCTCTGCCCGCCGCCAACGCCGTCTCCTCCCGCCGCCAACGCCGTCTCCACCCGCCGCCAACGCCGTCTCCGCCCGCCGTCTCCGCCACCGCTCGCCGTCAATTTCAGGTTCGTCGCCCTCTCGTTCTCTCCCTCTCCTCCCTCTCTCCCGGATTTGGGCTCGTATGAGCCGGATCTAGCCGGATCCGGGCTCGTACGAGCCGGATCTAGCCGGATCTATCCGGATCCGAGCTCGTACGAGCGAGATCTAGCCGGATCTGGGCTCGTACGAGCCGGATCTAGCCGGATCTGGGCTCGTACGAGCCGGATCCAACCGGTTGGGTTTTTGGGTTTTTGGATTTTGAGGTTTTTTGAGTTTTTGGATGACACACTACAAAAAAAAAGTGATTTAGCGACCAGAAAAGTGGACGCTAAATCACAAAATATGGACGCAAACGACAATTAGCGACCAAAAGTTGGTCGCTAAATATGGTCGCTAAAAGCCCGGTCGCTAAATCATTTAGCGACCAGGTGGTCGTTAATCTTAACGACCATTAAAATTGGCGACCATATGGTCGTTATATTCAGCCCCGTGTCTTAGCGGCCACGTGGACGCTAAATTGGCGTCCATCTGGTCGCTGAATGTAGTAGGTGTGTGGCGTCCATCTGGTCGCCGATTTCGCGTCCATCTGGTCACCAATTTAGGTCACTGATCTCGTATATCATTTCGCGTCCACATCCCCAATTTTTTAGTAGATTGGGTAAAAAGGTGTAATTAGTTTTTTATTATGTGATTTACTTTTAATCATTGGATATTTGGTGAAATTAAATCAAACAATAATAACATAATAATATTATATTGCTAAAAATATTAAAATATATTGTTTTTTTAATTACATAATTAAGTGTATGCAAACAATAATAGCTAATCCGTCCGAGGTTCAGAACCTTCAGGTGATGCATTTGACGTTGTCGGCGGTTGTTGATTTCTTCTCATCTCTTCCATGAATTGCTCGAGTGCTTGAAATCGATCGTTTGTGACGGCATGAGTTTGTTCGAGGGTGGACACTTGGGCACGCAAGTTGGCATTTTCGCGTCGGAGCTCTACCACCCTAGTCGCTTCTCTTCGAGGAGCTCTTATTTGATCCCCATAGAATTCTGTAGCTGCAGAGCCGAGTCCGGTAACAGATCCTCCCGGTCCGACTCCTCCGGCGGCCTCTAAAAATGCAGTAAACTCATCTTGATAAGTCAACCGTGTCTAGGACTAAGAGGACTTTTGAGTAAGTATTTCTCGAGACCATTCCTAAGCAAAAAAAGGTAACATACCCAAGGTAATATAGTTAGTTTAACATATAAATTTATGCATAATAATATCTAAAATTTTAAGAGCAACTGAGTCGGATATAACAAGCATCATGAATTAGTAAAGATGACTGAGTACAATTGAAGTATTTCAGACTGGTTTTTTCTCACAATTCAAACAAACCAACCGATCAAAACCAATTAGGACAGTTGAGAACTTCTGCCAATACATTACTTTTGTATTGGCCTTTTCTTTGCGCCACAGAGACTACAACAAATTGTTATTACACGGCGCTATTTATAAAACAAATAACTACAAACTGTCCACTAACTACTAAGTATGAAAATTAATAAACTAACTAATGGAGGCACTATTTATATATAAACAACTGGCTTGACACACACACGTACAAACGTACAAAAATATCAGTAATAAGTCACTTCTATTACCCCTGCTTATAACATAATTAATTAAATCTAAAACCAGATTATTAAACTAAGTTTATTCTAACATATATTAACCGTTCCTATGCAAAAAAGGTAATTATGCTAGAAATAAAATCTAGAAATATACACATTCCAATATCACTCGATGAGCAAAACAACTCCTATAGAAGGAAAGTAGCCCAAGAAGGAGTAAAGAAGAGGTGAAAAGGGAACTTATACAAATATCAGCTCAACAATCTGATGTTAAGGAACCAGCAAAACTAACTTTACTGCACCATCCAACAAAGAATCTAACAATAAAGATAAGGCCAAGGAGCTCCACACTTCACACTTGTACCTTCCTCCATAGACTATACACTCAAATACTCCTCCACATTTCTATTCCTACTTCATTACAACAGTGATATATGGTGTAAAGAATAGTATCCAGCATTTTCAAATGATTTTAAAACATAGATATTAATTTTCAGTCTTCACATCAAGGTACGCTCAGACAAAGAGCAATTCTTTTATATCCAAGGTCGAGAAAGATATCATGAAGTGGGGGAAGTGGGCTTGTTCATATAGTATTCAATCTGCTTTGTGGTTAATTGAAAGCTCTGAGGATGGATAATCATAGCCAGCTCATTTAGATGAAAGGAAACTTCCTGCAATCTGATTGTGTGGTGTATATCCAATTGATCCAATCAGCTCTATGTATGGCACGTTCTAGGTCATAAGAAATGAGATTGAGTTTCTCTGAGATCTTCTCAATCAAGATAATTAACGGCACACAGATCAATTCGCACACCTAAGCAAGAGATTGACAAAAACTAACTAGAACATATCAAAATCACAAAGACGAACTTCAAACCATATATCATGTAAAAGGCCCAAATTTTCTAACACTAAACCCTTAAAATTGGACTTTGGGGAAAAATCATACCTTAGATGAACTCACTCTCGGCTAGATGTGGAAGGTGGCGCATAAGGCGGCGGAACCCAGGCGTGGCCGTGGCTTAAACGGCGGCGGAACCCAGGCCTAGCAGTGGCTTCAACGGCCTCGCCTGAGATGCTGGCGGCGGAACCTAGGCGTGGCCGTGGCTTAAACGGCGGCGGAACCCAGGCCTGGTAGTGGCTTCAACGGCCTCGCCTGAGATGCTGGCGGCGGAACCCAGGCCTGGCAGTGGCGGCCTTGCAATCGACTGGCAGTGACGGCCTTCTTGGTGTGGCGGTGACGGCCTGGAAGTGACGGCCTTCCTGGTGTGGCGGTGACGGCCTCGCCTGATGAGGGATCCGAGAGGTGGTAGTGTGCCAGGACGAGAAGGCAAACGAGAGGGATCTGAGAAAGGGGTTTCAGAGAGTCGGTAAGAAAAAGATGGGAGGAGAAGACAAGTAAGGGGTTTCAAAGAAACGGTTCCACTTCTACTCTATATCTAATATTTAGCTGATTTTTTCTAAAAGTTAGCCACCACTTGGTCGCTAAACACCAAAAAAAATTAATATTGGCGCTCAGTTTACAAACTCCCACCAAAATATATTTTTGAAAATTGAGTCAGATTTAGGTAATTAGTGACCACTCGCCAAACACAAAAAAATTAAAATTGGCGCCCATCGAAAAATTTCCCCCAAAATATATTTTTAGAAAATTGAGTCGTCGGATTTATGCAATTAGTGACCATATGGTCGCTAATTAGCGACTGAGTGGTTGCTAAACCCCAAAAAATAAAATTGGCGCTCAACAAAAAATGCCCACCCACCAAAATGTATTTTTATAAAATTGAGTCGGATTTATGTAATTAGTGACCATTTGGTCGCTAATTAGCGACTAAGTGGTCGCTAAACACCAAAAATAAAGTTGGCGCTCAAAAACAATTCCCACCAAAATATTTATTAGAAAATTGACTCGGATCTAGGTAATTAGCGAGACCCCCGTGTTTCCTGTCGCAGTGTGTGATTCAGATTTAAGGCACATTAACAATGACATAATGACACTAGATGTATAACATGCGAAAACACATAAGTTCAAAAGAACAAGCATAAAAATATTACTTCGGTGATACAAGGATAATTAATAAACGGATTCAACACCCCTTAGACAATTTTATTACAAATCGTCTTCGTCAGTATCTTCTTCGGTCTCAAACTCCTCTTCTAACGTTTCGCTAGACCGTTCATCGTCTTCTTCAACATCGACATATAGAGTACCATCTGGGTCATGTAGTGGACCAAGTTGATCATTATCATTTGAATCATCAATAACACGTGGAATTGATGAATCTTGTTGGAATGCTTCATGTAGACTGAAGAGAACCGTTGTCGTTGGGTTGTACACTCTCATCAGGCCACACACGTGACTTCACTTTACATACCGCTATCCAATCAACGTCTATACGTCTCATCTTTGGGTATTCCAGGAAATAAACTTGGGTCGCTTGGTATGTTAAGATGTAACGGTCATTCGTTCTCAACATTTTATGTCTGTTCACATCAACAAGCTTTGTTTCAGGATGTATACGGGTCCCTCCACGGCTTCTAGTGTCAAACCATGAGCAGTTAAAGACAATAATGCGTTTCACCGTTGGAGATATGTAATTGAGCTCAATTATTTTGTCTAGCACACCATAGTAATATTCCTCACTAGTGCCGAAGCTTTTTCCGAGAACACAAATGCCACTACTATCAGTTACTCGCGCTGATGCATGTTTCTTGGTGTGAAATCGATAACCGTTCACAAAATAACCAGGATATGTCTTGACTGCTCTTGCGGATCCACGAGCTAGTGTGGCGATGTTCAACACCAGCAATAAACTGATCATTTGCTAACCCCCTTGTAAGACGCACATACATCCACTCACGCATTTTTTTTTGTGATATCTACAAATCAAATTAACATAACAACTTTCCCAAGTATTTATCATATATTAACATATAGGAAAAATAAATACATAAATAAATTGTACCAAAAGACTACACTTAAGAATAATTACGATTTAATGCTGGGAATTAGCTTCCAGGTGGTAGCCAATTTGCGTCCAAATGGTAGCTAGTTACAAAGCTTTAGGTAATTGGCTTCCACGTGGTCGCTAATTAGCTTCCATGTGGTAACTAAATACCTTATACTCTAAATCTAATCATATTAAAATCATCAATAAAGCACACCCTAATTTTCACAAGTATTTATCATAATGGAAAAATAAATACATAAATAAATTGTACCAAAAGACTACAGTTAAGTATAATTACGATTTAATGTTGGGAATTAGCTTCCACGTGGTAGTCAATTAGCGTCCATATGGTAGCTAATTACAAAACTTAATGTAATTGGCTTCCACGTGGTAGCTAAATACCTTCTACTCTAAATCTAATCATATTGTAAGATAAAATCGTCAATAAAGCACACCCTGATTTTCACAAGTATTTAACATATAAGAAAAATAAATACATAAATAAATTGTACCAAAAGACTACAGTTAAGAATAATTACGAATTAATGTTGGGAATTAGCTTCCACGTGGTAGCCAGTTAGCGTCCATATGGTAGCTAATTACAAAACTTTAGGTAATTGGCTTTCACGTGGTCGCTAATTAGCTTCCACGTGGTAGCTAAATACCTTCTACTCTAAATCTAATCATATTGTAAGATAAAATCGTCAATAAAGCACACCCTAATTTTCACTAGTATTTATCATAATGGAAAAATAAATACATAAATAAATTGTACCAAAAGACTAAACTTAAGAATAATTACGACTTAATTTTAAGAATTAGCTTCCACATAGTAGCAAATTAGCGTCCATATGGTAGCTAATTACATAAGTGTGGTATTTGGCATCCAGGTGGTCGCTAATTAGCTTCCACCTGGTAGCTAATTACTTCCATCTCTACTCTAAATTTTACCTTAAATTTACAAAACAAAAATAACACTACTTTTCATAATAATTTATAGGATAACAACAATATTTTTGTAAATGAAATGTGATCTCCAATACACGATCAAGAATTGATCTCCATAACTTGTGAAGAACAACACAATAAACATATTTTTACATACTTAAACTTCTTCGCTTTAAAATGACTTCGAAGATTGACTTGGAAATGAACTTTGGCTATAAAATGAGTTTGAAGATTGACTTGGAAATGAACTTTAGTTGAGCTTCTTTTTGTTAGATATGCATGATGAACTAAAGAAAGAAGGACAATGTGTATATATATCATGAAAAATGGTATTCGCGTCCACATAGTCGCTATTTAGGCGGCAATTTTTCCACTTTTTTTGCGGTCAACATTATTAGCAACCATCTAGCTGCTTAAGAGGCGCGGTGGTTGGCGCGCTTTGCCCAATGAATTAGTTACCACTTGGTTGTTAACTTTGGCTGCGAAGTTAACCATTTGGTCGCTAATTTTAGCTACTATTTGGTCGCTAAATTTGGTTGCGGAATTAACTACCATTGGGTCGCAAAATGTAGCTACCATGTGGTCGCAAATTTGGGTTTCGGAATTAGCTACCACTCCGGACGCTAATTTAGCTACCATTTGGTCGTTAATTGTTGGCGCCTATTTTTCCCGCTAAAAATTGGCGACCAAATCTATTATGGTCGCTAATTCTGCGACCATTTGGTCGCTAACGTATTTATCTATTTTTTTTTCCGATTTAGCGACTAAATGGACGCTAATTAGCGACCAGATTTTCTGGTCGCTAAATTCTGGACGCTAACTCAGCCGAATGGTGTAGTGACAAGTTTGTTTTTCGGATTTAAGTGATGACAAGTTTTTTTGTGGGTTTAGGGTTTTTGAGTTTGTGGGTTTTTTGGATGACAAGTTGATTTTAGGGTTTTTGAGACGATTTTATGTTTTGGGGTGATGACAAGTGATTTTTTATGAGTTTTGAGCAATTTAAGTTTGTTCTACGGATCTGACTGATGACAAGTGCATTTTAAGGTTCTGGGTGATGACAAGTTGTTTTACGGTTCTGGGGGTGATGACAAGTTCGTTTTTATGGGTTTTGGCGATGACAAGTCCGTTTTTAATGTGTTTTGGTGATGACAAGTTGTTTTACGGTTTTGGGGGTGATGACAGGGTTGTTTTAAGGTTTTTCGGATGATTTTATGGGTTTAGGTATGTTTTTGGATGACAAGTTTGTGTTTCGGATTTAAGTGATGACAAGTTTTGTTGTGGGTATAGGGGTTTTGAGTTTGTGGGTTTTTTGGATGACAAGTCCATTTTAGGGTTTTGGGGACGATTTTATGATTTAGGGGTGATGACAAGTTATTTTTTATGAGTGTTGAGCAATTTAAGTGTGTTCTACGGATCTGACTGATGACAAGTGTGTTTTAAGGTTTTGGGTGATGACAAGTTGTTTTTATGGTTCTGGGTGATGACAAGTTCGTTTTTATGGGTTTTGGCGATGACAAATCCTTTTTTAATGTGTTTTGGTGATGACAAGTTGTTTTACGGATCTGGGGTGTGATGACAGGTCTATTTTAATGTTTTTTAGATGATTTTATGGGTTTGGGTATGTTAGATTTGTATATATATTACTTATAATTATGGCCTATTAGCTCAAATGGTAGAGCAATGTGCTTGATGCATAATAATGTGGGTTCAAATCCTACATAGGTCAATTTCGTAACTGGTCATCACTGATGACAAGTTTTTTGTAGAGCAATGTGCTTGTCATCAGATGACAAATTGAGTACGTGAACGAAATGACAAGTTTTCTGTGCATGGACTGATGACAAGTAATTTGTCATCTAATGACAAGTTACTTGTCATCACTAATGACAAGGCGGTCAACGCCGGTCAACGCCGGTCAACGCCGATAGTGGTAAGGGATGCTGACGTCATTATATGCCATTGGTGACGTCATCTTGTAAATTTAAAAAAAAAGGTAGGGGCAAAATTGGAAAAAAGCCTATGGGGGCTGATTTTTTTCCTTGTAGCCTATTTGCTTCAATATTTGTCCCCCATAGGTTACTTACCCATTTTCGTCTTTTATTAATACATTTAATTGACTTGCTTTTTATTGTTTGAATATTTTATTGTAGATTGTACATATATAAAAAATAATATTATGTGATTTAGATTTGATTATTGTATATGCTATGCATATAAAGTTATTTATTTATTTAGTTTTATATGAAATATATTATAATATTACCATGTGTCTACTTTGTTTTAAAACCACATCTATCTTTAGGATTATAAAATAGCATAATTGTATAACACGAAATATTTATATGTAAATATTTTTTATTTATATTACTTTCTACACTTACATAAACATATATATATATATAAATGATCGATGAAGAATTTTATAAGATAAGATCATATTATCATATTGAGATTTATATATCATGATAACTAAAAATCTAAGATAGAACTAATATTTTAATTAGATAAGTTTAAGTATAAGATTATATATTATAAAAGTAAGGTTTAGTACGATAACTCTTTAATGCCCGGGCGATAACGTGGCACAATATAGAGGCGGAATTTACTTATGCTTTAGTATATATTAACTAGTGTAAATCATGTACCATGTACGAGTAATGTGATTATATAAACCCGACTAAATTGATTCGAGATTGAATCTACAATAAGATTTTTAAACCAATAAAAATAAGTTAATTAAATGTCAACCAATCAAGATTTAATAAGTGGTTTATTATATCTTTATATACTACTATTAATTTAATTATATTTTTTTAGAGTTAACATATGGTATTCTTATTATTTTAACCCCCAATTTGGTATAAAATAAGATTTCTTAATTATATAATTAAGGAAACATTATATAAATGATTTTAATGATATATATTCTTTCATATTTTAGATGGGTTTGTAGTCAAATTTTGACCAATTAGATTATTTTAATAAAGATGGATTATGCGATCCGATAAAAAGTTGACACATGTAGTGATAATTATTATTTTTAACCTCTGGTTTAGTATATAGTTATGATGATTATGATAGATAGATAGATAGATAGATAGATAAGAGCAATAATTATAAAATAAAGAAACTTATTGATAAAACAAGTATTTAGTTCTTATACAAAAATGATAATCCTACAAATCTTTGTTCGATTAAAAGAATGTATTATAACAAAAATAATGCATCATTAAAATAAACTCATAAAAAGCAAATAAAATAAAATAATATAACATTTTATATCGTTAATCTATTCTTTTAAATAACTTTATATAAGCTTATGGTAAGTTTTTAGTCAAATGAAAATTGTACTTTAATTTCAAGGTTCGAGCAATGATACTAGTTCTAACCATCCATGAGCAATATATCAAAATTTATCCGTTTTTCCTTCATGATCAAATCGTCAAAAATTGGCTAAATTCCTGAATTAATTATATGGTTATCAATGGTTGATCATGCGTGTTCCTTTCGTGTGATAAAGAGTGAACTAACGTGATAATCATATTTGACTTATTGCTGATTTCATATGACCCACTCAAGTTTTCCTCCGTATTATTTATCAGATAGCGGTTTGATCCAAAATTAACATTAGTGGATTTCCACTTTTTTGGGGCATTGGTTTTCCATTTGAATGTTAATACTTCTTAGATAAGTGCTTACACATGCATATAAATACTAGTGATGATTGGTTGAATCAAACTTTTCAATTTTTTCTCCTAGTTTGACTAGCCTCGAGAGCGAAATGTCATCCAACTTTCAAAAAAAAATAATTGAAATTGTGGTCTTAAAGTGTGTTCATTTCTTATTCTTATAATTACCGGTCACTGAAAAGACAATTAGGGGAGCTCCAAGAAGAAAGGGCATCATCAAATTAATTATTGCCGTTTGATTCTTTAAACTTGTTCGCAAATGTACATAAGATTTGACCCCAAAAATAGATTTTTTTTTTGACCGAAAAAAAAAATTGAGTTTTTTTTTTCTTTTCTGGTAGAAGAAACCATGTACATTTCTTCTAAATCTAGTACAACGCACTCAATGAATCTATACATTTTGAAAGTTCAAAATTAATCAATACATTCTGCACCAAATAAAAGGCATTTATAGTTCTTAATCTACAATTTTCATTCATCTATCAGTATAATAATAATCCATATACATAAAGAGGCTAGCTTCTTCCCCTTGAACTATTGGCGATGGTGATTAAATTTACATGCACTACTATTCTTTTGTCCCAAGCTGAATCTTACTAGATTCATCCTCTGCGGGTGCTGCCAAGTTGAGATCCAAATTCAAGCATAGTTTCTTAGCCTCCACCACCAATGGAGCTTTCCCAAGGTTATTGTCACTCGTGTGCGATGCGTTCACCATCATCGACGTCTTGAATGACAACGAAGATTGTAGTTCGGGATTGAAGTAATTCTCATTGTGATTATGGCGAGATCCTCCATTAACGTTGTCCATACGAGCACCTAGTGGCGCTCGATGCCTCCTCATATGACCGCCCAATGCTTGCCCTGATAGAAACTCGGCCCCACAAGTTGAGCACTCATGAATCCGAGGCTTCTTATTGTTGTTGTTGTTGGTGGTGGTGTTGATGTTGCTAGTGCTATACAAATTGGCTTGGATGTTGTTGTTGTTGTTGAAGTTGTTGTAGTTGTTGTAGTTGTTGATGTTGTTATTGGCATTGTGATTATAATGATCATCATTATAGCCATATATAGATTGATTGTCATTTACTATGAAGTTGTTTGTCCTCTCTTCTTCTTTCTTTGGCTTCATATGGCTTGCTCGATGCCCGCCTAGCGCTTGGAACGAAGGGAAAGTCTTGAAACAAGTCTTGCACTCGTACACATAATATCCGGCTTTATCTCCGTATGGCGTTTCCATAAACTTCTTGCTTGTGAATTTCTTTTGATCAGGTGCCGGTTTATTGTAATATTGATCGTCATTGTTGTTCGAATTCTCGCAAAGATAACGCGGTAGGCCTTGCGCCAAGAGGATTAAGCAATTAGCAATGTCGTATTCTTCCTCCTCTTCTTCTTCTTTGGTTTTGTATGAATGGCTATCATCACTTAACAAGATGCTCGTGTTGGCGTTTGTGTAATTTGCGTCTTGAACGTTGATACAAAGATCGCTTCTCGACTCTTCAGATTCAGGCGCATTGTTGTTGTTGTCGTCGTTGTTTTCAATATTATTGTCGTCGTTATTGTTGCTGTTCTCGCCCGCGTTGAGATTCAAACAAAACGAAATCGGAGATTGTGGGCGTTGTCTTTTGGTCCTTTTGCCCTTGATGATGCTTGTATTGACGTCGGTTATAGGGCCATTCGAGCTCGTCGTCACCGTCACTTGTTCGTTTGCAAGAATGATCGGTTCTTCGTGCATTGGTTGCTCTTTCTCCTCTACAACCATGTTTGTTTGGCTTGGAGATAGCATTATATAGATCGATCGAACGATGAGATGGAGGCTCGAGAGAATGTGGAAATATATTATGAACGATCTTTGGCTAACAATGATTGTAGGGAGGCCGATTGTTTTGATGAAGGAGATCGAGAAGGGAGGAATATATCAAGCAAAATCCAGTGGTGGAGTCAAAAGGAAATCTTAGAGAGGGAAGGCAAGGCAGTAAAAAAACTTGAGAGAAATATATGTGCTTAATTTGTGTTTGACCAAAATTAACTAGTGAAAGAGAGAGACCAGGAAAAAGGATGGACGTGGTTCAAAGCAAACAACAAGGCAAGGACAACGAATTGTAACTGTAAAAAATGGCAAAAGTGAGAAAACTCTTAAAAAATACAGCCGGTAGAAAGGAACGTAAACTCCGCTGGACTCTCTCAGTCTCACACCTCCACTGCTCCACAAACGACAAAACAGCGCGATTATATCAAGTTTTGATACGCTCGTGTTTGGAATCCCGCCTTAATCAATTATTAATGCAATCCTTTGTTTTTATCGAATATATATTCTACACGAGAATTATTTTTATTTTGATCAATAGGAAAAAAGGCCCTTAATTAGTCTCAGATACGTTAAGACTGGCACTGTTGACAGTAAAGATAGTTTAGTACCTTAGTGTGATTCAACTTACAACTCATAACAGCTCGATCAAGGATGCTCAAAACTTAAAGAAATACTATTCTTTCCTAGAACTTTCCAACGAGCTTCCTAGCAAAACGCGGTTTCTCGGGTTAATCATCTAGATTAAAATAGAAATCACTTAGCCCACGTACTTCATTGTGATAAGTTTCATTAATTTAATTAAGATAAGCACTGCTTTACTTGTGCGAGACGAGGGATGTTGCTTAACATAACCTACCTCAGTTCTGCAAAGTTGCTCTCAGTGCAACACAAATTAACTCCTTTAATCACTCTGCTTCATTTCCACAAAAGATGGCAGCTGAAACTGCTGTCCTTGTAACCATAGCTACGTCGTAGGCCTTCTCAAGGAGGTTTCCAAGAAAGCCGTCGACGCCGTCTCCGAATCCTCCACAGTTTCCGGCCTCAGATCCGCCATTTCCGGGGGTCTGGAGGCAGATCTACGCCGCCTTGAAAAGGAAGTCTGCAAATTGGACGTTGTTTTATGCAGTGCCGAGAGCATGGATCCTATGACATGTGACAAGAACAATCTGGTGCTTATCTGGCTGAAAGATGTCAAAGATGCTGCCTTTTATGCTAGCAACCTGCTTGATGAAATTGCCTATGAAAAGATCCGGAGAAAGCTGGAGAACGAAACAAGTCGTGTTGCCAAACTCCTGAACATACATGACACTAGTTTTCTTTTTCGTAAGAGGTTTGCTCCTAAGATCACAAAGCTTGAGTCTCTGATTGATGGGATCCAGAAAGAAGCAGAAACCACGCTTAATTTGGTGAAACTTGCGGGTAAAGCTTCAACTACAAGCTACCAAGCGTCGTCGTCGTCGACAACTATCTTTGAGAATCTAAGAGCGATAAGAGAGGCACCGGATACCTCATTTGTGCTGGGGAGACGAGCTGATGAGGAGCTGATCGTGACCAAGCTATGTAGTCCGAACGAAGATCAAGATTTATCCGTCATCGGCATCGTTGGAAGATCAGGTGATCATTTTTCTTCCTTGTAAGCTTTTGTGATTATTATTTTTATTGTTCCTTCATTTTTGGTTGTGCTCAGAAAAAAATCACTTATTGATAGGTGTGGGTAAGACAACTCTAGCCAGGATGATTTATGACAATGAAACTGCTCGGGAGCATTTTGGGAAAAGAACATGGATATTCGTTTCTGATCATTTTAGTTTGGAAAGGATTTTGGATGAGATTGAAGAGCGGAAAGAAGAGATGTAGAAGACAAATGTAGAAGACAATAGTGTTCTGTTATTCACTTTGGATCAAACGTGTACATAGTACTATATACTATCACTAATGCTAGAAATAAGGGATATGATTAGGATTAGTTCCTATAATACTAAGGGTAATTGGAATATTTACCTAAACAAGATAGCAAGATCTGTACATGGCTTAAATAAAAAGATACGACCTTATCCCTTAACACTCCCCCTCAAATTGGAGTGTATATTAGAGACACCCAATTTGGATACAAGGACACTAAATTGCGTATGCCCAATTGGTTTTGTAAACAAGTCGGCAGGTTGTTCGGTAGTGCTGATATGAAGCGTACGAACATGTCCTCGCTGGATTTTCTCCCGTACGACATGACAGTCGATTTCGATATGTTTCGTGCGTTCGTGAAAAACGGGGTTGGAAGCGATGTGAATGGCTGCTTTGTTATCACAATAGAGGGTAGCAGGTTGTTGATGATCGACATGGAGATCTTTGAGAAGTGTCCGCAACCATGCTAATTCACAACATGTGCTAGCCATTGAACGATATTCCGCTTCGGCGCTCGATCGGGAGACGGTACCTTGCTTTTTCGACTTCCATGATATGAGGGCCCCTCCAAGGAAGATGCAATAGCCAGTAACGGAACGACGAGTGTCCCAACAACGGGCCCAATCTGCATCGCAATAGGCTGTAAGATGTGGTCGTCCGTTGGCGGGGTAGAAGATTCCTTGGCCCGGTGTACCTTTGATGTACCGTAACACTTGATGAGCAGCGTCCAGGTGAGGTTGCCGAGGTTGGTCCATGAATTGGCTGAGGACGTGGACTGCGTAAACCAGGTCCGGTCTAGTGATCGTGAGATATATGAGGCGTCCTACCAACCGGCGATATTGTGAGGCATCAGGGATAAGTTCACCATCTGACGATGACAAGGCAACGTTTGGATCAAGTGGTGTGGTGGCTGGTTTGGCGCCAAGGAACCCGACGTCTTCTAAGATTTCAAGAGCATATTTGCGTTGGGAGAGTACAAGACCCGTCTTGGAGCGAGCGACTTCAATGCCAAGGAAAAAGCGAAGTTCACCAAGGTCCTTGAGTTTGAACCGGCTAGCCAGGAAGCGTTTTGTGTCTTCAATGTCCTGCAAGTTAGTCCCGGCAAGAATGACATCATCAACATAAATTAACAAGATGAGAAATTTACCATTTGAGTGTCGAGTGAACAAGGAGTAATCAGCCCATGATTGATGGAAACCGGCTGACTTGAGAGCACTCGAGAGTTTTAAGAACCATTGACGAGATGCTTGCTTAAGACCATAAAGAGATTTGTGCAATTTGCATACACGGGTCTCCCCCTTTCGACTAAACCCGGGTGGTACTTTCATGTAAACATCCTCGAGGAGGTCACCATGGAGGAAGGCATTGTTGACGTCTAATTGGTGTAGGTGCCAACCTTGAATGGTGGCTAAGCTAAGAAGGACTCGTACGGTTGTAAGTTTAGCAACGGGTGCAAAAGTCTCACGGTAGTCGATGCCCTCCACTTGGTTGTAACCTTTGGCGACAAGACGAGCTTTGTATCGCTCCACCGTCCCGTTTGCATTGTATTTGATTTTGTATACCCATTTACATCCAATGGGTTTTTTGTTGGCGGGAAGTGGGACTAAGCTCCAAGTATGGTTGGCATCTAGAGCATTGATTTCATTTGCCATGGCTTGTTGCCATTTCGGATCTTTTGAAGCCTGCAAAAAAGAAGTGGGCTCTTTCTCGAGCGAGATATTAGATACAAAATGCTTATATGAAGAGGAAAGTCTATTATATGACAAAACAGAGTTGAGTGGATACTTAATACTTGTAGAAGTGTTATCGATGGAGGATAATTGGGCAGCACGAGAGGGTAGTGTTGCCTCGACGTGGAAATCATGCAAAGTGGTGGGCGTTTTGATGGGTCGAGTGGATCGGCGTGGGGGAAGTGGTGGTGGTAATGGAGGTTGTGCAAGAGGTAAATGTTGAGAAGTGTCCTCTGTAATTTGTGAGGTTGGTATTTGTGTATTGGAGTTTGAGATAGTGGAAGGTAAGACTTGTGGGGGATCATCATCGTCAGTAGTATAGGTAGTGATGGTGGGTATGGGCAAAGGAACGTTTGTTTCTTTTAGTGTATGGGTAGGTTCTTGCATGGGTAAGGTTTTGTAAGGAAACTCAGTCTCATGGAACTTGACGTCTCTGGATATGATAGTTTTTTGTTCATGGATGTTATATAATTTGTAACCTTTGGTTCCGGCGGGGTAGCCCAAGAAAATGCACTCAATAGCTCTAGGATCAAATTTATTAGGACGAAGATGATGACTTGAAGCAAAGCAACGACATCCAAAAACACGAAGGTGGGAGTAGTTCGGAGTTTTAGAAAATAATTTTTCAAAGGGCGTTTGATTTTGTAAGATCGGGCTAGGCATTCGATTTATTAAATAACAAGATGTGAGAATGGCATCACTCCAAAACGTTTTTGGTAAACTTGATTGAAAAAGTAAAGCACGTGCTACGTTGAGCAAGTGTCGATGTTTGCGTTCAGCAACCCCATTTTGTTGAGGTGTATTGACACAACTTGTTTGATGTAATATGCCTTTTGAAGCAAAAAAATCTACACATTTAAATTCGGGACCATTGTCGGATCTAACAATTTTGACCCGTTTTCCAAATTGATTTTCAACAAGAATAAGAAATTGGATGATAAGATTGCGAGCTTCAGATTTGGTTTTCATGAGATAAATCCAAGTAAAACGGGAATAGTCATCTACAATTGTTAAAAAATAGCGAGCGCCCGAAATAGATGGAACGTGGTATCCGCCCCAAATGTCCATGTGAATTAGATCAAATGTAGATGAAGAGTTTGAAATATGCATAGGAAAAATGCTACGAGTTTGTTTTGCCAACGGACAAACTAAGCATTCATCATGACTAGATTTATTTAAAAAAGAAAGTAAATTTGAAACTTTTGATGAAGGGTGACCGAGCCTTTGGTGCATTACTTGGGCAGATGGTTGGAATACAGCATGGCTATAGCTGTTATGTGGTATGTCGAGGCAATAAAGCCCATCTCGTTCGGTTCCCGTCCCAATCATCTTCCCCGATTGGAGGTCCTGAACATAACAATTTTTCTTTAAAAAAATAGTTACAAGAGATGAATCTAAAACAAGTTTGCTGATGGAAACTAAGTTAACAGAAAAAGCAGGTACACAAAGAACATTTTGTAAGTGAAAGTGAGGCGAAATCACAACCGTGCCTATGTGAGTTACCGAAACCGAGTTTCCGTCGGGCAACCGAACAAAGCGTTTTTCTGTAGGTGCATAATTTGTGAGAAACTGAGTATGACAAACAATATGATCACTAACACCACTATCTATTATCCATGTAATATTCGAAAGATTTGATAGAGAAACTTTACCGGAGAAATGGTAATAATTAGCGTAGTTACCGACATGGTTCAACAAGGATTGATTGCTTGTTATATAGTTTTCTTCCTTCAAGGGCTGTGACACTGAGATGGCTTCGGATTGATCCGGATGTATAAGTAATTGGCGTAAAGATTTCTCCCATGGTTTGGAATTTTGTGAAGTAATTTGGCCAGTTTGAAGACCCATGTGCAGGGCTGTTTGTTGACCATTCTCACTACCATCTCCCATGGGGTATTGTGTGTTTGAGAATAAGATTAAAAATTTTTAGAGCCTAGGCTCTGATACCATGAAGAGCGGAAAGAAGAGATGTAGAAGACAAATGTAGAAGACAATAGTGTTCTGTTATTCACTTTGGATCAAACGTGTACATAGTACTATATACTATCACTAATGCTAGAAATAAGGGATATGATTAGGATTAGTTCCTATAATACTAAGGGTAATTGGGATATTTACCTAAACAAGATAGCAAGATCTGTACATGGCTTAAATAAAAAGATACGACCTTATCCCTTAACAGAGATGCTTCAGTCTGACTGGTCAGAGGCACAGTCTTTCTAACAAAGGTGCAATGGAGGACAAACTCGAGGAAAGTTTGAGAGGGGTAAGAAAGGGGTATTTACTTGTTCTAGACGATGTCTGGAATACAGATGAGCAAGTATGGAATTCTGTGAAAAGTTCCATGGTCAGGGTTGCTCGTTCCATAAGGTGTAGTGTACTGGTCACAAGTCAGAGATTTGATGTTGCCAAAAAAATGTGTTCTTCTCCCCCTCATGAACTGGAGGATTTGACTGATGCTAATGCTTGGGAGTTATTTAAGAGAACTGCATTTGCTAACAAGACTGAAGAACAAATATCAGATTTGGATGAAGTTGGGGGAAGGATTTTGAGCAAGTGTAAAGGACTCCCTCTAGCCATTAGAACAATGGGGTCTTTGCTGGCGACAATGAACGACCGAAGACAATGGGAATTGATTGAAAGAAGTGAAATTTGGAGCTTATCGTTAGAGCAGTGCAATGTTATGCCTTGGTTACTAATAAGCTTCCATCATCTGCCTAATGCATCAATTAAACAATGCTTTGTTCATTGCTCTAATATCATACAAAAAGGTACTTTTGTTTTCCCGTTGGAATTGGTCCATTCTTGGATAGCTGAGGGATTTATCCAATCAACAGGGCAATGTAGCATGGAGGATGTCGGTCAAACTTACATGGAAACCCTGGTGGCATGTGGTCTCTTAAAAGTGGATCATGATCGCGTCGTCGTCCCTTGTGGATGCATGATCTTGTACACGGTCTGGCATGTTTTATTTCTCAAGATACACGCTTGATTGTAACGGGGGATCATGATTTACAAAATGCTTGTGAGGTTGAACATCTACAGATACTTGGTCAGAATACTTTCAAGTCTCAATACCACCTCCCAAAGGGAAAGATGCTGAGTAAGCTACGCACTTTGATATGTACCAAGGCTAGCTTATCCATAGATTTTGCAGCTCAAGGGAGATTCTTGTACGATCTACGATTAATTCATTGTGGCTTGAAAATGATTCCTAACTCAATTGAGGGATTGAAGCATCTTAGATACTTGAGTCTTGAAGGGAATCCTCTTATATACTTGTCTAAGTTAGTTGGAACGCTGTTGCATCTACAAACGACAGATCTTAGGAATTGCTCTGAGCTACATGAATTGCCTCAAGAAATCACCAAATTAGCGGTTAATTTAAGGCATGTCTTGACAGTTGGGGTGGGTAATATCAAAATGCCAAAGGGTATGGGACAATTAACTTGTCTCAGGACCCTACCTCCTATTGAGCTGGGAGAAATGGACATAAGAGAACTGGGGAATTTGCCACTCCTTAGCGGTCTTGTAGAAATTAAAGGGCTTCAGTGCATATGTCATAAAGAAGACGCTGCTAAGGCCAGTATGAAAACAAAAGAAGGGATTAAAGATTTGGTGTTAAATTGGAGGGTCAATTATCTTGAACGAGAGTCCGGTACAATGAGCCATGATGAAGAGATAATGGACGGACTACATCCTCACTCTAACTTGGAAAGCATTTCAGTCCTCGGCTTTAATGGTAAGAGAATCTCATCTTGGATCCCTGATATCAAAAGTTTAAAGAGAGTGGAATTAGACTCCTGCCGGGAATGTGAACACCTTCCAACGCTCGGTCAACTTTGTTTTCTTGAGAGTGTTACGATTCATCAAATGGAAGGTCTTGAAGTCATTGGGATTGAGTTTTATCACACGGATGGTGGAAGAGAAGTTGTGTCCGCGTTGAATGACATGAGCGGAAGAAGAGTCCTTTTTCCCAGATTGAAGCGCCTTGGGTTGGGATATATGAAGAAATTGAGAGAATGGGTTGAGCCATCAACGTCAACATATGATGTATTTCCGTGCCTAGAGGAATTACGAATAAGGCATTGCCCTTTACTGGTTAGTGCACCGGCTCGCTTTCGATCTCTATCGTCTTTGCGGTTTGAAAGGGTCATAAGTATGGAATCACTGAAGATGATTCTACCCAACACCAGTATTCTCACCAGTCTCGATATATATAATGTTGAAAAGCTGGATTCACTTTCTTATCTGCACCACAATTGTCACCTTAAGAAGATCCGTCTATCATTCTGCAAGAATCTGTGTGAATTATGGCCTACACCGACTCCAAGGTGCATGGGGTCTCTGGAGGAACTTGAAGTCATTTACTGTGATAGCTTAACGTCTTTGCCGGACATCGGGGATGGACTCCCTCTGCTGCGTTGTTTGAGTATCCGTTGGTGCGAAAATCTGAGCACACTAGGTGGCCTGGAAAGGTGTGTGTCAATTGAGGATTTAGAATTGTTCAAAAATGAAAAGCTAGAAGTAGTTCCGGATTTGAGAGAACTGAGCCGCCTAACATCGTTGATCATAGTTGGTTTCTCACGACAGATGTCGGTACCAGGATGGCTAGAGAGTTGCCTGCCCTGCCTTCGGGATTTGGAGATCGGAGGTTTCAGTGAGGACATTGACAAACTCGACGGTCTTAGACTGCACCTTCCCAAGTGTTTGAAGGAACTATTGTTGTGCGAGTGCCCCAATGCGTATTCTGATCTACCAAGCGAGATGGGATTCTTAAATCAACTTGAAACTCTACGCATACTTGGATACAAGGAAATGGAGAGACTTCCAGAATGGCTAGGGGGTCTCTCCTCTCTGCGGACATTAACGATATACAATTGTCCAAAGTTGAAGCATCTGCCGACACTAGATGCCATGCGCCGCCTCACCCATCTAAGGATATTGTTTATCCAAAACTGTCCGCTTTTGAAAGAGGGTTGCAGAGAAGATGGGGGTGAAGAGTGGCCTAAGATCTCCCACATCGCTGGTATAGATATATACTAGTGCTTATCATTTCCCATTATTAACTGCATATTGCTTTTGTAACTTGTTACGTTACTTACGTATGTAGAAGTAGTTTCAATTAGAACATATAATTAGTAGAGATGAATTGGTGGGGAAATTCATATAATATATTTTCTGTATATGCGTAGTGTACATTATATGAAATTGCATGAATCTCCACATGGCATTTCATATAATGTTATTTCGTTTCTCCAACAAAAGATACATATATGGACAAGTATATATGTTCTTTGTACGAAAAAAAACAAGTATATATGTTCTAATATTGAATCATTGATTTATTATTATTATTATAGAGACTTATCCCTCAATTAATTATTAACGTTATATACGGAGTATATAATTGAGTTGACCAAACTAGTACTAGCCATACTCACATAGTCACATATATGGTCCCTTTTGTCACCATAGTGGACTCTAGTAGTTTTCAAGTAACGCCTAGTCCACTATATATGGTTAACTCATCAATGCTCAATGTTCATGAGAAAATCTTGAATGAAGTTATGCCCAACGTTCACTAGACACATGAGCTTTCTTTACGATATATATGAAGTACGTTTGTATCGATTTCTTTCAATTTATCATGCATTGGTGCAACCACAAAGTTCATTTACTTGTGCTATCAAAAACATCCCATCGTTCTCTCAACGCAATTAGCTTTCCATATTCAAATCTCTGTTCAGTTTGTGTTTTCATAACGTATTTAGCAACTTCACTCAAATTAAAAACAGTTCTTAAAGAGAACATTGTTACCCATTTTTGCTTAAAATAATTTAGCGCCCTCGGAGTAAGATTGCACCGATCGAATAGCAATTAAGAGCATTGGAAATCTTAGCTAGCTAGTCCGATTCTGGAGCAGAGATGCAATAAGGATGGAGGTCAAGAGTGGCCTAACATCTCCCACATCGATGTTGCTATGCTCTAGCTAGTAAGGACGAAGGTTTCTTAAAATAGCTTCGGTCTTAATTAATTAGTACTATGGCTTTGTGGATTTTGTTTATATAGACACTACCCTGTTTGTGCTTACATTTAAACCATTCAAGAGCCATTTTTTTTTAATAACAATTATAAACAAGCACCACTAGTAATTCTATCAATGATTTGTTTTAATCAAGGAACGTGTTTTTTTATGCGAGCGTTCTAATGGTAAAGACAGTGGCCACTAATCCAGTAGAAACGCCAATAATAGAAGCCCAAATAGGGTGGCGCCGCCCGCTTATTTTTTTCTCTACGAATTGAATTGAATTGATATTCATTTTTGTGCATTAGGTGTGCTACGATAATCTATTATTTATACCCCATTCGGGCCGAGATTATTGAAGTTTATTGAGCCTTATGCTGGATTTTGATAACGAAACTAGATTAACCCCCGTACCATGTACGGGTAATGCGATTATAAATCCAATTTAATTAGATGTATAACGTTAATGATCATGTTAAAAATATAGGATCATATATATGTATCTTCGTATTATGATTAGTGTTTTTTTACCAATAGTAAATCAACTCATAATATAAATAAGTTGGATTTGTTCAAAAATTACTTTACGATAAATATCACGTTTTATTAAATAATAATATTTATCTGAATATTGGTAAGGGATAATTCATAATTTTCGGGATAATTCATAATTTTCGGAAATTTTTACGGGATAAGATTATATGAGATTCTAACTACCTAATTTATATAGAGGAGGGTCCAGCTGATTATTTTTATCAAATCATGTATATTTATCTTTCTATTGTGATTAGTGTTTTTTTTATATACGCAAGGTCCCGGTTGATTATTTTGTTAAAGATATGACACGTGGCGCAATTTTCTGTGAAGACTTTGTCTCCGCTTTATACTATAGACAGTATAGATAAGTTCGGAAATGGATTCATCGGCTTCAGGTCTTGTTTCCTAGCTAATTATGCATATTAATATTGTCCCTTATTTGTGTTAAAAAGCTTCTTTTCAAAATAATACTACTCTGTATTATACTCCTACATAATACTTTTATCATCGAATGAGCCTTCAAAAGGTTTTTTTTATAGCTTACCGTAATTAAGTGAAATTTTAGTTGAAAATAAGCCGACACCCTCAAATTTTTTTTTTTTATAAGGGAACGAGATTAGGCAAGTCCCATCGAAATGAAACCTATCCTAAAGCATCCTTATGGATAAGGTCTAAAAAGACCAGATCAAAAGCTAATGTACAGGACGACATGTGACAAAACACCGCAATGTGATCCGCAACCGAGTTGGCTTCCTTGAAGACTTGCCTCAAGCTCCAACTCTGAAACTGACCAAGCAATCACTGAATGTAAGTACGCATGAGCCCGACCTCATACGGGCAACTCCAATCCCCCAACATTGCTGTAATATCCTGCAGGTTGTCACCATCAATGAGCAAATGGGGAACACCAAGGCGAATGGCTTTAAGAATCCCCTGCCGAAGAGCAAACGCTTCGGAAGACACCACGGAACGACGTCCGAGGTAACCGCCGTCCAGGGTAACAGGGCCCCCCTTCATGTCCCTACTAACAAAGCAAAGAAACCCCATCAGCCCCATCAAAATTATTTTTAGTATAGTTGCTCTGGGGTTTTGTCCAACAAGCACTTCCTTTTTTTTTTTTATAGCTTGTTGACATTTTTGGTTGTATTGCTCTAATTTATTTGCTTCAATTGCTCCTTTCCATTTTTGACACCCTCAATGTTATTAAGCTTGTCTAACTTTTCTTAGAGTTAGACAAGCTCTGGTGGGGTGCGCCCTTTGGTGGCTTTGTTGTCGTCCATTTTTGACATCCTTACTTTGTTGACCGGTCGAAATTACTCACCCCTACGGCGAGGCAAGCTCTGGTGGGGTGCGCCCTTTGGTGGCTTTGTTGTCGTCCATTCTCTGATGAGCCTCCTTTGATTGAGTGGGAGATTGTTAGGAAATTTGTAGATCGATCAAGCAATATGAAGAATTGAAAGCGAAAAACAATAAAGAACACGGAGAATTATTGACCTAGTTCGTCACAAGGACTACGTTTGGGGGCACTATCAAGCCAGGGTTTTCACTCTCTCAATTTTGTGGATACAATTACAATGAGGTGTATGTCAAGTATATATCAGGCAAATAACAAAGGAGGCCCGAAAAGAATAAATCCCGAAACCCTAAACGCGTCGCGGGACAGCCCCCGAAACGCGGCCTAGCCCCTCCGGAACGCGGGCGCGCTTCCGGCCACCTTGCCCGTGCTTCCCGTGCAGAAGATTCTGTGCCCGAAACTCGGGCTGCGCCACCGAAACGCGGCCGCGCTTTGCGCGCCCCTGCCCGCGTTTCGTGGCTTGCGTTTCTGGAGCCGAAACGCGGCCTTAGCCTTGGGAACTCGGGCGAGTTCTCGCCCCCTGCCCGCGGTTCCCTTCTCTTCCAACCCGCGGTCGCGGGATCGCAATCCGCGGTCGCGGGTCTGCGCGGCTCCGAACTCTTCACGAGTTCTCATCCCCCTTCGCAGCTCTTGCCTTGCCTCTTCTTCTTCGACTCTTCAAAGTTCAATTCGGCTACATACCCAACAATCTCCCACCTGGAGCCTAATTCTAACTGTAAACTTCTAACCCCTTTCTGGTAATGGTAGTGCAGGCCTTTCAACTCAAGTACTAAGGCCAGCTGAAGCCATGCAAAGCTTCAGCTTCTCCAAGGGTACCATCTTGATCAACATATCAGCCGGATTCTTAGCTCCCTGAATCTTTTCCAGCTGCAACACCTTCTTCTCTATAAGGTGCCTTATGAAATGATACTTCACCTCTATATTTTTCGTCCTTGAATGGAACGCCGGATTCTTGGCCAAGTGAATTGCACTCTGGCTATCGCTGTAGAGCACCCTGTCACTTTGCACCTTCCCCAACTCACTCAAGAAATTCTGTAGCCATACCATCTCTTTGCTTGCCTCTGTCACACCAACATACTCAGCCTCTGTGGTAGACAAAGCAACAATTTTCTGCAGCTTAGATGCCCAAGAGACCGCAGTACCACCAAGTGTAAACACATATCCTGTAGTACTTGATCCTTCTCTTGTCAAGATCACTGGAAGCATAATCAGAATCAACATAACCTGCAAGCTCAACCTTTTTCCCCTGAAAACAAAGAGCCTTGCTTGTGGTACTCTTCAAGTACCTCAGAATCCACTTCATTGCCTCCCAATGCTTCTTCCCCGGATTGCTCATGAACCGACTCACAACTCCCACCGCATGTGCAATGTCTGGCCTGGTGCATACCATTGCATACATCAAGCTGCCAATCGTTGAAGCATAAGGAGTCTTCTCCATTTGGGCGCGCTCTTCATCATTCTTTGGGCTTTCCCTCTTTGACAATTGGAACTGTGTGCCCAAAGGAGTATTAGCAGGTTTGGCGTTCTCCATATTGAATCTTTGCAACACTTTCTTCACATATTCAGCCTGTGAGAGAACCACCTTGCCTGCCTTCCTGTCTCTCTCAATACGCATCCCCAAAATCTGCTTGGCATCTCCAAGGTCTTTCATGGCAAACCGACTGGACAATTGCTCCTTCATCTTGCTCACTTCTCGAGCACTTGTTCCTGCTATCAACATGTCATCAACATACAACAACAGAATGATGTAGTCCTGTCCAATCCTCCTGAAGTAGCAGCAGTGATCAGCCTCACATCTGACATACTTAATTTCATGCATGAAAGCATCAAATTTCCTGTACCACTGCCTGGGAGCCTGTTTCAAACCGTATAGACTCTTCTTCAATCTACACACCATCTCTTCGTTACCTTTGGCCACATACCCCTCTGGTTGCTTCATGTAGATCTCTTCCTCCAGATCACCATGCAAGAAAGCTGTTTTCACATCCATCTGCTACAACTCTAGATTTTCTGCTGCCACCATACTCAACACCAATCGAATGGTGGTCATCTTTACAACAGGCGTAAAGACATCAGTATAATCTATCCCATGCTTCTGCTGAAAACCTTTCACAACCAACCTGGCCTTGTAACGCTGACTCCCATCTACCTCCTGCTTTACCCTGTAAACCCATTTGTTATGCAACGCCTTTTTGCCCCTTGGAAGCTTGACGAGATCCCATGTACCATTTGTCTTCAATGAGCTCATCTCATCATCCATAACAACTTTCCACTTCCTCACATCTCTGTTGTTGGAAGCCTCAGCATAACTTTCAGGCTCACCGCTGTCTGTCAGTAATAGATAGAAATTAGAAGGAGAAAATCTATCAAGCGATCTGCGATCTCTGAGTGACCTGCGTAACTCTGCTGGCGGAGTACTCGGCTCACTCTCAGTCACCTGCTCGGTGTCACTGCCCAACGACTCACCCAGCTCACTGCCGTCGTCGTTTTCCTGCTGAGCCTCATCGCTCCCACCTAAACTCGGAATATCAACATCAACATCAAGATCAACTGTCTCCGGACTCAAACTCTTCTCCTCAGATGCATTCTGCCTGTCCTTGTACAACACCTTTTCATCAAACACGACATCCCGACTACGAATAATCTTCCTGGCTTGTTCATCCCAGAAACGATACCCAAAGTCATCACCACCGTATCCAACGAATGTGCACTTAACAGACTTAGCATCCAGCTTACTCCTGTCAACATCAGCAATGTGCACATAAGAAGTACAACCAAAAATTCGTAGAAAGGACAAATTCACCTTCTTGCCGCTCCATGCCTCTTCGGGAATGCCATTCTCCAAAGGAGTTGATGGTCCCCGATTGATCAAGAACGCTGCAGTATTGATTGCTTCTGCCCAAAACATCTTTGGCAGCCCACACTTCAGCCTCATACTTCTTGCACGCTCATTCAGGGTTCTATTCATGCGCTCTGCAACCCCGTTCTGTTGAGGAGTTCCTTTCAGAGTTTTCTCCATCTTGATCCCTTTCTCAGCACAATATTCCTTGAATTCCCGGAGCTCATACTCACCACCATTGTCAGACCTCAAACATTTCACCTTGAGACCTGTCTCATTCTCAACTCGAGCCTTTCACTTCTTAAAGTAATCAAATGCCTCAGATTTTTGCTTTAAGAAATAGACCCATATCTTTCTTGTGCAATCGTCAATAAAGGTCATGTAGTAGGAGGCTCCTCCTAGGGACGTTACCGGCGCCGGTCCCCATAGATCACTGTGAACCATCTCCAATCTCTGCTTTCTCAAAGCTCTGCCATCTCTAGAGAAACTGACCCTGCGCTGCTTGCCAAGAACACAGTCCTCACACAACCCGACCTCAACAGACTTGAGACCCGGTAGCAAACCTTTAGAGCAAAGAACCTTCATCCCCTTCTCGCTCATATGACCCAATCGACAATGCCACAAATTCACATCACCATTAGCCTTGGCGATTGAAACGCGATCACGGACTTCCCCTGTAGTGTACAAAGTACCGTCCTTCTTCCCTCGAGCTATCACCATAGCCCCCTTTGTGATCTTCCATGTACTACAACCAAAGGTCACCTCGTAACCTTCATCATCCAGCTGGCCAATAGATAGCAAATTCCTCTTCAGTCCCAGAATATGCCTGACTCCATGCAATTTCAGAGTTGAGCCATTCGGTGTCTTGACATCTACCTCACCCTTGCCTACTATCTCCAAGGTCTCATCATCAACAAGATAGACCTTTCCGTAGTTGCCTGCACTGTAATTCTTCATTACACCTGCATTGCTACAAGAATGAAACGAAGCTCCAGAGTCTAACACCCATGAGTCCAGTTGACTCCCAACGCTCAGAATCAATGCATCACCATTATCATCAACCACTGTATTCGCAGACCTTTTCGGTGCCTTGCACTCATGCTTATAGTGTCCATACTCATCACAATTCCAGCATTGAGCCTTGCTCTTGTCTTTGGTAGACTTCTCCTTGTCCTTTCCTCTAGACTTGGATCTACCTCTGTATGACTTCTTCTTTGATTCAGACCTACCCCGGTTCCCTGCATTCAACGCTGAACCTGATGCAGTACCTAATTCCTTCCTGCGAACCTCTTCGCCAACAATCAGGTCTCTCACATCATCATACTTCAATTTCTCCTTGCCCGTCGTAGCACTCAGAGCGGTACCTGTCCCACCCCAACTATCCGGTAAAGAAGAGAGAAGAATTAGGGCACATACCTCATCATCGAAGTCAATTTGCACAGAGCTTAACTGCTGTATTGTCATGTTGAACTCATTCAAATGCTTGGCCACCGGAGTGTCTTCCTTCATCCTCAAATTGAATAACCTCCTCATGATATGCACCTTGTTCATCGCCGATGGCTTCTCGTAGAGATCGGACAAGGTTTTCAACATCTCCTTGGTACTCTTCGACTTTATCGTATGACAAGCTACATCCCTGGACAACGACAAGCGGATCAGGCTCATCGCCTTACGGTCCAATAGCTTCCAGTCATCCGCCTTCATGTCTTCCGGTTGATCTCCCAAATGGGCATGCAAATTAGCCCTATACAAGTAGTCTTCAATTTGCATCCGCCAATATCCGAAGTCTGAGCCTTCAAACTTCTCTATAGGGATCTTCGAGACATCCATCCTTCAATTGCAAGACGTGAAGCTCTGATACCAGTTGTTAGGAAATTTGTAGATCGATCAAGCAATACGAAGAACTGAAAGCGAAAAACAATAAAGAACACGAAGAATTGTTGACCCAGTTCGTCACAAGGACTACGTCTAGGGGCACTCACAGCCAGGGTTTTCACCCTCTCGATTTTGTGGATACAATTACAATGAGGTGTATGTCAAGTATATATCAGGCAAATAACAAAGGAGGCCCGAGAAGAATAAATCCCGAAACCCTAAACGCGTCGCGGGACAGCCCCCGAAACGCGGCCTAGCCCCTCCGGAAAGCGGGCGCGCTTCCGGCCACCTTGCCCGCGCTTCCCGTGCAAAAGCTTTTGTGCCCGAAACTCGGGCTGCTCCACCGAAACACGGCCGCGCTTTGCGCGCCCCTGCCCGCGTTTCGTGGCTTGCGTTTCTGGAGCCGAAACGCGGCCTTGGCCTTAGGAACTCGGGCGAGTTCTCGCCCCCTGCCCGCGGTTCCCTTCTCCTCCAACCCGCGGTCGCGGGATCGCAATCCACGGTCGCGGGTCTACGCGGCTCCGAACTCTTCACGAGTTCTCTTCCCCCTTCGCAGCTCTTGCCTTGCCTCTTCTTCTTCGACTCTTCAAAGTTCAATTCGGCTACATACCCAACAGAGATATCGGGTGTGGTCAATGTCGCGGCTCTTCCTTGAATAGTACATGTCAAGAGGGTGTTGGGGTCAGGTGAGCGCCACAAGATTCTAGTCTTAGGGCTCAACGAGTGCTCTTGAATCAGGCTTCAAGAGTCAATGTGTCCTTAAAGGTCCATTGAAGTTGCTTAAGTGTTCTTGAAGGCCGATGTTCATGGGATCGAGAAGTCGGTCCAAGGAGGTACAAGTGCTCCCCTTTGAGCTTGGCTAGCATGGATGCATGGTGCTAAGGCTAGCATGGTCCAAGGCGGGCAATCTAGTGGCCAGCATGCATATATAGAAGTTTGATGTTTGAGCAAATCTGGGAAATTCTTAATTAACCCAGTGGCCAGCATGGAAACTTTTACGTATGTATGTTGACCAAAGTTGTGCCATAGATTAAATAGGAATTACACTGTGTCTTTCCTATAATTTTGTCTAGTTTCCCAGACACACTCTAGGTTTTCTTGCGCATGTGTTTGTCAGCAGCATGAAGCTCTACATGATATAGTTGGGTTGTGAGCCTTGTGGCGTTGTGCATGCTTTGATTAATGGAAACTTTGCATTTACTAGCTACTAGTGGGGTTTCTGCAAATGATCTGGATACGATCAGATTATAAACTAGAAAAGCATTAACCCTCATGTTTATGTACCACTTTTTTTAGCTTATTTTAAGATGGTTTTTTGGTCGATGGGACGTACTACTTAGTTCACACTAGTATATCCAAGTCTAAACTAACCCAACAAATACCCAACAGTACACGAACGTACATATCGATGGATACATTAATATCCAAGTACTTAAGTGCCTGATGCACCCCTAAATACTTGGATAATTATTTTAAGGTACATATACATTTTTTCCGATACGAATCATATTCAGATACACGTTTATAGGTCGCTAATTTGTTGGAGCGCGCATATAACTATTGGAAGCTAAAACATCCCTGAGAACTGAGACTCTAAGATCCTAACGATGTTAGGGTCGACCTGGAAGGCCTTGGCGAGGACGTCAAGAGAGATAGGTGGCTGAGAGCCAAACACGGCATTAGCGATGGTGACCACTCCCGGGTTCTGGCTGTTGAGCCCGGCAAAGGCAAGGGCAGGGGACTGGCCGACGTTGAACTGGAAGTGGATGAGTCCTTGAGGGAAGACGAAGACGTCCCCTGGGGCAAGGAGCTGCGAGAAGAGCTTGTTCCCCGCGTTGTTTGGGAGGTTAGAAGTCACAAACCCTACTAAGAGGGAGCCCTCTAGGAGAGTGAGAACCTCTGTGGCCCGCGGGTGGGTGTGGGGCGGGTTTAGCCCGTACGGGGCGAAGTCAAGTCGATCCAGTGAGATGCCGAGGGTGTTGAGCCCGGGTAGGTTGGCTGCGCTCACCAGCGTCACGTTGAAGCCTTGCTTGTTGTTGGTGTCGCCGGGCATGTTCAGCCCCCTGAACAAGAAGTCATCCGGGGTTGCCTGCATCGGGTTTTTGCACAACAACCCGTTCACGAACACTGCATGATTGATTTTGTTAAATATTACTCTTCTGTTGAAAAATACTTGTCATTTTATGAATTAACAGAACATAACAGACATATATATATATATATATATAGATAGATAGAGAGTTAGGTTCCGGTGAGGACTCTCTTATGGTAAGGACAACCCCTTACGGTAAGGAGTAACCTCATCCATTGGATTTACCTCCTTACCTTATAATGAATGGTCCATATTATTTTAATTTTTGTATTTTTCAAAAAATCAAAAAAGAAAATTAATTTTTTAATTAATTTTCGAATAATATAAAAATTGAACTTACTTTAATAAAAATTGAACTAACACTAAGAAAAAATTGAACTTATTGTACAAAAAATTCAGCCCAAACAAAACTACAAATTACAAAATTGAACTTCTAGTACACGTAATTGAACTTTTAACATAATAAATTGAACACTTTTGTTGTAAAAATTGAACTACCACATTTCAGGGTTATAATCATTGTATTTGTGAAGAAAGGTATTTTTTATTTTTTATTTTTTTTTTTAGTTTTTATTTATGTATTACAGAAAAAATAATTTTGAATTCATAAATTATTAAACTAAAACAAATTTATTTTTGTGAAAAATCGAATTATACAAAAAATGAACTCAAAAGAAATAAAATTTGAACTCATAGAACAAAAAATTGAACTAATTGTTAAAAGAAATATCGTTTTCGTAAAAAAAAAAAAAAAAAAACTCTATCCTGAAAATATATTTTTTTAAAAAAAAAATCTGGACCGTTCATTATATAATAAGGAGGTAAATCTAATGAATGAGATCACTCCTTACCATAAGGAGTAGTCCTTACCATAAGAGTAGTACTCACTTGAACCAAAACCATATAGGATAGCAAACATTATTGCAAAAAAGCACATGCTAGAATGAGAAGTATATATATGCATGACGAACAAAAAGGTATATGGATAAGCTATAGGTACATCCATCAAAGGGATTGTTGAGAGCAACACAAAAGTCTTGGAGTTGTGTAGGATCAGTGGCATAAGCTACACTCCAAGCCATGGCAATGAACCAAATGCATGCTACACTCTTTGCCATGTGCTAATTAATTGATTGAGGGAGGAAAGTGTTATGTATGAGGTTTTGTATGAACTCTAATGCTTGATTAATCGATATATTGGCAAATGTACCCGTATTTATAGATTGTAGATCGTGTTATCTTATTTGTCCACCATCCTACAACAAGCAAGTTGGAGGTGTTTTGCTACTTTTTAATTAGCTAGGTGGTGAGTGAATCATTTACTACTTAACCTCGTACGTAAGACACGCATTAATGAATTATAAATGACAAATAAATAACGCTAAGATATTTTTCACAAAGTGCGGGAATTTGATTATCGACCATGGTGCTCAAATCTATACTATATATTAAAGTCGGAGAATTTCGAGCCTCCACATTAATTCTGGCCCCACTTTATTTTACAATTCTTAATGTTTTATTTTTCTTAATTATCTAATTTTTAATTTTATTTTATTTTCTTACCCATCTAATATCTATCTTTGAAAGCATATTATTTATCTTTAAAATTTTCTTAATTATCTAATTTTAAATTTTATCTTTATTTTTACTCATCTAATATCTATCTTTGAAACAATATTATCTATCTTTAAAATTTATTTTTGGATATTCTAGTATGTGTACGGGCTCATAAAGAGATTATTAATAGATTTTATCATTATACCATGCCCATCGTGCCATCTAATAGATAATATTAGAGAGAAAATATTTTAGATAATCTATATCCATAATCTATCAAAATAATTTTTTGATATCTATCAGAATAATATCAAAAAAATTAACACAATTAACAACAATATTGATTGAGCACACAATTAAATACCATGTACGTTATTCATCAAATACTATGTACATTGGATTTGTTTTTTTCCTTTCATTAGAGTACGTTATTTTTGTCTTATACGTTGAAATCCCATGTACATTGAAAAGTTATTATTAATCGTGTCCCGTACAGGTACGGGTAATAATCTAGTTTCCATTGGCCATGGAGAATTCACCAAAAAAACAAGGGATGGGCTGGATGGGCCTTGGAGTTGGGCTTTAATGCACATGTAGAATATGTAGAAATAACGCCCAATTTAGATGGAACCATCAAGATATAGTTTTACTTGGCTTCCTTTCTCCTCTAAAATCAGTGCTATTCGTTCACCTCAAACCGGTTCAAACAGGCCTGGCATATGCCCATCCAGACAGCGCAATGCTGCTACCTGCATAAAGCACACCAAACTTGAGTTCTCAGCATTTTTGTAGTTGTTTGTGCAATACAAGTATTAAAATTTCCGCTCCCTCACATCATTCTTGATAATAATAACAGCAATCTTCGTTATGAGCTTCTTTTTTTTTTTTTTTTTTTTTTTTTTTGCTCTGGCGTTATGAGCTTCTAGGAGCTGAGAAAACCGTAATAAAACAAAATGGTGAAGGTTCATATTGTCATGGATTTGTACTACCTTTCCGTGGATTTCGTGTTTTATGGGGCCATCAAGCTCTGCTCCCAGTTGCATCAGCTTCACAACCGTATCGTTTATGTCTGTCACTGTGAAGAATAAGAGTGACGAGTATCCTTTCTGCACGGCGTTTTCGCTGTGGTGCATTTGAGAATCAGCAATCAAGCATAAAGCTAATGGACATAACTCTGATCCTAGTCACATGACTTATGAACACAAGGTGTTTCCATATCCATAAGCAAAAAAAACCATAACAATGTAAAAATGATCCTTTAGTCTGAATTGACAAAACCAATCTGATTTCTATGTCAAACTCACTGGATGTTTTGAATAATTTACCGTTGGATCTATGAGTTTGTATGTTGAATGGCGAACCAAGTATGTATAACAGGTGATTAAACTTATGACGAGTCTGTGCAGAGTGGGCTAAATTAAGGGTGATGGCTGGTAGTTTAACAACTTAAGATGCATCAATTCTAGGGAAACTAAACTCTAAAGCCAGAGTTTAGTTGTTCATCAGAATCCTCACGCACATTCCAAATTGTACTCTTTACTAAGACCAAAATTCAGATAAGCCCAGAAAACAATCTTGATGATCCAATGCCACCACACATTGCATTAGCACTAAGTTTGAATTTCTAGAGTTCATCCAAAGACTCAAAATTGAGATCAAAATCCACATCCAAGACAACTAACGATCGTAATCAGAAACAAATAGGACAACACTTTTCATCCAAGAATCTGAAAACATGGAATTGTTGTAGAGATTCACACAGAAGGATGAATTGGGAGAAGATTGAGAGATAGAGAAAAGAAAACCTAGGAGGAGAGTGGAAGAGGGCGAGCTTGAAAGAGCCAGTTTGAAGCTCAGCCCAGCGAGGAGTGCAAACATTGACGTTGAAGCCCAATCCTTTGGCATAAAAGTCAGCCGCTCTGGGGACGTCCCTGTGGAGCTGTAGCACCCACCTGAACGCCGCCGAACCCATCTGTGATCTCAGGTTTTAGACACCGATCGAACATCCAAAGAGCTCCCTCAAACGGGAAGAGGCCGGAGATTAAACGACGTCGTTTGGGGACTCAGCCCTCAAATATTGTTGGGGCTAAACGACGTCGTCTATGTTACTGAACAATGAAAATAAGGATAAGGCGCTCTACAAAATGAAAATCATTTGAACGTGGAAGAGCCCGAGTACTATGAAATGATACAGAAGAAAAGCCTGCGTGTCTAGTACACTAATTGACATAATTTAACCAAAACAAAGTTGCAATCTTTTACATCTTCCTGCAGATTTACCAACAGCAATTCTGCAGCACCTTGGCTGCCTTCGAATGAGAGTGATGCCGTTGTCGATCCTCCGACCTCGCCTCAAGCAAACAAACAACAAGGACAAACGAAAGAAAGACTTTAACCGAAAAAATGGCAAAATAGAGTGAGAAAGAAAACTCTTTTTTTTGGTCAAACGTGAGAAAGAAAACTCTTAAAAAAGGGGTCGGTATATGTCGATTGTTGCTACACTCGTATTTGGATTCATGCCAAAATACAGCTTACAGTTACATGCACAGAGAAAAAAAGAATATTATAAGTAGCATGTAGAAATTATAAGCTAGCATTCCAAATTCGTGCTTGTATATGCAAAATACCACAAGCACCGTGACGTCGCCGCTGCCCCCATCAGCATGTTTGCGCCTTCGGTTCCAATCCGCACCATTGCGCGCTCGTCCCTAACCACAGCCGCCACTCATAGTTCTGTTCACCGTCCCGATCGATTGCTGACTCCCTCTCAGGTAAAGCCCTGAAATCGGTTGCTAATTATTTGCTATTTATTTTGATTGTCATACTCTTATCGAGTGTGCTCGGTGTGAATTGCGAACTTGAATATCAGTAGCTATTAACTATTCTTTATGATTTTTAGATTTAGGGTTGACACAAATTGGCTCTAATATGACTCTTGATGCACTTTCGTTCCAGGTTTGCATTGGTCTATTACAGTTTGACTTTGATGAGTTGCATGCTTGAGGTCTGTTCATTTACAAGTCTGTTTTGGCCTACCACTTTGCAGGTGATTTTGTGAGAATATCTGTAAATAGAGACCGGAGTTTTGTGTAATAGTATAACGTCTCTTCTGTATTTTTTCCACGCGGGAAAGGGGACAGGTCTACGAACAAGTCGTCCCCCCGTATTCCCACCTTATCAGTTATCATTTTTGGTGTGTATGAATTCAGGATCACTTCCTCCACAAAATTAAGATGGCGGCTGAAACTGCTGTCCTTGTAACCATAGCTACGTCGCTAGCATCAGGCCTTCTCAAGGAGGCCTCCAAGAAGGCTGTTGATACAATTTCTCAAACTTCTATAGTTTCCGGCCTCGGATCTGCCATTTTCAAGGGTTTGGAACCCGATCTGCTCCGCCTACAAAAGGAACTCTGCAAATTGGAAGCTGTTTTACGCAGAGCACAGAGCATCGATCCTATGCGTTTGGACAATTGCAATCTGGTCCTTCTTTGCCTGGCAAGCGTCAAGGAGGCCGCTTTTCTTGCAGACAACCTGTTCGACGAAATGACCTATGAGAAAACCCGAACAAAAGTGGTGCAGAGCAGAAGGAGCCGCTTCAGAAGGGCTGTTGTACCCGGATTCTTCTTCCCCAAATCCGATACTAGGTTCGCGTTTCGTACACGGTTTGCCCGTAAGGTGAAAGAGTTTATGTCTTTGGCTGCTGAAATTTATAAGGAAGCAGAGACAACGCTTAAGCTGGTGGAACTTCTGGCTAATGCTCCGAGCTACCAAACCTCGACTGCTTTGTACGGGAATCTGAGGGAGATAAGAGCAAATCCGGATACCTCAGTTGTCCTGGGAAGAGAGGTTGATGAGGAGCTGATCGTGGCCAAGCTGTGTAGTCCAAACAACGATTGTGATTTACCTGTCGTAGCCATCGTTGGAAGATCAGGTAATAATATCATGCATTCTACGAATGGAGTAGCTTGTGTTTGTGCACTACTACCCTATAAGTTATTTCCAAATTTAGGTGGTTTTATTCTCCTAATTTAAAAGTTAGATTTGTGCAAATTACCCTATAAGTAACACCAGTGTGAGTGTGACTCATGCTTAAACTGAACTTTGTTTCTTCATAGGTGTGGGGAAGACAACTCTAGCAAGGATGGTTTATGACAGCAAAACCGTGGCAGAGCAATTTGGCAAAAGAGCATGGATCTTCGTTTCTGAAAATTTTAATCTGCACAGGTTCTTTGATGAGATGCTTCAGTCCGTAACTGGACAGAGTCACAATCTCTCCAATATTGGTGCAATGGAAGACACACTCCAAGAAAGTTTGAAAGAAGAGAAAAAGGGGTATTTGCTTGTTCTTGATGACGTATGGAACGCGGACGAGCAGCTCTGGTTATCCGTGGAAAGCTCATTGGTCAGAATCTCTGGCTTCGCAAGATGCAGGGTGTTGGTGACAACTCAGAGTTTTGATGTTGCAAGAAAAATGAAAGCTTTCCCATGTCATGAGTTGAAGGTCCTGGGTGATGCTGAAGCTTGGGAATTCTTTAAGAAACTTGCATTTGCTAACAAGAGTGAAGAGCAGATATCAGATTTGGATGACGTTGGGAAAAGAGTTTTAAGCAAATGCGAGGGCCTTCCTTTAGCGATCAAAACGTTAGGGTCTTTGCTGGGGTCTATGAATGATAGAAGTCAGTGGGAATCCGTAGAAAGGAGTGAAATATGGGGTCTATCTTTAGAACGTTCCAATATTATGCCTTGGCTACTAATCAGTTTCCATCATATACCTAATGCAACAATGAAGCAATGTTTTGCTCATTGCTCCATCATCATGGGTAAAGGAACTTTTGTTCCTAAGTCAGAATTGATTCAAGCTTGGATGGCTCAAGGATATATCCAATTACTACGGGAAGGTGACATGAGCATGGAAGACATTGGTGAAACATATGTAAGTAATTTGGTGGCCAATGGTCTCTTACAAACGGATATTGAAATTGATAGCTGTAGCATGTGGATGCATGATTTGGTACACGATCTGGCACGCTTTATTTCCAAGGATAATACATGCTGGATTCCGAGGGAGGCTCATGATCTGCACACTGCTTCTGAAGCTGAACATATACGAATATTCGGTGAGGGTAATTCGGGGTCTCATTACAACCTCCCAAAAGGAAAGACACTGAGTAAGTTGCGAACTCTAATTTGCTCCCGGGTCACCATATCTCTTAAGTTTTCAGCTCAAGCAAAATTCCTGCATGATCTACGATTAATAGACTGCAATCTGGAGGTGGTTCCTGATTCTATCGGGAGGTTGAAGCATCTCAGGTACCTAAGCCTTGCTTGGAATCCATTTAAGTACTTGCCTGAGTCCATCGGGACATTGTTCAATCTACAAACGATAGATCTTGAGGACTGCGACAATTTAGTTGAATTGCCACAACAAATTACCATGTTACTCAATTTAAGGCATATCTTTACATCAGGGCTTATGAAATTGCCCAAGGGAATGGGGCAATTAACTTATCTTAGGACCCTACATCAAATTAAGCTGAGAGGAAAGGGAAGATTTGATGTAACAGAATTGAAGAGTTTTCCCTTCCTCAGCGGTGATGTAGAGATATCGGGGCTTCGACATATTAGCTGCAAAGAAGATGCTGTGGAAGCCAATTTCAAAACAAAAGCAAGAATTAGAAAATTGGGTTTACAGTGGTCACTGTATGGGCAACGAGAGGCCAATCATGATGAAGAGATAATGGACGGACTTCATCCCCACTCTAACTTGAAAGGAATTTGTGTGCAAGACTTTGGTGGTAAGAAATTCTCATCTTGGCTCTTTGATATGAATAACTTAAAAACTCTGGATTTACGTTATTGCAACCGGTGTGAACAACTTCCTGCACTAGGCCAGCTTGGTTCTCTTGAGGAGATTAGTATTACTGGAATGCATTGTATTGAGGTCATTGGAATTGAATTTTATCACGACAAGTACAATAGTGACATGAGCAGAAGAATAATCCTGTTTCCGCGACTCAAGAGTCTTCATTTGGAATACATGACAGAATTGAGAGATTGGGTTCAGCCATCAGGGTCAGCATTTGAGGTATTCCCCTGCCTTGAGAAATTGGAAATAAAGAGTTGCCCTCTACTTGTTACGGCACCCACTTGCTTTCCTTCTCTTAAGTCCTTATGCTTTCAGATGATCCAAAGTGAGGAGCCGTTAACAATGATTCTAACGAACAACACTAATCTCACGGATGTTGATATATCTGGAGTTGATCAACTCACTTCTGTTTGCCATCTGCTATTGAAATGCAGTAAGTCTCTTGGAACAATCAAAATATCATATTGCAAGGAATTAAGGGAATTGTGTCCTTTACAGTGCATGGCTTCTCTTGAGGATATTCAAGTAACTGGGTGTCATAGTTTAGCTTCTTTTCCGGACATTGAAGGACTCCTGTCACTCCGTAGTCTGGACGTTTGCTTGTGTTCATCTCTAAGAACGATACCCGGGCTGGAAAGTTGTGTTCTCATTGAGAAGCTATCACTGAAAGGAAATCGTGGGTTCAGTTCCATTCCTGAGTTGGCAAACTTGACACAGCTAGCATCGTTGAAACTAACTGACTTCTCACAGCAAATGGCCCTACCCGAATGGCTAAGCTGCCTGCCGAGCCTTCGCGAGTTGGAAATAGGAGGTTTTAGCCAAGAACAATACCAACTTGATAGTGAGATGCACCGAATTCCCAAGTGTTTAAAGAGGTTGACATTAAGTGGGTGGCCGAATCTAAACTCTGTACCGAGCGAGATTCGATTCTTGAGTCAACTTGAGAAGTTGGCCATAATTGGACTCAAGACAATAGAAAGACTTCCAGAAGAGCTAGGCCAACTCTCCTCTCTAGAGCATCTACTGATTGTTGATTGTGGAAGGCTGAAGTATTTGCCGCCTTTGGAATCTTGCACAAGATTAAGGATATTGGAAATCTTAGGCTGTCATATTCTGGAGGAGAGATGCAATAAGGATGGAGGTGAAGAGTGGCCTAATATTTCCCACATCGCTGTTGTTGTGTTCTAGCTAGCTAGTAAGGATTAAGATTCTCAAAATAGCTTCGGTCTTACAGTAATTAGTATGACTTTATGGATTTTGTTTACATAGACAATGGTGTCATAAGTAACACTACCCTGTTTGTGTGCTTACATTTTCACCATTCAAGACTTTCCCAGGAAACTGCCTGGATAGTTGCAAATTTTTTATAACAACTCTAAACCAGCACCACTACTAATTCAATTAATGATCGTTTTAATTAAGGAACGTGCTTTTTATGTGAGCGTACGTTATGGTGGTAAAGACAGTGGCCACTAATCCAGTAGAAAGGTTGAATAACCCAATAATACAAGCCAAAATATAGGGTGGCGCCGCCCGCTTAATTTTGGTCACTAGGAATTCAAATGAATTGATATTCATTTTTGTGCATTGGGTGGTATGCTAATGTATTATTTAGGCCCCATCCGGGCCGAGTTTATTGAAGTTTATCTACTACGATATATATAGTAGGGCCAGTCAAGCTCGTCGTCGTCGTCACTTGTTCATTTGCAAGAATGATTGGTTCCTCGTGCATTGGTTGCTCTTTCTCCTCTACAACCATGATATAAGATCGATCGAACGATGAGATGGAAGCTCGAGAGAATGTGGAAATATATTATGAGCGATCTTTGGTTAACAATGATTATAGGGCGGCCGGTTGTTTTGATGATGAAGATCGAGAAGGTAGGAATATATATATATTGAGCAAAATCCAGTGGTGGGGTGAGTCGATCAAAAGGAAATCTTAGAGGGAAGCTAGGCAAGGCAGTAAAACTTGAGAAATATTAATCCAGTGCTTAATGTGTGTTTGACCAAAATTAATTAGTGAAAGAGAGCGACCTACAGGAAAAAGGATGGACGTGGTTCCCTCTAAGATTAGTAAAATTAATTAGTGGAACAACAAGGACAAACCAAAGAAAGGCTGTAACCGAAAAAATGGCAAAATATAGTAAGAAATAAAACTCTAAAAGAAGGTGTCCGTACATACATATAGGAAGGAACGTACCAGCGCGAATAATTATCAAGTTTTGCTACACTCATGTTTGTTTTCATGCCAAGTCAAATTACGGTTTGGCTGTAGCCTTGTAAATGAAGAAGAAAAAATGACTACCTAAACATATGTACATGCACATAGAAAAACTCAAAAACATTATATTATAAGTAGCATATTGAAATTTTAAGCATTTCAAATAATTGATGGTACGTATATGCAATTACAGGTTCTGTAGTTTTTCACGTAGGAAAAGGGACAGGTATACGAAGAAGTCGTCCCCCCCATAGACCCACCTCCCCCCCATAGACCCACCTTATCATTTTGGTGCATGAATTCATGATCATCAAACCTCCTTAGCTTGTTCGTTCACTCTCTTCAATCCTCCTCCACAAAACCAAGATGGCTGCAGAAACTGCTGTTCTGGTAACCATAGCTACGTCGTTGGCATCAGGCCTTCTCAATGACGTTTCCAAGAAAGCCGCCGATGCCGTCTCCAAATCCTCCACAGTTTCCGGCCTCAAATCAGCCATTTTCGGGGATTTGGAGGCAGATCTACGCCGCCTTGAAAAGGAACTCAGAAAACTGGATGCTGTTTTGTGCAGTGCCCAGAGCATGGATCCTATGACATGTGACAAGAACAATCTGGTGCTTATCTGGCTCAAAGACGTCAAAGATGCTGCCTTTTATGCTGCCAACCTGCTTGATAAAGTTGCCTATGAAAAGATCCGGAGAAAGCTGGAGAACCAAACAAGTCGTGTTGCCAAACACCTGAACATACATGAGACTAGTTTTCTTTTTCGCCAGAAGTTTGCTCGTAACATCACGAAGTTTGAGTCTCTGATTGCTGGGATCCAAAAAGAAGCAGAAACCACGCTTAATTTGGTGAACCTTGCGGGTAAAGCTTCAACTACAAGCTACCAAACGGCATCGTCGTCAACAACTATCTTCGAGAATCTGAGAGTGAAAAGAGAGGCACCGGATACCTCAATTGTGATGGGGAGACAGCCTGATGAGAAGCTGATCGTGACCATTGACCAAGCTATGTAGTCTGAACGTGGATCAAGATTTATCCGTCATTGGCATCGTTGGAATATCAGGTGATCTTTTTTCTTCCTATTAAGCTTTTGTGATTATTATTATTATTATTGTTCCTTTTTGGTGGTGCTAAGAAAAAATGACTTATTGATAGGTGTGGGTAAGACAACTCTAGCAAGAATGATTTATGACAATGAAACTGTTGGGGAGCATTTTGGGAAAAGAACATGGATATTTGTTTCTGATCATTTTAGTTTGGAAAGGATTTTGGATGAGATGCTTCAGTCTGTGACTGGTCAGGGGCACACTCTTTCTAACAAAGGTGCAATGGAGGACAAACTCCAAGAAAGTTTGAAAGGGGAAAGGAAGGGGTACGTATTTGCTTGTCTTAGATGATGTGTGGAATACAGATGAGCAAGTATGGAATTCTGTGAAAAGTTCCTTGGTCAGGGTTACTCGTTCCACAAGGTGTAGTGTGTTGGTGACAAGTCAGAGATTTGATGTTGCCACAAAAATGTGTTCTTCTCCCCCTCATGAATTGAAGGATTTGACTTATGCTGATGCTTGGGAGTTATTCAAGAGAACTGCATTTTCTAACAAGACCGAAGAGCAGATATTGGATTTGGAGGATGTTGGGGGAAGGATTTTGAGAAAGTGCAAGGGACTCCCTCTAGCCATTAGAACAATGGGGGTGTTGCTAGCGACTATGAACGTTAGAAGCCAATGGGAATCGGTTGAAAGAAGTGAAGTATGGAGCTTATCGTTAGACCAGTCCAATGTTATGCCTTGGCTACTTATAAGCTTCCATCATTTGCCTAATGTAGCAATTAAACAATGTTTTGTTCATTGCTCCGTTATCATAGAGAAAGGCACTACTGTTTCCTCGTCGGAATTGGTCCATTCTTGGATGGCTCAAGGATTTATCCAATCAAAAGGGCAATATAGCATGGAGGATGTCGGTCAGACTTATGTGAAAACCCTGGTGGCCAGTGGTCTCTTACAAGTGGATCATGATCCATACATTGGTCGTCGTTCCTTGTGGATGCATGATCTTGTACATGGTCTGGCATGTTTTATTTCTCGGGATACACGCTTGATTGTAACGGGGGTTTATGATTTGCAAAATGCTTGTGAGATTGAACATCTGCAGATACTTGGTCATGATACTTCGAAGTCTCGATACCTCCTCCAAAAGGGCAAGACGTTGAGTAAGCTACGCACCTTGATCTGTCGCAAGGCTAGCTTATCAATAAATTTTGCAGCTCAAGGGCGATTTTTGCACGATCTACGATTAATGGACTGTGGGTTGAAAATGATTCCTAGTTCAATTGAGGAATTGAAACATCTTAGATACTTGAGTCTTCGTGGGAATCCTCTAATATACTTGTCTAAGTCGGTTGGGACGTTGTTCAATCTACAAACGCTAGATGTTAGAGATTGCTATGAGATACATGAATTGCCTCAAGAAATCACCATGTTATCCGTTAATTTAAGGCATATCTTGACAGGCTGGATGGATAACGTCAAAATGCCAAAGGGTATTGGACAATTAACTTGTCTAAGGACCCTACCTCCTATTGAGCTGGGAGAAATTGACATAAGAGAGTTGGGGAATTTGCCACTCCTTAGCGGTCATGTAGTAATTAAAGGGCTTGAGTGCATATGTCATAAAGAAGACGGCCAATATGAAAACAAAAGAAGGTATTACAGATTTGGAGTTAGATTGGAGGGTCGGCTATCTTGAACGAAAGGTTGATACGATCAGACATGATGAAGAGATAATGGATGGACTACATCCTCACTCTAACTTGGAAAGTGTTAAAGTCTGTTGGTTTGGTGGTAAGAGAATCTCAACTTGGCTCCCTGATATGAAAAGTTTAAAGAGAGTGGAATTAGACTCTTGTCGGGAATGTGAACACCTTCCAACACTCGGTCAACTTTGTTTTCTTGAGAGTGTTAAGATTTGTAAGATGAAAAGTGTTGAAGTCATTGGAATTGAGTTTTATCACACAAATGATGGAAGAGAAGTTGTGTCAGCCGTCAATGACATGAGCAGAAGAAGAGTCCTTTTTCCCAGATTGAAGAGCCTTAAGTTGGGAGATATGGAGAAATTGAGAGAATGGGTTGAACCATCAGTGTCAGCATATGATGTATTTCCGTGCCTGAAGGAATTGGAAATAAGGGGTTGCCCTTTATTGGTTGGAGCACCGGCTTGCTTGCGATCTCTATCGTCCTTGGATTTTGAAGGGGTCACAAGTGTGGAATCACTGATGCTGATTCTACGCAACACTAGTAATCTCACCAATCTCAGTATATGTAATGTTGAAAACCTCGATTCACTTTCTTATCTGCAACACCATTGTCACCTTAGAAAGATCCGTATAGAAAAATGCAAGAAGTTGGGCGAATTATGGCCTACACCGACTCTAAGGTGCATGGGCTCTATGGAGGAACTTGAAGTCGCTTACTGTGATAGCTTAACGTCTTTGCCGGAGGACATTCGGGATGGACTCCCTCTACTGCGTCGTTTGGAAATCTGTTGGTGCAGAAATCTGAGCACACTAGGTGGCCTGGAAAGCTGCGTGTCAATTGAGGTTTTATTTTTGTACGAAAATGAAAAGCTAGAAGTGGTTCCGGATTTGAGAAACCTGAGCCGCCTAACATCGCTGGCTGTAGTTGGTTTCTCACGACAGATGTCGGTACCGGCATGGCTACAAAGTCACCTGCCCTGCCTTCGGGATTTGTGTATAGGAGGTTTCAGTGAGGACATTGACCAACTCGACGGCCTTCCCAAGTGTTTGGAGTGTCTGACATTGTACAGGTTGCCCAATCAGTATTCTGGTCTACCAAGCCAGATTCGATTCTTAAATCAACTTGAAGCTCTGGGCATAGAAGGATACGTGGAAATGGAGAGGCTTCCAGAATGGCTAGGGGGTCTCTCTTCTCTGCAAATGTTATGCATATTCCGATGTCTAAAGTTGAAGCATCTGCCGACACGGGATGCCATGCGCCGCCTCACCCATCTAAGGACATTGTTTATCCAAAACTGTCCGCTTTTGGGAGAGGGTTGCAGAGAAGATGGGGGTCAAGAGTGGCCTAAGATCTCCCACATCGCTCATAAAACTATATACGAGTGCTTATGATTTCCCATTATTAACTGCATATTGCTTCCGTAACTTGTTACGTTACTTACGAGTTACGCACAACTAGTTTAAATTTGAATATATAATTAGTAGAGGATGTTATTTTTTTGGTCGAATGCGTAGTGTACGTTATTTGAAATTGCAGGAGTCCACATGGCATCTATACTACCTATAGTATAAAGCGGAGACAATGTCTTCACAAACATTTGCGCCACGTGTCATTTCAACAATAAAATAATTAGTCGGGCCCTCTTTTATACAATTTAGGTAGTTAGAATCTCATATAATCTTATCCAATAAAAATTGATTAAAATTTACCAAAAATTATAAATTATCTCGAAAATTGTAAATTATCACTTACAAAGAATTAGTTATAATCTTCTCATAAATATTACTATTTAATAAAACGTGATATTTATCATAAAGTAATTTTTAAACAAATTCAACTTATTTATATTATGAGTTGATTTACTATTGATAAAAAATCACTAATCAAAATACAAAAATAAATATATATGATCCTATAATTTTAACATGATCATTGACATTACATATCTATATTAAATTGGATTTATAATCACATTACCCGTACATGGTACGGGGGTTAAACTAGTTTCATATAACGTTTCTCCAAGAAAAGATACATATACGGAGAAGTACATATGTTCTTTGTACCAAAAAAAAAAACAATTAACTATATATGTTCTAATATTCGCTCATTGATTTATTATTATTATTATAGAGAATTATCCCTCAATTAGTTATTAACTAGTATTAGTCCCCTGATTTAACTAAAAATGTACTTCAATTTAATATAAAGTTATTCAAAAGAATAGTTTGATATAAAGTCTTGTATTTTATATAATTTGCTTATTTTGAGATTTATTTTAACGATATATTATTTATGGTATAATATATTCTTGTAATCGAACAAAGTTTATATAATGACTAAATACTTGTTTTTATCAATAATTTTCTTTATTTTTATAATTAATAAATTTATTTTGTAGTTATTTTGGGGAAAAATTAAATCAAAATCATATATAAAATTTATTTATATGGAGAATCTACAATAAAAAATTTAACCAATAAAATATAAGTCAACTAACTGTTAACAAATCAAATTGATTTGATAAAATGGTTAACTGGCTAGACTTGGAGGAAACTAAGTTTTTTTATTAAAATAATCTACTTGGATAAATTATTCATATATCAGATAGATTTCTTTTTAAATTTGGCTAGATATGCATATTACTCCTAATTAGAATTGGATACCCTTGTAAGTTAGGCTTTGTTTTTTTTTGGCTAAATTGTTCATATATTAGATAGATTTCTTTATAAAATTGGCTAGATATGCGTACTACTCCTAAATAGATTTGGATATACATTATCATAACTGCTAAACTTCACATCATATTTTCATTTGTCTTCACATTTTACCATTTTTTTCCGATAGAACCCTTGATCTAATTTTAGCAAAAACAATCTATCATATAGCTATAAAACATATGGAAATCTACTCAATCTTTACCTATAAAGTCTCCTTGATATAACTTGCCTTAAATAAATCACCTACATATGGTTATTATATAGAGTATGATCTATGTAAACATTTCTTTTATTCAATGAGGGTTTACCCTTTTTCAATAATCCTAATAATTTAGCTTTAAGTTTTGCTACTAAAAAATTACGTTGAAGAAGATTTGAGTAGTTTGCAAAATATGTTATAATTGGTTTTTTTTTTTATAAATTGTTGAATGTTAGCATCAAAGTTAGAGGATTGTTATCTATAGGTGCTTTTTTTACAAGGGGCAATTCATTCATTTTTTTAAATATTTTGTTTATTATTGGGTCCATTTTTATTTTTGTTTTTTTATTACAAGTTAAAAGTACATGGTTAAATTTTTTTAGCTAAATTACAGAGAATTATTATTTTAGAAAAAATTCATTTTTTTTTATTTTCGAAAGATGGTTGATATGGTTAAGTCTAGCAAATATGTTTATGACTAGCAAGAATCTAATGAGATATCTTCATATACTATTTTTTCCCAATTTTTGTTATTTGAAGAAAAAAGGGTATTAAGGTAATTTTAGGGTGTGATGTATAGTAAAAGAGTGTGATGTATAGCATCTCCCTAAATTATTCTATAGCAAACAAATAAGTAGTAGAATTGGCTAGATATCCATATATAGTATTTTATTCTATTTTTTTAATTAGTTAAAATGGGAATTAGTAGATAAAAACAAATCTAATGTGGGTAGGGAAGCACATGGGGGCGGGTCGGGGCGGATAAAGCATTTCCCATCCCCATCCCCATCCCCACTTATATTAGTTGATGTCGTGCTTTCTAGTTGACTTTCTAGGTAGTTTTCTAGTTTGTTTTGCATGCTTTCTCTTTGTGTTTGTGTGTTTTGCATAAGATTTCAACTCTCTTTCGAGGGTTGGAGTTGCTTGTGTGTTGTTTCGTGTTGTGTAGGTATTTGGAGCCTTTAGGAGAAGTTTTTTCATGCATTTTCAGAGCATTTTAGGAACCGTTAGTTTTCAAGAGTCAAATCGTCAAAGAGCCAAGAACCAAAGTTGCAACCAAGGGAGCCTCAAAGAAGTACAAGGAACTCAAGGAAATCAAGGAGCAAAAAGGAAGAAACGCCCAGCAAAAATCCGAGCAATTGGAGCAAGAATAGCACAATACAAGAAAAATCTCACGTCCTGCAGAGGGTCGGCGCCGACCTCCCTAAGGTCGGCCGCGACCTTCACCGATACCGGCCAGAGAAATCCGTGCTGCGCAAGAAAGCCCTTTTTGCGGGATTTTCGAAATTCGAAAGTCGGCGGATGTTGCAGAGCTGTGGCAGAGTTGTGGCAGGCTTAGAAGGCTCCTTTATGACTTTTGTGGGCTGCTACAAAAGACCTTTTTTGTCACCCTTTCTACTTAGCTTTTCTTCTTGGAAAAGGCTCAAGGGTTCTAGGGGGAGAAGGAGAGTGGGCTGAGAAGAAGAAGGAAGAAGAAGAAGAAGAACGTGGCTGTGAAGAGAAGAAGGAGGGGAGAGAGAGAGAGGTTTCTTGTAAGGGGAAGTAGTGAGGAAGGAAGCTTGTTCTAGTTGTTGTTATAGGAAGAAGGTAGAAGACAATGGTGTGTGAAGAAAACTTGTGGGTTTGCTAATGCTTGTAAGTTTGGATCTTGGAATTAATCGAAGTAGTTTGCTTTGGATGATGTCTTTCTCTTCTCTTTCGTTGCTTGTGTGTGTGTGATTATGTGTGAGTAGTTAGCTTGCTAGGTGTGGGGTGAAACCCACCATGAAAGTGCATTTGAGACCTAGATCCATGCTTAACTTGAAATCTCCACCCCCAAATCCATCTTGTATGCTGAAAACCCTTGACGAAAGTTGGGGTATGTTCTTGTTTGCAAACTAATTGAAAGATTATCTTTCTAATTCAGACTATCCGGGTTGTGATGAAAGTTAAAACCCTTAGAAAACAAGATGGATTGCATGTTAACGCCTTCATGAAAATCGAGGTTTTGATGTGTTCTTTTGTAACGAAAGTCACCCATGAGATTATGAGTTGAGTTGGTCTTCTATCATTGCTTGAATGCATGCTCGTGTTGCGGTGAATCCCTACCCCTAGTTGTTTCCCCTGTTTTTCCGAAACAAATCTTCGTGCCCAGATAGGTCGGCTGCGACCTGCAACTGGTCGGCTGCGACCCCCTGCAGTGGTTGATTTTAGTGTGTTATCATGTCCTGTCAAAGGTCGGCCGCGACCTCCCTAGGGTCGGCTGCAACCGCCCCCTGAGACGTGCGCTTTGTGTTTGTTAGCTCGTTTTGCTTTGTTTTGTTTTGTTTTGCTTTCGTAGTTTGATTGCTAGACTATAGATCTACTAACTCCCGTGGACGATCCTAACTTCGCGATACTCAGCGGGGTCTTGACAAATTTATTTGTTAAGGTAAAACCCTCTCAACAAATTGGCGCCGTTGCCGGGGAGTTAGTTTAGTTTCTTTGTCTAGCTTTCTTTCGGGTGAGGGACTAGCCCGAACCCCTATTTTGTTACTAATCCGTTTCTCTAGTGTTTTGTACGCAGGTGTATGCCCTCTAGTTCACGAAGGGTAATTGACCATTTCCCCTTTGATCCCGAAATAGAGAGAACCCTTCGTCGAAGACTAAGAGAACGAAAAGCAATGGCCGACGCTGAGGCTCTTGCTCATCAAATGGCTGAACTTCGCGCTCAAATGGAGCATATGCAAATGGAGCGTGATGCTCAAGCCGCTGCTGCGCCACAAGAAAGGGAGGCGGCCGCCCGCCTCCGAGAACAACTTGATGCAATCCCGAGGAACGCTAAGCAATACATGCATCCCGAGCTTAGGGTTCTCGAGTCCGCTATTGTGCTCCCGGAAATTGAGCGCGCTTTTGAGATAAAGTCCCACTTCATCACTCTCATCAAAAGGTCTCAATATGAAGGCAAGCCCACCGAATGCCCCATGGAGCACATCAAAAACTTCACCGATCTTTGTGACACCATCGCCGCCGATGGTGTCTCACTTGAGTATGTCCTCCTCAAGGCGTTCAAGTGGTCCTTATGCGGGAAGGCTCTTCATTGGCTCGAAAGTTTGCCCGCTAGGTCTATCACTACATGGAAGGCTTTGCACGATTTGTTCATGACGAAGTTCTTTCCACCGGCCAAGACCACCGAGCTAAGAAAGCGCATCACTTCCTACCACCAACTTCCCAACGAGACATTTGTTGAAACTTGGGAGAGATTCAAGGAGCTTCTTCGGAAATGTCCTACTCATGGACAACCCCCATATGTCCTTCAAGAAATATTCTTTCAAGGGATTAATGCCGCAACAAAAGACCGCATCAACCTCCACACCGATTGCGGTTTCATTGAGATGGATCCCGACGAGGCATGGGGTCTCATGGACAAACTCACCAACTATGATGCCATGTACGGGACCCAACAAGCCGTCGGATTCCACCAAAGAAGCTCTACGACCCTAATAGCGAGCCAATTGATCAAGATGTGAAGTTTCAATTTATGCAAGATGAGATCAACAAGCTCAAGAAGCAAGTGAGCTACTTCAAGTCTGCCGGCCCACCTTGTCAAGAGTGCGGTTCTCAATCTCACACCGCCGCTTCTTGTACTAATGTGGAGCAAGTCCGGGCCACTGAGGCTTATGCGGGGGCGAACTATATAAGAGGACCCTACCGAGGCCAAAACAATGTTTATGCGGGGGGGAAGAACAACTATCCTCAATGGAATAACCATGGCCAAGGTCAAGGTTATCCGCCTCCCCCGCAAGAGCAAAGGCCCCTCCTTATAGACCTCCCGGTTATCAAGCGGAGCCATCATGGGTTCAAGAGTTGCAAGAAGGATTGATGCAAGGGGTGAGGACCGAGCTCACCACTCAACTGAAAGGAGTCCATACGAGGTTAGGAGATCTTGACACATGGAGGAAGAACGTTGACTCCCAACTCGGTGATCTCGCGGCTCAAATCCCATGACCTCAAGGGCGCTTACCGGGCCACCCCGATGAGAACCCAAGAGGCCATATCGCCGCCGTTCACCTAAGAAGCGGGAAGAAGTTGCCGGACCGAGTTATAAGTGAAGAAACGGCGGAAAAAGAGGATGAATCATCTCTGGAAAAGGTCGTGGCCGACCCCCCTATGTTCACCACCGACCCTATCCCCGCTATAGAGGAGGTCGCAGCCGACCACTCCCAGGTCGCGGCTGACCTTCCTCAGAAGGTCCTTAAATCCGTCCCATTGCCTCCGACAACGAAGGTACTTCCCTACCCGTCCAAGAAGGCTAATGATTTCATGGAGGGAAAGTACAAACGCTTCGTGAAGGTTCTCCAAGGCCTCAACATCACCATTCCCTTTGCCGAAGCTTTGAATGAGATGCCCACCTACACCAAATTTCTCAAGGAGATCTTATCAAAAAAGAGGTCAATGTCTGAATTGACCAATGATGTGCGGTCTATAGAGCTCCCGAAAAAGCTTGGTGATCCGGGTAAGTTTGCTATTACCATTGGCATAGGTGCTCACCGATTCAAAGCTCTATGTGATCTTGGTGCAAGTGCTAGTCTCCTCCCTCTTTCTATATGGTCCAAGACCAACATGGGTCCTTTCGTTCCAGTGAACATGGGGCTCTATATGGCGGATGGCTCTTGTGTGCAACCCACCGGCATTGTTGATGACTTTCCTATCCAAGTCGGCAAGTTCTTTGTGCCCAACGACTTTATTGTGATGGAAATGCCGGAAGATCCCGTCGTCCCGATCATTCTTGGACGGCCATTCCTTGCCACCGCTGGTGCGGTCATTGATGTGAAGAAAGGTCTCCTCACTTTTGAGATTGGAGAAGAGGTGGTAGAGTTCCGATTCAACCCTACCATGAAGGAGACCGGTGAAGTTATGGAGGTCAAGATGTTGCTTGGAGAGTACACGAGTGAAGATGACGAAGAGGAAGAGGACCTCCCCTGTTATAGGTCGCAGCGGACCTCCCCTGGGTCGTCCGCGACCCCCGACAGGATCTCGCCAACATGCTTGATAGAGGACGAAGATGGTGAAGCAAAGGAGTTTCTGAGGGCGGATGAAGACGATGACATTATTACACCACCACCGCCTACTCCGGAGCTTAAGACTCTCCCCGAGTCTTTGAGGTATGAGTTTCTTGGCCCAAATTCCACTTTTCCGGTTATTGTCAATGCAAATCTAAATGTGGAAGAAGTTGGAAAGTTGCTTGATGTTCTTAGGACTCATAGGAAAGCCATTGGGTACTCGCTTGAGGACTTGAGTGGACTTTCACCTTCCTTGTGCATGCATCAGATTTTTCTTGAGGAAGGGCATAGACCGACCATCGAGCATCAACGGCGACTCAATCCAAACATGAAGGATGTGGTGAAAAAGGAGATTTTGAGGATGCTTGACGCGGGAATCATATTCCCAATTTCGGATAGCAAGTGGGTGAGCCCGGTTCATGTACTGCCCAAGAAGAGTGGCCTAACCGTGGTGGAAAATGAGAAGGGCGAATTGATTCCTACTAGGACTACTACTAGTTGGCGCATGTGCATTGATTATAGGAAACTCAATAGTGCCACTAGGAAGGATCATTTTCCTTTTCCCTTTATTGACCAAGTGCAAGAGAGATTATGACTACTTTTGTTATCTCGATGGCTATAGTGGTTTTTGGCAGGTTCCGATATACCCCGATGTCCAAGAGAAGACGACTTTCACATGTCCTTATGGGACGTTTGCCTATAGGAGAATGCCATTCGGGCTGTGCAATGCACCCGCCACCTTCCAAAGGTGTATGATGGCCATCTTCTCCGACATGATTGAGGACATTGTGGAGGTGTTCATGGATGACTTCTCGGTGTACGGTACCACTTTTGACTCTTGCCTTGCTAATCTTGCTAGAGTTCTCAAGAGATGTGAAGAAACCAACTTAGTGCTAAATTGGGAAAAATGTCACTTTATGGTTCGAGAAGGGATTGTCCTAGGCCATATAGTGTCTAATAGGGGAATTGAAGTGGATCAAACTAAAATTGAATTGATTGAAAAGTTGCCACCTCCCACCTCCGTAAAAGGAATTAGAAGCTTTCTAGGACATACCGGGTTTTATAGAAGGTTCATTCAAGATTTCTCAAAAATTTCCAAACCATTGACTAACCTTCTTATGAAAGATGTGGTGTTTGAGTTTTCTTCCGAGTGTCTTGAAGCTTTTCATAGGATCATGGATGCACTTGTGTCGGCTCCTATCATGCAACCACCGGATTGGACACTCCCCTTTGAGATCATGTGTGATGCAAGTGATTATGCCGTGGGCGCGGTTCTTGGGCAAAGAAAGGAGAAGAAGCTTCATGCCATCTACTATGCAAGCAAGACGCTTGACGAGGCCCAAAGCAAGTACACAACAACGGAGAAAGAGTTTCTAGCCGTGGTGTTCGCATTTGAGAAGTTCCACTCTTACTTAGTGGGCTCGAAGGTGATAGTCTACACCGACCACGCGGCTGTCCGTTACCTCATGGACAAGAAGGATGCCAAACCACCCTTAATCCGGCGGATGCTCCTTCTACAAGAGTTTGATCTTGAGATACGAGACAAAAAGGGGGCGGAAAACCTTGTGGTGGATCATCTTTCAAGGCTACCCATTGAGCACATCACGGAGTCCGGAATCATGGTACCAATCAACGACTCCCGGCCCGACGAAACTCTCCTGAGCATCGAAGTGTCGCAAGAAGGAAGCTTCTGCTGTAGGTCGGCGCCGACCCCCAATGGGCCGTCTGCAACCTCCTCTTCCCCTTCTTCGGATTTTGATGACGGTCGTGGTGGTTCGCAAGCGACGCCGATCGAGGTCGCCCAAGGTCACATCTTTTCCCTTTCTTGTGTATTTGCTGATCCTCTTCTCCTTCCTCCATTTCACACTCAATAGATGCTATTAAGGGGGTGAAAGCCCCGTGGTTTGCGGATCTTGCCAATTATGTTGTAGGTGGCATTGTTCCGGGTGGATTGACTTCCCAAGCCAAGAAGAAGTTCCTTCACGACGTCAAGCGCTACTATTGGAATGATCCTTACTTGTTCAAGCAAGGGAGTGATCACATCTTTCAACGTTGTGTGCTGGATGAAGAGATAGAGGGAGTCATTCGTCATTGCCACACTCTTCCGACGGGAGGCCATGTGATGTCCGCATTTTAGGTAGATTTTTAGGGTCTAGATAGGTTAGATTTAGTGGTGTTTTGTGCTTGAGTCTTGTGTTTTTGAGTCATTGAGCATGTGTTTTCGTATTTCCTTGAGATTCGGAAACTACGCATATTTGTGTCGTTTTGTAGGTGTTTTGGAGCTTGAAGACGAGTTTGGAGCAAGGCTAAGAGTGGATGGACAAGCTAGGAGAACGATCTCGAGAGGACAAGCTAAGGAGAAGAGCTAAGAGGAGCTAAATCAAGAGGAAACGTGAAGGAATCGACCCCAGGATTGAGCCAATGCAGGTCGAGCACGAGCAAAGTGAAGAAGATAGGAGAAGCTGAAAAAAGAGCTCTCAGGGTCGATCCTAGGCACCGACTTCACCTATTCCGGATATATTGTAGAGTTTCCTATTTTGTATTTTAGGAAGGTTGTTTCTTTGTGTTTCCTAGTTAGATTAGGACTCCTTTTCTTCTATAAAAGGAGGTTGAACCTATATTTGTTATTCATTCAATCAATTAATCATCAAGACTTGGAGATCTAGGAAGGAAACTTGGAGAGCAAGTTTGAGAATTTGTAAGATTGATCTTTTGTTTAATTTGAATTCTAGTTTGGTTTTGATCATGTCTTCTTCTTCTCCTTCCTCTTCTCTTCTTGCTATGTGTGAGTAGTCCTCTTAAGTTCTAGGGTTGGGCAAAAACCCAACACAATCATGCATGTTTAAAACTTGAATTCATGACTTGAATGTTTGATGATCATATCTATCTATCTTGTGCTTAATCCTTGGTGAAAATTGAAGCATATCTTGTGATTGACTATAGCGAAAGTGAAAAGTTAGTTTCTTGATTACATCTAATAGGATTATTTGCGAAAGTTGATATTCCTAGGTTGAAGGATAGGTAGAAAGTTGTTTGATTTGCGAAAGTTGATTGAATGGCTTGAATTGTTTGCGAAAGTTAACTTTTCTATGATCTAGGTTGCATGATAGTTGTGAATTCTTGTTGAGAGCATGTGTGGTTGTTGTTGTGGTAGCCCTAGCCCTAGGATTTGCCTTTTATATTGATTAAGACATGTGTTTTTGCTTTGATCTCGACTCCCTAAGTCGCGCTCGATCTATTGCTAGTGATTGTGTGTGTGTCGTGTGTGTTGCTCTTAGGATCGACCCCCTTAAGCTCGAGATCGACCCTCCTCAGGTCGATCCTGAGTTGTTCTGTTCTTGTTTCTTTTGCTCTTTTCGTAGTTTATCAACTAATCTTAGCACTATTCTCACTCCCGTGGACGATCCTGACTTCGCTATACTCAGCGGGGTCTTGACTACAAATTTATTTGTTCAAGAAACCCTTCAACACCATGCTAAGGGATTCAAAACCACCGCGAAGATTCTTCAAAGTGGATTCTATTGGCCTACTATCTTTAAGGACGTGCAAGCTTATGTGACCGCTTGTGGTGAATGCCAAAGGGCGGGAAATATTACATGGAGGAACAAGAACCCGCTCACCGGAATCTTGGAAGTGGAACTCTTTGATGTTTGGGGTATAGACTTCATGGGACCCTTTCCCTCTTCGGGTCCCTACAAGTATATACTCGTGGCGGTTGACTATGTATCCAAGTGGGTTGAGGCCGTGGCCACAAGAACAAATGATGCACGAGTGGTGGCTAAGTTAATGAAGACCAACATCTTCCCCCGCTTTGGTGTACCCCGTGTTCTTATTAGTGATGGTGGTTCACATTTTATTGAGAGGAGCTTTGAATCTCTATTGACCAAGTATGGGGTGTCTCACAAGGTGGCCACACCTTATCATCCTCAAACTAGTGGTCAAGTGGAGGTTTCTAACCTGCAAATCAAGAGTATTCTAGAAAAGACGGTGTCCCGCTCAAGAAAAGATTGGTCCTCCAAGCTTGACGATGCTTTGTGGGCATACCGCACCGCCTACAAGACACCACTCCGTACCACTCCTTTCAACCTAGTGTATGGCAAGTCATGTCACTTGCCCGTCGAGCTTGAACATAAGGCTTTATGGGCTCTCAAAGAGCTCAACATGGACCTCGACGCGGCCGGAGCAAAAAGGTTCATGGACTTGCAAGAGCTAGAGGAATTGAGACTTATTGCATATGAGAACTCAAGGATCTACAAGGAGAAAACAAAGAGGTGGCATGATAGAAAGCTTGTGCCCAAAAACATTAAGGATGGTGACCGAGTACTTCTCTTCAACTCAAGGCTTCGCCTCTTCCCCGGGAAATTGAGAACCCGATGGAGTGGACCGTTTACGGTTCATCGTATGTACTCTCACGGGGCGGCCGACCTTATAGACGACAATGGAGGAATTTTCAAGGTCAATGGCCACCGATTGAAGAAGTACTATGAGAAGGTGGAACCCGATGAGGAAATCCGAGCCACTTGGGCTCTTACCACCGCCATCTAGCTAAGGTATTCCTCGTCTAGCTCTAAGACGTTAAAGAAAGCGCTTTTCGGGAGGCAACCCGTTCTTTCCTTTTCTTAGTCTAGATAGGTAGTTTGCCTTGCATTTCCATAAGTATTTTGTAGGAACCCGAGACTTGGGTTGGGTGCAAGAAGTTGAAGGCGAACGAACGAAATTGGTGGAAGCTCCTGGACATGGTCGGCGCCGACCCCCCTATGGTCGCGGCCGACCCCCTCCGGCGAAAAGGTTAAAATTGTTTAAAAATTTCAGGAAATTACAAGTAAGCCCCTGAATTTTTTCTTTACAATTTTTATCCCTTCCCTACCTCTTTTTATTCATCTCCACGACCTAGCTGCCATTCTCACGACCCAGTGCCCCCATTGTAGCCTCCTACAAGCTCTCCTTCACCCCATTGCTCCATAAACCACTAGATCTACCTCCTTTCTTCCAAATTCCACCAGAATCCTTCCTAATCTTTCTTCCTCTACCCAATTCCACTCCCAAAAACCAGAAATTTCGTGCCCCCCATACCCAAAACCCACGACCCCGACCTCTCAAAACCTCGGCTTCGACCCCTATTTTGCTTGCATTCTTCTTATTCAACACACTTTTGGTATGTTATCCTACTCCCTTTCTCTTACATTCAAGTTTACTTGGGTAATTTTGAGGGTTTAGTTAGAAATCTAGATTTGGGTGTTCTTGAGCTTGAATGTTGAAATTTGGGTCATATGTGCTTAGATCTACATGTTTAGTTGAGGAATAATGAGTTTTGGTATGATTTAGGGCTTGATCTATGCTTGTTTGGGTGATTTTGGGTCACTAGAATTTTTCTAGAATCTTTGGTAGCCATTAGAGGGCTTAAGTTGAATTTTCGAATGTGGAAGTAGCTGCAGGTGGTCGGCGCCGACCCCCCCTGGGTCGTCCGCGACCCCCGCCAGAAGTTTGAATTTGTTGTTGGCTTGTTTTGGCGCGTACTTGTTTATGCACGAGCTTCCATGGGTCGTCCCCGACCCTGGATGCCTCGTGATCTCTTTGAAAACATGTTATTTGAGTTGTTCTTGCCATGATTTGATTTGATTAAACCATGAGTCTTTCCCACTTCTTGCCTATTTTTCATGACTATGCATGCTTAGTTGAGAATTTTCATATGAAATTGAAGGTGTGTGTTTCTTGCAAGTATGGGGTGACTTTTTAGTGATTATTTGAGTGCCTCTTGTGTGGTATTTGTGTTCTTTGAGTTGGAGAATATCTTGGAAAATTTTTGGTTTTGTAGGAAAATGGCATCATCCTTAAGGGCGACCAAGCGACAAAAGAAGGGCAAGAATGTGGCGATGATGGATGACGTGGTGCTTCGAGATGAAGGGCAAATACAACTTTACGAGAAAATGATGGAGGAAACGGTGAAGGTGCGGTCCTACTATCAAGAATCGCACGAGAGCCTCCATGTGCACTCGGCGGTAGTGGAAGCATTCCGTTTGCTTGGGGCCGATGGACTCATTGATGACCCCGTCCAAAGACACTACCCGGCTCTTACTTGTGAGTTTGCCGCCACCCTCTCTATCTCGGGGCAACATAAGGAAGACTTTGGCAAGACCAAGATCGAATTTCAAATTGGCGGGAAGAAGCATGCTACCACTATTTCCAAGCTCAACAAGATGCTCGGCTTCCCTTCACCATCGGGAACCTACACCTTGAAGGACTTCCCCGTCCAACGAATGTGGTCTTACCTCACCGGCAAAGATCAAACCACAAGCAACCCTCTTGCTAGGGACATTGCTAGCCCGGTCTTCAAGGTGATCTTGCGCATTCTTGGCGCCGCTATTTGGTGCAAGTACGAGCTCTCTCGCCCCACCTTGCGAGAGCTCGCGTGCTTATCCTCCATCCTCTTCACCGATGCTCCAAAAATCAACTTTGCCTATGAGTTCGTCTACAACATCATCAACCAACGAAAGAGCCCGAAGTATACCATGTGTGGTTGGTTGGTAGTCCTCATTGCCCAAGCCCTCAAGGTCGATCTCGCCCGCTACAACTCCAAGCCTGTGACCCGCATGGATGTCCGGTACTACTTGAATACTAAGGTGGTTGAGTGGAGAGCTGGGACCGGCTTCTTCAACAACTTCACCGCCCCCACCGGCATCACTCACGAAGTGCGCCTCGATGATGAAAATTGTGAGTTGTTCTACCTCCCTAATTGGTATGATGTTTGGGCACCTTCGAAATCGCCCTCTCCCTACTCCCAGCTCCTCTCGGAATATGAGCATGCAAGGCGACAACCGAGTCGGTTCCCGAGAGATGGCCCACACCCGCCACGATCAAAGCAAAAGCGAGCAAGAAGGGACTCGCTGGAAGGGGTCGGCGCCGACCATCCTGAGGTCGGCCTCGACCACTTCCAGCGAGGTGATTCCTCTCATCATGGGGTCGGCTCCGGGCAATTTGGGGTCGGCGGCGAGCCATGGCAGGGGAGCGGCGATCCTATGGACTACACGATGAGTCCCCAACCCGGGATGTTCCCGTACTCCTCAAATCCCTCCGGATTCGAGTGGTCCGGTGGTCCTCAATTTGAGCCTCAAGGTGGCGAGTCTAGCTCTCAAGCTCCTCCCGACACGAACATGCTCAAAGCCAAGATGGACGCCCTCGGCATTCAAAAAAACTTCTTGTACTCCACTATCCAACTCCACCACAATCAAACATTGACCCGTTTCCAAGATGCAACTCAAGGCTTCAACAACTTCCGGGACGAGTACAAGGAAGACCGCCAAGCCCAATTTGCCTACAACGCTTGGCTTGCTCAAAAGATGTTCCCGGATTCTCCATTCCCTCAACCTCCTCAAAGATGAATCTTCTCCAATGCTCCAAGCCCAAGTATGTATCTCTTTTCCCTCTCTTTACTTTTTAATCAATGGGGACATTGATGTTTTAAGTATGGGGTGGTTTGGGAGATACTACTTGTTTGTGTTATGTGTTTTCATGTTTGTATGTGTTCTCACTAGTGTGTGTGTTTGCATAATTGAGTCTTTTGTTTTGATTTTCATGATGAAAAATACCTTTGCTATGATGTCCTAGTATAGTGATTGTGAACATCATCAAGTAATTCCTTGTAACTTGCTTTGTAAAATTGCCCACCATGACTTTGATTTTCGAATTTTGAACATATAATGAACATTGAGCATGCATGATTTTAAGTGAAAAGCAATCCAACAAATTGAACATAAGTGAGAAATCTTTTGGCCACAAGGAACATATGTTTTATTCCTTGGTTTTTCATGTGTGATTTTACTCTTCCAAATGCATTTATCACTTGACAATGACATGCTTATTTGAAATTTGAAACCAATGGAGATGTATTCATGACTTGTTAGATCAAATGATATTGGACTTATTTTCATTAGCCTTTTTTTTTCTCTCCTTTTCATCCTACCTATGCATGATCCCTTGATTTGAAGCCCCTTGTTTGAGCCTAAAACCTTATTTCTAGCTCCACAAAAGTATCCTAGCCATTATAAACTTGATCCCATTGATCCGGGAATTAGGACTTAGAGTGGGTGGTGATGTTGACGTGGATGAGGGGTGAAAATGAAGAGATGATGAAGGTGGAAATGGAAGGAGTTGTCTTAAGAAAAGAAACGAAAAAGATCAAGCGTCGGCTCGGGATGCACAAGTGTAGGAAAAATGGGCCCCCTATTGTGGGTCGGGGCTGACCACCTAGAGGTCGCGGCCGACCCCCACCAGCCCCTTTCAAAAAAAAATGTGGTGTTTGAATAAGTGCTAGAGTCGATGTTTCTTTAGTAGAAAAAGACAAGGAAATAGGTGAAGTGATGTGTGCTTTGAAAGATAAATGTGTTTGGTGTTTGGAGGAAGGAAGAAAAGTTGGTTGAGTGTTGTTGAGCTTCGGAGTCTAGGAGTCTAGGTTCCCGGATTCATTAGCACCACAAGACCAAAATTATTCCACACCCTTTGAAATACCGAGCCCCATTACAACCCGGCTGAATGAAACTTCTTTGAAGTCTTCATTGAGCCACCTAAGTTCTCTTAATGATTTAACTTGTTTTGATTTCTTCGGTGGAGAATTTTGAATATAATTTCCATTGACTATGAGGTTTTGCATTTGGAATTGAGATTGAGTGCTTGATTGATACATCCTAAACACTTGAAAATGAGTGGAACACATTGCCTTTGTGAGGTTGGATTGTTAGCGCTTAGAATGCATACATGTGTGCTATGATATTGAAATTGTTTACTCATTGTTCTACTTGTGCTTATTTTCTCTAAAGGCATTATTTGAGCTTGTTACTTGGTCTTGATGCATGTGAGTGATTGCTTGAGGACAAGCAAGTTTAAGTATGGGGTATTTTGATGTCGTGCTTTCTAGTTGACTTTCTAGGTAGTTTTCTAGTTTGTTTTGCATGCTTTCCCTTTGTGTTTGTGTGTTTTGCATAAGATTTCAACTCTCTTTCGATGGTTGGAGTCGCTTGTGTGTTGTTTCGTGTTGTGTAGGTATTTGGAGCCTTTAGGAAAAGTTTTTCATGCATTTTCGGAGCATTTTAGGAACAGTTAGTTTTCAAGAGTCAAATCGTCAAAGAGCCAAGAACCAAAGTTGCAACCAAGGGAGCCTCAAAGAAGTACAAGGAACTCAAGGAAATCAAGGAGCAAAAAGGAAGAAACACCCAGCAAAAATCCGAGCAATTGGAGCAAGAATAGCACAATACAAGAAAAATCTCACGTCCTGCAGAGGGTTGGCGCCGACCTCCCTAAGGTCGGCCGCGACCTTCACCGATACCGGCCCGAGAAATCCGTGTTGCGCAAGAAAGCCCTTTTCGCGGGATTTTCGAAATTCGAAAGTGGGCGGCTGTTGCAGAGCTGTGGCAAAGTTGTGGCAGGCTTGGAAGGCTCCTTTTTGACTTTTGTGGGCTGCTACAAAAGACCTTTTTTATCCCCCTTTCTACTTAGCTTTTCTTCTTGGAAAAGGCTCAAGGGTTCTAGGGGGAGAAGGAGAGTGGGCTGAGAAGAAGAAGGAAGAAGAAGAAGAAGAACGTGGCTGTGAAGAGAAGAAGGAGGGGAGAAAGAGAGGTTTCTTGTAAGGGGAAATAGTGAGGAAGGAAGCTTGTTCTAGTTGTTGTTATAGGAAGAAGGTAGAAGACAATGGTGTGTGAAGAAAACTTGTGGGTTTGCTAAAGCTTGTAAGTTTGGATCTTGGAATTAATCGAAGTAGTTTGCTTTGGATGAGGTCTTTCTCTTCTCTTTCGTTGCTTGTGTGTGTGTGATTATGTGTGAGTAGTTAGCTTGCTAGGTGTGGGGTGAAACCCACCATGAAAGTGCATTTGAGACCTAGATCCATGCTTAACTTGAAATCTCCACCCCCAAATCCATCTTGTATGCTGAAAACCCTTGACGAAAGTTGGTGTATGTTCTTGTTTGCAAACTAATTGAAAGATTATCTTGCTAATTCAGACTATCCGTGTTGTGATGAAAGTTAAAACTCTTAGAAAACAAGTTGGATTGCATGTTAACGCCTTCATGAAAATCGAGGTTTTGATGTGTTCTTTTGTGACGAAAGTCACCCATGAGATTATGAGTTGAGTTGGTCTCCTATCATTGCTTGAATGCATGCTCGTGTTGTGGTGAATCCCTACCCCTAGTTGTTTCCCCTATTTTTCTGAAACAAATCTTCGTGCCCAGATAGGTCGGCTGCAACCTGCAACTGGTCGGCTGCGACCCCCTGCAGTGGTTGATTTTAGTGTGTTTTCATGTCCTGCCAAAGGTCGGCCGCGACCTCCCCCTGAGACGTGCGCTTTGTGTTTGTTAGCTCGTTTTGCTTTGTTTTGTTTTGTTTTGCTTTCGTAGTTTGATTGCTAGACTATAGATCTACTAACTCCCGTGGACGATCCTGACTTCGCTATACTCAACGGGGTCTTGACAAATTTATTTGTTAAGGTAAAACCCTCTCAGGTTGGCTTCCTTGAAGACTTGCATCAAGCTCCAACTCTGAAACCGACTAAGCAATCATTGAATGTCCGTACGCATGAGCTCAACCTCCCCCGGGCAGCTCCAATCTCCCAACACTGCTTTAATGACCTGCAGGTTGTCACCTTCAATGAGCAAATGGGCAACACCAAGGTGAATGGCTCTAAGAATCCTCTGCCGAAGAGCAAACACTTCAAAAAACATCACAGAACGACGTCCGAGTTAACCACCATCCAGGGCAACAAGGTCCCCCTTCATGTCCCTAATAACAAAGCAAAGAAACTCCCATGAGAATTTACAGCCAATCAAAATTATTTTTAGCATAGTTAGTCATGGATTTTGTCCAACATGCACTTCCCCTTTTTTTGTCGCTTGTTGACATTTTTGTTTATATTGCTCTAATTTTTTGCTTCAATTGCTCCTTTCCATTTTTACCCCCTCAATGTAATTAAGCGTGTCTAACTTTTCTTAGAGTTTTTTTTCCCTTGATATTACTTAAAATCTCAAAAAGTTATCTAAAAATATATTTTACCCATATATTGTTCTTTACCATCCAATCTTATAGAAACTAAACTCATTCTACTTTATAAATATTACTCCCTCTGTTTAAAATACTTGTACATATGGCAACTTGTTCTTACTTTACAATACTTGTCCATTTCACTTTTTTTTCTATCTCTTTTCATTTATACCCCTAATAATTATCTCTATCATAATCATTATACTTTTCTATGTTTCTTTACACTGATGATTAACTCCACATTTATAGGGGCAATATAGAAAAAACAATTCTTTATTAATATGAGTGAAATGTTCAAATGGACAACTATTTTAAAAGGGAGGGACTAACTTTTAATATCACTTGCAAAGAGCAATATAGGAAAAATAATTCTTTCCATGAAATGTTCAAATGGACAACTATTTTAAAAGGGAGGAAGTAGCTTTCAAAATCACTTACAACTTTCACTAGAAATAAAAGTCAAATTCCCTAACGGTTGGTTAATTATCCATAAGTAGCCTTGGTTAGTTCACCTAAGAAGTTTTGGGATATGAACGGTGAGCAATCTGCCATTGATTTTATGATCTAATGTTGTATGTTGTAGGTAACATGCAAATATTATCGGTAGAATACATAAGTAGACCCATGTACTTATACGTTTTTCCTATTGGCCCCCCTACCTAGAAATGTTCAAACAGACCCCTGTACTGCCCCCGTATTTTTTTATCGAGCACAAATTGCATACGTGGACAAGCGCGTCTATACACTTCCGTGTTTGGGCGAGTTTGCTAGTATCTCATAGCTGAAATGGCAAACACGTGGCAAATCCCTTTTTAATTTGATATTACCATTGTGAAATCCCCAGCCTTCGCCCTATCTCTTGCTTTCTCACTCTCGTTCTCGATCTCTTCCTTTCTCCCTCCCTATCTCTGGCATTCTCACTCTCGATTTCTCACTTCTCACTTCATCTCCTTCCCGTTGAGTATCATGAAGTATTCAGGCTCGATTGTTTCGGGCAATGTGAGCTGGAATCCGTACGTGGGAACGACCAAAGGGGCCGAAGTTGTCGTCCCAGTTTGCAGGTGTGGTGAGGTTGTAACCATGAAAATCTCAAAAACTGTGGCCAACCTGGGAAGATGATTCTATAGTTGTTCTAATTATTGGGTAAGATGTAATCATGATCCCTCAATCTTGGCTCAAGAAATTTTCTAGGGTTTTTTGTGATGAATTTGGATCGGCTAAATCCGAGAACTTTGGGGCAATTTGTGCTAATATAGTATCTGATTGTTCGAATTAGGGTTAATTGTTGGACAAACTAGGGTTAATTGATCGAACTTTGTGGTAATCTGTTATTGTGTTGATTTTGTGGTTTTGCAGAGAAACAAAAGTTGTGGTTTTTTTAGGTGGGTTGATCCACCTCTAGCAGATGAAGTGAAGAATGTAATTTTAGGGCTTGTGAAGGATAAGGAAGAAGAGAGGGACAAGGCAAAACGCAGGGAAAATGTGCTACTTAGAGTTGTAATTTTTGTTGCAGTTTTACATGTTTTGACATTTCTGTTCAATTAGGAATGAGTGGAAGTTGTAGTTGTTTGATGGAAGTTGTAGTTGTGCTCAATTTTTGTAAAGAATTGGTGTAGTTGTTAAGCTAAATATGTGAGCTTGGTTGTGCCTTTGTGCCTTTTGTAGTGATGTTGGTTGTTATTGAATTTGTGCCTAAAGTCTTATTGTAGCTTGTGTATTGTTGTTGGTGGAATGAAGCTTGTGTATTTGCTGGAATTTGATTCATTTGTGCTTTTGCTGTTTTAATTTTGCTGGAATTAAGCTTGTGTATTGCTGGAAGTTGGTACTGAATTTTTTTTGCTGTTTTCATTTTGGTGAAATGAAGCTTATGTATTGCTGAATTCACATAACAAAGTTTGGAACTAAAATCACAGAATTCACAGAGTTTGGAACAATTAAGATCACATTTTCACTCAAATCACAGAATTTTGCTGTTTTCATTCAGCTGAATTCACAGAGTTTCGTTCAAATCACAGAATTTCATTCAAGCATCACAGAGTTTGTTGTTTTCTTGGACAAAAGCAACATCAATGAAGCTTCACAAACAGAGTTAACCAAAATACAAAATTTGTTGTTTTCTTGGACAAAATCAACAACAATGAAGCTTCACAAACAGAGTAAACCAAAATACCAAGCTTGTTGTTTTCTTGGACAAAATCAACAACAACGAAGCTTCAAAATCAGAGTAAACCAAAATACTAAGGTTGCTGTTTTCTTGGACAAACCAGACAAATAAGTAAACCAAAAAATCTTCTAAGCCTAAGGCACACTATATCACCAATCCATTTCACCCCTGTGGCCTGCTTGAACTTGTTTGACATGAAAATGGGACTTGAGTTGTATTAGCAACTGAATCACCCCTACCTCTTTGTACTTGTGACCTTTTGACTCCAAGTTTTCCCTTCCACTTGAGACCTTTCTTTTTCATTGGAAAAGACACATTCTCTCGAGCATCTCTAATAGGATTTGGGGCTCTCAACACCCTGGAGGAAGGCGTTCCTGGCTGCAAAATGATACAAACAATTAGAGACATAAACTTTGGAATAAATTAGAGACAGGAGTTAACAAACTTATATTTAATATTGTGACACCAATGTCACGGTTGGTGTAGAGTCCCATCCCTATCACTCTTCCACTTCTTGTAGCACGCCCTGGCAAATGTCCCTATGAATGAGCGTGAGTTCCTGCATTTGCTAACCCCTAAAATAAACAAAATCCAAGACTCATAATTTTTTCTATAGATTTTATAAGAAAGTTAGCTGTCATGGTTGACATCAAACCTGGCCTCTTCCTCTTGTAGGTTGCCTTGGTGGTATTGGTGCACTAGCCTGGCTTGGTGGTCTTGGTGCACTAGCCTGGCTTGGCGGTCTTGGTGCACTAGCCTGGCTTGGCGGTCTTGGTGCACTAACCTGGCTTGGTGGTCTTGCATCATTAGCATGACTTGGTGGCCTTAAAGCCTAGCTTGGTGGCCTTGGAGCCTGACTTGATGCTCCTGTGGCCTAATATTACAAAGTGAATGAAACAAATTAATCCAAGTCATTCCATTATTCAAAAAAGAATGGAAAATTAAGTACAAACCTCTTCCCTAGGTCTTTTCCTGGAGGAGCTTGCACCAACAGCACTTGAAGCACCAGAGTTGGGGCAATTTTTTGTGTTGTGTCCTTCCATCCTACAAATGGTACAAGTCATCACTCTCCCTCTTCTGGACATCTTGCCAAGCTTCTTTGGTTCATCCCTTGGCTTTCTTCTATTTGTCTTTCTCCTCCGTCTTCTTTTTCTCATTGGAGGAGGCTCAATTGCTTGGTGCTCAGACTGTGGCCAAAGATTCATGCCCATAACTGGTTCTATGGGAATGGCATATGCTTTGAGATAGGTGAACTTCTTGTGCCAGTGACAGACATGGTCATCAGGGTTAATTTGGAGTTGGTTCATGGCACATATTGCATGTGCACATCGAATTCCTCTTAGCTGCCATGACCTACAACTACAAGTGTTGGCATTCAAGTCAATAATGTGGCCATATTCACCATCCTGAACTTCAAAACCCCTAACTCCATTCCATGTCAGGTTGCATTCCATTGCCCTCAGTTTGTTTCTCTCAAGCTTATGCAAAGCCATTGGTGCTATCTCACATATCCAACCCCTTGAAAATGCATTCATCTTAGTGATTCTGTTCATCACTTGCCTCCTAATTTCCTCAAGCATAGAGATTATGGGCTTGTATCTAGCAGCCTTTATCCAACTATTAAATGTTTCACACATATTGTTTTCCACACTATCTCATTGTATGTCAGTCTTGATAAAAGCCTTGCAAAAATTCTCTTTCCCATAAGCTAGAAAGTCATCTGTTATTCCACTACCTAACATGTCTAGTCCATCAAGATTGTCCCTCAATTGCACCTGGAAGGTGGACCAGCAGCATGACCAGAATTTCTTCCTCTTCTCAGTTCCTTTCCACTCCTTAGCCCAGTTGGTATAAATGTGTCTTGCACATAGCCTGTGCTCTGCCTCGAGTAGAACTTCTTTCATGGCAACTCTAATACCCTGCAAAATTCAAAGACACAAAAAATTAGTGATTCATAAATAGGAAGGTGTATGTAGTTTACAAAATTGAAGTGAAATAAACTGACCAAATGCATGTCACTCATCATGGTCAGTCCATCTCCCATTCCAAGGTCCAAGTCATCTTGTAGAGTCCTCAGGAACCTTGTCCAATTCAAAGTTGTCTCACTTTGGGTCACTTCCCATGCAATTGGAAACATTTGACCATTATCATCTTTTCCAACTGCCACAAAGAGTTTTCCCTCAACAGCTCCTCTTAAAAAGCAACCATCTACCCCTATTATCCTCCTACAACCAGCTTTCCATCTTTCTTTCAAAGCTTTGAAGCACGTGTACAACCTCCTGAACATCTCTTTTTCCAAGCTCAGACTCCTTGTCAACCACCACAAAACATGTGGAGCCTGAATTAGATCTGTTTATCTCATCCACATAATCATACAACTTTGCATACTTAGCTCTGTAATCACCCACATTCTTCCCTAGGAGCCTTTGCTTTGCCCTCCTAAAGCTTTGGATATCCCAACATACAGCTTAAACTCCTTCTTGCACAAGTCTTAAATCTGCCAAAGCTTTAGGGATGGTTGGGATAATCCTCCAATTTCTTTGCAAGAAATTTTGAGTTGCATAATCTGTTGTTGTTGTACCTCCTACATGAATGTGTGGCCCAATAAGTCTTCACCATAAAATTTTTGCTAGTTGCATCATGGCTTGCACTAATTGTCCACTTGCATCCTGGATGTTGGCACTTAGCAACCACCCTTTTCCTCTCATTGGGCTTCAGTTTAAGCTTCACACCACTATGCACAACATATTTTACCACAGCTTCCCTAAACTCTTCAACACTCTCAAAAATCATTCCCACTTCCCATATTGGGTATTCACACTCAGGCCTGTACACCACATGCTTGCTCTCCCTTCTCTTCAAGTCTATTCCATCACCTTGCTCATCCCCAGAATGAATACTCTCTAAGCTGTTTTCAGATTCAGAGCCATAATATGGATCATCACCTCCTATTTTCCCTCTATAATCAGTCCCCTTCCAATTCCAATCTTCATAATCCTATGATTTCCAACCTCTCCCATAGCCATCTGAATATGGCCCATCCTTTCCTTATGCACCCTCTGCCTAGCCCTAAGTTCCCTAGCAATAGCCCTCACCTCCCTCAATTCATCATCAGAATTTACAGCCCATAAAAATTATTTTTTAGCATAGTTAGTCATGGATTTTGTCCAACATACACTTCCCTTTTTTTGTCGCTTGTTGATATTTTTGTTTATTTTGCTCTAACTTTTTGCTTCAATTGCTCCTTTCCATTTTTGACCCTCTCAATGTTATTAAGTGTGTTTAACTTTTCTTAGAGTTTTTTTTCCCTTGATATTACTTAAAATCTCAAAAAGTTATCTAAAAATATATTTTACCCATATATTGTTCTTTACCATCCAATCTTATAGAAACTAAACTCATTCTACTTTATAAATATTACTCCCTCTGTTTAAAATACTTGTACATATGGCAACTTGTTCTTACTTTACAATACTTGTCCATTTCACTTTTTTTTCTATCTCTTTTCATTTATACCCCTAATAATTATCTCTATCATAATCATTATACATTTTCATGTTTCTTTACACTGATGATTAACTCCACATTTATAGGGGCAATATAGAAAAAACAATTCTTTCTTAATATGAGTGAAATGTTCAAATGGACAACTATTTTAAAAGAAAGGGACTAACTTTTAATATCACTTACAAAGAGCAATATAGGAAAAATAATTATTTCCATGAAATGTTCAAATGGACAACTATTTTAAAACGGAGGAAGTAGCTTTCAAAATCACTTACAACTTTCACTAGAGATAAAAGTCAAATTCCCTAACGATTGGTTAATTATCCATAAGTAGCCTTGGTTAGTTCACCTAAGAAGTTTTGGGATATGAACGGTGAGCAATATGCCCTTGATTTTATGATCTAATGTTGTATGTTGTAGGTAACATGCAAATAGTTTCGGCAGAATACATAAGTAAACCCCTGTATTTGTACGTTTTTTCCTATTGGCCCCCCTACATAGAAATGTTCAAACATACCCCTGTACTGCCCCCGTATTTTCCTATCGAGCACAAATTGCATACGTGGACAAGTGCGTCTATACACTTCCGTGTTTGGGCGAGTTTGCTAGTATCTCATAGCTGACATGGCAAACACGTGGCAAATCCCTTTTTAATTTGATATTACCAATGTGAAATCCCCAACCTTCGCCCTATATCTTACTTTTTCACTTTCGTTCTCGATCTCTGTCTTTCTCCCTCCCTATCTCTAGCATTCTCACTCTCGATTTCTCACTTCTCACTTCGTCTCCTTCCCGTTGAGTATCATGAAGTATTCAGGCTCGACTGTTTCGGGCAATGCAAGCTCGAATCCGTAAGTGGGAACGACCGAAGGGGCCGAAGTTGTCTTCCCTGTTTGCAGGTGTGGTGAGGTCGCAACCATGAAAATCTCAAAAACTGTGGCCAACCTGGGTAGATGATTCTATAGTTGTTCTAATTATTGGGTAAGATGTAATCATGATCCCTCAATCTTGGCTCAAGAAATTTTCTAGGGTTTTTTTGTGATGAATTTGGATCGGCTAAATCCGAGAACTTTGGGGCAATTTGTGCTAATATAGTATCTGATTGTTCGAATTAGGGTTAATTGTTGAACAAACCAGGGTTAATTGATCGAACTTTGTGGTAATCTGTTATTGTGTTGATTTTGTGGTTTTGCAGAGAAACAAAAGTTGTGGTTTTTTTAGGTGGGTTGATCCACCTCTAGCAGATGAAGTGAAGAATGTAATTTTAGGGCTTGTGAAGGAGAAGGAAGAAGAGAGGGACAAGGCAAAACGCAGGGAAAATGTGCTACTTAGAGTTGTAATTGTTGTTGCAGTTTTACATATTTTGAAATTTCTGTTCAATTAGGAATGAGTGGAAGTTGAAGTTATTTGATGGAAGTTGTAGTTGTGCTCAATTTGTGTACTAAATTGGTGTAGTTGTTAAACTAAATATGTGAACTTGGTTGTGCCTTTGTGCCTTTTGTATTGATGTTGGTTGTTACTGAATTTGTGCCTAAGTGCTTATTGTAGCTTGTGTATTGTTGTTGGTGGAATGAAGCTTGTGTATTTGCTGGAATTTGATTCATTTGTGCTTTTGCTGTTTAATTTTTAGAATTAAGCTTGTGTATTGCTGGAAGTTGGTACTGAATTTTTTTTGCTGTTTTCATTTTGCTAGAATGAAGCTTGTGTATTGCTGAATTCACATCACAAAGTTTGGAACTAAAATCACAGAATTCACAAAGTTTGGAACAATTAAGATCACATTTTCACTCAAACCACAGAATTTTGCTGTTTTCATTCAGCTGAATTCACAGTTTCATTCAAATCACAGAATTTCATTCAAGCATCACAAAGTTTGCTGTTTTCTTGGACAAAAGCAACATCAATGAAGCTTCACAAACAGAGTAAACCAAAATACCAAGTTTGTTGTTTTCTTGGACAAAATCAACAATAATGAAGCTTCACAAACAGAGTAAACCAAAATACCAAGTTTGTTGTTTTCTTGGACAAAATCAACAACAATGAAGCTTCACAATCAGAGTAAACCAAAATACCAAGTTTGTTGTTTTCTTGGACAAACCAGACAGATAAGTAAACCAAAAAATCTTCTAAGCCTAAGGCACACTACATCACCAATCCATTTCACCCCTGTGGCCTGCTTGAACTTGTTTGACTTGAAAATGGGACTTGAGTTGTATTAGCAACTGGATCACCCCTACCTCTTTGTACTTGTGACCTTGTGACTGCAGGTTTTCCCTTCCACTTGAGACCTTTCTTTTTCATTGGAAAAGACACATTCTCTCGAGCATCTCTAATAGGATTTGGGGCACTCAACACCCTGGAGGAAGGCATTCCTAGCTGCAAAATGATACCAACAATTAGAGACATGAACTTTGGAATAAATCAGAGACAGTAGTTATCAAACTAACATTTAATATTGTGACACTAATGTCACGGTTGGTGTAGAGTCCCATCCTTATCACTCTTCCACTTCTTGTAGCACGCCCTGGCAAATGTCCTTGTGAATGAGCATGAGTTCCTGCATTTGCTAACCCCTAAAACAAACAAAATCCATCCTCAACTTCTTCCACAATTTCCATTAGCACACTATCTGACAATAGCCTAAAATTGTTATGCTTTTTCCCCTTGTAGAATAATGCTTTGTATCCACTATACCCTAAGGCCTTGATAGAGATTCCTAAATTGGGCATACTAAACAAATCACTATCAATCCCTGCAGTATAAGCCAGAGGGAAGCTAGTCCTATATTCAATGCCATCTCCACTCACAAATGAACCCCCATGATGCCAAGCAACACTTAGAATTTTAGATGTCATTCCTGGACAAACAAAGAAGCTCAAAAACACAAGAACATCCAAGCAACATACAAGCTCAGAATTTCACTAAACCTAAAAAATCAAGCTCACAATTTCACTAACCCTAAAAAAACAAGCAACAAACAAGCTCACATTTCACTAACCCTGAAAAAACACAAGAACAACCAAGCAACAACCAAGCAACTTGCACAAGCTCAGACTTTCAACAACCAAGCAACCCTAAATCGACTAACAACACTAGATCAAACCAGAGATTGAGTTCTTGCACAAAATGGGTACTCTTTTTAGCCAAAATAAACAACCTAAGTCATCGGAACACTAGAAATCAAAGCACATTATGAGATTTTGCAAGTTCGAGACAATACCCTAAAAGAATCTCTCATACCTGATCTCGACAGCAAGAACTGTGGCACCTTCTCCTTGCGCATTCAGCTAGAGCTTTGAGAGGGACGACTTTCCCAGAATCGAGATCCTACGACGCCAAAAGCAGCTCTTCCCTTCGATTCGTCATTCTCGCGGACTTCTCTCCTCTCTATCGAGCCAGCTTCCCATCATACGTGAAATGATGAAGCTTTCTCGCTCTTTCAAGTTTCTTTATTTTATCAAAATAACGACTTTATGAATGTGATATAATATATGGTTTCCATTTTGTTAGCGTTACATGGCAGGTGGCATGGGGCATTTTTTTGACGTGGCATGGGTTTTTTTGTTAAGTATGTGTTACGTGGAAATTTGTTGGGCGTTTAAGTGACACGTGGCCGCGCGTCGCACTCACGCAATGGAGAGAATTAAATGAAGGGTCCAATAGGCAAAATTCTGGGCAGTACGGGGGTCTATTCGAATATTTCTAGGTAAGGGGGCCAATAGGAAAAAAAGTACAAGTAAAGGGGTCTGTTGATGTATTTTGCCAAATATTATCTACTTCTATGTTTTTATAGCGTAAACATTAGAAGGCGGCGTAATTAGTTCCCAGTAGTTAATACTTTAGTCATAAGTGTTACAATTTTGGTTACTCTTTCTCTCTACCATAAGGCTATTGTGCATGTGACGAATATAGATGTCTTAGGTCAATTATTCTCCTTTTTCTCTTGATCAAAAACCTCAAACCTAATCCTCACTCCGTTGACCGATCGAAATTAATCACCCCTACGGCGAGGCAAGCTCTGTTGGGGTGCGCCCTTTGGTGGTTTTTTCGTCGTCCAATCTCTGACGAGCCTCCTTTGAGTGAGTGGGAGATATTGGGTGTGGTCAATGTTGCGGCTCTTCCTTGAAAAGTACATGTCAAGAGGGTGTTGGGGTCAGGTGAGCGCCACAAGATTCTAGTCTTAGGGCTCAACGAGTGCTCTTGAATCGGCTTCAAGAGTACGAGGTGTCCTTAAAGGTCCATTGAAATTGCTTAAGCACATGCTAGAATGAGAAGTATATATATACGCATGACGAACAAAAAGGTATATGGCGCTATACGTACATCCATCAAAGGGATTGTTGAGAGCAACACAAAAGTCTTGGAGTTGTGTAGGATCAGTGGCATAGGCTATATACTCCAAGCCATGGCAATGAACCAAATGCATGCTACTCTCTTTGCCATGTGCTAATTGATTGAGGGAGGGAGGAAAGTGCTATGTATAAGGTTTTGTATGAACGCCAATGCTCGATTGATCGATATATTGGCAAATGGAATTCGTACCCGTATTTATAGATTGTAGATCATGTTATCTTATCGGTCCACCATCCTACAACAAGCAAGTTGAAGGTGTTTTGCTACTTTTTAATTAGCAAGGTGGTGAGTGAATCATTTACTACTTAACCTCGTACGTAAGACACGCCAAATTTCCATTGATCAAGGAGAATAATTCACCAAAAAAAGGGATGGGCTGGCTGGGCCTTGGAGTTGGGCTTTAATGCACATGTAGAATATGTAGAAACAAAGCCCAATTTTAGATGGAACCATCAAGATAGAGTTTTACTTGGCATCCTTTCTCCTCTAAAATCAGTGCTATTCGTTCACCTCAAACCGGTTCAAAGAGGCCTAGCATATGCCCATCAAGACAGCGCAATGCTGCTACCTGCATAAAGCACAACAAACTTAAGAGTTCTCAGCATTTTTGTAGTTGTTTGTGCAACAAAAGTATTAAAACTTGCGCTCCCTCGCATCATTCTTGATAATAATGACAACAATCTTCATTATGAGCTTCTATGAGCTGAGAAAACCGTAATAAAACAAAATGGTGAAGGTTCATAGTGTCATGGATTTGTACTACCTTTCCGTGGATTTCGTGTTTTATGGGGCCATCAAGCTCTGCTCCCAGTTGCATCAGCTTCACAACCGTATTATTTATGTCTGTCACTGTGAAGGATAAGAGTGTTGAGTATCCTTTGTGCACGGCATTTTCGCTGTAGTGCAATTAAGAATCAGCAATCAAGCATAAAGCTAATGGACATAACTCTGATCCTAGTCTCATGACTTATGAACACAAGGTGTTTCCATATCCATAAGCAAAAAAAAAACCATAACAATGTAAAATGATCTTTTAGTCTGAATTTTGACAAAACCAATCTGATCTCTATGTCAAACTCACTGGATGTTTTGGATAATTGTATGACAAACAAAGTATGTATAACAGGAGATTAAGCTCACGACGAGTCTGTGCAGAGTGGGCTAGATTAAGGGTGATGGCTGGTAGTTTCAATTGATGCATTTTAAGATGCATCAATTCTAGTGAAACTAAACTCTAAGGCCAGAGAAGTTTCAATGGAGAGGGATACATCTGCTCAAGGTTTCTCAGTTGTTCATCAGAATCCTCACACACATTCCAAATTGTACTCTTTACTAAGACCAAAATTCAGATAAGCCCAGAAAACAATCTTGATGATCCAATGCCACCACACATTGCATTAGCACTAAATTTGAATTTCTAGAGTTCATCCAAAGACTCAAAATTGAGATCAAAATCCATATCCAAGACAGCTAACGATCGTAATCAGAAACAAACAAGACAAGACTTTTCATCCAAGAATCTGAAAACAGGTAATTGCAATAACGATGTACACAGAAGGATGAATCGGGAGAAGATTGAGAGAGAGAGAGAGAGAAAAGAAAACCTAGGAGGAGAGTGGAAAAGGCCAAGTTTGAAAGAGCCAGTTTGAAGCTCAGCCCAGCGAGGAGTGCAAACGTTGACGTTGAAGCCCAATCCTTTGGCGTAGAAGTCAGCCGCTTTTGGGACGTCCCTGTGGAGCTGTAGCACCCACCTGAACGCCGCCGATCCCATCTGTGATTTCAGGTTTTAGACACCGATCGAACATCCAAAGAGCTCCCTCAAACGAGATGAGGCCGGAGATTAAACGACGTCGTTTGGGGACTCAGGCCTCAAATGTTGTTGGGCCTGAACGACGTCGTTTATGTTACTGAACAATGAAAATAAGGATAAGGCGCTCTACAAAATGAAAATCATGTGAACGTTGAAGAGCCCGAGTACTATGAAATGATACAGAAGAAAAGGCTGCGTGTCTAGTACACTAATTGACATAATTTAACCAAAACAAAGTTGCAATCTTTTACATGTTCCTGCAGATTTACCAACAGGAATTCTGCACCAGCAAATATTCACATTGAATTGCAAAATCACCCTTTGGCTGCCTTTGAGTGAGAATGATGCCGTTGTCGACCCTCCGACCTCGCCTCAAGCAGCCTTGCCTTCAGCGTACTGTCCTTGCCTCCGCTCAGCTCCCGTTTCGAAAAAGACTCTGACACCTCGGGATCTTGCAGTCCGATCTTCGACTCCCACTTCTTCACCGGACTAGTGGGTCCCACCAGCACAAGACGCCCGTGCGACCCGTCCATTAGCGCGTCCTCTGGATGGATCCTTTCGCCCTCCACCGATGACGAGTTGTTACGAACCAAGCACTCTGCCATACGACTACTGCTCCCGATCCCGATCCCAAACCGCTTGCTTTTACTTGGGTTCGGTTTCTCAGAGCTCATCGCATGAGATGAGTTTCCATTGCTCAATACTGCCTTTATCATGTGTTCTTGAACCCTTGCTTGGAATCTTGACATCCATTGAGAACCCAAACCTGTACCCACTTTCTGGGTCGTTCTTGAGTTTTCCGGCTCACGCTCAAATTCATTCACAGCCTTGCTCAACTCAAAACAATTGGATTCACTATCCAAAGATTCACCGTCGTCATCTTCTACAACTTTTGGGGCACTTGTGGCTTCGTTCAACTGGTAGGACTCTAAAGAGCCACGTCTTATGTTACTATGATGATCGTTCATTTCTTGTTTTTCTGGAAACATAGTGGACTGTTCTCTGGCTCTCAGAAAACCTTCTATCTCAGAGCTCAGCTTCTCAACAACCATCCCTTTCTCAGACTCCTCACTTAGTTTCAGCTGCACACGCTCGTCAAGCCATGCTTCTGACATATGTAGAACTAAGCTATCCCCATGCTCTCTACCACAAACCTGATCTTTTTCATTCCTGTACTGTATTATTGACCTAACTTCTTGCTCATAATCTCTTATACCAATAGCAAACTCGTCACACAACTCTTCTAAGACTACCCTTGCTCTTCTCTCTCGTTCAAGCTCGACCATTGCTTTGTTAAACGAAGACTTCATGTCTGAGAGATCTCGGGCCAGCTTGTGGTGCAAGCTCTCTGAGCGTTTCCTCAGCTTCCTTTCGTCTTCTAGCTCGTCTCGCATGGACTGCATAGCTGATTTTATTCGTTCTTGATCAGTATTTCTTCTGGCAAGTTTACCCTCGACTAGTTGCTTCATTAGATCGTCAATTACTTGCCTATCCATTTGCTTCTCTTTGACCAACTGTTTGATTCTTACCCTTGAGTTATCCAGCTCAGTCTTTAAAGCCCTGACAAGTGATACGTTGGACGCGTGCTGTTCTTCGAGAGTCCATATCCGGTTGAGTACTTTGAGCAACTCAGTAGATGTTTTCAGGCTTTTTGAAGCACCAATTCTGCCCTTTAACTCTAATGAGCTAGATGGGGTGGATCCAGGGTTATATTGTGTTAACTGCCACAGAATAAATACATGAAGATTAGCATCTGACTGCTTACGAGAGTAAAAGTTCAGAGAGCATTTACTCAATGAACCAATAAGAAGATGACTTAGAAAATTTTATTCACACCCTATCTCAATAAGCAGCCTACAAGATTTACTCAATTGATCAGATTCTGCTGAGAAACACACCATAAAGCTCACAAGATGGATTCCTAAAAATTGATTACATAGGTGAAAATATAGAGAAAGAGCAATTGAATCTCTTCCTTGCATTAAAATATGACACTTTCTTGTATTTCTTCCTCAATAATCATGACAAGGTAAATATAGTTCCTCTTCCCTCCCCAAATAGTAATCCAAACAATATCTAGTAGCTTGATTCCAGTTTAGCACAATCAGGTCAAGATGTCATTACAGTTATTGCTCCAGGAGCAGTCAGCTTGTTAAACGAGGTCAACTCTATTTCTTTTTGCAACTCACACAATAGATAATTTGCTAGGGCTCCTATATAATAGTAAGATCAAACAAAGTAGTACCTCCATAGAACTACCAAAACTTGCAGGAGATACTGGCTGTACCGCGCATCCATTTCTGTTGACTGATCTATGATGTCTTCTGAGTGATTCTGCAATCTGCCTGTGGAAGCTCCCTGAACTTCCCGGCTGCCAAAACAGCAGGTACATTTAAAATTTGTATGAGCATAACTGAAGCTTGAAAAAACCATTGTATTTCTACATAAAATAAAAATGATACACAGGCATGCACAATTAAAAGCTCTAAAATCAAACTCATTGCAATGGCTCAGCTCAACAGTATACAGACACTAAAAAGGATTGGTGGGGAAACTGAAGACATGTTCAAAATGGATGAGCGTAAGATGATTCTTCACAGACAGCTGAAGATAAGGTAATACTATACAGAATAAGATCTCTAAAAACAATCTTATCACATGACGGAGCTCAATCATGTGCATACTTGAACTGATTATCAAAAGAACTATCATCCTTGACATCTTTTTATTTCTTTTGTTCAACTTCAAAGGATCTTAGTTAATGAATCCATACATAACAACTTTCCATGTTCATTATCAGGAAAGTCCTAGCTGCATTTCTGCCCTGAAATTCAAGAAATCAAAACAAAAGCAAAAGGCCTGCCACAGAAAGGGGTTTAAAAAAATCAAGTACGTGGTCTGGCATGGTTTTAGTTCATACAGGTGGACAGACAGTATGTTAGAAGGAAAATGCTAAAAACAAATCCACAGCTAATTAAGACCATTCCTAAACCTAAAAAAATGGAATATCTAATTTCAACAATTAAACCCTTAAACATAACCAGTTCCATTTCCTTGAGACCATTCCTAAAACAGGAAAACACCCTAAACAACTAACAAAACACCAATCAAAACAAACACAAAACAACAACAAAGCGGAAAAAGACATCCAGAGAAGCCCTAAAACAAAAAAAAAAATCAAACATCTTACAAAATTCAACAAAATCAATTAAGCCAAAACCTCAAAACCCTAAACCCACAAAACAAAACCATGGTCCATACCTGGTCAGCAAGATCACTACACTCAGCGGAGTCATCCTCTTCCAAAACAGGCTGAATCTGCAAACCCTTGCTCTTATGGTGGCTCACATGGCGGCCATGGTGGTGGTGGCGGAGGAGGCCAGAGGAAGAAGAGCCCAGGTTGCTCATAGTGGAATAACTATGAAGATGGGGAAGAATCTCCCAAAGATTAGCTCCTAATTGCCTTGCTGAGACGGTGTTAAGGGTTTGGGTTTGAGAGCCTACAGAAACCCAAGTGGGTGGAGGTGTACAGGGCCCTCCTCTTTTCCCCACCAAAATGCTGCGTTTTAAATTTAGACCCATGAATTCCTCCTCCCCCTCTTCTTCTTGTTCTTCGTCGCCATTTCTCTCTCTAACTTTTTCCTGCTCTCTCTCCATTCACACCCACAATTTTGAATTTTCTCTCTCTCTCTCAAACACAGGCTTTCAAGCCGGTTAGTGCAATTCCACCACATACTCGTCGACCCATTTGCTTTTTTGGGTTCTTTACGGCTCTCTGCTTTCAACGGTTCCGAGATGCGCTTTTGCCTAACCCAATGGTGTGAATGTCTGTGGGGATTGTGGGTCTAGTTGTAGTACATAGAGAAAGCAGAGGGGAAGACAAACTGGTACACTTGTAATCAATGGTTTACTAGGGCTACCTTTGTTTTTTGGGGAAGACATAGGAATAAAAGTTTATATTTCAGTAAATTACCCCTTACTTTTTAGATCCTTCATTTATGTACCCCTAAATTATTACAGTATTTTTTTACTAGAATATCCAGTATGTTTGATTTTGCAGAAAATCACCCTTATTACAAATTCCATTTTCATATAACCATCTTTTATTTTTCATATTTGAATTTAACTACCCTTTATTAGGACTACTTCTCATGTGTCTTTATTTATTATTTTTCAACTTTTGCAAACAAAATTCTTTCCTCAATGTAAACATATAGGGAAATTTGAATTGTTAATCTTATACTGTACGGAGTATCACAAGATCATGGAATTTGAAGGAAGGATGGAGATCCTAATGGAACTTTTGAGGGTGATTTCTGTAACAATGAAAGTGAAGGGTTCGTGAGTGGAGAATCTACAAAATGAGCGGATTAAACTGCAAATGACCCAAAAATAAATAAAAAGAGAAGATTGGGTGGTCCATGAACCATGATGTGTGTGTTGGGGCTACTGGTCTGAAGAATAACTGGTTTAACCCCCGTACCATGTACAGGGTAATGTGATTATAAATCTAATTTAATGTAGATATGTAATGTCATCAATGATCACGTTAAAATTATAAGATCATATATATATTTTTTAATTTATGTTCGTATTGTGATTAGTGTTTTTTTACCAATAGTAAATCAACTCATAATATAAATAAGTTGGATTTCTTAAAAAAATAACTAATTCTTGGTAAGTGATAATTCATGATTTTCGAGATAATTCATAACTTTTGATAAATTTTAATCAATTTTTACGGATAAGATTATATGAGATTCTAACTACGTAATTAGAATAAAGGAGGGCCCAACTTATTATTTTATTTCTGAAATGACACATAGCGTAAATTTTTGTGAAGACATTGTCTCCGCTTTATATTATAGGTAGTATAGATGTGCTGGCTGGGTATAAGGTTATTATATTCTCGATTTCTTTTTTAATATTATTATATAATGTACGAGTAGTATTTAAATATGCTCGTGTGGAATAGTCATGCTTCGTAGCATTGGATTCTGTGTCACACGTAGTTCTAATACGAGCAGATCCTCTGGTCCACAAAGGATTTAGATTGTAGTAGGAGTCCGTTTGTTTTTACAAAGCACTCCACGGGCACGAGACAATGACATTATGGGATGAAATAAAGAAGGTAAAAATGGATATAAGAAAGCTTAATATAGAAGATGATAACATTATAGTTATCAAAGTTGTTACAGACATTTTCATAGGAAATAGAAAGAATTATTACAGACATTTTCATATCTCTTTGGGATTTTGAGTCAGTCAATATTTTCAATGGGAATAGGCAGTGTAACACTGTCCGATAAAATAGCTTTCTTGGACCCATGGTCTCTCATGAGAAAGTATCTGGAACCAATACGAGATACGCTCATCAGAAAGGATATCCTACAAATCCCGCTCTAAAGCGAGATCCTAATCCTCGCTAATTCGAAAAAGAAAAGAAAGCACTCTATATTTTAACCGATTGTTTGGGGCTTCTGATTTACCACACATGACTGGTACATATATCCCAATACTTAATACTTATTAAAGTGCTCGACTCTAAAACAAATAAAACTAATTGATTTTAATCCATTTCAATAGGAAAGGTAAAAAGCCCTCGAAAATGGTATCAATATTGCAATTCATTTAGAGTAATTTAGACACCATAACTTAAAAAGAAGTACTCTTCCTAAGGTGTGGAATGAATATCTAGTGTGGTGGTGCTCATATATGTCAAACAAGTTCCTAAAGGCTAAAGGTCAGGGGGACACATGAAATTATTATAACTTGGGCCGGGCTGAATGCAAAATTTTGCTTGGACATCTAGTGGGCTAATCCCGACCCACTCATTTCAGACATTCTAGATGCTCAAGGCTGTCCATAATATGAGTCGGGCCCGCGGGTTGGTCCATTGTTAAGACTTGTAGCAAAAAATATTATTTGTTTTTGAGCAAATAGCAAATTACTAGTATTATACATAGATTGATTAAAATTAACTTAAATTATTTCCAAAAATATTTAGTTTATCACTCGTATGCCTAATATATAATACACCCATAATATTGTTTTTAAACTTATATACTTATAATACCACACAAATATTATAAACTAATTATCCAAAAACTAAATTGGGTTGGATCGGCCAGGCTTATAAACCTACGAAAAGAAAACTCGAATTTAATGACGTAAACCTAGTTAATGGTCCGGGCCTTGTCCGGGGACTCTTTTAAATAAAATCGTATAATATATACTTACACACGAAATAAATAGTACAAAACCTGCATTTGTAAATTTATTTGAATATAAATATAAATTATTATTAAAATAAATAACAATAACTCTCGCTCGTCATCAAGTTGGTCCAAAACACTAGTGTTAAACTTACGCATAAAACAATAGATATTCTTTACCAATTGGTCAATCAAAACTTGTAAAAAATCATAATGACATGATCTAATTGACCTATAAATTTCACGAAATAAAACATACTCAATCTTAAACCCAAAATAGTCGATCGACACTTAACTAAACCAAGCTAGCTAACAATTCTAATGATACACATTCTTATTGATTTATTAAGAGATCTAAATTGTGAAAAGGGTTGACTCAAATCTGCAATGACCCAACCTAATTGTAATGTAAATTTCAATTGCATAGTCCTATATTCAATTTGAACTCAAAATGATCAACTAACCAAATTGAATTATATTTTAAGGTATATTCTTCACACCTAGTAGCTCAAACTTATACTCAATACAAACTCAAAATGGTCAACATACTAAATAGACTCACAATAGATTTACTATCCATATATAACAATTCAAACTTGTACTTAATTAAGACTCAAAATGTCCAACTTATCGAACTGACTCATAAATAGGTATATTTTCTACACATAACAACCCAAACTTGTACTCCATGTGAGCTCAAAATACTAGTGAACCGAAGCCTTCGGGCATTTAGTCAAACTACCAAGCCTCCAAGGGTAGTACCCAGAGGTCACCGATTCGACTCTTATGGGCAGCGCCCTCGACCAAAAAAAAAATACTACTGAACCGACCACATCAATAAGTTTAGTCTTTATACATAACATCGGAAACTTGCACTCAATCTAAACTCAACCTATCGAACTAACCCTATTAAATAATTTTTTTGTCCATATAAGTCAAACTGTTTTAATAAAGATAAGTAATGCGATTTAATGTAAAGTTGACGTGAGTCGTTTTAATTACACTTTTAACCTCCACTATGATAATATTGATGTGTTGATTTATTTGATCCCATATTGATGTATTGATTTAAACTGTGGTTGTATATCACAAGTCTGGGTGTAATTTTAGTGACCACATTCTGGTAGTGGGTTTAGATGATACTCCCTCCGTCCCGGGGAGTTTGTCCGCCTTTCCTAAACGGGCGTCCCAAGAAGTTTGTCCATCTATATTTTCTTTCCATTTATATCACACATTTTTTACCCTTTTACCCTTATAACAACAAACAATTACAAACACTTTTACCCTTTTCATCAATTATTTCATTCTCATTCCTCTCTCTTCAATAATTCATTCCATTTAAAAATGTTTATATGCAACAATTAATTTAATCTACACAAAAAATAAGTAGAAATAATTTTAATTTTTTTTCTCTACAAAACTAGATTAGTCATAATATTAAAAAAAATTAAGACATGATTAACCTTTCTCATTCCACTCTCTCCAATGATTAACTTTCTTAATCTATGTGCATTTGGCCATTTTGGTCAAACTCCCTGGAAAGAGGGAGTATAATGTAGTCATTCATTGAATAATACTTGTCCTTTTATTGTTACTTTCATTTAATTTGCACAACTTTTGTTTAATAATTCATCATCATTTTTATATAGAAAACATCGAACCACGAAAACAGTTTTATAGTGGTTTTTCTTTATGAAAATCTACATCCCCTGATCTCCAATGAAAAGAAACTTTGTTTGTTTGCTAGAAAAAGTCAAAGAACAGTAAAGAAAAGATCAGTTCAAGAATAGAATAACAATAAAAATATATAAACTAGAAACAATGTTTAACAAATATTATTGGTGCATGTATAAACTACAAACAATGTTAAACAAATACAATCGGTTCATTCAATGCATAGCTTTTGAGTCTTGATGGTATGCTCCATCTTGAGTTGAGTGTCCATATCCCTCGTTCTCAATCGGTCCAACTCCTTGGCCGCCAAGGTATTAAATCTGAATCGCACGTTAGTCTTCTTTCTCTCTTCAACTTTTTTGTTTTTGTTTGATTAATGAAGCTGGTGGGGGCGTCATCTTCCAACCATCTTCGTATACATGCCCGTTTCACTCCCCCCTCATGCCTTTCCTATAAATTCAAAAACCTCCCACATTATCGCTGACAAACATATCTATACGCAGAAGGAGAGACATTTGCCATCGCTGAAAGAATTCAATTACCCAGAAAAATGTCACGGTTTGGTCTCTTCTCCTCTTCTTTCAAACACCCATCTATTGATTTCCTCTTAAACCCTCTCTTTTTTAAATGGGTCTCCGTTTCTCTGCACTTGGTTTTGTTTGTGGGTTTATCTGGGTCATGGGTTGTCAGTAGAATCAGAAATGGCTTTCTTGAACAGCGCTCAAAGAAAGCCAGGATTTTGTACTACAGAACAGTCCGCCTCTGCTGTGTTGTTCTGGCTTTGTATAATTTGTCCATTTGTTGTCTGGACTACTTCTTTTGGTATAGAAATGGATGGTCTGATGAGAAGTTTGTCACATTGTTGGATTTGCTGATTAGATCATCCGTATTCCTGTCCTTGTTCATTTACTTGCACACTCAATTTCCTAATTCAGGGTTCTTGAGGTTCCCGGGTTTACTTAGGATTTGGTGGGGACTTTACTTTAGCCTCTCTTGTTACTTCCTTATCCTAGACTTAGTTCATTACAGTAAACACCAGGCTTTGCCAACTCGGCTATTAGTGTCCGATTTCGTGTACTTGATATCGGGTTTAATCTTTTGTTATGCGGGTCTGTTTGGGAGAGTTGTAGAGGAGAACGTTTCCTTAGAAGAGCCCCTTTTGAATGGGAATGTGAGTGATTCTAAAGGGGGTGAATCTGTCACTCCCTATGGCAGTGCTGGCTTTCTTAGTATCATGACATTTTCATGGATGGGTCCATTAATTTCCACTGGTTACAAGAAAGTGTTGGACCTTGAGGACGTTCCTCAGCTCGTCGGTCAGGATAGTGTCAATGAGTCCATTTTGGTTTTCAAAAACTCTTTAGACTCTGTTTCTGGTGGGAGTAGCAATAACCTGACCACTTTACAGCTTGTGAAATCACTCATTTATACAACTTGGGGCGACATAGTAGCCACGGCTCTTTACGCTCTCCTATACACCTTTGCATCCTATGTTGGCCCTGCTCTCATTGATTCCTTTGTTCAATACCTCAATGGAAGACGGCAGTATAAGAATGAGGGCTATGTCCTGGTTTCCGCATTCGTCGTTGCAAAGCTGGTTGAGTGTCTTGCGCAAAGGCACTGGTTTTTTGTTCTGCAACGAGCTGGAATCAGGGTGCGATCTGTGCTTATTGCCATGATTTACAAAAAGGGTTTGACCCTATCTAGCCACTCAAAACAAGGTCACACCAGTGGAGAGATAATAAACATTATGGCTGTTGATGCCGAGCGGATTTCTACCTTTAGTTGGTACATGCATGATCCTTGGCTAGTCCTTATCCAAGTCTTTTTGGCATTGTTGGTTTTGTATAATAATTTAGGGATGGCTTCGATTGCTGCCTTGGTTGCAACTGTGTTAGTGATGCTGATAAACTACCCGCTGTCGACATTTCTTGAGAAGTTTCAAGATAAGTTGATGAAGTCCAAAGATAAGAGGATGAAGGCGACGTCTGAAATATTAAAAAACATGAGGATACTCAAGCTTCAAGGGTGGGAAATGAAATTCCTGTCTAAGATTTCTCAGCTAAGAGAATCAGAGGCAGGATGGCTGAAAAAATTTCTCTACACAAATGCCATAACTTCATTCATCTTCTGGGGCTCCCCGACGTTTGTGTCTGTAGTCACCTTTGGTGCTTGCGTGGTTATGGGTATTCCTCTAGAAGCTGGCAAGATTCTATCTGCACTAGCAACTTTCAGGATACTACAAGAGCCAATTTACAATCTGCCTGACACAGTCTCTATGATCATTCAGACTAAAGTTTCTCTCGATAGAATTACCTCGTTCCTTCGCCTTGAGGACTTGAACCCTGATGTTGTAGAGAGACTTCCCAGTGCTAGCTCTGAGGTCGGGGTTGAGATAATTGGAGGAAATTTCAGCTGGGATACTTCTTCTGATCCCACATTGAAAGACATCAATGTCAGAGTTTGTCATGGTATGAAGGTAGCTGTTTGTGGAACTGTTGGATCAGGGAAGTCTAGCTTGCTTTCTTGTATACTGGGAGAAATGCCAAAAGTATCTGGCACTCTTAGGGTGGGTGGTTTAAAGGCATATGTTTCCCAATCGGCGTGGATACAGAGTGGAAAGATAGTTGATAACATCCTGTTTGGCAAGGAAATGGACAGAGAAAGATATGAAACTGTCCTTGAGGCATGCTCTTTGAAGAAGGATTTTGAGATTCTGTCTTTTGGTGATCAAACAGTCATAGGTGAGCGAGGAATCAATTTAAGCGGAGGCCAGAAGCAAAGGATTCAGATTGCTCGTGCTTTGTACCAAGATGCTGATATTTATCTATTTGATGATCCTTTCAGTGCAGTTGATGCTCACACAGGAACCCATCTATTTAAGGTATGCCATAGCTTTAATATTTGCTTGTCATTTACTTTGTTCCATATACCAATGTTTGGTTTGGAAAACTAATTTACCGTCTGATGCCTTCTGTTTTTTTATGAATATTTGTTTCATTTGCTACCATATGAAAATCTTATGACTCTGATTTCCATTTGGCTAGCTTTCTGAATCTATGTTTCTGCCTTTGTCTACACTAGACTATTGATGTAGTTTTCTCCTATTTTGGATATTGTAGGAATGCTTACTTGGCCATCTGAACTCAAAGATTGTTATTTATGTCACTCACCAAGTGGAGTTCTTACCTGCTGCTGATCTTATCTTGGTATGTCAACTCTCTTCATTTTGTACTTCTTCTGTCTCTTAATGTAAGTAATATATACGTGGCTGACATGCCAAATATAATTTCTTAAGGTCATGAAAGATGGTCGAATTTCGCAAGCAGGCAAGTATGGCGATATTCTTGGTCCAGGATCAGACTTTATGGAACTCGTTGGGGCACATGAGAAGGCTTTGTCAGCAATTGACTCTGTGGAGGCAGCGAGTTCTTCAAGCTCAACAATTGTTGTGGAGAATGTTAATGTAGATGCTTTGCAAGATCCCAATAATGATGATTCTAGTACTGCTCAATCTGATGATACAGCTAAGCCAAAGGCACAAATAGTCCAGGAAGAAGAAAGAGAGAAAGGTAAGGTTGGGTTTCCAGTGTACTGGAAGTACATCACAACAGCACATCGAGGAGCTCTTGTACCGTTTATATTGCTTGCTCATATTTCTTTCCAAATCCTCCAAGTTGGAAGCAACTATTGGATGGCATGGGCTACTCCCATGAGTGCTGATGCAGAACCTGCTGTCCCTATAACCACCCTCATCATTGTATATGTTATTTTCTCTGTTGGAAGTGCACTCTGTATCCTCTTCAGGGCGAGTCTTCTAGCAACAGCTGCTTACAAGACGGCAACAATACTTTTTGATAAAATGCATTTATGCCTTTTCCGTGCTCCCATGTCCTTCTTTGATGCCACTCCAAGCGGACGGATTTTGAATAGGGTTTGTGATGTCTTAGCCATTATTCATTTTCATTTTAACACATTCTTAGGTTTGTAATTTTAACTATATGCATTTTTTTGTTGCAGGCGTCCACTGACCAAAGTGCAGTTGACATGAACATTGCTTACCAAGTTGGGGGCGTTGCTTTCTCGATTATCCAGCTTTTGGCAATTGTCGCTATAATGTCACAGGTTGCTTGGCAGGTTTTCGCCATTTTTATCCCAATCGCCTGCATCTGTCTTGGTTATCAGGTAAAATGATCAGGCTCTTACACTCAGCAAACAAGTTATCCTATGTTGTATAGAGGATAATCATTGTCACATTGTTGTTTAATTGGATATGTGAACTTGCTAGTAAAGAGTGCTGTTTGATACTTTTTTAAATCTGTACAGAGATATTATTTACCAGCAGCACGAGAACTATCGCGGTTGGTTGGAGTATGCAAGGCTCCTGTGATACAGCATTTCTCTGAGACTATCTCCGGGGCAACGACAATTAGGGGTTTTGAACAGCAATCCAGGTTCGAGGACAGAAGTAGGGAACTAGTAGATGGTTTTGCTAGGCCAAAGTTTCATATTGCTGGTGCAAGGGAGTGGCTATGTTTTCGCCTTGACTTGTTGTCTTCTTTCATATTTGCCTGCTCATTGATCTTCTTGATCTCCATTCCAATAGGGATAATTGACCCTGGTAAGCTTGAACATATATGAAATTGATCCCTTACCAAGTGTTTGTGACATACAAAACTTATATTGGCTTCCTATCCTCTGTAGGCATCGCTGGGCTTGTAGTGACGTACGGACTTAATCTGAATATTATTCAAGTTTGGGTGATTTGGAACATCTGTGAACTAGAAAACAAGATCATCTCCGTCGAGCGAATTCTTCAGTACACGAATATACCAAGTGAACCCCCGCTTTTGGTAGAAGAAAACAGGCCAGCTCCATCATGGCCTGATCATGGGAAAGTTGATATTCTTGATCTTCAGGTGATCTTGTAACTAATTCTGTACTCCTTGAATATGATGTTTAGAATGATGGCTCTCATGATTGTTATGAATCCTTATACAGGTTCGTTATGCCCCACACATGCCACTTGTACTACGAGGCATCACTTGCACGTTCCATGGAGGGAAGAAAACTGGAATTGTGGGTAGAACAGGAAGCGGTAAATCAACCTTAATTCAGGCACTTTTCAGAATTGTGGAGCCTGCGTCGGGCAAGATAATCATTGATGGTGTCGACATTTCAATGATTGGCTTGCATGACCTTCGCTCTAGGCTAAGTATCATCCCTCAGGACCCTACCATGTTTGAGGGGACCATAAGAAGCAACTTGGATCCACTTGAAGAATACACAGATGATCAGATTTGGGAAGTAAGTTGGAAAGCATGTTTCTGCATAAGTATTTGATAGTGGCTTGAAAATAAGCATCTGTTTTAGACAATGTGTTACAGATGGACTTGCTGATTCTGTATAGAAAGCTCACTTGCTAATTGATTTGGTACTCAAGTACTCTGACATTGTTTGTAGGCCCTTGATAAATGCCAACTTGGTGACGAAGTTCGTAGAAAAGAAGGAAAACTAGATTCATCAGGTCAGTTGTTGAGCTCAAAGCTTCCCATGTTTGCCTTTACATGAGCACGATTCCCTCAAATGAATGAAATCTCCAATGTGTGATTGCAGTTGCTGAGAACGGGGACAATTGGAGCATGGGACAGAGGCAGCTGGTGTGCCTAGGGCGAGTGCTCCTGAAGAAGAGCAAGATCTTGGTCCTTGATGAAGCAACAGCATCCGTCGACACAGCAACAGATAATTTAATCCAACAGACTTTAACCCACCACTTTTCAGATTCCACAGTCTTGATCATCGCTCATCGCATCACATCCGTTCTTGATAGTGACATGGTCCTCGTTCTTAGCCAAGGTAATCATTTTTCGGTGAGTTGAAAATGTAAAGAAATGGAGCATGTATGTATGTATGTATGTATCTGAGAACTGCTCGTATTATATGTAGGTCTGATCGAAGAGTGCGATTCTCCCTCGAGGCTGCTCGAGGATAAATCCTCGTCGTTTGCCAAGCTTGTTGCAGAATACACATCCAGATCAAAATCCAGCCAGCAATGAATTACTGCATCAGGATGGCGACGTTAACAGCGTAGTATGGTTATCATTTTTGCCACTAATTGCTGGGCTTGTAAAGAGCTATATCTCAATTTGTAATAAGCTGAGTTTTGCTCGGCATTATTGATGAACCACGTTGCTAAGAGTAACGTTTTTGTCAGCATGTATGTCGCTAACGCAATGATCAATGTGTTTGGTGGCCTGAGCAGTGTGCATTTTAAGGTGCTTGATTTCCGGGCTTGTCTTGAATGATAAGAAATCCAACAGCTCATGTGCTTTCAAAGGTCCTTTTCATGGTTTCCAATCCTTTTGTCACCCTCCTAATCCCGTTTACCATCTTGTTCACAGCAAAACAACAACTCATAGCTTGCTAAGAACTTGGATTATTTTATGCTCAAGTGTCAAATACTTCTGAAAAGCTGAAACTATACTGCCTAACAAGATAGCAAATCACAAGTTGGCCCAAGATTTTAAAAATTTAAATGGTAAGCTCTTTCAAATTATTCATGTCATTGTATCACCTAACTCAAGTCTTCTAGTTCAAAATCAACTCTGGTAGCATCATGACTATAATTAATAATGATACAAAATCAGACATGGCGATCTTAACTTCAGTATTATTGACTCAAGCATCATCTTTAGTCTTAACTAGTATTAGACCCCGTGCCTTGAAGGCACGATTTTGATTTTATTATAAACTTATTTTAAATTTTTTATAGTTATTAAAAAGAAAAGTTTGATATAAAATCTTGTATTATTTTATTTAATTTGGTTCTTATGGAATTTATTTTAATGATAGATTATTTTTGTGATAATATATCCTTTTAATCAAACAAATATTTGTAGGATTATAATTTTTGTATAAGGATTGAATACTTGTTTCTATTAATAAGTTTCTTATTTTATAATTTTTATTTTTATTTTATAGCTATTTTGGAAAAAATTCGAATATAAATCATATGCATATATAACTTTTTTTTATATATGTAGAAATGGAATCTACAATAAAATTTTAACCAATAAAAAATAAACCGAATAAATGTCAACCAATCAAATTGATTTAATAAAATGGTTATTTTATTTATTATATCTTTAATATACTAATACTACTATCAATTTAATTATATATTTATTTATAGTTGACATATGTTGTTCTATATAATTATTTTAATCTCCAATTTAGTATATAGTAAGATTAAATAATTATATCGTTAAGGAAACCTTATAGATATGATTTTGATGATATATATTTTTTCATATTTTACATACATGTGGGGTCTATAATCAAATTTTAACCAATTAAACAAATTGAATTGTTTTAATAAAGATGGGTGATGCGGTCCAATGAGAAGGTGACACGTGTCAGGCTAAATATTATTTCTAACCTCCACTTTAGTATATAGTTATGATTTTTGGATATTTTTGGATATTTCGTGAATGTATCATCAGTTCATTAGATGGTTGGTTAATATTCACCGTAACTGATTTTTTTAAAGGCTATATTACACAATCAACACAATCAATATATTATGCATTACATTTTTTTTGGGATTTTTTTTTGGAAATAGTATACGGTGTTGGATATAGTATATGAATTTTTGGATATTTCGTGATTGTAATCATCAGTTCATTAGATGGTTGGTTAATATTCACCATAACTGATTTTTTTTAAGGCTATATTAGATATTGCAATTTCAGTATATTACACAATGAATATATTATGCATTAGATTTTTTTATAGGGATTTTTTTTGGAAATAGTATACGGTGTTTTTGTTAGTGTTGGATATCGTCTGTTTTTTTGGTAGGCTAGATAGATCATAGATTTTTTTTAGGTTCCGATCAAAAAAAATAAAAGATAGATTTGGTAGTATATTACACAATCAATATATTATGTATATAATGTGGGGTCTACAATGAAATTTCAACCAATCAAAATTAATCGAATTATTTTATTTAAGATGGGTGATGCGATCCAATGAGAAAGTGCCACGTGTCGGGCTAAATATTAAATCTAACCTCCGCTTTAGTATATAGTGATGATAAATGATTTCTTAATCAAGACTAATACCTAATTAAACTTTATTGTCAATTAAGTCTGGATGAATCTTCAATGACAACACCAAATCATATACGTAAGGATTCATAACAACCAACCTAATCTTTGTAGACCCTGAAAGTTTAGCACCTTATTTTTTCCAATTACTGTCTCTAAAGTTACATGGCATGTTTTAACTCGCAGAGTATGATAAATTTCATTAAATTGTCATCTCTAATTGTTCAGCTCAAGCAATTTAATTTTTTGGATTTAGAATAAACATTGTTTAGTTTCTTGACCCAAAACATTATTTTGGATTTATAAAAACTTTATGTTATCATCATAGGCGTTTGGTTCTTTTTGACCGGTCTAAATGGCGTAGGTGCACGTTTGCTGAACTGCTTTAATAAATAGAATTGTGGTCCAAACCCTATACCTAATTGTGCCAACCAAACCTTGAGTATGAACAAATCAAGATTAAAAAAAAAATGTAGAGACAAAAATTATTCTTTGATTGAATTCGAGTTACACCTCCATGATTTCAGCTTCTGATCATTAGCAAAAGGCAATCAAAGTAAGCAATAAACAAAGAGATTGAACCAATCATCTTGAATCATGGTTCATGTATTTGATTCTCATTTCTTCAAAGCGTCCACCAATTTATGTACTTCCCTGAATTTTTCCAAATGAAGAAGAAGAGCAGAAACACATTGTTATCAATGGCAATGGCAATGACAGCTTCTTAAGGGGCAGTATCAAGCCTAGGTTCAAAGCAAAACCCAGTAAAAAGCTGAAGAGGAAACTTCTTTGCAACCGGGCACTTTTGAGACCACTTGAACTGCTTATTGTTCATGTCAAAGACGACAAGACCCGGCCCTCCATAGCTATGGATATAAACAAGCCCATCCATTCCACCACTTGCAAAAACGTCATCAAGCTCCCCGAACCCTTGAAGAAACCTATGAGGCATACGGGCGAGCCCTTCCCACTCATTTCCCTTCAAAACCCAGATCCCGATCCCCTTTATTATATCAGGATGATCACGCTTTCCAATTCCTCCTACCATCACCAACTTCTCCTTCATATTCATCAGCCGCCCACAAGTGAGTGCACACGGGGCTCGTATAAAGCTTGTAGTTAACAAACCATGGGAAGATTGGCTTGAGAGGTTGTACCGAATTAAACCGTGCCTTGTGTTGTTATCTTGGAGCCCAAGTTGGGTTGAATAAATCATGAAGTATAAATCACCATCACATATCACACTCTCATCACCAGCTCTCCATCCATTTAAGACCTCACTTACTAAAGTCACCCACTTTTGGGTTTCCGAGCCATAGACATGAACCGAGAGCTCCCATTGGTGGAAATTTTCAGGGACTTGTTTGGATTTCACGACGGACACATTGTATAGATGAGAGATCCTGTTGAATGAGATTGCAACAGTGCTGTAATCACATAGATTTGACCCTGGAGGCTCCACAAGGTTCTTACAAATCTTGGTGATTGGGTTACAGACGTGAATCTTGGTGCTTGTGTCGCTATCCATGAAGCAAACGAGGCCCTGTGATGAGGCGGTGTACCAATTTGAAGTTACAAATTCAGGGAGGTCAATTCCATGCCATTTTCTGAGTGTTGGGTCGTATGCATAACCGAGTCCATAGTCTGAGCTGAACATGAAATACCAAGGCTCATTGTTGTGCGACTGGATGTCTAAATTCAATACGAAGCTTCTAGTAGAAACTATCTCGTGCCACCTTTTACACACGGAACCAGCCCTTAAAACGGTGGCGATTGGGAGACAGGCCAGTATTCTTTCAAGAATGTCATTAGGAAAAACTGAATCTAGTGAAACGAGAGTTTTGGATTCCTCATCAATGAAATCAGAGAATGACACAGAATGTCCATGATCTGGAGTCATTTCCCATGAGTCCAAAGTAGCACGATAACGATAATTTGTGAGCCATCGTGAACCCCTCTCCATAATTAAGGCAAGCAAATGTAAACCTGCACAGGAATAAACCGTGTTCATATTTGTTGCACAATATTTTCAGATTGTAATCTAATTTATAAACACACAAGCAAAATCAACCATACCAAAATTCTGAAGCAGCAATACTATGATCCTACAATGAATGGTGATTAAAACAATGTACAGAGTTACAATGAAATGAAAAATCAATCTTTAGAAGTTGGAAACTATGCCATGGAGTCTCAGAAAGTCCTCTAAGCAAAGTCTAACAAGGGAAAAGATGAAAGCCTCAAATCATCATCTAAAAAGGTAATCGCATTTTCTAACATCTACAGAATGTGCTACTTAAAGAAAGGCTAAAAAGGAGTCTCAGCATTGCAAACTCCATCATCAAGCAATTGATTCCAGGCTTAAGCAGATGTAGTTAACAAATAACAACAATACACCAGGAAACCTCCCTCTTTATATTACTGTATACAAAACTACAATATCAGGGAAACCCTCAGAGCTATTATATGGAAGACACCAAACGAACCATTCATCACAGGATTCACAGCGACAAAGGAAACATAAAATAGACATTGATTAGATTGCAAGCTTCCCCACATGGTCTACAGTGAAATCCCAATATCTATTGCCAGAAACCGAATCCCTAAAACGTATAGGCATCCATTTTAAGCAAATCACAAGACAACCCACTATGAATTACGAAACACACCGTCAGACAGACCAGAAAGAAATCTGAAAGAGAAAAAAGCGAGTGATCTCCCTCGTCCATGAAAAATACAAGGAATCCACACATGTCAACAAATATATATGATACAGAAAGCCGAACGAACAAACATACATACCCAGATCAGGGCTAGCGAGAACGGGAAATTGGGTCTCACCAGATTCGGCTAGAAATCAAATTGCAGGAATAAAACATGAATTAGTCCATTCTTTGGAAGCCCGAGAAAGAGACGGAAATTGGTGCAGAAATGGCGGAATGGGGAAGTCACGTTTTAGCGCCGTGTTGGCATCAGAAGAATGCCCAAGGCAAGAATTCTCAAATCCCAAGCGCAAGAAAATGCGAATGAATTAAAGGCGGAAGCGACAGGCAATCAAGCGAAAGGGCGGGGGGTGGTTTGAACTTTGAACACAAGGGGGCCATGGGAGGAGAGAGTGGGAGATTTGATAGGGAGAGCAAGGAAATTGATGGGCTTTTATCCAAGTGGGGAGGAACCAATAGCATTTGGGAAAGGCAAGAAATATGTTAGTATTTTTTTTTGGGAAAATGTTAGACATACCCAAAGGTAGCCTACCTTGATGATGTGTACGATGACTTGGCATGGCAATACATTATGGGGTGAAATTAAAATAATGAAATGGGTAAATTAGAGAAGGAATTAAATATTTTAGCTAAAAAGAAGGGTTTAAATAAGGAAGCTAAGTCTCTATCCATTTATTATGAGCATACAAAAGTAATATTCCCACTGATCCTTAAAAAGTGTCGTTTTATATTCTAACATATTTTTTAAGAAAGTAGTATTTAAACTTAAAATTGCAAATGATTTCTTCAATTTTATCACTCAACATATTTTTAGACCAATGAATAAGAAGTTTAAGTCAATATATCAAATTCCAATAATAATTTTCATAACTCAATCATAATCAATAGCTTAGAAAATCTAAAACGACACATAAAATGGATAAAAATCTAAGTGTTAAAACGATATTTTTTAAGGATCGGAGGGAGTAATACCTAGGGCTGTCAAAACTTGACCCGACCCGAGAAACCCATCCGACCCAACCGACATCGAACCCGACCCGACACCCGAAAAAGAGGGGGAAATGCGTGAACCCGAGATTTTCTGACTTGAACCGGTTTGATCCGAACCCGAAATTAACTCGTAACCAATTATATACGAGTTTACTAACTCGATATTACCCGAATCACCGAAGTAACCCGACCTGAAATCATCTGAAAACCCGAACTTACCCGACCCGATATCAACCGAAAACTTGAACTCTCTTGAGTCAAGAGCACTTCACCAAAAATAATCCGTAACCTTGAAGTTAATGAACATATTTTCATGAACTATCTCATATATACTTGTAAAAAAACATAATATCATTTAAGAAAATACTTTGAATACATTAAATATATGTTTACACTCAAATAAATATTTTTTAAAAAAATTAAAATTAATAATTTTTATTATAATTATATATATTTTTGAATTTAAGTACTACATTTATTTGAACCGAAGCCCGAATGACCCACCCAAAATTGACCCGAAAATCAAATTTTACCCGACTAAATGTATACCCGACCCGAAATTGTTCAACCCAATCTGACCCGATTATTAAAATATCCGAATTTAACCGGATTCCAAATTGACCCGAACCCGAAATGACCTGACCCGAACCCGACCCGACCCACCCGATTGACATAAGTTTCTCTTTCCACTATGTCTATATCGATAGGTAATGGTGCGAATTATAACCTCCCATATTAGAGAAAGTGTTGATTTAATTTGATCATTCATATTTTATTTGTAGAAGTAAGAGATAACATCTAAACTAATGAATAATTTTTAAATTTTTTGTTCATTTTAGAGAAAAAGATAATATATATTTAAATCAAATAAATGAATACTTGCTAAATAGACCAGTCAAATTCGAACAAAAAGATAGACCAATCAAAAGTACATCTGTTTCGTAAATTCGACATGTCCCGATCCGAAATATGAAGGATTCAACCAAGAAAATTAAAATTGGGTCTCTATTTAAACCGGACACATTGAACCCAAAACCCATTTGGTTGAAACCCGAACTTATAGGGTTGATCCACTTTACTATATTTTAGAATATACAAAATTAATTATCGTATTTTATTATTTAAATAAAATATTAGTTAAATTATTGTAAAATATTCATAATTTTGACCCACTAGGACACTAGTCAATCCAAACACGTCCGATAATCCTCTATGACTTGACCCAACTTAGCTTGTGACCAAATTGACACGAATCTAGACTCAACTTAAATCTAGAAGGACCTGATAACCCCGGTCGCCAAACTCTAACCGTTTGGCACGTGGTAACCACTGAGCCATTATTCTCTTCATATAAATATGTCCATATGTGAAAATATACACGTATTTATATATAATATTTCAATAGTATACTCACATCTTGATTTAATTAATAGTTTTATAGTTTAAAATATATTAGCTATCAAGTTCATAATAAAAAAATTACACAATTATATTAAATAATGTACAATTAAACGAGTTTTAATGTTAAGACCACTTTAAGATTATAATTTTGTTGGTTTGCTTTGATTATTTATTTATTTCTATTAAAAATAAATTAAGATATTTATTCATTCGTTAAACCTTACCCTAAGCTCCAAACCATATCATATGTCATTAACCATAAATCTTAATAAACTCTAAAATCTCCATCATAGACCATAAACCTTACCCTAAATCTTTAATCATTAATTAAAATTCTAATTTGTAGTATAACCATTAATCAAATATCTTAAACACTAAATCATATATTTTAAACCCTATACCTTACTCTATATAATTATTTGTAAACTTTAACCTTATCCTAAATCATTAATCATACATTTAGCTTAAACCCTAAACCTTACCCTAAATCATTAATCATAAACCCAACCTAAACCCTACCTTGATTCATTAATCATAAACTCAACCTAAACCTTAAACATCTATACTATATATTAAAGTCGAGACTTTTCGAGCCTCCGCGTTAATTCTAGTCTCACCTCATATTAAATTAATTATATTTTAGCAATTATATATCATTAGTAATTTTATAATTAAAAAATTTCATATGTCTATATCTAACCGTCATATATTAATATATAAAAATAATATCTATATCCATACTCTATGAATATAATATCCTATATTTATAAACTATCTAAATAATATCTATCTATACAATCTAGATTTATCCTAAATAGATGTCTTTATCTAATTACCATATATTAATATATCAAAATATTATCTCTATACATAATCTATTAAAATAATATCATATATTTATAAATTATACAAATAATATCTACATTATATTAATTATATTTTATATTTTAGGTTGGCTTATAAGACAAATCAAGTATCGATATTATAAAAAGTATAAAAAAATATAATATGATCAAAATTTATAAACAGTTTATATATAATTGGTTCATATATGAATTTTGATCATAGTACACTTTACCTATATACTATGATCAAGAAATGCAATTTAGTATATATAATTGGTTTATACTTTTAGTTGGAAATTATTTAAAGTTTACTACCAAGGAGGCGGGAAAGAGAAAATTTTGTAAAATCAAACTAAAATTTTGAGGGAAATGGAAAAAGTAGTATGCTTATCAATTGATAAAAAAAGATCTGAAAAGAGAAAGGAATTCAAAAATCATTTTTCTCCAATTACTCACCGGCTACACTTTCCTTATTTGCTTAATCTAGAAATAGGAAACTTATTATTTTTGCACTAATTACCCATGACATGTCACAAAATGAGTTGGAAATTTTCATGAGGTGGCATGGTGGGTAAACTACCCATTGGGTATTTGTATCACTCCCCTTTTTTTTGGTGCAAAACAGGGGGATGAATTTAATTATTGTCAACACCAATAAAAAAAGGTATTAATGTTGTCCTAATAGTCAATTGTCATCTAATTCACCTTCCAAACAAAGCTTTATTTATTTCTTTCCTAACAAAAAACATTTATTTCCATTTTTGATTTATTTTTCTATTATAATTCAAGAAAAATGAAAAAAAAAGAAATAGAAAAAAACACCTATACAAATCAAATTAATTAATTAACTATACTAAAAAGGATTAACTACTAAATTGTAAATCATCATAAAGGAAAATAATTAATGCTAAAAACATCCAAGAAAGTTAACCTCACTCTTTAAGCGACTTCCGAACCTAGGATTGTTCAACTGATGTGGACCAGACCGCAGGACTGTATATTCGGTGGGCCATAAATTTTGTAATACTTGGATCATTGATCGGATCGGACTGACCGTAAAGAGTGACTTACATGTTTGTAGATTTTTAGTATTTTAATGTTAAATTATGGTTACGGTTCAATCCATTTTTTGATCGTAAAGATCGACTTAAATGTTTTATCGTAGATTTTTACTATCTTAATTTCTAAAAAAATGATTAAATTACAATTTTTTTCCCTTTTGAATTGTAAATATAACATAAGTAAGTGATAACTTTGAGTTTATATATCAAATATACGTATTAATATATTTTTTTTACATAATTTTGAAAAATAGATATATTCTGGTCTAATTCAGTCCGATCAGGTCGTGGACCGTAATCCGATTTTTTTTAAGTATGGACCGTGAAACGGATCGACTCGGTCCAAGTCTTGACCGGACCGTAACACTTTAGTCCAGTCTCCTAGTCCGGTCCAAGTTTGCACAACCCTATCCGAACCATGAATATAAAAATAAACAAAACATATTCCGAAAGTGGTTATGGAGCTTAGGCAAAATCTCTAAGTAGAGCCTTATATGGGAATACGTTGACATAGAAGAAATATGAAATAAATGTAGGAAGTAAGAATTCAGTCAGCTAGAAATGATGTGGTGGCATCAAAGAAAAGACGGAACCAAATTGCCAAGCTTAATATAAACTTCAATCGGGTTTCATCCCAAAACCAATGAACAAAGAGATTAGTAATTCTAGGGTTTTTTATCAGGCCAAAACTAATCCGAACTGTGGAAACCGACCTGACCCGAATACAAAAAATCAGAATTTCTAGAATCGAGAATCGAATTGAAGTTAACCGGTTTGGTTCATTTTTTTTGGATCAGGTCACTTTAAATAGAACCAATCGAACAAGTACAAATCTGTTTAATTTTTTGGAGTGGAGGTCCAAGAAATCGGCCGAGATCAGAGCGGAGGAAGGGAGCAATGCCAATTTGAGCGGAGGAAGGTTGAAGCTGTTGGAATGGAAATGAGGTGAGCCATGAAGCTGGAGTGATGCCGAGTGAACAAGGAGAGGTCGAGAGAACGAGGTTGAGGGAGTAAGATAGTGAAGGGTCTAGCCCACATGCAAAAGGGCGAAGTGCAAATGAATACTGTCATCCACCTATGGTCGGGAAACTGCCGCTTTCAGATCTAGGGTGCAAGCAACTTTAACACCTCGCCGACCCGACCTTGTCTACGGCTGCTCCACCAAGCAACTTTAGCACATCGCCGGTGGCACCATAACCACCTTCCCAGCCATACACCACATCAGAACACTAAAGCCTGCACCCTTCCTGATGAACTCCACCCTTGGATCCGCCTTGAAGCCTCAAAAACTCCGTGAACACTGAATGAATTTGTTGATGAGAAGCACGAGAAAAGTCTCTCTAAAAATGAAGAATCAACCAGAGAATAAGAACACTATGAAAACAAAAGACAGAATTGAAAGACAATGAATTAAAGGACATGAATTGAAAGACGAGAATTGAATTGAATTGAAAAACAACTAAGATAGCAATGTGACGCCAATTAGCTTTGGGGGAGTATGTCTCTATCTTGGAGGCTCAAAATTAACGTCACTAGAAAAGAGGCAAGGCTTGGCCTTAAATAAACCTAAGCGCCAAAGCCAAGGGAGCCAGCCATATAGGCACATGTGGGCCGCGCTCCAAAACATAAAATACCAAGTTTATTAATCAAATAAAATGCCTAAAAATGTCATAAAATAAAGGTCCATCATAAAATGCCCACATAAAATCATCAATGACCCGAGACGACCCTAGATGGCCTAGACGCTAGGCCAAGGGCGCGCTGTCCGGCGCCGTGGTGTCCATGAGTGTGGCCAAGGAGCATGGGCCATGGCCATCCTGTGGGTCGTCGGGCGCCGTGCTCATCCTAAGCACCAGGGAAGTCGTGGCACGAGCAATGGCCCTAGCCCGGGCGCGAGTGACTGGGCCCGGGGTGCGAATGTGCATGGCGTCCTCCTACTCTGCCGGTGGCATGGGTGTGGTCGCATCACTTCCCTTCCGCTTCCACATTGCCAACGCCTCCCATGCAGCCGCTGTAGACCACGTCGGAGCCCTCAACTTCATTGCCGATCAACTCATCTTCTCGGTCCTTGGATAAATCTGACACTGTCGGTTCTTCTCCCAGCTCAGGTATGACCCTTAATTCTCCTCCATCTAATTTTCCTTCTTATTGTAGACCTGCCTCCCACACTAACCACCCTACGGTCACTCAGGCTAGAACAAACAATTTGAAACCCAAATCCTTTTCTACTACAAAACATCCCTTACCATCTAATGATTTTCACTTTGAAACAAAAATCTTTTCTTAAGCCTCAAAATTTCTTGAGTGGCAAATGCTATGCATGTTGAATATGATGCCCTTATGAAGAACAACACTTGAGAACTTATCTTGTCTCCTTGTAATTTTAACATTGTTGGTTGTAATTGGGTGTACAGGGTGAAAAAGAATACATATGGATCTATTGAGCGCTACAAAGTGTGATTGGTGGCCAAAGGATTCAACAGAAGGAAGGTATTGACTATTTTGTCACTTTCAGTCCCGTTGTCAAACCTACAATAATTCGCATTGTTCTATCTCTTGCTTTGACGCTTCATTAGAGACAAAGACAGATTAGTATCAATAATGCCTTCCTTAATGGTGACTTATCGGAAACTTTTTATATGGAGCAACCTCCCGGATTCACTGATCGATCTCGTCCGGAGTATGTCTACCGACTTAAAAAGGCGCTCTAAGGCCTTACGCAGGCACCCCGAGCATGGTTTCATAAGCTCCGAGACTTTTTATTTCATCAAAGTTTCTTTTCCTGTAAGTCCGACACCACTCTCTTCATCAGACGTCGTGCTTGAGCAGTTCTGTATGTGCTAGTCTATGTTGATGACTTAATTGTGACTGGTTCTAGCTCCCCAGGCATTGTCTCTTTTATTTCTCTATTGAACGCTATCTTTGCCCTACGTGATCTTGGAGACTTATGATTCTATTTTTCTAAGTCAGCGAAAGTACATTATAGATTTGCTCCTCCGCAGTAAGATGCAAGGCGCCAAGCCCATAGGCTCACTGGTGGAACCTGGCATCCTAGCAACTTATCCACACCTCTATCGCAATATTGTTGATGCTCTTCAGTATGTCACTATTACACGTCCTGAGGTTTCCTATGTTAATAATCGCATTTGTCAGTTCATGTATGCTCCTATAGAGATTCATTGGCAGAATGTCAAACATATACTTCGGTATCTCAAAGGGACAATCTCCACAGGCTTGCATCTCGAGCCAACCACAGATTCTCGACTAGTTGCCTTCTCTAATGCAGGTTGGGTGTCTAACAATGATTTTCACTTACAGCATAGCTTTGCAATCTATTATGGCGGCAATTTTATTGGCCAGGCCTCCAAAAAGCAACATGTGGTTGCCAAGTCTAGTTCTGAATCTGAGCATCATGCTCTAGCATTCACTTCAACTGAGCTTATTTGGATACAACAATTATTACAAGAGTTACATGCACCCTTACAATAGCCGCCCATTCTTCACCGTGACAACTTGAGCGCAACTTATATGTCAGTGAATCCAGCCTTTCATCAGCAGTCCAAACATATCAAGATTGACTACCACTTTGTACGAGAACAAGTGGTTGACGGTTCCTTAGTTGTGCGCACGTTCAAGCATTAGACCAGATCGCTGACATATTTACTAAAGCCATGGGCACTGCCAGATTTCAGACTCTTCGATCTATGCTACATGTCTTTACTCGTCCTTAAGCTTGTGGGGGGTATTAGAATCAGATATTTTCCATGATTTGTTATTATCTTGTATAGAAAGATATAGGTTTAATACACCAATAGACCCCTATACTGGTACTTTTTTTCCTATTAGACCCCCTAAAAAATGTTCAACTAAACCCCTGTATTAGGCTCAATTTTTCCTATTGAACACTTTAAGCTTACATGGACGAGCGTGTGCTACGTAAACTATCTTTATTTCGCGCACGCTCAGACTCGTGACCTTCCCTGTTCCCCTTCAAATTCATATATGCTTAATCATACGTAACGATCATATGAAAATAATGTTATAATATAAGATTTTATTATCTTGTCATAAAGGCTTAGATGGTGTCTAATTAGCATTACGTGGCTTTCATTTTTTATTACGTCAAGCTTAGCTGGAAGTTAGACCTGACACCTCGGCATGTGTCTAACACTCGTAATAGATAAAGCCTCTAATGGTGTTCAATAGGAAAAAGTTGGCATAGTATAGGGGTCTAATTAAAAATTTGTTTGTAAAGGGTTCTAATAGGAAAAAAAAACACAAATAAAGAGATTTGTTGATGTATTAAGCCGAAAGATATATCCATAAGATATGTTACTTGGGCTCCAAGGAGTACCCAAAACCTCTTGTATAAATACACATTCAATCGACGAAAGAAATCAAGAAATTCTTTCACAAGTTACATTGTTTCTCTATAAAATTAAACCCATGTAATATGTGTAACACTTAAAACTCTCACATTGTTTGTTATTACTACATGTGTCCAAATAAAACCTTAATACTAAATCAGGTCCAACATATATAAAATAGTTTCGAATAACATGCCACACACGTAATTTAAAGAAGAAGGATTAGGGTATATGGCATTTGGAAAAATGCCATATACCCTATAGAAGCCACGCAGCTCCAATATTGCACGACTGGCATGGAAGCTGGCAAATAAATACAGCCGACGCGCGCCTCCATCGTCATAACCGCTTTCCGCGCGCTCCCGGTGAGAGAAACCGGGCGATTTCCGGCGCGATTTCTGGTGTTTTCCTGCGTGATTCCAAAGCTGCAAACGCGAGCCTCAATTGTCACCTGCGATTTCGTGCGCCTGATCGATCGAGAGCGACTGTCACCTGCAATTTCGTGCGCGTGATCGATCGAGAGCGACCGTCACCTCAAATCCGCGAGCATTGTCACTGTCGATTGCAATTTTGTCGACTACAAGTGATCGAGCATAGGATTGTCACTACAAAATCTCTACGCGCGATCGAGCCTGCAATCCTCCAAATTGTCACTTTCGATTTCGAGCAAAAGGTGACACTTTTTCCTTCAAAATCTAATAGTCACTACAGATTGTGATGGTAGATGACAATTAAAGTGAGAATTTTCGAAATTACAGTGAGCAAAATCCCTGCGCGAGATCGAGCCACAATCCTCCAAATTGTCACTTGCGATTTCTACTGACAAGCAGAAGATTCGAGCAACAGGTGACACTTTTTCCTTCAAAATCTAATAGTTACTGTACATTGTGATGGTAGATGACAATTATAATGAGAATTTTCGAAATTACTGGAAGTTCTCAATGATAAGTGACAATCGAGTAATGACAGATGATGATAGTTGATGACATTGATCAGAATTGTTGATAATTATTCATAGGAAAGACAGAAATGATGAATACTGTTGATAGAGATGACAATTGATGATAAATGTTCATAGAGAAGACGTAATTGAGAATCTAGTGTTGATAGAGGTGACAATTGATGATAACTGCTAATAGGGAAGGCATAATTGAGAATCTAGTGACAGTATTTACATGACAATTTCGACAGAATTGTGAATCTAGTGACAGTATTTACATGACAATTTCGACAGAATTGTGAATCTAGTGACAATATCTACATGTTAGTGATAGTGTAGAGGCAATTTCAATTTCCAGTGACAATATTTACATGATAATTATGGCTTCTCTCTGATCAATGATAGTATGGACCTTGTAATTGTACCTATTTGCTTTGGAGGGGGGTGGAAGACAGAAAATGACGAATGCAAGTATGTTGGTGGAGATGTCACTACAAAGGCATTTGTGCTGGAAGAGAGGTTCAATCTTGAGAGCTTAAAGGAGAAGATTGTTGAAAGATTTAAACTGTACACAACCAACTGATATCTATCTTTCACATCTACATCCTTCAAAGAAGCTGCCTACTCCATTCACTATTGAAAGTGATGACGATCTTCAATCATTCTACCTAATTAGCAGCACCCCTAAGGTTGATTGGGGGTTCATACTATATGTCATTACATATAGTAGGAGAAAAGGGAAAGAGTCAGCAATCCCTAGTACTCAAATTGTGAAACCACCATCAACTGTCACTAGCAACTACCTACTACCTTCAAATGACAGAAGCTCAAACCAACCTCTAGTGATTTTGGAAGTCAATGATGCACCTCCAAACTCATCAGATGAAGACAATCCACTTGCAATTGAGTATCCACCAGATCAACAATATATACAAGTTGGGCAAATGTACCAAAGCAAAGAAGAACTCAAGACAGCAATGTATAATCATGCAATGAAACAAAGTTATTGCTTCAAGGTCAACAGGTCAAGGTCAGACTACTACTCACTGAAATGTGTAGATGACAGTTGTGAATGGAAAATGGTAGCTACAAGGTTAAAAGGGCTCACTTATTTTGAGGTTAAGAAATTCAATGACACACATACATGCCCCTTTGAAGTGAGATGTACAAGACATATTCAACCATCTTATCAACATATAGGAGAGAAAATAAAACTGAGGTAATTTGACTACTTGTTTTTCATCTCATTTCATTATGAATTGTCTTTACTACTGTTTTATATATGTTAACACCAACATTTCTGTACAAACTGTCATCTCAGGTTTGAAGGTGTGGCCAAAGGCCCAAATCCAAAAATGATCCAAAATGATGTTAGGAATGAAATGTTGCAGTCCATTAGTTATTATAAAGCTTGGAGAGCTCAGCAGTGGTCACATGCATTAAATAGAGGCACACCTGAACAGAATTATGCAAATCTTCCATCTTATTGCCATGTGCTCATGCAAGCTAACCCTGGTACATACACATTTCTACAAACTGATGCCAACAACAAATTCAAGTATGTATTCGTTGCACTTGGACCATCAATCAGATGATGTCAACATATGAGAAAGGTTAGTACATATTGTCACTTGTTTACTTGAAACCTTAACAGAAACTTAGTATTGTCACTTTTGGCATTGTCACTTAGTATTGTCACTTGTTTACTTGAAACCTTAACAGAAAACTTAGTATTGTCACTTAGTATTGGCATTGTCACCTAAAGATGTCACTATCCTTATTGTCACTGTGTAATTGTCACCTTTTGAACACAATAATACAATTTTGTCATTAGTTTATATATTGTCACGTTTTTAACAGGTTATACAAGTAGATGGCACTCACCTACATAATAGATATATGGGTGTTCTAGTAACTGCCTCAGCACAAGACGCAAACCATCAAATCTATCCTCTTGCGTATGCTGTTGTAGACTCTGAAAATGACAGATCTTGGAGATGGTTTTTTGAGCAACTACTTGTTGTTATTCCATACTCTAGTGATTTAGTATTTGTCTTAGACCGTCACTTGAGCATAGGTAAATCGGTTGAGTCTGTCTTTTCCTGTGCAAAGCATGTAACTTGCACAAGGCATTTGAAGGGAAATTTGAAGAATAGATTCAAGCAAAAAGGAATTGTGAGGTTGTTTAGCCAAGCTGCAGATTCCTACACCATTTCAGATTTCAACAAATACTTCCAAGACATTTGCACAACAAATGCACAGATAGGTGAGTATCTAAGAGAAGTGTCACTTGAAAAGTGGTCAAGAGCATGCTTCAATGGTGACAGATACAACATCATGACAACAAACAACTCAGAAAGCGTCAATGGTGTTTTGAAAGAAGCAAGACAATTCCCCATTACAACTCTCTTGGAGTTCATAAGGTGTCTGTTGTCCAAATGGTTTGCTAAGAGAAAAGCTGTGATAGAAGAACACCTAAATCAGATACCACCTAACATCAATAGCATTTTGGAGGAAAGGTGCAAAAAATCCAAAGCTTATGGTGTTAGAATGTTGAACAAAACTGAGTTTGAGGTGTTTAGTGGTGGGTTTTGTGCTGTGGTTGATCTAGCACAAAGGAAATGCACTTGCAGAATGTTTGATCTGGACAAGGTGCCATGTGTTCATGCAATGGCTGCAATTCAACAAATGAAGTACCCTGTGAGAAGCTTCATCAGTGACTACTACCAATTCTAGGCTTGGTGTTTGACTTATGAAGAGACAATTTATCCATTACCAAACAAATCTGAGTGGAATGTGCCAGACCATATAAACATGATAGTGTATAATCCCCCAAATGTGAAAAGGAAGGTTGGACGACCAAAGAGGAATAGAATTCCCTCCATAGGCGAGTTCAGAGGGAAGAAGAAGAAGATTAAAGCGTCAGAAGGAGCATCAAGCAGCACTACAATCGTCATGAAATAGGATTCATATATCATCATTGTCACTTGTAGGACTTGATTGTCAAAACTGCCAAATATTGTCACTTGTTGAACTTGATTGTAAAACTGTCACTTTTTGGTTTATTGCTATGTCAATGTCAGTTTTCATATGTCACTTATTGAACATATATCATCAATTTCAGCACTATCATTGATTCTTGATATATCATAACTTGTACATATTGCTATAACAATGTCACCACTTAGTTCGCAATATATGAAAGCTGTCACTTTTAAAAACAATGTCACTTCGAAATACTAACTTCGATTGTTTGCTAAGAGATATGCAATCACTTTTTGTTATATTTTGTACAACGTATGTCATTTATTGGGACTGTGTTCACTTGATCACTTTTTGGATAAATCGTCACTTGATCATGTTGCTTTCAAACTGTCAACAAGATTGGGACTGTGTTCACTTAATTGTTTGTTGATTGATATATCAATTGGAACACACCATAGTTGTAACATAATGCCTTAAACTGTCAACCTTGGAATCCACCAACTGTCACAACATCAAAAGTCAGTTGGACATTTTGTTTAACATAATGCCTTAAACTGTCACTACACAATACAACATACGATTTAAGGGTCCCAGATCCACGAGCCTTAAACTGTCATTACACTGTCATAACTACTAAGTTTAACAAAGAAAAAGATCAATTGCCTTTTTTGGAATCAGGCAAAGGCTCCCAAATCCAAGTGTCATTAAAAAGATCAACTGCCATTTTCTCCCTATGTGCAGCCATGTGCTCATAATCCAAATCATCCAAGCTGGCACCTAATGCAAATGCCTCAATGTACTTGATACAATACACACCACAATTACCACCTCTGCAAAACAAGTAATAATGAAAAAGTCAGGAGTGAAAGTGAAATCTGCATCTTGACAAAAACAAAGCATAACAGTGTAACAATACATACCTCTCTCCTGTTTTATCTCGACAAATATTTTCATCCCTGGACCATGTGAAATCAGCATCTAAATTGCCCAATCTCTCAAAGAATCCAGATGCCTTCATCCACAGTGGAAGCACTTTGCAAAAAGGACTTACAATACTGTCAATCTTATCTTCATCATACAACTCTCGAAGACAGTCAAAGACAGTTATATGCTTCCCAACAAGGTCAATTTGCAAAGTGATCCAGTGCGTAATATCAATGTTCACTGGAGTGAATACCTTCGTTACATTTGTGCGGAACCATGACTTACCATACAGCTCAGGATTATAGCCATGGAAGTAATCAAACTTTATGCTTGACACTTCTTCTTTGTTCACAACGTAACGTTGGACACTTCAGCATCAAATTCCTTGTACCACACCCAGTCCATGACAACCACATCCTTGTACATGTCGGCCTTCTCATTTAAAAGCATCCTAATGTGATACAATGCCTCACAAAGGTGCTGCACAAAAGAATATAAGAACAATGACACTTTTAAACATAAAACTATCACTTGAATAAAACACTTAATATCAAAACATGAAACTGTCACTTGAACACTGTCACTTACCTCATCCCCAAGCCAAAGACTGTTTGTTTTAAGTAATCTAAAGAAAGTCCTATTAAGAAGTTGATCAGACCCTTGAATACCATCATCTGATTTCCTACAAAACCAGGGAAATTGTATATATGTCACTCACAATCAAAATATAAGAACAATGACAGTTATCACCATAAAACTGTCACGTGCACAGAACAATTAATCAACTGACATACCGTTTGTTAAACCATCGGTAGAAGGGCATGCGGTCTTCATCACTGTAAAAGGAGTACTTAGGACGAATAGGTATCTTGGGAGGCTTCACCTTCTTCTGCTTCTTCTTCTTCCCAACGGTGAATGGCGTGTGAGTCAATGGGCCTCCCTTCTTCAGCCTAGCAGATTTCCTTACACAACCGAGATCTGGAACACCCGTCTCCAGAGTACGGTTGTGCATGTCAAACTCCACAGTCCCTTCATCATTAGTTTGTCCTCCATCTTCTTCTTTTCCAGCCTCTTCTTTGTCGTCTCTGTCACTTCCTCCAATGCCCTCAGTCCCTTCATCATTACCCTCCTCGGTTTCACTTTGTGCTGTCCCACCTTCTTCAAATCCCTGGGTAGTAGCTTCTGTTGCACCAGAATCATCCACAATAAAATCTTCGGATTCTTTGTCTCCCTCCTCAACAGCAGGAACTCCATCTTCAACACATCCAACATCATCATTTTGAACTTCATCCAAATACGCAAACAAATGACCATACTCAGTCATTTGAGAACAATTATCCCTAATGTCTCTTAAAATATCATCACTCAAAATCTAATTCAGCACGTAATAGAGCTAAGAAAGTGGATCCTGATTCACCTGAAGGCACCTTTGGAAACACAACAGAATCGTTGGTTCTCTCATCTTCCTTCATCAAAACTTCATTCACCTTTCCTGTTTCATCACCAACCTTCACAACAGCATCATCACTAGAGAGCTTCATCGACTCAATCCCTTTGCAATCACTCAAATTGATTGGAGCTGGTGGCTGCACTGTCACAACAACATCATCTTCATCATCAAGAATCTGAACCAGCCTGCATTCTCCTTTGAAAGGAATCAACCTTATTCCACAGCCTTGATAGAGTCATGTCAGTCCGTGCAACCTTGTTCTCCAGATTTTTCATTGACCTTGTCATATCATTGCTCAAGTTGTTGAAACCATTGTACAAGTCGTTGACAGTGGAAACAAGCCTCTTAGCCCAAGCAGGCTCTCCACCTTCATCACCCTTCGCAACAGGAACATCCTTGACCTGACTCAGAATCTGAGCAGCTTCAACTTGATCGTCACCATGAACATCTTCTCGAACTAGTTCGGGAGCTGCTTCTGTCACTGGCTCTGTCACTGGAATTGGCCTCTTGAACTTTTCAAGAATAGCTGGTACAGGATTGACTGAAGACGTTGGTTTCTTAGAGCTCCTTGGCAGCTGCAATCTCTTACTCTGTCTCCAAGGAGATTCAACAACAGTTTTCTTCTTCTTCAAAAGAGCAGAAACTCTGACATCACTTTTAGAAGGCTGCGCCTTCCTCTTCACACCAGCATTCACTTTGTCACTTTGCTTTGCCTTCCCCTAGTCAACAATTGGAACCCGAGGAGCAATAACAAAGTCAGCCAGATCATCATCAGTGGCAGAATCCGAGTCCTCTTTATGAATGTCCTTCATTTTCTGGCTTGAAATGATCATTCTAATGAGTTCATCAAAAACAGGATCTTTAGCCTCATCAGGGTAATCACAATAGATAAACTATGCAAACTCAGAGTAGGAGGGATGTACACACTCCTGCAGAAAACACAAAACAAATACAATAATTGTCACTTATAAGAAAACTGTCACTTGTCACTTGTCAAAACTATCACTAGAGACACATAAATAATCGTCACTTGTCACTTACCAGTTTCTTTCTTCCAACTGCATAGATTGATTGATATCTCACAAGATTGATTCCATTGCTGCGCCACCTCAGCATATGAGGGACTTGTTTTTCACCTTCTATAGAGAGACCACACACTTCTCTTAAACCTGGAAACCTCTCCACAATCCAAATCTGCAAACACAAAGGCAAAAAAGAAAAAGCTAGACAGAAGAGCATACAAACAAAGCAATTGCATTAATCAAAATTATGAGAACATGAATTACCATAAATGCATAGGGGTATCCAAAGATACTGCACCCAAATCTATAGTTTGGATCTTTGATCTTTTCCGGGTCACGAGAAGTACGATTAAGCTGTCGTAAACTTGTAATCAGTTCATCATAAGCAGCCCTTCCCCAAGAGAACTCTTGAAACACTTCCATACAGATGACAATGCAATAACACTAGCATCTAGCTGTACTTTAGGACGTCTAGGCATAAGAACACCATACAAAATAAGCAAATGGGCAAGCCTAAGCTTCACATCTTCATCCTTTGTACGAGCCAACTCGGCAGACAAGTCATCATATGTCAGCCTCGGGCGTCCAAAAAAGCCTTCTTCATCACTAGGGGCATCAAACTCAGGGACAAAGTCACACTTCAAACCAGTAATTGCTGCGAAATCCATTAATGAAAACCTACAAACTTGTTCACCAATCCTGAACCACATCTCGTGTTTATAATTCGTTTCCAGCTCATTCATCAAAGCATAGTGAATGAGCTGGTAATGAAGTGGCACTTTCTCTTTGAACCGAATAATGTAACCAAAACAGCCTCTGCATAAAATGTCCCAATCCTCTTTTGATAGATGATCCTTCACAAAATCAATAACGCCAAAATCATGAAACATATTTGCTCTTGCATTGTACCGCTTTGATTCAGGCAACATGTAGGTTCTTCTTTTCCATGGCTTATACTGCAATTATCATCACAAAACATTCAAAATTGTGAACACAGTAAGCAAATCATCAGCTCAAAACACAGAAATGACACTTATCTAGATAATTGTCACCATAAAACACAAAGTAAGCACAAATGGCTACTTAATTGTCACCACAAACCTCAAACATCACGAAATTGTCACCACATACCTCAAACATCCACGCAATTATAACAGTGGCACAACTTAACATGAACAACCACCAAAATGTCACCACTTAACACTAACCGCAATTGGATACTAAATTGTCACCTCTTAACATAAAATTGTCATCTCTTAACATAAACATCACGAAATTGTCATCACAAACCTACTTAACGCTGAACAATCAGCAAAATGTCACCAATTAACAATAAACAGTGTTATGAACATTGTCACCACAAAAACACAAAAAACACAGCTTAACCCTAGAACATGCACTAAAACTCAAAACTCAAACTCAGAGGATGTTAAGTCATCACTAAACTAGAAATGACTCACATTATGAAGAATCATCAACATAAGAACCAAAAATTCAAAAACAAAACTGTAAAACCTAACACATAGCAGGAAAACGAGATCTACTAAAACAACAACAATAGAAGAGCTCAAATATGCTTCAAACGAAAATCAACAACATAAACACAAAGCTAAAACGAAAATCAAAAAACACTTACTCAGGAGTTTCACAAATCAAAAACCGAGCAGAGAGGTGACAGAAGACAATCGCCCCATAGGAACTCAAAAAATCTTCAATGTCAACACAAATGCATGCAACTTGAGGAAGATGATAGAGCGAGAGCACGATTTCGACTCCTTGCGAGGTGGATCGACGATTAATCGGAACGATTTCGGGATTTCGTGTGAGGTCGTGGGAGTTGGAGTTGAGAGGGACGAGAAAACCGTAACGAGAGACGGGACGCGGGGATTTTATTTTATTTTTTTAAATTTAGTTATGCTATGGATGCAAATAAGGGGCAAATGGGCCGCCCATCAAAAACGGACCACAAAACATGCCGCCCAGCCCAAATCCTTCTTTAAAGAACATAGAGCAACTTTCATCGAAAAAAAAAAAGAACATAGAGCAACATTGTTTGAACACGTTAAACACACAAATCACTTAATAAATGAAGCTAACAAATAAGTACATCATTGAATTTTCTTACACATACAAAGCATGTCACTCAAACGTACGTACACACACACGTGGAATTTGTCACCTTGGAGCATACGAGCTCGAAGTACTCAACCAACCTCCATCCGTACTACAAATCTGATCAACGATGAAGTCTTCCCTTGTTGTGGAGTCGTGTACTCGGACTTGGAATGCTTTGGGCTTGTGATTTTGTGAGTTAATCATTTGCAATCTCATTGCAACTTCTTTCATTGTAGCTAGGCCTCTCTTTCCCGTTCAAATTTAAGCATTGTTTTGCAAGATCAGCTACGCTCTCAATCTCTTGCTTTTGAGCTTCTTCAAAAACCAAAGGGTCCACAAAATCATACAAGTTAGAGCCTTGCATGATAGTTAAAAACTCGGATGCCAAACTCTTATGCTCACCACATCTATCTGCATAAACTGGCGTCTTGCTTGTCAAAAGCTCAAGAAGCACAACTCCAAAACTATAGACGTCGCTCTTTTCTGTGAACTGATTTGACTGTAAGAACTCCGGATCCATATACCCAAATGTACCTTGGACTTGCGTCGTGACATGGGTTTGATCGATGGAAAGAGTCTTGGAGGTTCCAAAATCCGCAATCTTTGCTCTAAATCTTTCATCCAGTAGTATGTTCGACGTCTTCACATCCCTTTGATAAATAGGTGAAACCGAAGATGAGTGGAGATAAGTGAGTGCTTCGGCTGATTCAGTAGCGATTCGTAGGCGCGTTTTCCAATCGATCCAAAACTCTTCGCTTGGATCGTGGAGATGCCCGTAAAGAGTACCGTTAGGCACGTACTCGTAAACAAGCAAAGGGACTTCGGTTTCCAAGCAACATCCATACAAGTTAACCACATTTCTGTGGTTTAGTTGAGAGAGAATTGCAACCTCGTTGAAGAACTGTCCTAGCTGTTTTTCATTCACTTTCTTAGACTTCTTTATAGCCACTATGGTTCCATCAACTAGCATGCCCTTGTAAACTGTCCCTTGGCCTCCACGACCAAGCACTCTATTCTCGCTGAAATTGTCGGTTGCTTTCTCTAATTCACTGCTGCTAAAATCTTTGGTTCTTTCAATAGAGGAATCACTGGCATACATTTGTTGTAGTAGCAAGCCACCATTTCTCTTAAAGTTCTCTTTCTTCTTTTTGATTTCCTTCCTTCTTTCAAGCGCTCGATACAATCCGTAAAGTATCAAGAGCAATGACGAAGAGGCTAAACTTATTCCAAGTCCTGTACAATTGCAAGGATGATGTGCATGGATGTAATAAAGCACATAAAAGATAATACATAATATTTTAAGATATCATTTTGTATATTTTGTATTTAGGTAAGTGTATTTACTGTTATCGTTTAAACTTGTTTTATGTCTTAAGTTTAGTTTATCTTTATGTCTCATATAATGGTATATATCATACACGTGTTTGCATAATGTTTAAATTGAGTCTTTTGTTTATAATTAAGCTGCATAAACGTAGGAGTTAACTTAGTTAGTTAGAGTCAAAATAATAGTGCGTGATGTGCACTAAGTTAGTGGAGTTAGTTGCTTACTAGTCTAAACCCTGTGCCTTGTACGGAAGTTAAATAAATTTTAAAATTGATAAAGTCGTATTTTTATTGATAAACTAAAATTAATGAATGGTCGGTTATGAGATTGTCTTATTAAGATTGATTGAGATTTAATTACATTGAGTTTCTTAAACTTCTCAAGTTAAAAATTTGAATTCATATAGTCTTTTAAAAGTACTCAAACCTAATGATTATTTGATAAGATACACATATATATATACACACTTTATGAACAAAGAAATGAAAACATAATTTAAAAAAAAACTCTTTGAAAAAAATATGTATTTATTTTAATATATATATATATATTTGGATATAGATTATTCTTTTTGTTTTTTAAGCAGATGTATAGATTATTTCACTTAGACGTGATTTAAGATATATTCAAATAAATTTGTTGGGATGTGAAATGTGATATAAAATAAAATAAATCCTTGTACATTTTTCATGATTAAATAATGTAGCTGAGATAATTCAAAATTTGATAGATTTAGTTTTTAAATTGCATTAATGCATAAAATTATGAATAGGTTAAAATAAATCAAAAAATTAGTTATGCAATCTTGATTTTTTTTGGTTGAAGGAGAGGCAGTAGTCTCCGTACCCGCGAGGGGCGTATTATTAATTAAGAAATAGGCTAAGTAGTAATCAAACGGGGGATAGCCCGACCCCTTACATCATCATGCAACAAAGATAAAACGACCTCAGGAGGGTCCACCAAAACATGATAACCAATGTTAAACGAAAAAGCTAAAGTCGCTAAAGAATCTGTAACACGATTTGCTTCCCTAAACACATGACGAAACTGGACATCCCAGCTCCTACGAATAAAGCGTTGGCACAAATGTACCAAGCTAGACAGGGGGTGACTACAATCCATAGGCCTACTCAAGAAGAGAATCACAATCTGCGAATCCACTTCCAAGGAGACCCTCCTATAGCCCTTGCGCCATGCAAGCTCTAACCCCTTAGCAACACCCCAAAGCTCTGCCATCGGAACCGAGCAAATCCCGATGTTATGAACAAAGCCACCGTACCAGCGGCCCTCATCGTCACGAAGAACACCAGCCGCCGCAGCAAAGCCACCCTCCCTAACCAAGCCATCCGTGTTGAGCTTAATCCACCCAACATTCGGCCTACTCCAGGCCACATCCACTAGTGTCCTCGGCCTTCCGCTACTCAAGGCGTCCAAACGAGCAACAACACCATCATACTCCTTTGCATAGCTAAGGATAAACTCCGACCTATTGCTCGTGAAGGTAATCTGCTGAAACACAAACAAATTACGCCAACGTCAAATCCACCATAAAGCTATGGTAAAAATGTTATCCCACGCAATGCCTCCATGAACAAGAGTCGTGCATGAGACATTAGCCCGGACCCAATAAGCAAAATTGGAATCAAAGAAGACTTCCCTGGAAAGAGGAGGGTGAAGATCATCCCAAATGCGGCGTCTGATGGCATAATCCCGCAAAAGGTGGATCAACGACTCCTCCTCGGTCACGCACGGCGAGCAAAGGGCATCATTGGCTAAGTGTCGCCTAGCCCGCTCTTGGTTTGTCAAAACGACGCCCTTAAGGGCCGTCCACAAGAACACCTTATGCCGTTCCGGGGTCTTCAATTTCCAAATAGCATTGTAGGTGACAGAGTCAGTAGAGATGGGTATCCGGCCATCAACAATGAGAGATGTGGCAGAGGACACCGAATATGAGCCCGAAGCCGACGGTTGCCAACTCAAAACGTCAGCCACTCCCGCCTCTTCCGTGATTGTAATAGCAGCCAACTTCAACAACAATTAACTCGGGAGAGCTGGGCTCAAAAAGCCCCAGTCCCAACCCGATCCCGGCACCTAGAGCTCACGCACCGATTTGGCACGTTCGATCCCCGACAACTGAGCGGTACACACTTCAATTAGAGGGAAGTCGGTGAGCCATTTATCCAGCCAAAATCTCGTGTCCAGGCCACCCCAAACGCACCACCTTGAACCCGGAACAACAACCTTGGAAATACCCTTGTTCAGCCCACGCCAGACTGGCGAAGAATGCGCGCGCAAAGTTGCATTCGAGCGCACATACTTAGACCGAAGAACGTCGACCCAAAGCTTATTCTTTTCTGATAGGGAACGCCAACCTAGCTTCCCAATCACCGCAAGGTTAACATCCACCATCTTGCGGAGACCAAGACCACCATGCGCTTTAGGCAGGCAAACTTCATCCCAGCTCACCAAGTGGAGCCTACGATGCGACTCGGATCCGCCCCAAATAAACCGAGCCATCAAACTATCAAGCTTAGCACACGTTTCGCTGGGAAGGACCACCATAGCCATAGAATACACAGGCTTAGAATACACAACCTTAGTGAGCGTCACACGACCTGCCATGCTCAAAAACCTCCCTTGCCAACCCCGTAACCTCGTAGAAACTTTCTCCACCAGGGGCTCGAAGGTCGCGGTCTTAACCTGCTCATGAAGGACCGGAACACCAAGATACTTGCCCAGATTAGAAGTCAGCTCAAAACCCGACTCCACACTTAGCGCCTCACGAAGATCCGCCCCAACATTATCCGAAACAAAAATGCACGACTTCGCCGCATTGATACGTTGCCCGGAAACCAAGCAAAAATCATCCAAAATAGCCTTAATCACCCGAATTTGATCAACCGAGGCCTCCGCAAACAACACAATATCATCCGCGAAGAGAAGATGAGACAACTCCGGGCCACCTCGAGAAAGCTGAATCGCTTTCCACGAACGTTGAGCAACCGCACTATTAATCAACTGGCTCAACCGCTCAATACAAAGAACAAAGAGATAGGCGAGATCGGGTCACCTTGGCACACACCGCTAGAGGGCATAAACGAGTCAGTCAACTCCCCATTCCAAATGAGACAGTAGGAAGACGAACGAATACACTTACTAACCCATTCGCACCACGTGTCCGGAAACCCCACGTCCTTCATAGCATCAATAACAAAGTCCCAACGAACTCTATCGTAAGCTTTCTCCAAATCCAGTTTCAGCAACATCCATCCTTTCTGGTCGGATTTATATTTCATCAAATTCACCACCTCTTGAATAATGACAACATTATCCGAGATCAACCTCCCTGGGATGAAGCTTCCTTGTGCCAGACTAATAAGATGAGGAAGCACAAACTGCATCCGACGCACAAGAACCTTAGAGATGATCTTATATAAGACATTGCACAAGCTGATAGGCCTAAACTGATTAATGCGTTGAGGCTCATCCACCTTAGCAATATGAGTAATGATCGTATCATTAAGATCCAGAGGAAGTTCAGCCGTCTCAAAGAAGGACCTGACCATGCTGATTACAGAACTCCAAACCGTCTCCCAACATTTCTAATAGAAAGCCGCCTGAAACCCATCACAACCTGGAGCCTTAAGAGGGCCCATGGACTTAACCGCGGAATGAATCTCCGAGTCAGAGAAAGGGCGCTTAAGATCAGCTCAAAGCGACTCATCAATGGGCGGGAAAACCGCACCAGCTAGATCCACAGTACTATGCGCAGACGGAGGCTCACGGTACAGGTCCGAGAAGAAACTCACAGCATGGCACTCCAGATGCGCACGCCCCACAATCCAATCACTATCCCCAGAACGCAGAGCTTCCACCTTATTCCTCTTGCGTCGCACCACAGTTGCCAAGTGAAAAAACTTCGTGTTCCGATCACCCGCTTGCAACCGCTGAATGCGCGACTTTTGGTGCCAATGAACTTCTTCTTGCTCAAGCAATTGTTCCAGCTCCGAATTCAAAGCAGCTTCCAACGACAACAGCTGGCTCGAGGGTTGAAGAGCAATAGCTTCTTGGACATCAGCAAGCCTCTTCGAAGCAACCTCTTTCTTCCGAAAAATATGTCCAAATTCGGACTTATTCCAATCAACTAGTTTCACCCTTTTATCATCAAGAGCCTGCAGTGTGGAGAGATCATGACGCCAAGAGCTTCTAACTTCTTACAAAATCCATGAACCCCACATGAGTGAACCAAACAGCCTCAAACCGAAAGGGACGCCGAGCACAATTGAAGACAGCCCTTGGTTCCAAAGCAAGCAGCAAAGGGACGTGGTCCGAGGCAATTCTAGGTAAATGACGGATCAAGGCATTCGGCCAAAACGTCCTACCAGTAGGATTAGCAAAGCAACGGTCCAAGCGTTTCACAACAAACGTACTAGGGGAGTTACCACGAAACCAAGTGAACAGCTGCCCAACAAAGCCCAAGTCAATAAGCCCTGCATTATCAATCAACTCAACAAACTCGTCCGTGTCCTCTGAGAGGTTACCCGAACCACCCTGCCTTTCCGAGCCATCCATAATACAATTAAAATCGCCCCCAATAATAAGGGGCTCCGTAATGCTCTCAATCTCCGCAGTCAAAGCAGGCCAATAGTCCTTACGACGACCATGAGTAGGCGGAGCATACGCAATAACCAGGCGATTGCAAATAGAATTCTTGAGAAAAGTAGAATGGATAAAATCTCTGGAAGATTTAATGACCGTAAGATTAATTACGTCCCTGTTCTAAAGCAGCCAAATGCCACCCGAGCGGCCATCCGCATCAACTCGAACAAAATCAGAGAAGCGAAGCCTCTCACACACTTCTTGAGCCCGCGCACCAGAAATACGCGGTTCAAAAATAGCTAGAACATCCACTTTGTAACGCCAAACCATGTACTTGACGGCCCTACGAACGCCCGGTTTCCCGACACCAAAACAATTCCATAAGAGGCAATTCATTAACAATTGGGGGAGGAGACGGGTGCCTTCGGCCCGTTATTAGAAATTTGCATATCAGAGGGATTAGGGACCTGACCTGACAACGTGGTGGATGTCTCCAGAGGGTGGTTATAGATCATCCCAGTGTTCGCCTCAGCCACAGGAAGCGGGGGAAAGCTAATATTAGAGAAGTCGAGCGGAGCACTCTCCTCTACTCGCGCTCGTTTCCCGATGGACGTCATGACTGACAAAGAGCCCAGATTGCTACCTGAGGTATTCGCCTACTTAGGAAGTCGAAGACCCCCCTTCTGAGAGCTCTCACTATTCCCAGCTTTTGATGGCCTAGGAGTAGCCGAAGACTTAGGCACATGGGTGTTCTTACGTGAATCAACAACAACTGCCTTGCCCTTATCGGTTTTTTTCTTGTTGGCCACGCTGTCTTTGTGGTTCGCACCTGAGGAGGAACCCTCCTGGGGTGTTTGCTTGCTCCGCTCACCAACCCCATGGGAATTACCCTGGCCACCACCCGTCTTAGAGACGTTTGGCGGAGTCGGAGTCTCCTTGGAGGGCTCGCCCATCTGCTTGTTGTTCGGGCCTTTGCCCTTACGCCTCCTTTGCACCACAATCCATGGTCCGTACCTGGTCTCCTCCACAGTTGGAACCACAGGCTTAGGCGGCGGAGCCACAGGTGGTGCAGCTTGCGACGGCGTCTCCCCCACAGTGAACACAATGGGACAATGGGTGTTCAGATGCCCGTATTTACCACACTTCACACATATGATATGAAGACCCTCGTATTCAACATGGAGACGACGATCATCCACTGTGATCGTGCCTTTCAGCGGCTTCGTAATATTAACCTCCACGCAAACCCGAGCATAACGACACCGATCAGAGAACAAGGTCCTTCTATCAACCTTAATCGGGCGGCCGACTCCCGCAGCAAGTTGGAGTAGGGTCGTCTCCTCATAGAGAACCATCGGGAGGCCCAAGATCCGAATCCAGGCAGGCGTTGTATTAATCACATCCGTGAAGGGATCAAAATCTGAACTCCATGGGCGGATAATCAGGTAATTTCCGAAGATCATCCAAGGACCTCCCATCAGAGCACGCATATAATCATCCTCAACCGAAAATCTCGCCACATAATACCCATTAGGAAGATCCGCAACGGAGAACCGACCAGCCGGCTTCCATAACTCACGTAGCTTCTTATCCATGATTGCATGCTGCACTTGAGTACCAAGTGGCTTAATCACTAAGGAAGACTCCCAAGCCGTAGCAAGGGTTTGATACATCTCGGGTTTAATCTTAAAGACGGGATCTCCATCTTCACCATTCGGAAAGGTCATAACTAGTCTTTCCCGCAAAAAATCCTCCTTTAAGATAAGTCGCTCAACAACTCCTTCAGCATTAATGACTTCCTTCCATGGCTGCATAACCACAACAGAGTTTGATGTAGGCAACACCGCTCTTGACGCACCATCACCATTCTCGACCACCATACTGTCCCCACCAGGGTCCCCATGCGGAGCACCGTCCGCCGAGGCCGGCGGCCCGATCATCGGAGAAGGCAGAAACACAAACCCTAATCGCCAAAAAAACCTCGCGCGTGTTCATCGCGTTGTTTTTTCCGTCCGTATTATTTGTTAAAAGCTAATGCAATCTTGATTTACCCATACATGATTAAGATTTTCTAATAAGGCAGACATTTGAATTCGAAAATACGTAGTAAAATCTTTTGAATTTGTCCTATTTTTCTAACTATGACAATCTTTTATATGGGATATAATTGATCTTTTCTTTTCGACTTCAAAAGAACCGGTCTATTTTTTTTGGTAGAAAAAATGAAATTAATCATTCATTCCAATTATGTTATCATATTTTGGAAACACAATTATAACACTAGCTTTAGTTTATAGATAATTATATTATTTTTTCCTATAAAAGTAAAAAGAATATCGTGAATATCCCATTATTTTAGGCAAATATTTTGCGTGATAATTGATTTGCTTCCTAATCTAAAATATTCATTTTATCATCTATATTACTTGTTATATTAATACCTTTTATTATTTAAGTATAAAAAGAGGTTTTATATGATGTCTCTCATTTTGGTGGTGTTTTAGTGGTTAATTTCCCTTGTAAATATGTGTCTTTTGTTCCTTTCTTTGCTACTTTTGTTCCTTTTTAGCTTAGATTCCGATTTTCTATGAGATTCGGAGACTATGCGAATTTGTTGTGTTTTGTAGGTTTTTGGCGTGTTTTGAGGAAGCTTTGGAAGGAGTCCATAAGGAGGAGCAAGGCAAGAGCGCAAAGGAGCGGAAGAGCCAAGCGATCAACGAAGAAGAGCTCAAGAAAGACCAAGAAAGGAAGAAGACCGAGGCCAGGATCGAGGTGCCCAACAAGTTGGGCCCGAGATCGAGTCATGGAGACCCGAACTGAGGTATGGCAAGTCGGGCCCGAGGTGCGTCCGTGTTGGTCCAAGTCGGCAAAGTGTAGATTGGGCACCAAGGCACACAAATGTGATCTACCACTTTTGCCCCTCTTCCATTTTGGGATATTTTTGGCTCTAATTAAAAGGAGAGAGGATAATTAGAGGATCGAAGTCAAGACACACCTAATCACTCTCAAAGGCTCAAGGAAGACTTGGAGAGCAATGAGGAAGAAAGGAGAGGAGAAGAAGAGGAGAAATCGGTGGAGATTGCTAGACCTAGGGAGAATTTGTGAGTTTGAACTTGTTTTGTTTTGCAATTAGTGGATTTGAGATTGGATCTTGTGAAACCCCTTTGATTTGAAAGAGATTTGGCTTTGATTTGAGTTGGATGATTGAGATTTGCTTGCTTTGTCTTTTGATTGCTATTTACTCTTCCCACATGGAGTAGATTCCATAGTCTTGGGCTATGGGGGAAACCCCTAGCTAGGTTTGGGTTTGAACCCCCAATTCCATAGCCTTGAGTGCTTGATCTAGGAATCCTCTCTACATAGAGCTACAATCTCTTGTGAAAGCAAGAGATCAAGGGCTTATGATTGGCAAGAGTGAGTGAAAGCAATCTCTAGCCATCACTTGACCTTGCATCGAAAGGGAAATCAAACTCCCTAGGGTCGATGTGTAGAGTGGCGAGATCAAAGGCAAACAACCTCGATCTCACAAGGATCAACACTCATTGGCTGAGTCGAGGTGGAATTACCCAAATCTAGTTAGGGAAGGAACCCAAAAACCCAAGACCGATCTACTATTTTGCCAAGTCTGACTTACCCAGACCTCGGGCCCGACTTCAAACAATGTCGGTCCCGTGCAATCTTTCGTAGATCCTACCTCGGGCCAAAGTGACCTATGTCGGTCCCAAGTTGTTCTCTTTGATTTTCCTTGTTTTACCCTTTCTTTTCCCTTTGTAAGTCTTTTTAGGTGCTCTCATCGCATGAACTCCCGAGTGTTCAACACCCTACGTACGTTGTGCTACTACGGGGTACGGTTTATAAATTGAATTTTGACCCTCCCAATCCGGACCGATCATAATTTTGGCGCCATTGCTGGGGAGTTCTACTTGTTTGAGGTACCTCGTTTGTTGAGTCTTTGAATTTGGTAGTGATTTGGGTGAGGGATTAGCCTAAACCCCTTGTTTGTTTTGATTTGGTTTTGTTTGTGTCTTTGGTTATAGGTGTATGTGAGCTCGTTCCGCCCGAGGAACACTTGAGTTCGACTTTGTGAGTGATTCGGAAAGCATTATCAAGCAAGCTCGAAAGAAGAAGAGAATGGAGAACCAAGCACTACATGATGATGAGGTTGTTAGGATGAGGGCCGACATGGCTCGTATGCAACTTGAGATGGCCAACCGGGATGCCGAAATGAGGAGAGAGCGTGAGCAAAGGTTGAGGTTGGAGGCTCAAATCAACACCCAACCCCAGAATGCACGCCAATACATGCATCCGGAGTTGAAGGTGCCGGAGCCGGCCATTGTCTTACCGGAGATTTCAAAGAACTTCGAGATCAAGACTCAATTCATATCACTTATCAAGAGGGACCTTTGAGGGCCGACCGCATGTGTGCCCGATTGAGCATGTGAAGCAATTCAAGGATATATGTGAGACTATCTCGACGGATGAAGAGACGCTAGAGTATGTGCTACTCAAAGCTTTCAAATGGTCGTTAGGAGGCAAGGCATTACATTGTCTAGAGAGCCAAGCTCCTCGATCCATCACATCTTGGCGGGCTCTCAATGAGGCATTCTTGATGAAGTTCTTTCCACCAACAAAAACAACGGAGCTTAGGAGGAAGATAGCAAGTTTTCAACAAGGAGCCAACGAGCTACTCTTTGAGGCTTGGGCTCGGTTCAAGGAGATGTTGAGGCAATGTCCAACGCATGGGCAACAACCATATGTTCTCCAAGACATCTTTTTCCAAGGAATCAACCTCGCCACCAAGGACAAGTTGAACCTTCACACCGATTGTGAGTTCATTGACTTGCCACCGGAGCAAGCATGAGAGTTACTTGATAAACTCTCCGACTACGAAGCCATGTACGGAGTGAGCCAAGTCAACAAGGAGGCAAGAGTCCAAGGAGATGGTACAAGGAGGCTCTATGACCCGAAGAGTGAAGAGGTTGACAAGGATGTAAAAATTCAATTCCTTGAGGATGAGTTGAACAAGATGAGAAGGCAAATGAATCACCTCGAGCAAACCTCAAGGTCATGTGAAGAATGTGGATCTTTCAAGCATTGTTGCTCAAGAGTGTCCCAATAAACGGCAAGTTCGCTTGGCCGAGCAAATCGAGGAGGCGCACTTTGTTCAAAGAAACTATGGAGGAAGAGCCAACTTCAACAACGGAGGCAATGAAGGAAATGGGAGGTGGAACCAAGGCCAAGCTAATGGCTACAACAACAACTACAACCAAAATGAGCCAAGGGCCCAACCACCACCATACCGACCTCCGGGGTTTTACGAACAAACTCCACAATGGGCACAAGAGATGAGAGGCGAGTTCAAGGACATGAAAACTCATGTTCTTAATGTTGAGAGGAGAGTTGATGAGATGGGCGCCGAATTCAAGGAGTTTGGTGTATGGAGAAGACAAGCCGACAACCAATTTTCCCACATTGCAACTCAACTTCCGAGAGAGAATGGGAGACTCCCGGGCCGACCCGAGGAGAATCCCCGTGCCCCACAACACCAAAATGAAGTCCGAGCAATAGGGTTCAGGAGTGGTCGGAACTTACCCGAGCCACATGTGCAAAAATAAAGAGAAGAGAGTCGGACCGAGTTACTCAGCAACTCGGGCCCGACATGCCAAGCCATCGAGCCAGAAGTTGTAGGAGGTCCTCTGACTAGGACCGAGGAAGGGAGTAAGTCGGGCCCGACATGCCCTGAAGTCGGACCGACTTGCCAGATACCACTCTGCCCCCAGACCGAGGACCAGAACATCGGTCCCGACTTCGAGCCAACATCGGTCCAAGCAAAGAAAGATGAGAGTGAACCAAGCCGGTCCAAGGAAGTCGATCCTAACAAGAATCAAGGCGGCACAACTCTTCCTTACCCATCAAAGAAGCCCAAAGAAGTTGTAGAGGGCAAATTCAAGAGGTTCTTAAAGCTTTTGCAAGGCTTGAACATCACAATACCGTTCACCGACGCTCTAAATGAGATGCCTTCATATGCCAAGTTCTTGAGAGAAATTTTGAGCAAGAAGAGTTAGATTGTGGAAATGCAAGACGAGGTGAAAATCTTGGAGCTACCTCAAAAATTGGGAGATCCCGGGAGATTTGCAATAACCGTGGGTGTTGGATCCCAAAGTTTCCAAGCTCTATGTGACCTCGGAGCAAGCGTGTCGGTTATGCCCATGAGCATTTGGAAGAGGGCGAACCTTGGTGATATGGAGCCGGTTGACATGTCTCTTACGATGGCCGATGGTTCAACTACAAAGGCCACGGGAATTTTGGATGATGTTCCGGTTAGAGTGGGGAAGTACTTCGTCCCCGATGATTTTGTGATCCTTGATATGAGAGAAGATCCTTTGGTTCCTATCATTCTTGGAAGGCCATTCTTAGCCACGGCGGGAGCAAAATTTGACGTAAAGAATGGAAAGGTGACCTTTGAAAATGGAGAGGACAAGGTGGAGTTTCACTTCAACAAAGCTCTAAACGAACCGGATGCCTTGGCCATTTTAAAATTGGAAGAGAATGCCAAGAGGAAAAGGGAGGAAGTGGAAACCACCAAAGAGGAAACACCTTTGAGAAGTCAAGAAAGGGTCAATGTCGAAGTTAAAGAGAAGGAGTTGCATGATCCAATTGAGCATCAAGAAGAAGAGAGGAGCAAAGAAGAGTATCCTTCCTTGTATCCTTTTGATGTGGGAGACTCTTATATTTGTTTGAGTGACTTAAAGGAGGATCTAGGAGATAGTTACATATGTTTGAGTGATTTGAAAGAGGATTTGAGCTATAATGTTATTGAATCTCTTAGAAATTCTCTAGATGTTTGTGATGTAGGTTACAAGGAGCAAGATGAGAAGGTGCAAGAAGTTCAAGCATATGCTCTAGAGGACAAAGGTGAAGGAGAATTGGAGTGCCATGCATATATCAATCACAAATGGTGGTTTTACGGCTATGAGGGAAACGGCAATGGGTACGACCATGGAGAAAAATTCACCGTTTTCCATCCCCCGTGAAGGTCGAGGTTAGAAGTCAAGCTAATGACTTAAAAGAAGCGCTTCTCGGGAGGCAACCCGAGTTTAGTAGGTTTATTTTCGTATTTTCGTTTATTTTTTCTAGCTTAGTTTAGACCTTTTCTAATTTTTCCTAGCTTGTATTTTTATGGTCAAGTGGTGTTATGTGTGCTTCATGATTAGGTAGAGGTAATGGTGGAATTAATAAAAGGATTTGTGGGAAAAGAAGTGACTTAGATGAGGTAATTTTTAGAGGTCGAACCGAGTAGGATCGAGGTACCCAGTACCTCGGGCCCGACTTAGGGCAACTCGGTCCGACTAGGTCAGTCAACCGTGGTTAAGATTTGAAGAAAATCCCCATTATACCCTTCTGACCTAAACTTTGTTTCTTTCCCATTTAAAGTCTATCCCCCTTACCTACCTTCATCACCTTCATAACCACCTTCCCAAAAATAACAAGCTTCCCTTCAAAACCCCAAATCGCCCCCCCCTCTCCTTCACACTCGATCCCCCATTGCAAACCTTCTACCATCTCGTTCCAACACCCAAGCATCCCCCCACATCGATCCAAAGAAGAAAACCCCCACAAATTCCATTGTTCTTCATCCCCCATCTAGATCTAGGTGGAGAAATTTGGGTTCTAGGTTGATTGTTTGCTAAGAAGTCTAGATCTCTCTTCAAATTTGGTATGTGAATCTCGATTCCTCTCTAATTCTTTGTGAATTTCATGCTTTCATTGCTTGAATTGAGTGTTACTATGATTGAATGAGTTTAGATCTTGAGCATCAATGGTGTTTTGCATGAATAGGAGAATTTGCCCTTAATTGTTGAATGTGCATGATTGAACCTCCTTAGAATTTCGATTGATGAAGATTAATGGTTGATATTGGATCTTAGGAGCATGATAGATTGATTTTGGGTGAGCTTGAATGAGTAGACAAGTTTAGAGCCGGATCGAGGTACCCAGGTACCTCGGGTCCGACATTGATGAGTCGGTCCAACACTTCGGACTGAGGTTGAGAGCACCTCGGGCCCGATGTCTAAAGTTCGTCAGTCCTAGTTCTATTTGTCTTTCTCTTGTGTTGACACTAGGATTCATGAGTTTGATTGTTGGTTATAGCTTGATTATCATGACTTATCAACTAGCTTGACCATTGTTTAGTGATCCTTTGTTCATACATGTTGGAGTTTATGAGCTAAGTGTCTAGAGGATAAGTATGGGGTTGTTCTTGTGTGTTGAGTGGTGCAGTTGTATATAAGTGTGAAATTGTTGAGGTTGTATAGATCTTATCTTGTAGTTCTTTGCTTTGAGTGTGTGTAGGAACCATGACAACCCGAGCATCTTCTTCACGCATGGAGAGGTCTTCAAAGAAATCAAAGAAGTCAAAGAGAGTACAAAGGATGGATGATGTGCAATTTGATGACGATGATGTGGCTCAAAGCTATGAGCGGTTCATGGGTCTAGCTCACCACACTAAGTGGCTAGATTGGGAGTCTATTCAGAGGATGAGTATGGATGTAGCTCTTCCCCGGTGCTATTCACATATTGGCCTCGAGGTGATGTTGAGCTGGGACAACACTCACTACCCCGCCTTGACATCGGAGTTCATGGCCACCTTCAAGTGCACTTATGAAGGAGTAGAGGACGACAATGGCATCATCACTTTTCAATTGGGCAATGAGACACAAGAGCTCTCGCTTCGGAATTTGGCAGTCTATCTTGGATTCCCTTTTCCAAGAGACGAAGCTTTTGTGGACAATGAGAAGGTGAATTACCTTTGGAGGTATGTGGCGGGGAGGAGTGAAATGAGGAAAGGCGCTTCAACGAATGAGATAGCTAGTCCACTCTTCCGAGTCATGATCCATGTTTTGGGGTGCACCATCTTTGCCCGACACGAGCTAAGCAAGCCGATGAAAGAGGAAGCTATGCTACTATATGAGATGTTGTTCCAAACCGAGAAGCCGTTGAATCTCACGTGTGAATGGGTGAAAATGGTTAGGGACTTCCAAAGCTCATCATGGATTTACTTCGGAGGGATGATTGCCCGCTTGGCTAGTCGTCTCGATGTTGATCTCTCAAAGTGCATGCCGGCGCCGAACGGGGTGGAATACATGAACCTAAAATACTTCAAGAAAGCCAACATCATCAAGGAGAAAGCCACCACCGGCATCACCACCCATCTAGCACCTCATTCTAACTTTGACAAGGTGTCCATTCCTTTGGGGCCGAGACTCTTTGACCTTACAAGTTACTATAATTTGTTTCAAGTTTGGGCCGGGAAGGAGAACCCGTTTGGAGAGCCGGAAGGGACGATTGAGTGTACGCGTCGTGCCCAACACATTCGCTTTACTACACTCCTCAACCTTCTCCGGATTCCGATGAAGAGCCCAACAATTTTGAGTTTGCAAGAAGGGAAGCCATGGATGTTGATACCCCTCCCAAAGAAGAAGATGACGGATACCACAACTTGCTAGCCGATCAAGCTCCAACACTCTTGGACCGAGATGCAGGGCACCTCGGGCCCGACGTCCACCAACGTCGGTCCGATGCCTACTTGCCCGATTCGGTCCCTAGCCACTTTGAGAGAGGAGAAGGAAGTGGAGCTAGGCAAGAACCACCACACTACGGAGGGTACGAAGGTTATGCCCAATGTTATGGGCCCGGAATGGTCTTCCCTGAACCTCAACAACCGGTGGACATGACTTTCCTCGCCAACCAAATGGCACACCTTCAACTTCAACAATCAAGCATGCTACAAGAGGCCCACCAAATCAACCTTCAACAACAACAACTCTTCCAACAACAAGAAGTCTTTCAAGCTCAATATGAGGAAATGAACCGAAATCTTGCTTACACGAGACGTGACGTGGATGATTTGAGATCGATGGAGGACCAAAGATGGAGGGTTCAAGAGAGCTTCAACGAGTGGATGGTCGGAGACTACCCTTCACGGGAGGACCCATGGGTGCGCCCAGCACCTCAACTCCAACAAAATCAAGATCCTTTCCAAGCCCAAGTGTATGAGCGAGAAAGACATGCGAGGCTCCAAAGAGGAAGTCGCCGAGGGCGTCCTTCCAACTAAATCTAGACATGCCAATCAAGAATAAGAAATTGTGAGCTTTCCTAATTCTCTTCTCTTTTATTTTGAGTTTTGATTTCTTTGTTTTGATGAGGACATCAAAATTCTAAGTATGGGGTAGGGGTTAGATGCTCATAGTTTCATGTGTAGGTTCCTTGTGTTTGTTCTTAGCTTGTTTTGGGATGTTTTTTTTTGGATAAGTGGCATGAATGTTGAATGAATTTGAATGATGAATGAATTTGATGTGGTTTGAATGGATGAGTTTGTTTTATTTTTGAGAAAATTTTTCGAAAAATCCATAAAAATTTGAATAATTTCGTGTGAAAATTTCAAAAAGATTTTGTTTTTGGACTAGGAATTCCCATCTTAGCTGTCTAATGAAGGCTAATGATGATGTGACCATGTAAAGTCCTTTGCATATTTTTGGATGGTTTAGCCTCTAAGTGATGTTGCTTTTGATGTGATATCTTGCATGTTTTTATTGAGCACATGAGTTCTAGGATGAGTTTTGATGCAACTAAGTATGAGTGAACCTTGTGAGATGATTTTTGGCCATTTTAGGGATGCTTGTTCATAATTGCATATCCCTCATTTTCTCGTGGGAATTAACTCATGCATGCTTAGTAAAACTTGCTATTGCGGTGTTTATCTATTTTCCAAGACCAATATGAGATTTGTTCTATGCTTTATCGCATTGATTTGAACTTTATTTCATTTAGTCACAAAATATTCCATATCCTACCTTGAAGATAAACCGTTGTTTGTAGCCCCGTTTTAGCCTTAGACCTTTGTTTGAAACTCCTCAAAAATATGATTCCTAGCCCATATGACTTGACCCTTATGGGATTGGACTTTAGTGAGAGGTTTTGGAGTGTATTTGGAGAGTTGAGATTCTCTTTGGTGAAGGGCAAGAAATGGTGTTATAAACCAAGTGGTTAGTGCATCTTTGTTGAGCAAAAAGTGAGAAGAAAAGAAAGAAATGTTGGAAAAAGTAGTGGATTGAAAGCAAAAGAGTTTTAGTGAAGAAAAGGGTCCCAACCGAGTTAGTAACTACCTCGGGCCTGATGTATAGTGCAAGTCGATCCTATGTGCAAAAGTGTGAAAAATCCAACAAAAAGTATAAGTGCAAAGATGAAGTGGAATGTTAAGTGAAAGTGTGGGTTGAAAGGAGAAAAATCAAAGTCTTTTGGATGAGTGTGAAAGTTGAAAGTGGAATTTGGTGAAGTTGGTGAGAGACTAGAAAGTTCAATCCCCATTGTAAGCACCACAAGACCAAAATGATTCCTACCTTGAGAAATACCAAAAGCCCCATTACAACCCGGCCGAATGGAACCTCTTTGAGGACCTCCATTGAGCCAAGTTCATATTCTTTGTGTGCATTGTAATAGGCATCTCTAGGTGGAGGAATTGGTGATATTAGCTTCAATAGTAAAGTCTTTACTGGCATGATTCTTGAGTATGAGTGTTCTTTGCTATACCTAAACACATGATGAGTGATACACATTTTCATCACCCTAAAGTGAGGCTTGGTTGCATTAGACTTTATTCTATGGACACTTGATCATGTGTGATGATGTAATCTTGCTAGCATATCTATCACTTGTACTTGATTGATTTTTCATATGAGGTTTACTTGAAGATTGTGCTTCGGTATTGCTTACATTGTTATTGCTTGAGGACAAGCAAGTTTAAGTATGGGGTATCTGATGTCTCTCATTTTGGTGGTGTTTTAGTGGTTAATTTCCCTTGTAAATATGTGTCTTTTGTTCCTTTCTTTGCTAGTTTTGTTCCTTTTTAGCTTAGATTCCGATTTTATATGAGATTCGGAGACTATGCGAATTTGTTGTGTTTTGTAGGTTTTTGGCGTGTTTTGAGGAAGCTTTGGAAGGAGTGCATAAGGAGGAGCAAGGCAAGAGCGCAAAGGAGCGGAAGAGCTAAGCGATCAACGAAGAAGAGCTCAAGAAAGACCAAGAGAGGAAGAAGACCGAGGCCAGGATCGAGGTGCCCAGCAAGTCGGGCCCGAGATCGAGTCATAGAGACCCGGACCGAGGTGTGGCAAGTCGGGCCCGAGGTGCGTCCGTGTCGGTCCAAGTCGGCAAAGTGTAGATTGGGCACCAAGGCACACAAATGTGATCTACCACTTTTGCCCCTCTTCCATTTTGGGATATTTTAGCTCTAATTAAAAGGAGAGAGGATAATTAGAGGATCGAAGTCAAGACACACCTAATCACTCTCAAAGGCTCAAGGAAGACTTGGAGAACAAGGAGGAAGAAAGGAGAGGAGAAGAAGAGGAGAAATCGGTGGAGATTGCTAGACCTTGGGAGAATTTATGAGTTTGAACTTGTTTTGTTTTGCAATTAGTGGATTTGAGATTGGATCTTGTGAAACCCCTTTGATTTGAATTAGATTTGGCTTTGATTTGAGTTGGATGATTGAGATTTGCTTGCTTTGTCTTTTGATTGCTATTTACTCTTCCCACATGGAGTAGATTCCATAGTCTTAGGCTATGGAGGAAACCCCTAGCTAGGTTTGGATGTGAACCCTCAATTCCATAGCCTTGAGTGCTTGATCTAGGAATCCTCTCTACATAGAGCTACAATCTCTTGTGAAAGCAAGAGATCAAGGGCTTGTGATTGGCAAGAGTGAGTGAAAGCAAACTCTAGCCATCACTTGACCTTGCATCGAAAGGGAAATCAAACTCCCTAGGGTCGATGTGTAGAGTGGCGAGATCAAAGGCAAACAACATCGATCTCACAAGGATCGACACTCATTGGCTGAGTTGGGGTGGAATTACCCAAATCTAGTTAGGGAAGGAACCCAAAAACCCAAGACCGATCTACTATTTTGCCAAGTCCGACTTACCCAGACCTCGGGCCCGACTTCAAACAGTGTCGGTCCCGTGCAATCTTACGTCGATCCAACCTCGGGCCGAAGTGACCTATGTCGGTCCCGAGTTGTTCTCTTTGATTTTCCTTGTTTTACCCTTTCTTTTCCCTTTGTAAGTCTTTTTAGGTGCTCTCATCGCATGAACTCCCGAGTGTTCGACACCCTACCTTGTGCTACTACGGGGTTCGGTTTATAAATTGAATTTTGACCCTCCCAATCCGGACCGATCATTATACATCAAATTAAATGAAGAAATAATCATAGTGATATTAATTATTTCCATATAGTATGAATAATAACACATATAATATATTATAATAATTATAACTAATAAATATTATGTTTAAATTTACCGTCAAATTACGTTAATGAAAATATCAAATCACCATATATGAGAAGGTTAAGATGGATAATCATTTTTACAATTAATAATCTAGATTGATTATGAAATTTTGTAATTAAGTTAGTTTTGAGTTGAACTAATTAATTAACTATGGGTAAAATTTCAATAGAACTGAGAAAGCCAATACAATAATCTAATATGGCAATTGCCATTAGAAAGATAGAGTATATTACTATCTAAATCAATATTTATACATGACCACAAGAAGGGTATATAAATATCTAAATCAATTACAATTAGTACATATTACTAAAGATTCTTTAATTAAAATTATAAACATCACAATTGTAATATTTTTGGTAAATTTAATAAATAATAATATCTAATTTAATATAGATTTGGGTGACTATTAATTAGAGAGATAACGTAATATTACGTAAGAGTAAAAATGAGCCATAAATATCAAATAAAGATTTTGCTAAAGATAAAGACAAGCTAGCCATAATATCAAGTAAGATTAACTATAGATAAATTAGATAGAGATTTAATATTAAAAATAATTTTAATAAAATAATAATGATAGCAAAAACGTTAAAGTGTAAAAATGTGGTTGAAATCCTAGAAACTAACAAAGGTACTATCGACCAGTAATATTATTATTAACTTGAATTTTTTCATATTGAAAATAAAATTAAAATCAATCAACATCAACTTGTATGTAAATTTGGAAAGGAAATTTTTGATAAATTGGAAAGAGATATGACATGGAATTTTTTGAATTCATGGATATGATCTGTAAATGAGATGAAAATATTTATATGAACATGGCTTAATTAGTAAATAAAAATTATATGATGTGGCTTTACAATATGATGACACGTGGCTAAATCCTCGGTGGCGAAATATGGGATCGACATGTGGAAAAAGCTCACGTGGCGCAACGTGATGGCTCCAATCCTTACTGCTTATATATATACATAGATTTGTAGCTTCAACTCATTGTATATATGCAATCTCGTTCAGATTAAGACCAAAAACAACATTTCCATATTTTAGACCTGGCAATTCCGGTTGTTCGGGTCAATTCGGATCGGGTCGTTCGGGTCGTGTCCGTTCGGGTCAAACAGTCATTTCGGGTCTTGTTCGGGTCGGGTTCGGTTCGGGTTCGGGTCGTGTTCGGGTCTAGTTCGGGTTCGGGTCGTTTCGGGTAATAATATTTCGGGTTAGTTCGGGTTCGGGTCATTTCAGATCGGATGTTGTTCGGTTTGGGTCTAGTTCGGTTCGGGTCCTTTTCGGATTGCTTCGAATCGGATCATTTCGGGTCGGGTCAATTCGGATTTGGATGTTATTTGGATTCAACTTTTTTTTTACGGAATTACGGATATATTTTCACCGTCTAGTTGATGACCCGTACGGCCGTACGTATCTTTTACGGAAATACGGATATATTTTCACCGTTTACATATAACGATATAAAGAATAATTATTATATCATAGCCTTTATCTAATTTATTTTCTTAAACTCTATGTTTTTTCTTAATGATTAATTATTTACTTATTAAAAGTATTTCATAATCGTATTTTTTTAAAATGCAAACTTAATTCTGTATGTTTTAAATCAATTGTCTTGATTTGACCAATCAGATAGTTAACACGTTTGATAACGTTGTTTTAAATGGAGACATCATTCATAATAAGTTAAGGCAGAATACATCTGTAGACCCTCCAACTTGTCACTTTTTTGCAAATGGACCCCCCAAGTTTGAATATTTCTTATTGAACCCCTAAAGTTTACTTTTTTTGCCTATTGAGCCCTTTTTTTGTAAATGAACCCTCTTTTTTCGTAGTGTGAATAACACTTGTTGACCGGGGCCATTTTCATTCCACTCAGCAGCCACGTGACATCCCAGATCTGAAAATGGGGAGATTGTGGATAGGAAGAAGATGAAAAAGAAGATAGGGTTTGAGACTCCACATGGCATATTATTATTTTTTTGCCATGTAAGTAATTTTTGGGAAACTTTCACAGCCAGTTGGAGGAGTGACTTGCACGCGCCCCATCAGGTCAGCAAAAGGGGCTAAATAGGAAAAAAATGTTAAGTTTGGGGGTTTGATAGGTAATGTTCAAAGTTTGAGGGTCTATTTGCATAAAAGTTACAACAAATTTGTTTGAGTAATAATGTCAATGTTTTTCTATAAAACATAGGTCGGTTTTTGAATAAATTATTTTAAGACGGTTTCTTAGGAGAATTTAATGAGGGATTGAGTTCAGTTTAGACTTTAGAGTGACAATATCTCCGAGACCTCGACCCGATCTGACACACTTACCTGATCCGCACACGGCACACGCGACAATTTAATCCATTTTAATAGATATAATATATTATATTATGTATTAAATTAATGTATAATATATTATATGTATAGAATATAATATTCGGGTCATTTCGGATCGGGTTATTTCGGGTCATGTTTAATTCGGGTAAGTTCGGTTCGGGTTAGTTCGGGTCAGTTCGGATTCGGGTTTGGGTCAGTTCGGTTTACATTTTATTCGGGTCATTTCGGTTCAGGTCATTTCGGTTCGGTTCGGGTTCAGATCGGGTCTGGGTCATATTCGGATGGTTCATTTTCGTTATTCGGGTCAAATTTTGGGTCCGGATCGGGTCAGTTCGGTTCGGGTTTCGGGTCCGGGTCACTCTCTGCCGGGTCTACCATATTTTACAAGACTCACACTTGAGTCTATGTCTACTCATGTTAATCCTATTCAATCAATACAAGGAAAAGTTTCCGAACCATATGGTATCAGAGGGCTTACTGGGATAGTACTTTTGATGATACGACCTTTAATTGTGATCAGATTATTAATAACAAACTAAACACATGTCAAAAAACTACCTCACATCACATAAATTATATCCATGATGATTCTAAACTAATCCACCTCATTTCCAGCAACATCACTTGATATTTATCTTAATGTCTTTATACTTTTATATAAGAGATTATTATAAGATAAATAAGAATAATATAACAAAGTATGCTAAAATTAAATGATTAATGTTTTTTTCTTAATTATTTTTTAAATTATTACAATATTAAATTAAAAATATACACAAATATATTATTAATTAATAGTTATTTAAAAATAAAACCAAAAACTTAATTAAAAAATATTTTAATATTTACATCAATTTAATAAGGAAGAACAAAAATCCATTATTGCTTTTAAAGTTTTATTGAGGTAATGGGACCAATCTCATCATGTAGAGATGTTGCACAATGTAAAGGCTTAATTAGTTGGGATTGATCAATCCAATTCTGTCATATGTGTCATGAAGGGAACACTGTGATATGGATCTATTAGATCATGGTTGATAAATACAGTTTATAATTAGGATTATCTCTTTATCTTTATTTAGGATATATGGTTTATTTATATCTAGATAGATAGATTGTTATCACTTTCTAGTTATCTAATTAGTAGTTATCTTATTAGGATTTAGGATTATCTTTGATTGTACTATGCAACCTATATATATGAATTTTCTAAATAAGAGATAAGAAGAATATTATTCAAAGAAGGTTTTATGTAAAACCTAAGAGGGGTTCTATCAAGGACGAACTAGCCTCTATCTATCCCTTTTCTATCTCGTTCTTCTAATCACCATAGATCCTAAGCCTAGTTAAAGCGTCTTTAGACCCGTGACTAGATCCTAGAATCCGGCACATAACATCTTGGTATCAAAGCCAATTGTCATGGGTGAGGCAGTCAACTTTGGCTCCAAGCTGGGAGCTTTCATGGAGGACTTGGGGGCCAAGCTGGAAGTTTTCATGGAGGAGATGACCACAAGACAAAAAGCGTTGGAGGAGAAGGTGGTAGATCTGTCTTATTCCCTTTGCAATAAGGTTGCAACTCTGTAGGTGAAGAGTGCAACAGCCCCTTAGGAGAATTCACCAATCTCAAGCACACAAGTTCAGTTGAAGAATATCAAAGACAATTTCAATCTCTAGTGGGCCGAACTTATGATCTCACCCCAAGGAAGCAACTCAGTCTTTTCATTGTTGGATTGAAAGAAGAGATAAGGGGTGATTTGGAGTTGCAATAACCAGTAAACCTTAGAATTGCCATAGTTTTAGCAAAAGCATTAGAAAATAAGCAAGGAGCTTCCCAAGGGAATGTGACCTTTTCTTCCAAACCAGAATCCCGAATTTCTACATATCAAAATTCAAGTGCAAGAACCGATAAGCAATCTGCAGCACCAATGGACAACAACTCCAGTGATGTGGATTCCTCTTTCTCATTCAACAAGCAGCAGGAAAGACTAATAATGGCAGGCAGAAGAATTAAAAGATTGTATTTTAATCTTGTCAAGTCCTACAGTATGGATCATAAGCATGCCAAGGCAGATGGAAGCATTACAGGGCTGTGGGTTTAATTTTGTAGATTCCAACAATGTGGGTCACAAGCATAAAGCATTGATCTCGATTGCAGTGCTTGAGTTTGAGTTTGAGGACAAGCTCATAAACGAGGAGGGGTGTGATGATAAGGATCTATTAGATCACGGTTGAGAAATATAGTTTATAATTAGGATTATCTCTTTATCGTTATTTACGTTATATGGTTTATTTATTTCTTTTTTTTTTGAGGAAAGGTTTATTTATTTCTAGATATAGATAGTTTGTTATCACTTTCTAGTTATCTAATTAGTAGTTATCTTATTAGGATTTGGGGTTATCTTTGATTGTACTATGCAACATATATATATATATATGGCTTTTCTAATATATTATTCAAAGAAGATTTTACGTAAAACCTAAGAGGGGTTCTGTCAAGAACCAACTACCCTCTATCTATCCCTTTTCTATCTCGTTCTTCTAATCACCATAGATCCTAAGCCTAGTTCAAGCGTCTCTAGACCCGTGACTATATCCTAGAATCCGGCATATAACACACTAGTGCAAATCACCTTTTTTTTATTGCTTTCAATTTTCCTCTAAGTTTTTATGTATGATGCTCCATGCCCGAGGGGATCTCTATTTTGCTTAATGATGATGTAAGAGGGTCAGACTATCTCCCGCATGTTGACTACTTAGCCCTCTTTTTATATATTAATAAAACAGTCTCTTGAGGAGTTGGAGAGTATCGCCTCTCCTTCTACCAAAAAAGAAGTAAGATGAGATGAGTTCTTACGTGAGAACCACACCTTGAATTAGTTAAGTTACTAAAAGGCAAGAGCGCCTTGAAAACAAACAAGTCTTTAAGTTGAAGATGTACTAGAGAAGTTGGGACATTGCCTAGATACAAAGTTAGAATTGTTGTGATGGGATTTCGATATATGATGAGATGATTTCCTTAGTTGTGGAGACATCACCTATTAGGATTGTTATTAGTTTAGATGTTTGCATGAACTTAGAGATCGATCAGCTAAATGTGGGTACTGCATTCCTTTGTGATGAGCTAAAATAGGTGATTTATATGGTTGAATTTAAAAGATTCAAGGCAAAAGGAAGTAAGAAGCTTATTTGTTGATTGATAAAGATGGGGTTTGTAACTTTGAAACAAGCTCTTCGACAAATATACATGGAGTTTGAATCCTTCATGATTCATCATGATTTCCACAAAACAAAAGTCAACCATTGTGTGTCCGTGAAGGACTATTCAGAAGATGAATTCCACTTTTTTTTTAGGTGGATGATATGTTTATTACAAATCATGATACTAAGAAGATTGCCAATTTGGAAAAGGCATTGAAGAAAGCCACTGCAACGAAGGACCTTGGAACATCAATAAATTATAGGTATGCATACCACTTGATAGTAAAAAATAAAAATTTATGGTAGTCACAATAGAGATTTATGGAAAATTTGTTGCAACGGTTTAAAATAGTGAGGGCTAAACCCTTGAGTTCCACTAACCTGGAACATGAAGTCAAGCTTTTGTCAATATCATATAAGTAAGGAAGAGAAAGCAAAGACGAAGAAGGTGTAATATCAGCAATTTTTATAAGATGGATTAAGATGTTGTCCTTGAGTTAGTGACCTAATTTTTTCTTTACAATGTTAAGAGAAGTGCCCGGGACCTCTTGAATGGACGATTAAAGTTGGATGATGCCAACGAGAGTTTAAACTTTCAGAATTCTTGTAGTAGAGCTCCGAAGGGAGTGATTTCAAATCCTAGTGATAAATAAAGAAGTTTAGTTTCATCCCACAAAACTTGAGCCAACTTGGTTTTAATATCCAAAACGTTATGTCAATTCTACCGCAAGGATGTGCCCTAGCCTTGGTGAAGTGGTCAGATCTACGACCGCGACTATAGTTTTAAACTGTGATCGCAATTTTGCTATAGGCACAAGTTACAACGGTGGGACACAACCTTTTTCGGCTTTAATGGTTTTGATCCTTGGTGGTTTTGCTTTGTGTCTCTTTGCACCTGCTCATCTCCTCATCTCCCATCACATTGAAAGCCTTGCTCACCCAGCACTCATTCAACTCATATACACACTCCCTTCCTCCCTTGAAATTCCTCTAAATACGGTGTGGATTGAAAGTGAATTTCACACCTTTCTCTTATCTCTCTTCACTCAAACTCCTCCACCTTCTCAAAGTAGGAGTGTTGCTCTATAAGCGTTGACGGTAGCTCCCTGATCTGTGGCCGGAGTTGATCGGAGGAAGGCCGGAAAATCGGCTTCTCAAATAACACTACCAGGCCGCGACCGCGACCAAGGAGCCGCGACCATTTCCCGTGCACAGTGCCTAATGCCTAGTGCTAGTGGCCAATTCCCAATGCCTAGAGTCGTGCCTAGTGTCATGCCTAGTGCCTTGTGTCGTACCTTGTCTTGTGCCCATGTCTTGTGCTCGTGCTCTTGCCTCAACGCCTTGTCTTGATTTCCGTGCTACATCGTTACTCCATCTTAATAAAGTATTCGAGCCTTTACGTCGTTAGTTTTCTGATGTCCTTATTATCACCAACATTAATAGGATTTTAATTTAATTAATAATAAATTATTAAAGGATTAATAATTAATAATTCCCTTAAGAGGTTAGAAAGGAATTTATGACCATGTTAAATGTAATGAGAGATATTAATTTATTTTATTAAATATATGTCATACTCGATCACAATTTGGGTCAATCGTATGTGGACTCCATACGCGTTAAGACCTCGTTTTTGCATGCCTAGAAGCATTTTAAGGCAAGTTCATGGTTCTTACCTTTCTTCCTCGATAAGTCATGAAATTGTTTTCTGCTATCTTATTAAATGTTGCAAACAACATTGTTTGCTAATAATTGGATTAGAATTATTATGCTTAGAGATAATGACCATTTTTATTATTCTTAATATTGTACTCGTTAGTATATGGACTTAGAACCATTTATGTGTGACCTTGATTCTTTTAAGTCTCTTTTCAAGACTTTGTTGTGGACTAGTTTAAGGCTAGGGATACGAGACTTAAGACTCTCCTAATTTTTTATAACTCGTGTTATGAGGTGTAATTAATGTATGCTCGTAATACTAAGGTCATGATGAATGCTCGCTCAGTAAGAGGGTTATGAAACCCTAACTAAGTGTTTGGGAGATGCTTACTTTCTTGTGGCCAAGCTCCGAGGAGCCAGTGCTGTATTTAAGATAATAAGATAAGTTTCAATGCTTATTTCCTACTAAAGTGCTCTATTTTATAAGGTAATAAGGTAAGTGCCAATGCTTAATATTTATTAGATGAGAATAGTTACAACATCTTGGACACCATTCTAGCTCCCAGCTTTGAAGTATTCTATTTTCCAGTCTAGACATGCACAACACGTATGTTATGAGAGTGGTTATAGATGATACACAAGGGAATACGTCTAACTCAAGGGATTCATGGAGGAAGACGAGCTTAAGAAGAAGGCTTAGACCTTACAAGAGGTCCCGAGCATTCAGGTATAAGGAGGCTTTGAAGAAGCTACATGAAGTGCATCAACCTTTGTCAAGTAGACATTGGAAGATGAAGAAGAAGGATTTCAAGGCGTTGAACGAATGGGCGGACTCGACCATAATAGGGTTGGCGACGACCCACAAGGTACATGAGGTCCTCTCAAGACCGACACCCAATGGGGTCGTGCAAGACCCATTTGGGTCGAGCCTGGCGCCTTCGTAAATCCGAGCGATTCATTCTTGCGGCCCAAGTTGTCCTCTTTGATGACCCTTTCCTTTCTTGTTGAAACAAACTCTTTCCATCTTTGTTTTATTTTAGATTGTATTTATTATTGTGAGATATTCTTATATCTTATGATAATAAATTAGGATTTTTATTTCTTCCTAGGGTTAGAATAAATAGTTGGAAAACACCTTTATTTCTTTTTAGCGTAGATTGAAGAGAGCATTGTGCTTCTCTTCTACGCCCTTTTGCAGACCTTCGTATTTGTGATTGAGTTCTTGGTTTTATGCAAGCTTGGTTTGATTCAATTGTGAGTTCGATATTACTTGTGAGTTCATTGGTTCACAATTCAAGACGATAAGCTTTACGATTTATACTATGTGCAAGATCTTGCACCGAGTATAATTCTTGAGTATAATTCTTGCACCGAGTATACTAAATTTTACCGTATAATATCTATATGATAAATTAATTCATTCGGTCCTTATTATATAGTAATAAGTTATGATCTTTATGAAGGATTTGGGCCGGGCGGCATGTTTTGGGGTCCGTTTTTGATGGGCGGCCCATTTGCCCCTTAATTGCATCCATAGCATAACTAAAAAAAATAAAAACCAAGCACGCCCTTTTCTCGTCCGCCGTCTTCTCGCTCAACGCCGATTCTCTCTCCTCCTACTCACCCTCTCAGCGACTACTTCTCCTCTCGCCTCCGAAGCTTCTCGAAGAAGCTCTCGTCGGAGTTCGTCGTCATCGACGAATTCAACGGAATCGCTCCCAATTCAACGGATAGGGTTTTCCCCCTCTATTAGGGCGGCTACGCGGAGCGTGGACTTCAATTGGCCCGATAGCGTGAGGAGAGGGAGTAATGGCTCGCCGTTTTGGCACCAGCCGAGTAAGGAGTATGGGAGTTTGCGTATGATGATTATTCTGAGGACGATGAGGAGTTTGAAGTTGACTCCGGCCAGCAATTGGTAATAACTCTTTCCTACGCCTCTCGTTTGTTGATTTGGAATCGGATAAGAGAAGAATCTTGTTTTGGTTAGGGTTAGAGGAAGGGATTTTTCAGAGCTGAGAGTTCAGTAGCGTTATGTGTAGGTTTCAGATGTAAATAGTCTCACCGTTAGTATAATCATAATGAATTATAGGACATCGGTAGTTCAGAGCTTTGCGAGCAAGTATGGTTGATTATGGCTATGTCATTCGTTTATCGAGCTTGATAGCGGCCATTGTGAATTACTTGAGGTTTGATGTGTATGATTTGGATTTTGAAGGAAGTGATGTGCAATTCGGATTTGAGGAGGCTGTTGGTCGGAACTGCTAGCAAGTCGATTCTGGTGATTGAAGACATCGATTGCTCCATGGAGTTGAAGAACAGGGAGAACGAGGACGAAAGCTCCGTCAACGACGACAAGGTTCGGTTCGGTTCGATTCAATTTAGATTGTTCTTCATTTCATGGAGTTTGTTTTTGATTAGTTGGTGGTGATTGTGATGATAATTTAGAGTTTGTATGCATATATTTAAATATTGTCACTTGTGATGATAATTTAGAGTTTGTATGCATAAATTTAAATATTGTCACTTGTGATTAGACCTGTAAATCGGGTCGGGTTCGGGTTTCGGTAATCGGGTTCGGGTCAAACACCAGGTCGGGTCAGAAGGTCACAATTTTAACAGGTCCAAACGGGTCGGGTCACTACGGGTTTGTTGCGGGTTCGGGTCAACCCAACGGGTTAAAGAACCTGATTTTTCAAATTTATCTATTATTTTTTTTGTTGATATTAATTTATAACTCTCTTAATTACTTATAAAGTTATAATATAATTTAATTGACACCTATATGTAAGGATTTAGATTTTTAATACAAGAGTTACACTTCGTCTTTGTACTCACTATTACAAATTATTAATCATAACGTGATATCTACCTATTTTAACAAGATTTTTGTAATCAATCATGTACTACACTGTAACGCCCCTAATTTACACGGGAACATTACCGCCAGTAATCACGGGTTTAACCAACCCGAGATTACTCAGGCTTTGACAAAACACACTCGAAGTATAAACAAATGATACAATGCCTGGAATTTAGTCAGATGGTTAAAGTGTGACTATGTGCTAAGGGATTTTCTAGAAATACCGCTGCGGAAGCAAAATAAATGTCAGACTAAGGATAGTCTTAGAAGCTGATTCCAATGAGCAAAATATCGTTCGTGACTTCACTACAACTTCTTCATTATCCCCTAATGGGTAGATGAGCTCTCCAGCTTCCATTATTCGACCTCACACGTCGATCAAATCCTCTAAATCCCGATGTATCGTAAACTAACCAAACACACCAGGAAATATACAAAAGAAGAGAAAGTGGAAGGGAGGTTGATCTTGAAGAAATAGTCACGCAAAAACAGAATTCTAAATAAGATCAGTCAGTAACTCCACTACCAACAAACGAAACTGAACCTGACATATAAAAGATTATATAAGGACTTTCGTAGTTGCAAACCGAAAAGATTAACCACTACTGAATGATCACGAATAACCAATGAATTTCCAGATTACGAACATCTCACAAATCACCAACTACCAACTTCCTTCTTTGCCCTTGTAATGAAACTCAATTATAAGAATTTGTACGACTATTGTTTATTCCTTTGCCCTCATAACGAGACTTGGCCAAAAGAATTTTTCCATATATGAGATCTAAAGCACAATCTCCAAATCCTACATCAACACTCGTAGGAAACTCGGTTAGTTAACTCATCACTTACATTCGACACTCATCAAAGAATCAGTCGAATGCTTCATTGTTCATGATTTCTATACTCATAAAAAGACTCAGTCATGAAACCTCATTGCTCTTCACTTCGACAGTCACAAAAGACTCAATCGGAAGAATCCATGTGTCAAGCAAACCATTCCAGGCAGCTAAAACGAGATACCACGAACCTAGGTTCAGTTTGGTGATAGAATAGAGAAAACAACTTACTTCAAAAAAACGCGCTAGAGAACGAATGCCCATAGCTTAATAGAGTGACGACGGTCATGATTCAAGATCAGCGTATTGATAGCGACACTATCTTTAACCTACCGGGCACGAAGTGCCAATTATAAAGGTACATGAAGTGCCTAAATTTATCAGGGCGCAGAGCGCCTAATACATCAAGACGTGAATCACCTAATTTATCATGGCGCAAAGTGCCTAATGTGTCAGGGTGGTGACCACTTAATTTTGTCAAGGCACGAGCGCCTAAATATTTAGCTAATAATGTTCTCTCTAACGTAGAGATGAACGAAAGCATGATTGTGACTCGAAAGTTTCAATTAAATGACATCTCTTTATCTAAATGGTTTCACGAGATATATATATCAGAGTCAACAACTCTCATCCTCAAGCTATTTCAATTTCAGACATCTCAAACCAGATATATTAAATAGTAAGGTCGCGATTACTTGAACCTAAGCTCGGTTGTACAACTGCCATCCCAATAATACTAGCAATAAAAGTAGCAACACCCACAACATAGATATCAGTTGCACTGCTACAATCAACAACCAGGTTCGTTCTACAACAACACATACTCCAGGATTTTCATCATCCATATTTTATGGGATACGACAACACTTTTAGTGACTAGCACTATATTTGGCCGTTATCAAGAGGCATAAAAACAGTGTCGGGAACCATTCACCAGTGCATACGATTCTCAAAAGTCTCTGACAACTAAACCGAACGGGGATGACCAAGCATTCTGGCCAATGCATTAATTTTCCTAACGCACTTATCTTATATGGCTCTTGATATAAGACACCCATGTTTATAGCTTTTAAAATGTCGGGTACGACCGGGACCAAAGAAAGGTAACAAGTCCATAATCAAATCCCTAACGTAGAAAAGACGCAAGGTTTAACAAGTACAAAGAACGAATAATGCCCAATACATCCAAGATCAGAGGGAAGTAACAATTCCGTGATCGAATTCCAAGCGTACAACAACGCAAAGTTTAACAAGTGCAGAGCACGAATAATGCCGAGTGCGGCCAAGATCAGAAGGAAATAACAATTCCATGATCGAATCCCAAGCGTATAGAACGCAAGATTAACAAGTGCAACGCACGAATGATCAAAGGGAAGTAACAACTCCATGATCTAATCCCAAGCGTATAAAACGCAAGGTTAACAAGTGCAACGCACGAATGATCAAAGAGAAGTAACAACTCCATGATCTAATCCCAAGCGTATAAAACGCAAGGTTAACAAGTGCAAAGCACGAATGGTATACCAGAGAGAAGTAACAACACCATGATCTAATCCCAAGTGTATAAAACGCAAGGTTTAACAAGTGCAAAGCACGAATCATGCCGAGTACGGCTAAGATCAGAGAGAAACGACAATTCCATGATCGAATCCCAAGCGTATAACACACACGGTTTAACAAGTGCAAAGCACGAATTACACTCCAACATTGATCAGGAGAAGAGCAGAGTCATGACATTACACCAAGACCTCAATTAATGAAATGTCTCAGTATCATTCTTTTCAAGAAACCGACAACCTCCATCCATAGTGTTATCCTAGCACATACATCACTTCATACAAGGTAGTCAAACACAAGGCCACATAACTACGTGCCTAGATTAGTTCTACCACAACACAGTAATATATCATAGTTCATGACGATAACTACAATAATAATAACCGATAACCCACTACTAGAAAACGGGTAGTATTTCGACGCATTCCTCTCGGCACTTCTCGTTTCGTCAATTGTAAAATTCGCGCGCGTGCATTTGCCGACACATATTTTGGACGGTTTTTTCCGTAGACCATCGTTGACATTTTTTGGCGTCGCCATTCTCATAAAAGCGTCGAGAAATTAAGCTGTAATGAAAAATGCCCGCCTTTTGTGAGATATATGCGCGCTCAAAATTTTGGGCAAAAACTGAAATTAAAATTCAACTTTACACTTACACGTATTATATCAAAAGCTGAAACTTAAACCTAAATTAAAGGTCGCTCTCGCTCAACTTCGCTCTAGCCATGGACGCCGGAGGAGGACGAGCTCCTGGCGAACCACATCAACAAGGAAGGCGAGGGGATCGGAGAAGAGGCTGTCGTCGCTGGGCCGGGGTGGTGTCGGGAAGAGCCCGCGAGCGAGGGCAGAGCGCGGGTCTGAGATTCAGTGGGGAGAGTGACTTCGAGTCGGAATGGGTCTCCAGTGGCGAGTCGGAATGGGTCTCCAGTGGTTCTCCGAGTGGTCGGGCCAGAGTCGGTTTGTGGGAGTCGGGGTCGGGTTGTCCAAGGCGGTCGCGTTCCGGCGAGGTCGAGAGAGGGAAGGGCGGCGAGAGAGTTGGCTAGGGAGGGGCTGGTCGAGCGAGAGGGTTGGCTAGCGAGAGGGCGAATTCCACCATGGCAAGGACGAAGCACACCGCAGTCCATAGCAGCCTGCGCACCAAGAACCGTCCATCTGGTTCTCCCCTCCTCCCCATTCTTTCAATTCCGAGTTTTCCTGCCTTCTAATTTCCCCCATTTTATCCCTCCCTCTCTGTTCGTTTGCGCGCACTTGTCTGCTACAAACCCTAATCTCTTCTACGCCGCTAATTTGGGGTTTCTTTATTGTTATCTGCGTATGGTTGGACAGATTCCACGGCTACAAACACCGCCCGGAAACCCAGGCGGTTTAAGCCTGGGACGGTGGCTCTTAGGGAAATCCGGCGTTATCAGAAGTTGTGCGAGCTCCTCATTCCTGATGCCCCCTTCTAACGAACTGTAACCTTCTTCTTTTATATTCTCCTCCCTCAATTTGTCAAGTTATTCTGCGTTTGTGTCCCTCTATGGCTTGCTTGTTTGCTGCATTCACATTTCAGACTAGGATTGACTGTTTTGTACTGTCTGACAAATGCTGCTTGTGTTTGAGGGTACCCTCTAATCCCTGAACATTTCGAGCTTAAGACCCCTGGCACTTCTTGTTCTTGTTATCTGGACTTGGATGAAAAGTTTATGTGTGGGACTGGAGTTAGTGGTCTACGGGTGATCCAAAATTCAAATGTCAGGGTACCAATTGATATTTTTAAATGGAAAGGATACTTGCTCGGAATTGTGCCCAATTAGGACTGCTGCTTAGATATTTGCTTGTATCTTCTGCTTTACTGTGAAACTTGAAACATCTAGATCAAATAGAGCAGTTTCTTTTGTTAGATTTGCGTTTTCCAGGCAGTTTCTAATTTCTGTGTGCTCTTGATGCTGCTAATTTTGAGATCTGAGTTTGCATTTCAATTGGAGCTAAACTCTCTACATTGCACCTGAAGTTAGCCTTCTCTTGTGCCTTGGTGTATATCTGTTCTTAACTCACTTGATTTATGTGATCGTTGATAAAGGAAGTGTTTAACTTAAAAGTGTTTGGTCTAGATTGTTATTTCAGTAATGCAAAAATTATGTTTGCTTTCTCTTAATGTGCTTAATATTTGGTTCTCTACTAGTTGGCTTCTTTTGCTCTTTTTGCAATGATTTTGCTGCATAAGTCTTTTGTCAGAGCTGCGTTATTTTGATTTCACCGCTTAGATCTTTGATGAAACACTTGTATTCTGTACAATTTGAATCAAACTTTTTGTTTATGTTTTGTCTTGAAGTTGATGACGTAGTGAATTTTGGTACTGTCAACGGAAAGGACGTAGTGAATTTTGCTTCAGCAAATTATCTTGGATTAGTTGGACATCAAAAATTACTCGTGAGCAAACTTCTAACCATATGAGTTATGTTTTCGTATTTCTTTCAGATAGTATGTCATGCAAATGCTTTCTTTCAAGATTCTTCTACATCTGCCTTAGAGAAGTATGGGGTTGGTTCTTGTGGACCTCGTGGCTTCTATGGGACAATTGGTGAGGCTTGTTATTTTGCTGTATATAGTTCAAAACTTAATTCTGTTCATTTTGGCCTTTCTTGATGAATGATTTTGTTAACTGACATTGGGCAAAATCATGTAGATGTACATGTGGATTGTGAGGTGAGAATAGCAAATTTCTTGGGGACTCCAGGTTTAATTCTCTACTCATATGGACTTTCTACCATGTTCAGTGCCATTCCAGCATTTTGTAAGAAGGGAGATATTATTGTCGTGTGAGTATAGATAGTATGCTCTTTGCTGTTCTCTATTGTCAGGGGAAGCAATATTTGTTGTGTAGTTGTAGTTTTGATCCATGCTATTTGTTAGGTTTTCAAACGCAATTGTTCCTTTTCGAGTGCGGTGTCAAATTTTCTGTTTGGCTAGTTTCCTTGTTGAACACAATGGTTCCTTTTCGAACGCGATTGTTCTTTTTGGCTAGGGTTTTCGATTGTTTTGTTCATCGGGGAAAAAAGCAGTCGAAGTCGAATTCTATATATGCTGCAAACTCAATTTGAAACCTTAGCTCTTTCAAAAGCTTTCTCTTTATGTGGAAACTGTTGTTCTGTCTATGCTTTTGGCGTTGTTAGCTTGTGGATCATAAACTAGCGATAATTGGATGATGAACACCTGATCTTTTACTCAAGCATTTTTATAATGTATTTGACAAGATTGTAAACAAGTTGAGAACTGTAACACCTACTACAAGTTTTTTTTAATGTACCTGAGTTCATTTCTGCTGTTCATAGGCTGAACTTCTTCCATTTTTTTACAGGTTAAGAGGATGTCATAAGCCAGATGTCTCTTCTTTAAAATTAAATTAAGATCATTCATCTTTGCAGATAATATAGATTACTGTATTCCACCACTACAATAATTGGAGCACTGTTTTTTCTGAACTTCTTTCAGTTTGCCAATGGTCCTCATCTATAAAAATGTTCTCAGGCTATGCTTGGATATTTCTGTTGGAGCTGGTGTGGCAATCAAGCTCTAAAGAATTTCTTTTATATCTTCAGGTAAAAAACATAAAGCAATTAATTCATTACTTTTTTGTTCAAGTATGATGATGCATTCTAGGTCTAGTGCTATCCATGCCATCCTATACTTTTTTGCTGGATGTTTATGGTTCCATGTCTAATTGCTTCCAAAGTTCCAATGCAAACATATAGGCTTTTAGCTGAGTTTGTGTTAATCTTGACTAGATTTAGCTAACCAATAGCTGAAACTTCAGTGATCTACATTGCTAGAAATAACCCTCCATTGATTAAAAGAAATTTTCTTGTCTGCATTTGATGAAAGGAACATGTTTCTGATTTGAGCTTTAGGTCAAATTTGACCTCGTTGGAAGAGCTTTTGATGATTTTTTTTAATAATGCTGAATTGATCTCGCTTGACAGGGGTAATCATTCTTTACTTAATCAGCTCACATTTATCTAGGTGTTTTTTATTAGCAAAATCTACGGATGCAAATAAAGTTACTGGCTTTTTTTTTACTTGCCATCTTAAATTCATCTCTCGTACATAGTTATGGTCAATTGGTGGTAACATGCTTTTTCTTTTCTTTCTTCAGACATGGAGTAAATTTTTAATATTCGTATGTATTGTTTTTGAATGATCAGAATGTAGCAATTGAAGAAGAAAGGGTCTATGAACTATATTTGACAAAATCCAAAGCCCTTGACTGACACTGATCTTGTATGTATGAAAGGTAATCTGTTGCAACATTCTTTCATTGTTTCAATCTTGTATGTACTTTTACTGTATTTTTTGATGAACATCGTGATTGTCTTAGTGTTGCTTGATAGTAATCAGTAAATGTGTGCATTTTTAAAGAGACAATCCATTATAAGTGTTGTTTGATAGTAATCTTTAGAAAGTTATGATTTCAAAATAGGAGCTTTTCAAAAATTAAGGAGGTCTCATACGTAAGATTGGATGCTAGAGATAAAGGAAGAGATAATGCCGGTACATTTCATTTCATATAAGAATTGCCAATAATTCAGCTGTTAATCTGCTTGGCTCTATTTTGATTTACAGAGATGCTAGATGAATTGGCAAGAAGGGAGAAGAAAGCTAACATTAGTTCTGATATTGTTCTCTTCATGAAGGTAAGAATTCAGTGTCATGCCGGTACACTACTCAATTAGTTTTGATTGTTTTTATTTATATTGTTTTTAGCCTGTCCTAGCACCCTTTATAAAGTTATTGTCCCAAAAGGCTAATAAATTGCTGCAACTTTTTATATGAGGTTAAATTTAGTTGGACGGAAATCCTAGCTATTCTGAGATTGTTAGCATTCAGAAATTATTATATAGTATATACCTAAGCTTGAACTAGTCATTATTGGAAAGTAATGTTTACTTGCTGATGCCTTGTAAATAAGCAATCTCTTCTTGGCTACATAGTGATCAGATTTGTTTCTTCATCACCCTTGATGATTGGTATGAGTTGTTTCCAAATCCTTGTTATGTGCTATTCCTAATGTATTTGTTCATGACTTGGATGAGTCAGCGTATTGCCATTGTTGCTTTGTGTTACCTAAATTTAAGTATTTAACTGTGCTTTGACATCTAAGTATGTCTTGCTTTTATTGCTTCTGTGCCAGTGGATGCTAGAAAAGATTGCCTTTGATGAGGAGGAAAAAGAATTCAAAGCAGAAAAATTAGTGAATGGCCATGGAAGGATTGGATTAAATGCACTAGTCAGCCATTATAAATAGAGGAAGAATTTAAGGTGGGTCGTTACTCGCAATGCATCTGAGAATGGCCAGATTTCAAACTCGTCACATTAGCATGTCTTATGAATGTCTACGTACTCTTCGTACTCTACTTAACTAATTAGCTATCTATATATCTACGCGGTATCAAAATGGCCAGACTTAAAACTTGCAATGCTTCGAATGTTTTGGAATGTTTTTGTTGCTATGTTATGTTTTGATGGACAGCTTATGCATGTAATTAAGCTGGGTATGGATTTGATGGTTGTGTAATGAACGCTAATTAATTATGCGCGCTATAATTGTACAATTTGATGTTGGTTTATATATATATTGCTTGAGACTTTTTCAAAAAGGTATTTGGCACGATAGGAAAACGTCGACGGTTTTACTATCCCAAAAGGTAGTTCATTTCTCGACGCTTTATGCTGTCATAAATTTAAAACTTTTTGGGCGGTAAACAAACGGCGACACTTTTTTGTGTCCCCGTAAACGCTTTTATCGAGTATCTTTAAACAAAATTTTTGGCGCTCAAAAAATGGCGACGCTTTATTCCGTCAAAAATAATTGGCGGCAAATTTTTTCCCTGGGCGGGAAGCATTTTTCGACGCTTTTTTATGTCAACTATCAATGGCGCCAAACACATTGTCTTGGCGGGCAACAATTCTCGACGCTTTTATACGTCATAGACATTTGGCGGCATGTTCAAATTTGAAGTTCAAATTCAAAAAAAAGCGTCGAGAATTTAAATCTACGACGTCAAATCATGTCGTTGTTATGGACACCAAAAAACGTCGGCGATTTGTGACGTCAAAATTTTCAACGCTTCACTGAAGCGTCGAGAAACTACATATTTTCTGGTAGTGCCCACAATATTATGAGAGAATAACAACAACACGATAACCACGATAACCGCACAATCATGAGATAATAACAGATGCATAATGGTCCTTAATATGTTAGGACCTAATACCATTTGAATTTCCCTTACATGCAACATCCAATTTATCCCTGAAAGTGTGCTCTCAAACTTCTTCACACAAAGGTAATAAAAACATATATAAGTCAATATCAAACTCGACTTCATATTGCTCCAGGTCAAAACAATTTAAATTCTTAAAGGCTAACTAGCCCTCACACAATTCATCGCTAACCCACTTTTAACATGACGACTATCATTAAAACTGAATAGCTCCATAAGAAAATCTATAATATCAATCCAAACACAACGAATCTCTTAAGATAATATATTTTTATCTTGTTCCAATAATGGAGTCTAATTAACCAATTAAGTTAACCCAAAATTGGTTCGCTAAAGCTGCCTTAATCCAATAGTATCACCTTAATTAGTTAACTAGAATAATTCTTGCTAGTTAGACACGCTCTCTAGATGACTTAAATCACTCACTTGTACCTTTATTACTCATCCATGGGATCTTAGTCAAATAAAGGTGTAACGCCCCCACTTAAAGCCTTATGATACCTAGCCATGGGATCACCAACATTGTAACCCATATTATGGTCAATATACACAGCTTTAGACCTTCAAGAGGACCATTTACTTTCCACTCCAGATCAGTATTTAACCCACCTAAAATTTCAAATGAATCACTACCTGAAGTTGGGAATTTATGAATGTAAGCCCCGTTCAGTTATGTGTACAACATTATACACTTAAATAGATAACTGCTTAAGAGTGGACATATAGTATAACAAACCAAATCCTAATGTACCAAGAGTAAAGACTCAAATTTTCACACTTTTCTAACTAAACAGATAGCTATTCCATTCCACTCAAATATGAAATAATTAATTAAAAACTTTCTTTTTGATTCCAGCATCGAGACCACTTGAGGGACATCCACCACTACCCCTCAATTTGCTTAGATTAAGTTTACTTAAACATGGTTTCTTCCTGTGCAAATTAACCCAAAACAATTTTAATATGTACCATATATAGTTTCACCTCCCCATCAGTTTCTAGAAAGAAATTCAATACAACTAAAGAAAATAGAGAATAAGCTTAAACGTGTTTTGGGTATATATATAGAGTTAGCCATCTACGGATCAAAAGTCTCAGATCCTCAATCTAGACAAGTATGCATGCCAAATTTTGAAGGCCCTTGATCCGGGTTATGGCTTGCTCCGGCCGAATTAGCCGTTGCTCATGCCGAGCCGCACCCGTATGGCCCTTCTTCAAATTATTAGTGTTTGAAAACCGAGTCCGATGGACTTACTGATGTAGAGGGTGCCGAACGTTGGAACTGACCTAGTGGTGGTCAGACCTGGATTGCACAAGGCCTAACGGGGCTAGACCGAAACCGCACAAGGAGGAAGGACGGGGTGTTCGACCCGGACGAGCTCGGCTTCGGATGATCTTCACCGGACCTCAGCTGAACGGTGACCACGACATCTTGCAACTCCGAGGTCGAAGGAGACAAGGCGAGCGGCGTAAAGGACTCATCTTCCGCCTGTGACCGACGATCTCCCCTCTCCTGAAATCCATCTTGCCCCCCAGATGATAAAGGAGGGAGGAGATAAGAAGATTGGGGAAAGAAATCCATGGTTATCGGCTGAATACCACCAAGCCGAAAAGAAAATTGGGGGCCAGCTGTCCCTCCCCCCAAAGAAACGTGGCAAATAGAAAGGCAAAGAATATAAGAAAGTGGCACGGAGGGAAAATTTAACGGGTGTTTATCTGATCCAAAATTTACCCGAAATTAAAACAATAAAATTTACAGATAAAATTCTCGTCTAATTAATTCATAATTCCTGATGAAAATTTATAAAATATAACTCATACAATTACAATATTAGGTGATAAGATTAACTTATCACATTATCCCAAATTCCAGTTTCAACATAATACCAAATAATAATTTCAATTTAATTATTTGTTCTAAAAATCTCGGGTATTACATACACTAAAGTGGGATGAGTAACACAAAGACAACAAAAACAAGTTTCAATTTCACATTCATGGTGTTTTCTAAAAGAATTTCAATAAGAAATGATTAACCTTAAAGTTCAAATCCTAGAAATTCAAAATTGATTATGAAGAAAAAAAAACAAACACGTTAGATAAAAAGTAATTTGTATGAAAACTTAAATCCTAGAGTTCTTGTATGCATATATCATACTAGAAGAAGAAGCTTGTAATTTACATATTTTAAAAGTATAATATTTCTCATCGTTTACATATTTTAACTTTGATAAAACTATAAACATTAATGTAACCTAGAACAACTTTACAAATCAATTCAGAACTTAGATTCTAGTTCAACAAAGCAAAAAAACATTCAAACCTTGAGAAGTATACATCAATTTAAGAGACACTAACTTAGTACATCTTTAATCATTGCCTCATTGGTATATTTCATGTTCAAAATCAATTACTCGAGTCGATTTTCTTTATAAAGAATCATCTTTTAATCAATCAATTGGAGTTGAGTTCGGCTAATGACGAGAGGAAGACAAATCATTATAATCGAACCCAACAATGTGTGAATTTTTTTCACCATTCCCGTTTTTCGTTCGACCCAACGGGTTAACCAAAACCAAACGGGTTTGACCCAGAAATTTCCCGGGTCATCGGGTTCGGGTAAAATCGGGTTTCGGGTTTACTTTTCCGGGTTATGACCCAGACAATTTCGGGCGGGTCGGGTCGGTTTTTCGGGTCGGGTCAGATTTTTCCGGGTCTACTTGTGATGATAATTTAGAGTTTGTATGCATAAATTTAAATATTGCCACTTGTGATCACAATTAGATGTGAATATTGTCATTTGTGATGACAATTAGGTGTGAATAATTGCTGAATTTTATCATTTATGATGACAATTAGGTGTAAATAGTGTTATTTGTGATGACAGTTAAGTGTGAATATTGTCACTTGTGACAGTTAAGTGTGAATATTGTCACTTGTGACAGTTAGGTGTGAATATTGTCACTTGTGGTGACAGTTAGTGTGAATATTGTTACTTATGGTGACAATTAAGTGTGAATATATTGTCACTTGTGGTGACAGTTAGTGTGAATATTGTCACTTGTTGTGACAATTAGGTGTGAATATTGTCACTTGTGGTGACAGTTAGTGTGAATATTGTCACTTGTTGTGACAATTGAATGTGAATATTGTCACTTGTGGTGACAATTAGGTGGGAATATTGTCACTTTGTGGTGACAATTACGTGTGAATATTGTCACTTTGTGGTGACAGTCAATGCCGGTCAACGGTCGGTCAACGCCGGTCAACGGTCGGTCAACTGGTGGAGAGAGGGGTTATGCTACGTGTGCAAATTTGACATATTGTGTTATTTTCATGCTATATGGCATTTGAAAAATGCCATATAGCCAAATTCTTTCGATCTTGAATAAAGATTTTTATTTAATAATAATGATGTTTTCATTCAAATAAAAAATCAAAATAGAATCAGAATATAATTTACTATATACTATTCTAAGATTATTTTTTTGGATTATTTATGATTTTGAAATATAATTCGGATTTAAAAAAAAAAATAATTTAGACTATATCTATATTTTTTAATTTCAAAACTAAGGAAAATGTTAAAGATCGGTAACACTAGCATGAGGCGAACTTTTGAAGAACATCCCTAATAAATTATATTTCAAAATATAGATATATTCTAGATTATTAAACATTGACTATATCTAGACCTGTCAAAAGTTGACCCGAAGCAGAAACCCGACCCGAAGTTTTTGGGTCTCAACTCGAAAATTTAGACCCGTGACCCAATTGAAACTCGAACCCGTTGGGTCGGACCCGAGTTATTATAGTTTATAATATTTTACAATATATAATATTAATTATGAAAATTATGTTATATTTTATTTTTAAAATATATAAAAATAATATCTTACTATAATAATTTATATTAAATAATATGTTATTTAAATTTTTATTAAAAAAATTGATACTCTTGATCTATTGAGTTGATCCAACCCGACCCGAAAATCCACGACAACCCGATCCGAACCCATTTCAACCCGAACCCGACCGGCCCAACCCAACCCGATTAATTGGTCTAACTGTATCTATATCAACAACAGCAAAAAACTAATGAAAATATTAAATAAAAACTCAAGATCGAAGGGGCATATCGGACGAAATTCAAACATACCACTCAGAATAAGTTTTTGTAAGAGTATCACCGGAAAAAGCCAAAAACTTGGGATGTAGGACGGAATTTCCCATTATTTTTGCTCAACAATTGCATATGCTCTTAGCTAGGAATAAATACCTCGACAGCCGTTGGGAAGGTAAGGGTTGCCGTGATAATAAGGTAGTATGCAGCGGCATCTGTATCCTCCGTCTTTCATATCACACGACGAGTTGGAATAAGCTGGCGGCGAGTCGACATCCAAGTCGTCAACCCTCCACTCAAAAACCGTAGGCGCTTCTGTAAACGACGACAGGTTCCTATCGACACTGATGGCACTCGTGTTTGATGATATGTAGGAAAGATCCACAACGGCGGCAGTAACCGAGGCATTCCCGGTGTGACCGGGCACAAGGTTAAGAAAGTTGAGCTCCATGAAATCAGGGGAGGTAGGTATGGCGGACTGGCAACAGTCAACCCCGTAGCAACTTGTAGGTGGGCGTGGCCTTTGAGGTGGGTTAGGGGCATTATTAGAAGAAGAGTTGAGGCAAACGGTTGCGCATCCCGCTACGGTGTGGTTATCAGCAGCCTTGATCAGCACGACTCCGCCACTGCATCCTCCTACGAGCAACGCGTTGGCCGAGCCCATCACGCGGTACGGGCTCCCTCTCAGATCCAGGCGCTTGGTGGCGTAATTGCCATCTCCCGAAATCTGATACTGGTCCCACGAACCAACGACCGATATGGTGTTGGCTGTTCCCGACCTCTTTATCTCCACGACTTGGCCGTTAATGATGCTGCTGTAGAAAACCACGGGTAAGCCGTTGACAGAATATAGCTTTTCCCAGCTCAGTACGCTTGATGTTGCCACGGGATTGTTGGCGCGCGCGCCGGTGGTACGTGTTGTCGCATAAGATGGTAAACTTGGGGTTGTGAGAGCAGCTTTCACCAATCCCGAATGGGTACGGGATAATGAGGTCTCCATAAGATGGTAAAGCTTCTTCATCATCGCTCAGGGGACAGGACCGCTGGTTATATTAGCAGCACCCGTTCTAGCTCTATGATTTAATTTGGGATCTAGTACATATATACTGTATATGGTCGATCAGTTGTATGCTTGATTGTATTTCAACCATAACAAAAAAGTTAGCATAACAGTTGACAGTGTATATAATGCTCATGAAGTTTACACTGGGTCGTGGGATTTTGGCGGACTAGGTAAAACCAAGTCTTTTTCATAAAACTCACGCTGTGATGCAATCGTCTACCAGCTAAATTAAAAGTCAACTTCTAAATCGAATGGCATTCATCCACCTTTTGGTTCGACCTTTCCATCAAAACCCACTTTTCAAAACAAAACTAGTTCACGTCTTGTGTCATGTACGAATAATATGAAAATTTAATCAGATCGAATTTTGACCTCATCTGTTTTGTAATTGGAGAACGTACAATTCAAACTCAATAGACTCAAGTCCGAACTTATTGACCTCAATTATATGAGCATATTCTATAATTTCACCTGGTTTAACTGCTAATTTAATTGAATTGGATTCTTAGACATCCAAACTTCAAATGATTGAACCCAAACCAACTGGACCGACACAATTGACACATCTAATATCTTAGTGGATTAAATATTTTCAAACATTATCAATTTGTTAAAATAATGTATGAAAATCTATTCTTATTTGATAATATATCTTTGTATGTTTTATCTATTTTTAAATAAAATCCAATCAATTTGATTAAGATTATTATGCAAGATTAGTTCCCCAAGTAATATTTATCCAAACATTTATTTTTGCCTTAATTTATGAAGATGTTCATTTAGATTAGTAGTATACCTATTTGTATAAATGATAAAAAAAATCTTTTTTACCTACAATAAAAAACTTTTATTTATTTAATGAAATTATATTTTTTTAAGAAATCAAAATTAGGTAAGATATCAAAGATATACAAAAATTGGACAAGATACAAAGATATTTCCAAAAAAAAATCCCTTTTATCCGCTGGGTGTCTGCTTATGATGGACGATAGTAGAGTAGATAAATCACCCTGTACAAAAAAGACTTATACTAAGTTACTTGGTGAGTCAGGACAAATCTTTACAAAAATTTGTTGGCCTCTTTAATAAGGGCTAAAGCCCGTATCTATGAAGAGAACGAAATTCTTTCTTATGTGCAACCAAAAGCACAACAAGCTTGGTGAATCATATTAGAACGTTCCTTGGTGAGTCGGGACCTGAGAGCATGCCTGATAGCTCAATTGTGCAGAATGGCCCTATCCTGGATGAGGTGGACAAGGCAAGCATGATCGGCCAATTCAGTAAGGAAGATGTCAAAAAAGCTCTCTGGAGCATAAATAAGAACAAGGCGTCAGGCCCGGACGGATTCAATGCTCATTTATTCAAGCGTGCCTGGGAAACTGTTGGCAATGATTTTTCTGAAGCTGTCCCGGAATTCTTCTCGAGCGGCAGAATTTTAAAAGAATTAGGCAACATTGTTATTACTCTCATTCCAAAGGTGGATAATGTGTATGCTATCAATGATCTTCGCCCCATCTCTTGTTGTAATGTCATCTATAAAGTCAATTCTAAGATGATTGTGGCTAGGCTCCAAGACATTCTCCCGAAGATTGTTAACATCAACCAGGGTGCATTCATCAAGGGGTTTAGTATCCTTCATAACATTTCAGTTTGCCAGAATCTTGTAAAGAGCTATGTCAGAAAATATATCAGCCCTTGATGTGCTCTCAAATTGATTTGAGGTAGCCTATGATACGGTTAACTAGAGTTTCTTATTCAAACTTCTTGAGGAATTGAACTTCCATCCTGCCATGGTGAATTGGATCAAGGAGTGTATTACATTTTGTCAATTTACTGTTAAAATTGGGCAGGATCACTGTGGGCATTTCAATGTGGGCATTTCAAAGCCAAGAGAGGTTTAGGCAAGGAGATTCAATGGCTTCATATCTATTTGTCTTGATTATGGAATACCTTACACGTGCCGTCATGTGCTAAGAACGTCAGCTAGTTGCAATTCTTTCAAGTACCATCCTGGGTGCAAGCATGCCAAGATTGTCAATTTGTGCTTTGTAGACGATCTTTTCATATTCTCTCATGGAAGTTCCTCTTCTGTTAGCACCATAAGAGTAGTGTTGGATTTGTTTGGTGGGAATTACGGGTTGGAGATGAACCTGTCCAAATCAAGGGTGTTCTGTGCTGGGCTTGATCAGAGACAAGAGGAAGACATCTGCGAAATTCTAGGCATGAATTTAGGGGAGCTCCTTGTGAAGTATCTCGGTGTCCCTCTCTATAGCTCTCGTGCACAATGCAAGGATTTTGCCAAGCTTGTTAGCAAAATCAGAAACAAGGCGAATGCATGGGCAGCCATGACACTCTCTTATGCAGGCCGGCTTGAAATTATCAAAGCGGTTTTCCATAGTGTAATCTAGTACTGGTGTACGTAAGATTTTTCTCCTCCCGAAGTCTAAGATAAATGAGTTTAACCGAATTCTTAGGAACTTCTTGTGGAGTGGAGGTAGTAATGGTAGTATGGCACCAGTGGCCTGGAAGAAAGTCTATCGTCCTAAGTGTGAAGGTGGCCTAGGTCTTAAAGACATTATTGCTTGGAACAGAGTGAATGTTGGTGAATTACTTTAAGATGCTTGCTCCCAGACAGAGTCTATTTGGCACCATTGGGTTGACATCAATCATACTCGTGGCCAAAATATATGGGAGATCAGCTGCAAATCGTCTTCTAGTGCTACGTGGAAGGCGGTTTTAAATTTGAGAGACGAGATTTCTGCTTCCCTGAATGCCTCTAATGTGCGTGTGATTAGCTTCAGGTTTGGCAGTTTTGATGGAAAGGGGTTGGATGATAGCATGAGGAGCGGAGGTCTCTTGGGCTGAAGTTGTTTGATCACGTTATAATACTCCTAGGGTGGCTTTTGTCTCGTGGAAAATTGTTAGAAAATCTGTGTGTGTGTTTTGATGGTTCCAAACAGGTTGCTGACAAGAAGTCGCCGACGCCAAAAAGATAAAGTCAGAAGTCGCCGACCACCTCGACAACCTAGTTGCCCAGAAATCCGAAGCCGAGCGGAAATCTATAAATGGCAAAGCGCGTAGCAGTTTTAAGGAAAGCGCGGCAGAAGGATTCTGGAGGTTCTTTTAAGGCAAGAAGAAGTTCATACATGCCGAAAATCTTCATGGATTATTTTGAGATATTTTAGAAGATTTTATTGTGTCTTAAGGAGCTGATTAGGAAAGATTTGTAAAGATTGTGTCTAATTCATTCCTTGGGCAAAAAGGATGAATTATACCACAATCTCCCTAGTTTATATATTCAGTTCGGTGTCCTGAGAGAGTTGGGGTTGAACAAAGAGAGTTAGGAAACTAGGAGAGAACGGCGCAGAACCAAGGGAGAGTATTCTATAAGGGTTTCTGAGAGTTTCCGGTATTGTACTGTGCGTGTGTTGCTGAGAGTGTAGAAGACAGGTTCGTGTGACTCGAGTCTGTGGACGGGAGGGTACGAGAGAAGTTGTATTGGGTGAGGGTTGGGTACATAGGCAGAGTATTTGCAAGAGGGCGTGGGATTTGCATCTTGGAGTAGGAGAACCTTTGTAAGCCCGAGAAATCAATACAACGAGTCGAAGTACTCTTCAAGTCCGACCAAGTGAGAAGCTTGGGAGGCAAGTGGTTTTTCCCGAGACAAACTAGTTGGTTTGTGGAGGGTTTCCACTCTAAATACCTGTGTTCTAATCTGGTAACGTAAAGGCTGCGTTCGGTTCAATAAGCAATTGCTGATGTTGATCGATTGCTGATGCTGATATAAAATGCTGATATTCGTTGCTGAAAGTGAAAGCTGATATTTGAAATAAACAATAGGGTGTTTGGTTGGACGGTTTGTTGATATTGTATAAGTTGGATGTGTTTTGACAAATTTGCCCTTAAAACAATTTTAAAACAAAAAAAAACAAAAGAAAAACAAAAACCCTATTCCATTTCAATTCCAGCCAATTCAGCTGCCGTTCTCGACCTCCATAGTTGCTGTTCGTGAGTTCGCTGATCTCGACCTCGGCCATCGCCGGCTCCCTCCCGCCCGCCGTTCAGGTGAGTTCCATCCCACCTTCTCGCTGCTCCATCGCCGATCCCGCCCGCCCTTTCTTACCGCCTTTTCTCTGCCCCTTTCGGTTCGTGCATCTCCGCCCGCCCTTTCCGACTCGTCAGCTCGTCGTCGGCCATGGCTCTGGTAAGTGGTCGTGTCCTGCTGTTGGTTCCGTTCTATAGTCGTCGTCTTCGGCTAGATTCTGCAGAGTTGGAGGATGTACCTGAAAACGCCTTGACAGAGAGTGGCCGGAGGCAAGCGGTTGAAATGGAGAGCTCCGACGAGACGGCGATAGGGAGAGAAGACGACTGAAGACGAGCGACGGGGAGAGATGCTCAAGCGAAGTTCTCAGCGAAGAAGACAAGCGAAAGGGGTATCGGGTTTTTCAGGAGAATGGGGGTATGAGGGGGAAATTGAAGATAAGCAATTGTTGATAATTTGTGCTGATTTTTGGTAAGCATGGTCTATGATGATTATTTTTGTTGTTGCTTATAATCAATAGATTGCTTATAAGCACGTAAATTTTTTTCCAGCCAAACAGATGCAACGATTGCTGATTTCTTAAAATAAGCATTGAAGTGCTTATAAGAACGTAAAAATACCCCAACCGAACGCAGCCAAAGTCTTTCTTGTGTTTGAATTTCCGCTGCACAACCTAAGGTTGTTAACTCTGGTCGACGACATCGTAGGTGTCGGCGACCTCTGGTACTAACACAGATCCTACAATTGGTATCAGAGCATTGGCTCTAGATTTTTGCTAGTACCTTGCAGGAAAGATGACTACCACCAACACCGTTGTGAATGACTCCTTCTGGAAACCTCCAATTCTCAAGGCTGGAGAGTACGACTGGTGGGCTAAGCAGATGCGTACCCACATATGCTCTCTTGATGGTCAACTGTGGAAAGTGATTTCTATTGGCCCTGAGAAGTTCCTCAAGGCGGATTGCAAGGAGAAAGACGTCACGGAGTATGACGATGCTGACTTCAAGAGGTTGGAGAAGAACGAACGTGCCAAGAAGGTTCTCCACCATGCCATGACTAGCAGTGACTTGAAGAAGGTCATTGGCTATGACACCGCCAAAGATATCTGGGATGCTCTCAAACGTCTTCATGAAGGGAATGATGATGTCAAGAAGGACAGAATCATAACCCTTGAGCGAGAGTACGAGAACCTATTCTAGGGAAGAAACGAGTCTGTCCAGGACTACTTCTCAAGATTCCAAGGGTTGGTCAATCAACTAGAGTTTCTGGGAGAAAAGCTTCCACAATGGAAGCAAACCAACAAGTTGATTTCTGGCCTCAACAAGAAGTGGGATGGTATGGCGACTTCTCTTCTCACTCAGAAGGATACGAAGTCGATGACTCTGGAGGACATTGTTGGTCAACTGACCATGTATGGAGGGATCCAACAACGGAGGGATGACAGACTTGACTTTGAAAAGATCAAGAATATTGCCTTGAAGGTCGAGAAGGCCTTCGACATTGCTCAAGGACAGGATGATGAAGAGGTCGTCGACGACGACGTTGCTCTCATTTCTAAAGCAATGAAGAGACTGTGGAACCGCAACAAGGCTCCAGCCAAAACCCCCGAAGCTGCTAGAGACATGAAGGGAGTGATATGCTATCACTGCCAAGACAAAGGGCATTTTGCTAAACAATGTCCAAAGAGGGAGGTTGGCAAGAGCATGTTGGCGACTTGGGACTTATCGGATGAAGAAGAAGATGGGTCGCCGACCAAAGAACACTGCTTTATGGCCTTGAGTGATGACTCCTCAAGTGAGGTGAAAGATACTGAACTTTCTTCACTTTTAGCTAAGAAGACACGGGAACAACTTTGTGCTATTATTGAAAAACTTGGACTTCAAGTTTCGGAACTAAGTGAAAAAATTGATGAAAAAGATGAAAAAACTGCTAATCTGATTGATGATAACGAAGTTTGGTCTTCTAAAGCTATAAGTCTAGAAAAGAAAACTCTCTCTAAACCTGTTGATTGCACTAAATGTTCTAATCTTGAGTCTCAGGTTGTTGACTTTAAGATACAGGTTGACGACCTTGAAAAACATGTGTCTAGTCTTGAAGGTGAAAAGCTCATGCTAAAATTGGGAAATGCTAAGTTGTCTAGTGACCTTGAAAATTTGAAGATAGATGATGAAGCTAAGAAACAGAAGTGGAAAGACGAGTTTGTCGTTGACAAGGTTCAAGAAGTCAGTGGAGACTTCGGAAGGAGATTTGTGAAGGTTGTTGAGCGACCTGGTCTCGGTTATGGGAAAATCCAGAATGAAAAGGGGAACTCTTCTAACTCTCAGCCATCCAAAGGAAAGTCCCCTATGCATGATCACAACGCAAGTTGTTCATCGCATGTGGCGGACCCCAAGGGTAAAGGGAAGCAGAAGTGGTACCCTAATCAAAAGGTTCGTACCATGTGGCAAAACCAAGTCCAGAATGCTGGCCCCTCGCGAATTGACTTCCAGACCCGGGTCGACAAAAAACCTGTCTACCTAGGATATAGTAAGTATGTAGGGTTGAAATCTCATATCACATGCTGGTATTGTGGCAAAGGAGGCCATTACCAACATGAGTGCTTCAAAAGGACTAGGGATTCTGAAAATGCTAGGAAGTCGAGGACTTCTAGGAAGAAACCTAAAGTCACCAACTCTGTCAAGAAACCAAAACCTGCTAATGCTGATGTTTCTGCCAATGATGTGAAATATGTTGCTCGACCCAGAAAAGTTGTGAAACAACTCTGGGTTCGTAAAAACTAATCTTGTTTGTGCAGGTTGAAGTGAGTGTCGACGACCCCTGGTTCATCGACAGTGCGTGCTCAGCTCATATGACTGGAAAATCTGAGGATTTTGTCTCACTTCAACAACACAAGGGAGGTAGCATTACCTTCGGAAACAATAGCAAAGGTGTGGTTTCTGGTATTGGAAAGGTGAAGATCTCAAGTAAGGTTTCAGTTTCTGATGTTAGCTTGGTCGACAACCTTGGTTCTAATTTATTGAGTGTAGCTCAACTGTGTGCTAACGGGAAAAATCAAGTTGTCTTTGATCATAAGCAGTTCCAGGTGATTGAAATTAGTACAGGTAGGACGCTTTTGAAGGGATTATGCAGAAACAATGTCTACAAAGTTGATCCCAGCTTCCAATCTGAAGAGAGTTTGTGCTTGAAGTCTGGTACAGAGGTTGCCGACCTCTGGCACAGTCGGTTCTGTCATGCTAGCCAGCAGTTGTTGATCAAATTGCATAGAGAGGAGCTAGTTCGTGGTTTGCCCAAGATTGAGGTCTCTAAATCTGGAATCTGTGATGCTTGCGTGAAGGGTAAGCAAATAAGGTCCTCCTTTAAGTCCAAGAAGGAGGTAAGTACCTCCAAGCCCCTTGAGTTAGTTCATATGGACTTGTGCGGACCTATGCGCGTGCAGAGTAGAGGAGGAAACAGATATGTTTATGTTATTGTTGATGACTACTCACGCTATACTTGGACTATCTTCCTTGCTTCTAAAGATCAGGTTTTCGAGGAGTTCGAGACATGGGCAAAGGCTATTGAAAGGAAGCTTGGTCATTCCTTGGTGGCTATCCGATCTGATCATGGTACAAAGTTTGAGAACTCTGAGTTTCTAGAGTATTGTAAGAAGACTGGAGTCAGCCACAACTTCTCGGCGCCAAGGACCCCACAACAAAATGGGGTAGTCGAGAGAAAGAATCGAGCTCTAGAGGAGATGTCGCGGACCTTGCTTATCTCTAGTGGTCTTCCAAGAAATTTCTGGGGAGAAGCAATTCATGCGGCCTGCTATGTGATGAACAGGGCTATGCTACGTCCACTACTTGGAAAGACTCCGTATGAGCTGCTGAGAGGAGTCAAGCCCAATGTCGCCCACCTTCGCGTTTTCGGGTGCAAATGCTATATTTATAACAATGGGAAGGACAGCCTGGGCAAGTTCGATCCAAGAAGTGATGTTGGCACCTTTGTTGGCCACTCTCCAACAAGCAAAGCTTACAAGGTGTACAACAAGAGAACCAAGAAGATTGAAGAAAGTGTTCATGTGGTGTTCGATGAAAGCACCATGGCAGGTTCTCTGGTTCAGGATCGTGATGATGGTGATCTAGGTTACTTCTTATGTCTTGAAGATGTCTCTGACAGGGTTTGTATTGAAAGTCCGTCTGGGGTCGCTAACCTTGACTGTGTCGCCAACTCAGATCAGAACGCAGAGGCAGATCAGAATCAGAATCAGGATCAGAATGCAGATGCTGTGCAGGATCAAGGTATTTCTGAGGCAAGAGAAGCAGATCAAGCAATTCAAAGTTCAGATCAGGCAGTTCAAAGCTCAGTTCCAGGTAGCTCATCTCAGGTTCCGCAGGTCGACAACCTAACTCAACTACCTATCAGGAATTATCAGCAGAAGAGTGCTCATCCGGTCACCAACATCATCACTGATTATTCGAAGGGTGTGCAGACGAGGTCCTCACTCAACCTCTTTCCATTCAATGCCTTCATTTCTATGTTGGAGCCGAAAAACATTGAGGAAGCTTTAAAAGATCCGGACTGGGTCAATGCCATGCAGGGAACTTCATCAGTTTGAGCGCAATAAGGTGTGGCACTTGGTCCCTAGGCCGAAGGGAAGAACAGTGATTGGAACACGTTGGGTGTTCAGGAACAAGCTGGATGATGAAGGCAACGTGGTCAGGAACAAGGCCAGGCTTGTAGTGAAAGGTTACAATCAACAAGAGGGAATGGACTATGATGAAACCTTTGCCCCCGTAGCTCGTCTTGAGGCAATAAGGTTGTTGATTGCTTATTCTACTTTTCATGGGTTCAAATTGCAGGAAATGGATGTCAAGACCGCATTTCTTAATGGGTACTTGAAGGAAGAAGTCTATGTTGAGCAAACTCCAGGTTTTGAAGATGTCGCCAACCCAGATCATGTTTACAAGCTTGATAAGGCTCTCTATGGGTTGAAACAGGATCCTCGCGCGTGGTATGATAGGCTATCGCAGTTCTTAATCTAGAATGGATATGTTCGAGGAGAGATTGACAAGACCTTATTCTTGTTGAGGAAAGGCGATCACACTCTGGTGGTTCAGGTCTATGTCGACGACATCATCTTTGGCTCAACAGATCCTGAGTTAGTGAAGAAGTTCGCCAACCTCATGTCGAGTGAGTTTGAAATGAGCATGGTTGGTGAACTCAAGTTCTTTTTAGGACTTCAGGTCGTGCAGGATGAGGAAGGTACCAAGATCCATCAACAAAAGTAACTCAGAGAGTGCGTGAAGAAGTTTGGTCTTGAGAGCTCTCGCTCTTTTGACACTCCCATGTCGACGACCACTTCACTGGGAAAAGATGAGAAAGATCCAAAGGTGAATGCAACTTTGTATCGAGGTATGATTGGATCTCTCTTATATCTTATAGCTAGTAGGCCGGATATTGTCTTTGTTGTGTGCCTTTGCGCAAGATTTCAGGCCAATCCAAGAGAATCCCATCTAAAGGCTGTAAAGAGGATCATTCGTTACCTTAAGGGTAGTGACAACTTGTGTCTGTGGTATCCGAGGGTCAGCAACCTCGACCTGGTCGGCTACACTGATGCAGACTTCGCAGGAAACCGTATTGACAGGAAGAGTACATCCGGGATGGCTCAGTTTCTGGGGTCTTGCTTAGTTTCTTGGGGTTCGAAAAAACAGAATTCAGTTGCTCTATCTACAGCAGAAGCCGAGTATGTCGCAGCCGCTGCATGTTGTTCACAACTTCTCTAGATCAAACAACAACTCAGTGACTATGGAGTGAAGTGTGGGTCTGTCCCCATACTGTGTGACAACACAAGTGCCATAGATGTCTCCAAGAACCCGGTGCAACATTCAAAGACAAAGCATATTGAAATAAGGCACCATTTTCTTCGGGATTGTGTGGAGAAAAGGATGGTCTCCATGGAGTTTTGCAGGACGGATGAACAAAGGGCGGACATTTTCACTAAAGCTTTAAATCGGGAACCCTTTGAACGACTTCGCATGGAGCTAGGTATGATCTCTCTTGATTAACTTGTTACCCTACATGCTACCCCTCAATGACTGGTTGAAATCTGATTGTTTATCATGAGAATAACATGCTTATGTGTTGTAAGTCTAATAGGGCATACATGCTTTGATTGATGATTCACTTTACTTGTGTGTGCATGTCGACGACCTCCTGCTTGTTGTGATTATGCTTGCAATTATATTGAACTTTTTCTTTGAGCCCAAAAGAATCAACCTGATGACCCCTGAACCCTCATTAGAAGCCCAAATGATGATTGATTCTATAGTTGTCCCCGACCTATCATGCTTGAGAGTCTCTATGAGCCCATATTGTTTGTTTGTGTTATTTAAACTGAGACTTATCAACATAATCGACAAATTCTACAAAATATTATTTTCATGCTTGGGTTGCTTTGACACCACCCGGTGTGTCCCAACCCCCAAGCTACTCCAGGTGGTAATTGTCATAGTGCACCTAGTCTGATGATTATGTTCAGAAGTGTGAGACAGGTACAGGTCGACGACTTCTCATGTGTGTCAGTTGAGGTCGACGACTTATCAGGATATTTCAGAGGTGTGCTCAGAAAAAGTGAAGTGTTGAGAAGAAATGGAGAAAGCTGTTGTGAAGTCAACGACATCGCTGTTGTCGCCGACTTCTCAGTGCGTAAGCGCACGTGTTTCTTTTGGATGATGTCTCTGACGGGTATTCCAGCTTGAATCTTTGGAAAGAGGAGATCTTCTGTCACGATTATGCACTCAAGTGGAGTATAGCTGCCTTGTTGAAAGAGGGTGAAGTCCAAAAGATGATGAACTCGTTTAAAGGAGTTAAAAAGAAAAATGATGCTAAAAAATGATGAAAAAAAAGAGTGATGAAAAAAAAAGAGAAAAGAGAAAAGAAAAAGAAAGGTAAGTAGGGAAGCTGAGAGTGAATTTGCTAAGACTGGAGGTTCTGGAGTAGAGTCGGCAACTCTACATGTTAAGTCAGGAAGTTTTGGAGCAGAATTGGCAATTCTGAATGCTAAGTTGGATGGATTGGAGAATCAGAATCTTGAGTTAGCAAAAGGAATAGCACAGATGCTTAAGAGGATGGCAGAGGTTAGTGAAGATGTCGACGACATCAAGGAAATACTGAAAGCTATGAACTAGTCGTCGACTAGTGCACTCTTGACTTTATCACTATCCTGCTTTCTATCCCTACCGCATTATTCCTTCCACTAAAACTTTTCTTAAGTTCGATATGGTTGTGTGTGTTCTGTTTGACATTGCCAGGCTTGCATTGTCGCTAACTTGGTCTCTGCATGCTCTTGCTTATATTAGCTAATATGTTTGCCTTGCTTATTTCTCCATGATTTATGATCTTTTTGATGATGCCAAAAGGGGGAAATAGCTGAGGGTTGCATGCTTAATTGAGGGGATATGCTGAATTTCAAGTGAATGTTGAACTTAGGGGGAACTTTTGAAAAGTTAAGGGGGAAATTGTTTGAGATGATTTCTTGAGATGCTCTAATGAAATAGATTGCCTTGTGAGATGATTAAACAGGTTGCAGAAGACCCCTTCCAGTGCAGATTAAAGATCGGTGTTTGTCACCATCAAAAAGGGGGAATTTGTTAGAAAATCTGTGTGTGTGTTTTGATGGTTCCAAATAGGTTGCTGACAAGAAGTCGCTGACGTCAAAAAGATAAAGTCAGAAGTCGCCGACCACCTCGACAACCTGGTTGCCCAAAAATCCGAAGCCGAGCGGAAATCTATAAATGGCAAAGCGCGTAGCAGTTTTAAGGAAAGCGTGGCAGAAGGATTCTGGAGGTTCTTTTAAGGCAAGAAGAAGTTCATACATGCCGAAAATCTTCATGGATTATTCCGAGATATTTTAGAAGATTTTATTGTGTCTTAAGGAGCTGATTAGGAAAGATTTGTAAAGATTGTGTCTAATTCATTCCTTGGGCAAAAAGGATGAATTATACCACAATCTCCCTAGTTTATATATTTAGTTCGGTGTCCTGAGAGAGTTGGGGTTGAACGAAGAGAGTTAGGAAACTAGGAGAGAACGGCGCAGAAACAAGGGAGAGTATTCTGTAAGGGTTTCTGAGAGTTTCCGGTATTGTACTGTGCGTGTGTTGCTGAGAGGGTAGATGACAGGTTCGTGTGACTCGAGTCTGTGGACGGGAGGGTACGAGAGAAGTTGTATTGAGGGTTGGGTACATAGGCAGAGTATTTGCAAGAGGGCGTGGGATTTGCATCTTGGAGTAGGAGAACCTTTGTAAGCCCGAGAAATCAATACAACGAGTCGAAGTACTCTTCAAGTCCGACCAAGTGAGAAGCTTGGGAGGCAAGTGGTTTTTCCCGAGACAAACTAGTTGGTTTTTGGAAGGTTTCCACTCTAAATACCTGTGTTCTAATCTGGTAACGTAAAGTCTTTCTTGTGTTTGAATTTCCGTTGCACAACCTAAGGTTGTTAACTCTGGTCGACGACATCGTAGGTGTCGGCGACCTCTGGTACTAACACAGATCCTACAAAAATTTTGAGTGGAGGAATCAGCACAAGAGCCAAGCTCAAAGCCTAAGGTATGTCGTCCAAAAACTGTTGCCTCTTGTGTAGTTCTCAACAGCAGAAAACCGTCACTTGTGTAATAGTCGGGATTTTTCCTAGCAAAAATCTGATAACTTGGACAGTTAAAGATTAATTAGAAATGACAATAATAAATAAATAAATAAAACTAATTTCCCCAAGTATTTTTTTGGGTAAATTTTGGGTCGAATAAATACCCGATAACTCCTCCCCCGGTGTCATTTAATTCTTTTGCTTTGGCTATTGTTGGCCTGCCACGTGTTTTCCCTCGGTACAGCTGTTCCCCCCACTTGCCTTCTTGCTTATCCTTCTTCCATTTTCTTTCTTTTTCTGCTGAAGAGTTTCATTTCTTCTATAGCTACCCTCATGTCCTCTCAAGCTTCCATCTGAGCTCTTTCGATCGACCTCCTTCTCGACTTGTTATCTGGCCACCATAGCTGAGCCGCCAACCTTCTGCGTTGACATCTCCGCCTAGGAAAGCGTCGTTGGACCACCTCTAGACCACGCTTAGCCGGGTTTGGTGAAGACCGCCCTGTTTCGACCCCTGTTTGGACTGCTACGTTTAGAAATTCATATCTTCTTCGTTCCTTACTCAAAAATCACGAAACAAGTCTCTAAATTGAGTTTCAAGTTTCGTGTTGTAAGTTCGGTCTAAATCCAGCTCGAAATGGGGTAATTTTACAAGTGAAGGTCGCGGACCTGCTTGTGCACAGAAACTCCGATCAGTCTCGGTAATTAAGCTAGATCTCTCTCGTTTTTTGCTTAAAAATTCCTAAACCACTTCCTTAATTTAAGTTAGGAAGTCCTCTACAAGATTCATGTTTTGAGTTTGCCCAAAATCCCAATCTAAATGGGTTGTATTAATTGTTGAAGTTGGTTGCACAATTTATTTGGCGGCGACTTGGTAACTCAATTGTCTGGACCACGATTCGAGCTTGGTAATGCTCCAACCAAGATAAAATCACGTTTCTTCTCCTTTAAAATGTCTTAAACAACTTCAAAAGGCATGGAAATCTTCAGGCCTTCTGCCTCCGAGCACAACCTCCGGTCATTGTACCACTATTTTATCCACCATCGGAAATTACTATGTAGTTGTGTCTTCAGAAAACGAGTTTATGTCTTTGCCTAGTAACTTCACCATGCACGACAATTCCAGACAATTAGAAGCCCGTAAGTAGCAAGATGATGAAGCATCCGGCCTCTTGAAGTCATGAAATTCATCTCATTCATCTCTTCGAATTGATGATGATCAAGATTACTGTGGGGTATTATTAGACCCAAAAATATCACATGGCCCAACGGGCTAAAAGGCCAAAAGCCCAATAGCATTTGCGATCGACTCCAAGTAGCTGGTAAGAAAATGGAAGTCAACCAAGAATGTTAAAGTTAACCGTTTGAGCATTGACAAGAACAAGGTTGATTAGAAGTCAATCCCTCCTTCGACGAAAATGGGTTTCTAACCCATGGGGGGAAAGTATTGAACAAACTAGACCACAAGGAAAAAAATGAGCTCCCATAGACTTTTTCCTAATTTTGCCCCTACCTTTTTTTTTTAAATTTACAAGATGACGTCATCATATGCCATTGATGACGTCAGCACCCCTTATCACCACCAAGCGTTGACTGGAGTTGACCGACGTTGACCAGTCGTTGACCGGCGTTGACCACCTTGTCATTAGTGATGGCAAGTAACTTGTCATCAGTCCACGTATAAAAAACTTGTCATCACTGATAACCAGTTTAGATAAAACTCATCGTTCATGTACTCAACTTGTCATCTGATGACAAGTTGAGGTAAAACTCATCATTCACGTAAAAAAACTTGTCATCAGTGATGACCAGTTAAGAAATTGACCTATGTGGCATTGGAACCCACATTATTGTGCATCAAGCACATTGCTCTACCATTTGAGCTAATAGGCCATAATTATAAGTAATATATACAAATTTAACAATGCAAAATAAAACATGTCATCACCCCAACTAGTAAAACAAACTTGTCATCACCCAAAAACATACCCAAACCCTTAAAATCATCCAAAAAACCTCAAAACAAACCTATCATCACCCCCCAGATCCGTAAAACAACTTGTCATCACCAAAACACATTAAAAACGGACTTGTCATCGCCAAAACCCATAAAAGCGAACTTGTCATCACCCAGAACCATAAAACACAACTTGTCATCACCCAGAACCTTAAAACACACTTGTCATCAGTCAGATCCGTAGAACAAACTTAAATTACTCAAAACTCATATAAAATCACTTGCTCAAAACTCATACAATCATCCCAAAAACCCTAAAATGAACTTGTCATCCAAAAAACCCACAAACTCAAAACCCCTAAACCCACAAAAAACTTGTCATCACTTCAATCCGAAAAACAAACTTGTCATCCAAAAAATCCAAAAACATACCCAAACCCATAAAATCATCCAAAAAACCTTAAAACAGGTCTGTCATCACCCCTAGATCCGTAAAACAACTTGTCATCACCAAAACACATTAAAAACGGACTTGCCATCGCAAAAACCCATAAAAACGAACTTGTCATCACCCAGAACCATATAAATTAAAACAACTTGTCATCACCCCAGAACCTTAAAACGCACTTGTCATCAGTCAGATCCGTAGAACAAACTTAAATTGCTCAAAACTCATAAAAAATCACTTGTCATCTCCCCAAATCATAAAATCGTCCCAAAAACCCTAAAAATCAACCTGTCAATCAAAAAACCCACAAACTCCAAACCCCTAAACCCACAAAAAAACTTGTCATACAAAAACCTCAAAAATCCAAAAACCCAACCGGTTGGATCCGGCTCGTATGAGCCCAAATCCGGCTAGATCCCGCTCGTACGAGCCTAGATCCGGCTAGATCCAGCTCGTACGAGCCCCAATCCGGCTAGAACCGGCTCGTACGAGCCCTGATCCGGCTAGATCCGGCTCGTACGAGCCCATATCCGGGAGAGAGGGAGGAGAGGGAGAGAAGGATCGAGGGCGACGAACCTGAAGGCGACGGCGGTGGCGGTGGTCGGAGGAATTGGAAGAGGAAGAAGAAAGAAAATGGGGAGGAGATGTAGGGAGAGTAGGAGAGGGAGAAGGAGAGAGGGGAGAGAGGAGAGATGAATGAAAGAAAAAAAAATGAGGAGAAGGAGAGAGAAAAGAGAGAGTGTGGGTTTTTATATGTGGGGGAATAACCTATTTAGCTAATTTATTTTTATGGGAGCCTAGTCTCCCCAATTTCACCCCAAACCCACCCTCCCCACCCCAATCCCTCCTTCAAAAATATATATAGTTGAAGTATTCACTCGTCGGTTCAAAGAGGTGAAGTCCATCCATCCAAAAGAGGAGTGCCTTGGAGAAGAAGGCAGTAGTGAATTGCGGAGTCAATATGCCAAGTACTGTTATGACCCAAATCCGATTTAAAATTTTTGGTGGGATTATTGCGATCGAATTATCACTTGAGCCCGTTTTTTCCTAGATATTGTATGGATAATCCAAATCCAACGGAACTAAATATAAACCTATTCAACTATAGAGATTGGTTCTAGTGCAAACTACCCTTATAGTGTAAAATGAAAAACAATCTCTAACGGTAGAGATTAAAGAAGGAAATAGGGGAGAGAAGGTGGCAAATTAAAAAATAAATTGATTTTGACCCAAAAAGACAAATAACCCCCACACAAGGGACAAACCCTAAGCCCTCACTCAAAGCGTCTCTCTCGATCTCACCTGCTCCTTCTATCGATCGGGCGATTTCGAACGGGCGATTTCGAACGGGCGATTCTCGATCCACCGTGCTCCTCACCACCTCTCTCTTGATCCACCGGCGTTCCTCCGCCGTCGCGCGTCCGCCGTCAATCCCTCCGCTGTCGCGCGTCCTCCTTTGCCTTCTCCACCGTCGGCCATTAGCGATTTCGCCAGATCTCCGAGCGATTTCGCCAGATCTCCGAGTGATTTCGCGATCGCCTTCTCGATCCACCGTGCTCCTCGCCAGATGTACCAGATCTCCAAGCGATTTCGCCAAATCCACTAGATCTCCCTCCGTCGATCTGCCAGTTTTGGTGTCCGTCAACCAGATCTCCATCCGGCGTCGCTCCCTCAGCCGTCGCCGTCCTCTCGCTCAGTCGGCTGTCGCCGTCCTCTCGTTGTCCCCGGCCGTCGCCGTCGCCATCTCCGCTAGCCATGGGAAATCTCGTAAGAATCTCGTCGTCGTCATCATCACTTTTGTTCATATGGCGAAATTTCGTTTGGTTCATTCAAAATCACTTGTGGGTTCTTGATGTTGTTTTGCTTCATTGGTTTTGTTATCGGTTCATTATGCTCAACTTGTTGGTTCATTCAAAATCACTTGTCGGTTCATAAACGAAATGATATTGAATTGCATTGCAAGTCATATGATACTGGCTTTTATGTATTTGATAGAATTGATAATCTTGTAAAAGAAAAAAATAGGGTTCAATTGTTTCTAGGTTCATGAAGTTTAATTTTTTGGTTCATGAATTTGAATCACTCGGTTCATATATGACAAAATGCTCATGTATGACAAAATGCAAAACTTTTGCAAACGAAATGGGTTTGGTTCATTGTGTTTAACTTGTTGGTTCATGAAGCTTAATGAATCAGTTCATAAACGAAAGGTGCGTTCAACTTTTCATGAAGTTTAAATCAATCGGTTCATAAACGACAGGTGTTTGGTTCATTGGGTTCAACTTGTCGGTTCATGAACTTTAATCAATCGGTTCATTTAATGTGAAACTGCATATAAGACAACTTAATCCTCAAAAACACATACCAGCTACTTAAAAAAGAGAAGTATAGGGTTCATTATCTTCTACGCGATGGTTCATGAATTTGAATCACTCGGTTCATGTATGACAAAACGCAAAAACTGTGTAAACACTTGGGAAAAATAAAAATTTAATGATCAATCTTGGAACATAGAAGAGAATTCAATTCCCAGCACATGTGCGGATATTATGACCATCTGTTTTCCCGCATTTGCCGCATCACCTTTTTCGTGCCGCACTTGATGACATTGCACTCTCTCTACCACCCAACATTCGCTTACCGGAACCTTTGTTCTTAGCTTGTTCAGGTTGGTGCACATGAATCTCTTTGGGTACACTAATACCGGCTAAGGACTCAACACTCTTATCATTCACTGATCTATCACTATATGAAGAACTACTACCAGCCACAAGTTTCTCTTTTTGCTCCTTAAAGACACGGGAAAACTCATGTAGCAATTGAGGTCGGTCTTCTAAGATACCAAAGCAACTATAAAAAATTTGATATCACTGAACTAGTTAAGGTTTGTGTGTGTTCAATAGCAACACAATGGTCAAGAAAAGAAATGTAAAAGCTATGAGTGAAGAAATATGAATCTAATAGTACTTGTATCATTGCCATTCAATGAAAGTCCATCGGTACTAGCGTCACCATCTGAATGAGAAATGTTAGGATGGCCGGAACTTGATGAACAACCTACAAAAGAAACATAAAAGCTATGAGTGAAGCAACATGAAAACACATAATGAGTACTACAAATGGGCAAATACGAGTATTCTTTTGGTTCACAAAGAATATCATTACGGTTCATAAATGTTCAAGTAAAGGTTCATTGGAAGCCATTAAACGGTTCATGTAAATTAAGGCATGTTTGTTGAGGCATTTTGTCGAACACATGGTGGACAACAAGACAAGAATGAACTTTCACCATAGCTATTCAATCGAAACCATCAAAATTCAGTTCTTCATGTTGCCATAACCTTCCAACAGTGCAAATTTAACGAGTTCACACAAAAGAGAGCGGATTAAAGCGAAAACATCCATAGATTCTAAGGTTGTTCATGTTGCCATAACCCCCTCTTCCAAACATAGTTGAATGATTCTAAGGTTCATTAACCTCAAGCATCCATATAATACTTCATGTATATAGTCTCAAGCATCCTAAGTTCTTATTATGGCTATCAGTTTGGGTTATTATGGAGAAAAAGGGTTTAGGCTTTTCATCAAACACTTGGTGGGAAATCAAATAAGCATACAAAATCAAACTACATTTCCAATCAAATCCTTCAAATTGCAAAGCAAAAAACACACATAAATCTTTAGTTTGCAATCCCTATCAAGTCTAAGGCTCTCTTCACCGAAATCCAGGTACAAAGATGCAAGATCACACCTAAACACATGGAAATCCATGAACAAAGATTAAAAACCTCAAACCAACGAAAGACATACCTAAATCCATCAATAAGGAGGGGGTTCAAGTTGAATTTGCTTGAGAGGAAGATAGATTAGAGTAAATCGAGAGGATCAAATGAGATTGGGGATTCGAGCGTACAAGGAGGATGTGAGCGTACAAGGAGACGATCGATAAGCGCAGACACAAGGAAGAATTCAGTTGAATGCTGAGATTGAATGTAAACGACCCTAAAATGATGAAAATACCCCCAAATCCTGAAAATTTAATGTGACTTGCGTCTCTTTTATTAGCATATCTGGACCATTGATCTCACAAAATCAAAGGCTTATAATTGTTCTCATTTTATATTTTAAGGGGTGATCCCACCTGATCCTATTTCTTCAACTATATATATATATATTTTATTTTATTATAATTCAAATTATGACATCTATTATAAGATATCAAGTGGATATAGAGATAATTTTTAAAGGATACGATTAAAAAAGTAAAATCGTTATTTTATTAAGGGTGAATGACCTGGCGTAAATTTTAACAAAGAGTTGGAATCTGCTTTATACTATATGATAGTAGATATACGGCCAGGATTAATTAGAAATGGAAAAGGTGTAATTTAAATATATGCGTGAGAAACACAAGATCAAGCCAAACATCTACAAAATTTCCATACCTCTTTCCATATCTATTCAAATGCCACAATTTTCGACAATCCATATTCAACTCTTTGTTTCTTCTCCAGTCCTTCGTTCATTTCCCATTTTCATCTTCAAGGTTTTCTAAAATCGTCAATTTGCTCAAGCATATACGTCTTCGTTCATCTCTCATTTATAGAAGGTAGTCCGCTATCCTGGAGTCATTCCATAAAGTCCCAATTTTCAAGTAAGTGAAGATTTAAGTTTAAGGGCTCGTATCACTCGATTTTTTGATTTTGATTCACACCAGTAACTCGCATATTCTGTGTTGAATGCGATTGGTTTTTTTTGAAGAATGATTGCATACGATTGTTTTTTCTCAAGAACGATTGCAAATAGAATACAATTAGGGTTTTTTATTTTTGATATAGTCTTTAATTTGCTTGTATTAAGGAGTTTGAAGAACGATTGCATCTTGATAGAGATCGACGGGAAGAAATTGGTGGGAAGACGTGTATGGTTTATCTCTTTTAATCTTTTTCTATTTACATGAACTTATTCATTACGAGATAAAATGAGTGTTTTTCATTTCTATTTCATGTATGTCTATTGCATTTTTCAAAATATTGATAACAATTTTTCAAATAACAGGTATAAACTGTTTTGTGTTTTTCATGTTTTAAAATAATGTTTTTCAAGGATTATAAGACAACTTTTTCACATATTAGTTTCAAATATGTAATGGTTTCTTTCTTTAAATCTTTTTCAAATATTTATATGATCTTATTCATTACAAGATAAATAGTGTTTTTTCATTTTTGTTTCATGTATGTCTATTGTATTTTTCTACATATTGATAACAATTTTTCAAATAACAGATATAAACTGTTTTGTATTTCTCATGTTGTGCAATAGTGTTTTTCAATGATTATAAGACAAATTTTACAATAATGTTTTTCGTTTTGATATTTATGCATTATATAGTGAGCACTTGTTTAACAATACTAGCACATATTCGTTATTCAAACTCAACTTCTAATAAAATATAATATATTTTATTTTTTCATTAATGCATGTATAATTATTCTACACAGAATATGCACTTATTCATAAATATTAGCATTTTTCGGCATTGATTCCAACTTATTCAAATTATAAAATGCATTTCTTTGAAGCATAGATAAATCCTTTTTTTTAATAAGTACATTTATTATTCAAAAATCTCAATACTTTTTCAATTAGTGATGATAGCTTAATTATTAGTAGGGAAATTCCTTTTGGTACCCTTGTGGTTTTGACAATTCCTTTTGGTGTCCTAAGAAAAAAGTTATTCCTTTTGGTACCTGATCGGTCCGGGATCGGAGGGTCTCACAATTTAAATTTATAAAACCGAACCTCAAATTGTAGTAAAGAGGTAGGGTGTCGAACACACGGGAGTTCGTGCGTCGAGAGTACCCGAAAAGACTAAAAAGAAGAGAAAATAAAGACAAAACGAAGGAAAACAAAAGAGATCTCCTCGGACCGACACAAAGTCACTTCGGTCCGAGGTTGGATCGAGGTCGAGTTGGTCGGGACCGACGTGGTGCAAGTCGGGCCCGATGTACTGGGTATCTCGGTCTTGTTCAAAAAGTAGATCGGTCTTGGGTTTTTGGGTTCCTCCCCCAACTAGACTTGGATATTCTTCCTCATCCAATAAGTGTTTGATTCTAGTGAGACCGAGGTTGTTCGCCCCGAATCCCTCCAATCTACACCTCGACCCAAGGGAGCTTTCGCTTCACCTTCGACGCTAGAGACTTGTGATGGAATCGAGATGCTCTCGCTTACTCTTACCAAACACAAGCCCTAGATCCCTTGCTTTCACAAGAGATTGAAGCTCAATGTAGAGAGGATTCACAAATCAAGCACTCAAGGCTATGGAATTGGGGTTTCATACCCAAATCTAGCTAGGGGATTCTCCCATAGCCCAAGACTATGGAATCTACTCCCTATGGTAAGAGAAAAGCATAATCAAAAGGGAAATCAAGCAAAACTCAATCATCAACATCCAATCAAACTCCAATTGCATTCAAATTCAAAGGGTCTACAAAATTCAAGTCTCAATTCTACTAGATCAAAGCAAAACAAAGTACAAAACTCACAATTCCTCCTCTCTTCTCCAACGACCTCCTCTTCTCTTCCTTCTCCTTCCTTCTCCTTGCCCTCCAAGTCTTCCTTTGAGCCTTTAGAGAGTGAATTTGGCTGTGGTCTATCCAAACATGCCCTTAATGCTCTCTAATCACCTCTTTTTATAGCCTCTCATGGATTGGGGACCAAGGAATCCCAATTTAGAAAGGGGCAAATGTGGAAAGTTGCTAAAAATATGCCTTGGGGAACAATCTTATCCATTGCCGACTTGGACCGACACGGGACTACCTCGGGCTCGACATGGTGGAACGTCGGTCCTGGTCACTGGGTGCTCGATCTCGGGCCCGACTTGGTGTATCTCGGTCCTGGGCCTCGATCCTTGTCTTCTTCTTGGGTTTCCTTCGATTCCACTTCATTCTTGGCTTGGCTCTTGCATTCCTTGTCTTGACTCCTTCATTAGCTCCTCTAAATTGTCCTCGTTCTTGCCATTTTACCTATAAAATCAAACAAACTCGCATAGTTTCCGACTCTTGAAGAAAACCGGGAACTAAGCTAAAAAGGAAACAAAACTAACAAAGAAGAGAGTGAAAAACACATATTTACAAAGGAAATCAACTACTAAAACACCACCAAAACGTGAGACATCAGAATACCCCATACTTAAACTTGCTTGTCCTCAAGCAATAACAATGTAAACAAGACCGAAGCACAATCTTCAAGTAAAGCCTCATATGAAAAATCAAGTAAGAACAAGTGATAGACATACTAGCAAGATTATATCATCACACATGATTAAATGTTCAAGGAATAAAGTCTAATGCAACAAAGCCTCACTTTAGGTATGTAGAAAATGTGTATCACTCATCATGTGTTTAGGCTTGAAAATGAACACTCATAATCAAAATTCATGCAAGTAAAGGCTTTACAATTGAAGCTAATATCACCAATTCCTCCACCTAGAGATGCCTATTACAATGCACACAAAGAATATGAACTTGGCTCAATGGAGGTCCTCAAAGAGGTTCCATTCGGCCGGGTTGTAATGGGGCTTTTGGTATTTCTCAAGGTGGGAATCATTTTGGTCTTGTGGTGCTTATAATGGGGATTGAACTTTCTAGTCTCTCACCAAACTTACCAAATTATTCCACTTTCAACTTCACTCATCCAAAAGACTTTGATTTTTCTTCTCAACCCACTCTTCACTAAACATTCCACTTCATCTTTGCACTACACTTTTTGTTGGATTTTTTCACACTTTTTCCACTAAGGATCGACTTGCACTACAACTCGGGCCCGATGTGCACTTTAACTCGGTCGGTACCCTTTTCTTCACACTTAAAAACTTTGTGTTGGATCGTTAGTCAAAAATACAAGGACGTCCTTAACAGGGTTAAGGTCGTTCTTTACCAGGATGTCCTTAATAAAGCTTAAGGACTTCCTTAGCTCGTAGCGGAAATCAAAAGACTAAACAAGTAAAGACAATAAGTAAGGAACGCTTTTGATTTATAGAGGAACCACTCAAGTACCAACTAGTCCTTGAGTGTAAACCTCTACCTCCTTGGAGGATTTTGTAATAGCTTCTTTCCTTTCTTATTAAGTTTCCTTACAATACACTGGCGAGTAGTTACACTTCTCTGGCACTTAGAAGGCCGTCCCTAAGTCCACTAGTAACAACTCCTTTAAGCCTGTAGAGTAACCTAACTTAATCTCTCTAAAGGACGCTATCACCTTTTCCTTACAGTTCGTCGTAAGAACTCTCTCACTATTTTTGTTCTTTTCTGTTACAAACACTTTGTGGTTTTGTGGTACGCTTCTCGCTCGATCTAACACCTAGTTCTCACTTGTTCTTGAGCTTGTTCTTGGTGTTCTTGGTGTTCTTGAGCGACTGACAAATTCTCTGAATATTCTCTGAAGCGTCACATCACAATAAATGCTCTGGACGAGTATTTATAGTGACATTGGGAAAGGGCGACTTTCTCTGACGATCATGCCCTTTGGGGACGTTGCAACAGTAATCAGCTTCCACGTGTCTCTATGATGATCAAGGAAGCTTACTGGCAATTCCGTTAGACTTGGATGCGGGATCTTCTTCCACGTGGAGATCATGATCAAAGCTTATCTGGTGATGTCACTTTGTCGGCCAGCTTTGAAGGACTCCAGTGTAAAGGTTAAAGACGGTGTCTTTGTGTATGATTTTGCCAAGCCGTTCACTAAGAGGCGCAGCGTCCTTACTCCTTAAGGACGACTACATGTTTATCAACTTGTTGTCCTTTTCAACGTGCGTCCCTGAAACACTTGGACAACTTATTAGATCAAGGCGAGTTTGTCATATCAAAACTAAGGGACGCCAGGCACAATGTTAATTACTGAAGGCGTCCTTAACATTGTCCCAACACTTTGCTTTCAATCCACTATTTTTCCAACTTTTCTTTTCTTTCTTCTCAACAAAGATGCACTACCCACTTGATTTATAACTCCATTTCTTGCCCTTCACCAAAGAGAATCTCAACTCTCCAAATACTCTTCCAAACCTCTCACTAAAGTCCAATCCCATAAGGGTCAAGTCATATAGGCTAGGAATCATATTTTTGAGGAGTTTCAAACAAAGGTCTAAGGCTAAAACGGGGCTACAAACAACGGTTTATCTTCAAGGTAGGATATGGAACATTTTTTGACTAAATGAAATAAAGTTCAAATCAATGCGACAAAGCATAGAACAAATCTCATATTGGTCTTGGAAAATAGATAAACACCTCAATAGCAAGTTTTACTAAGCATGCATGAGCTAATTCACACAAGAAACATGAGGGATATGCAAATATGAACAAACATCCCTAAAATAGCCAAAAATCATCTCACAAGGGTCACTCTAGCTTAGTTGCATCAAAACTTATCCAAGAACTCATGTGCTCAATAAAAACATGCAAGATATCATATCACATCAAAAGCAACATCCATTTATAGGCTAAACTATCCAAAAATATGCAAAGGATTCTACATGCTCACATCATCATTAGCCTTCATATGGACATCTAAGATGGGAATTCCTAGTCCAAAAACAAAATCTTTTTGTTCTTTTCAACCGAAAATTTCCAATTTTTATGGATTTTTGCAAAAATTTTCTCAAACACAAACAAACAAACTCATCCATTCATACCATATCAAATTCAATCATCATTCTCATACATCATGCCACTATCCAAAATGAAACATCCCATAAACAAGAAACAAGAAACTACACATGGAACTAATGAGCTACTAACCCACCCCATACTTAAAATTTTGATGTCCTCATCAAAAGAAATCAAAACTTAAAAGTAAAGAGAAGAGTAGAGAAAGCTCACAATTCTTTATTCTTGAATGGCATGTTGAGGCTTAGTTTGATAAGAGGAGAGCCCAAGAGGCTCTTACTTCTTCACTTGGGTCAATCTTGTCATAGTACTTCTTCACTCGATGACCATTAACTCGAAAGATAGTTCCATCTTCATCAATCAAATCTACCGCTCCTTGAGAGTGTATGCGATGTACCACGAACGGTCCACTCCACCTCATTCGAAGCTTGCCCGGAAAGAATCTAAGTCTTGCATTGAAAAGAAGGACCTTGTCACCGACTTGATAGGTTTTTGGAATCAACTTCCTATCATGCCATTTCTTGGTCTTCTCCTTATACAATTTAGCATTCTCGTAAGCTTTCAACCTTAACTCCCCTAACTCGTGGAGATCTAGAAACCGCTTTTCACCGGCCAAGTTCACATCCCAATTCATCTCCTTTAGAGCCCACTTGGATTTGTGTTCCAATTCCACCGGGAGGTGACACGCCTTGCCATACACTAGATTGAAAGGTGTAGTCCCCAAGGGTGTCTTGTAAGCGGTTCTAGAAGCCCAAAGTGCATCATCAAGCTTGGATGACCAATCTTTTCTTGATTTAGACACCGTCTTCTCCAAAATGGCCTTGATTTGACGATTTGAGACTTCCACTAGACCACTTGTTTGAGGATGGTAAGGGGTAGCAACTCGGTGAGACACCCCATACTTAATCAACACATTCTCGAAGCATCTTTCAATGAAATGAGGGCCACACGTCACTAATGAGAACTCTTGGCACGCCGAATCTAGAAAAGATGGTGCTCTTCAAGAACTTCATCACAACTCTTGCATCATTGGTCCTTGTTGGAATGGCTTCCACCCATTTAGAGACATAATCAACGGCCACCAAAATGTATTTGTACAGGCCCGACGTTGGGAAAGGTCCCATAAAGTCGATCCCCCATACATCAAAGAGTTCCACCTCTAGGATTCCGGTTTGCGGAGTCTCATTTCTTCTCGACAAATTCCCTTCTCTTTGGCACTCCTCACATCTCTTCACATACTCATGAACATCCTTGAACATGGTTGGCCAATAGAACCCACAATGAAGAATTTTGGCCGTGGTTTTTGAACTCTTAGCATGCCTTCCGGTTAGCAAAGAATGACAATGGCGAATGACACTTTCAACCTCCTCACTTGGAATGCACCGTCTATAGATTCTATCGCTCCCCTCCTTGTATAGGTACGGATCATCCCAATAATATTGCCTAGCATCATGTAAGAATTTCTTCCTAGCCGAGTAAGACAAATTTGGTGGGATTACTCCCCCTACAACAAAGTTAGCAAAATCCGCAAACCAAGGAGCGACCCTTCGTTTTGCGGATTCAATAGATAATAGACAAGTAGGAGGTGAAGATTTAATCAATTTAGGATGAGAAGGAATGGAAACCGAGTGAAGGATCTTACTTGATTTCATGAACCGACATTGCAAGGTATTAAGCCCGACATGTGGAGACATCGATCGGGTCGAACAAGTGCAAATCTCTTCTGGGACCGACGTCGCAGACCTCGGATCCGAGGTACTAGGTACCTCGGTCCGATGTTCCATACTTCGGGCCCGACTTTCTAGCTTGGTCGATCCATCCCTTCGTCCCTTCTTGCTACTCATTAGGCCTTCATCCGCCCTCATGTCATCTATTTCCACACCATCTCCCATCTCCTTCATGTACTCCACGGGCAACCGAGATAGATGATCGGCCACCAAATTCTCCGAACCCACTTTATCCTTGATCTCATGGTCAAATTCTTGAAGAAGAAGCATCCATCTCAAAAGCCTTGGTTTTGCATCTTTCTTCATCATGAGGTACTTAATTGCCGCATGATCCGTATAGACCACCACCTTAGATCCCACAAGATATGACCGGAATTTCTCAAATGCAAATACCACCGCTAGGAATTCCTTTTCCGTAGTTGTATATTTACATTGAGTTTCATCCAAGGTTTTACTTGCATAATAGATGGCATGCAACTTTCCCTCCTTTCTTTGCCCAAGAACGGCTCCCACGGAAAAATCACTTGCATCACACATTACTTCGAAGGGAAGATTCCAATTGGGTGACGCCATGATAGGTGCCGAAACCAAAGCATCTCTCAACCTACAAAAAGCACTCATACAATCCTCGGAAAATTCGAAGGGAACATCCTTCATTAAGAGGTTAGACAATGGTTTTGAGATTTTAGAGAAATCTTTGATGAAGCGTCTATAGATGCCCGCATGACCTAAGAAACTCCTAACATCACGCACACAAGTAGGTGGGGGAAGTTTTTCAATTATCTCAATTTTGGCCCTATCAACTTCTATTCCTCTACTAGAAATGAGATGCCCTAGAACTATTCCTTCCTTAACCATGAAATGACATTTTTCCCAATTAAGCACAAGGTTAGTCTCTTCACATCTAGCCAACACTCTATCCAAATTAGCCAAGCAAGCATCAAAAGAGGAACCATAGACCGAAAAATCATCCATGAATACTTCCACTATTTCCTCTACCATGTCGGAGAAGATGGACATCGTGCACCTTTGAAACGTTGCCGGGGCATTACACAAACCAATTCAAAAGGCATGCGCCTATAGGCAAATGTTCCATAGGGACATGTAAAAGTCGTCTTCTCTTGATCATCGGGGTGAATAGGGATTTGCCAAAATCCACTATACCCATCAAGGTAGCAAAAGTATTCATGTTGTGCTAATCTTTCAAGGACTTGGTCAATAAAAGGAAGGGGGAAATGATCCTTACGAGTACCACTATTTAACTTTCGGTAATCAATGCACATGCGCCATTTTGTAGTGGTTCTTGTAGGAATCATTTCTCCTTTCTCATTTTGCACTACGGTCAATCCACCCTTTTTAGGAACTACATGCACGAGACTAACATATTTGCTATCTGAAATTGGGAAGATGATTCCCGCATCCAACATTCTAAGTATCTCACTTTTAACCACTTCTTTCATATTAGGATTCAATCTTCTTTGTGGTTCAATAGTGGGTTTATGGTTGTCCTCCATGTAGATCCTATGCATGCAAATTGATGGTGAGATTCCCTTAAGTTCCTCTAATGAATATCCTAAAGCCCCCCTATGCTTTCTTAAGACCGCTAGCAACTTAGACTCTTCCTTATTATTCAAAATAGCATTCACAATTACGGGTAATGAAGAGTTAGGACCAAGGAAGGCATACCCGTGGCTAGGAATGGTCTTCCCAAGATGATAGGCTCTCCCGGCACTTCTAGCATGTCGACCACAACAAAGTCCGTGGGGACATAGTGCCCCTCTATACACAATGGCTAATCTTCTACCACCCCAATCGGCTCAATTGATGTTCCGTCGGCTATGGTCAATCTCATGTTAACCGGAGCAATGAGTCCCATGGCGGTTGACTTCCATATGGTGTATGGTATAACACTTGTACTTGCTCCAAGGTCACACAATGCTTGAAACTTTTTAGGTCCAATCCCCACGGTGATGGCAAATCTTCCGGGATCACCAAGCTTTTGAGGTAGCTCCAAGATCTTCACCTCATCTTGCATCTCTACAATTGACCTCTTCTTGCTCAAGATTTCCTTCAAGAACTTTGCATAGGATGGCATCTCACTTAGAGCATCGGTGAAAGGGATGGTGATGTTCAAGCCTTGCAAAAGCTTCAAGAACCGCTTGAACTTGCCCTCAACAATCTCCTTGGGCTTCTTCATAGGATATGGAAGAGTAGTGCCACTTTGCTTCTTGCTTGGATCAACCTCCTTGGATCGATCTTTCTCAACAATTCCACCTTGGACCGATGTTGGAGGCACCTCGGGACCGACTTCAGGGACATCGGTCCCAGGGCAAAGAACTTCTGGGCACGTCGGGCCCGAGTTGCTGGGAACCTCGGTCCGACTCTCTTCTCTTGATCTTGGAACTTGTGGCTCGGGCAAACTCCGTCCACTCCTTAATCCTATGGCTCGAACTTCGTTTTGTTGTTGTGGGGCACGGGGATTCTCCTCGGGTCGGCCCGGGAGTCTCCCTTCCTCTCTTGGAAGTTGATTCGCCATGTGAACAAATTGGTTGTCCACTTGCCTTCTCCAAACACCAAACTCTTTGAATTGAGCACCCATCTCATCAACTCTTCTCTCCACGTTGGTGAATCGATCCTTCAAGTCTTGAGCCCATTGAGGTGTTTGCTCATAGAACCTCAGAGGTCGGTATGGTGGTGGTTGGGCCCTTGGCTCGTTTTGGTTGAAGTTGTTGTTGTAGCCACTAGCTTGCCCTTGATTCCACCTTTCTCCATTGTTGAAATTGGATCTTCCTCCGAAATTTCTTTGGACATAATGAGCCTCCTCAATTTGTTCCGCCAACCGGACTTGGCGCTCATTCGGGCACTCTTGTGCTCCATGCTTCAAAGAACCCCACTCTTCACATGCTCTTGTGGTTTGTTGGATATGACCCATCTTCCTCCTCATCTTGTTCAATTCATCCTCCAAGAATTGGATCTTCACATCTTTGTCCACCTCCTCACTTTTGGGATCGTAGAGCCTCTTCGGTCCATCTCCATGGACTCTTGCTTCCTTGCTCACATTGCTAGCCCCATACATTGCCTCATAATCCGAGAGTTTGTCCAACAACTCCCATGCTTGTTCCGGCGGCAAGTCAATGAACCCACAATCGGTATGAAGGTTCAATTTATCCTTTGTGGCGTTGTTGATTCCTTGGAAGAAGATGTCTTGAAGGACATATGGTTGTTGACCATGTGTCGGACACGCCCTCAACATCTCTTTGAACCTATCCCACGCCTCGAAGAGTGGCTCGTGGGCTCCTTGTTGGAAACTAGCAATCTTCCTTCTAAGCTCCGTCGTCTTGGTGGGCGGGAAGAATTTCATCAAGAATGCTTCATTTAGGGCCCTCCATGATGTGATGGATCGAGGTGCTTGACTCTCCAACCAATGCAAAGCCTTGCCTCCCAAAGACCACTTGAAGGCTTTGAGTAGTACATACTCAAGTGTCTCATCATCCGTGGAAATGGTCTCACAAAGGTCTTTGAATTGCTTCACATGCTCGATCGGACACTCATTCGGCCTCCCTTGGAATTGCTCTCTCTTGATGAGTGAGATAAATTGAGTTTTTATCTCAAAATTCCTTGACACCTCCGGCAAGACAATGGCCGGCTCCGGAACCTTCAACTCAGGATGCATGTGTTGTCTAGCATTCCGGGGTTGAGTGTTGATTTGGGCCTCCAACCTTATCCTTTGCTCCCTCTCTCTACGGGCCTCGGCATCTCGGTTTGCCATCTCAATTTGCATTCGAGCCATGTCGGCTCTCATCCTCTCAAACTCCTCATCTCGGGCTTGGTCCGCCATCCTCTTCTTCTTACGGGCTTGCCTTAGAATACTCTCCGGGTCACACACAAAATCGAGCTCAAGGGTTCCTCGGACGGAACTAGCTCGCATGCACCTACAACCAAAGACACAAACAAAAACCAAATCAAAACAAACAAGGGGTTTGGGCTAGTCCCTCACCCAAATCACTACCAAAAAGCAAAGACTCAACAAAGATGGGTACCTCGAACAAGTAGAACTCCCCGGCAACGGCGCCAAAATTCTGATCGGTCCGGGATCGGAGGGTCTCACAATTTAAATTTATAAAACCGAACCTCAAATTGTAGTTAAGAGGTAGGGTGTCGAAAACACGGGAGTTCGTGCGTCGAGAGTACCCGAAAAGACTAAAAAGAGGAGAAAATAAAGACAAAACGAAGGAAAACAAAAGAGATCTCCTCGGACCGACACAAAGTCACTTCGGTCCGAGGTTGGATCGAGGTCGAGTTGGTCGGGACCGACGTGGTGCAAGTCGGGCCCGATGTACTGGGTATCTCGGTCTTGTTCAAAAAGTAGATCGGTCTTGGGTTTTTGGGTTCCTCCCCCAACTAGACTTGATATTCTTCCTCAATTCATCCAATAAGTGTTTGATTCTAGTGAGACCGAGGTTGTTCGCCCCGAATCCCTCCAATCTACACCTCGACCCAAGGGAGCTTTCGCTTCACCTTCGATGCTAGAGACTTGTGATGGAATCGAGATGCTCTCGCTTACTCTTACCAAACACAAGCCCTAGATCCCTTGCTTTCACAAGAGATTGAAGCTCAATGTAGAGAGGATTCACAAATCAAGCACTCAAGGCTATGGAATTGGGGTTTCATACCCAAATCTAGCTAGGGGATTCCCCCATAGCCCAAGACTATGGAATCTACTCCATATGGTAAGAGAAAAGCATAATCAAAAGGGAAATCAAGCAAAACTCAATCATCAACATCCAATCAAACTCCAATTGCATTCAAATTCAAAGGGTCTACAAAATCCAAGTCTCAATTCTACTAGATCAAAGCAAAACAAAGTACAAAACTCACAACTCCTCCTCTCTTCTCCAACGACCTCCTCTTCTCTTCCTTCTCCTTTCTTCTCCTTGCCCTCCAAGTCTTCCTTTGAGCCTTTAGAGAGTGAATTTGGTTGTGGTCTATCCAAACATGCCCTTAATGCTCTCTAATCACCTCTTTTTATAGCCTCTCATGGATTGGGGACCAAGGAATCCCAATTTAGAAAGGGGCAAATGTGGAAAGTTGCTAAAAATATGCCTTGGGGAACAATCTTATTGTTGGGACGATATTAAGGACGTCAGTCGTTAATATCTAAACCAATAATAATCGTCCCTTGTTTTGATAATGACAAACTCAAATGTATTTGATAAGTTGTCCAAGTTTTGATCTCAGGTAAGTCCAGTGGACGCACATGAGCGAAAAGGACAACAAGTGAACAGCAGTCCCTATGCTGTAGGGACGCATGTTACCAGAACTTCCAAAGCTAAACGTAATTGGCGGAGTCCCTGCGCAAGATAGGACGGAGTCCTCATCAAGAAGGGACGCGCGCCAAAATACGGACGAAGTTCAAATTCAAATCAAGGCCGCCCCAACATGATTACATCATCGTCCGGCCTTAGTCCTCAGAAGGAAGCTTCCTTTGTCTGGGCACGTGTAGACAATGCCAAAGACGTCGCTTTCCCAGCAATAGTCCCCTACCCACGCGGAGGCTTCCCAAGCGTCAACAGAGTTGACCTCCTCAAGACGCTCATCGCACCGTTGATCAAAGATCGAGGATCCTGCCAAGTCTCAGAGGACGCTAGAGGACAAGAATCACTTCCGCTATAAATACTCTCCAAGGAGTATGCATAGCGGCATGTGTGTGCAAGAGTGGACTTTAAAGACTTTCTCTCAAGCTCTCCCGAAGCATTCAAGAACACGAACGAAGATCAAGAAGATCAAGTGAGCTTGAAGCAAGAGAAAGAAAGTCCAACCACATCAAATCCAAAACAAACCACAAATCAATTAGAGTTGTAGTTTGTCTCTCACAACGAACCGTGAGAGACGTGAGTGATAGCTTCCTTATAGCTAAGAGTGTTAGGTTACTTGTTAGGTTGAAAGGAGTGTTACTAGTGAGGCTAAGGACGGACGCTTAGCTCAGAGAAGTGTAACGACTCGCCTAAGTTGTAAGGACTCGCTCTTAATAAGATAAGGGACGGCTATTGAAAATCCTCCAACGGAGGTAGAGGTTTACCCATAAGACTAGTTGGTCTTAGTGGGGTTCCTCTATAAATACTCGTGTCCACTTATCTTGTATTCTGTTAAGTCTATTTTCCGCTGCACTAAAGGACGCCCTTAACCCAGTTAAGGACGCCCTCATTAACTGACTTACGATCCATCAATTGGTATCAGAGCAGGCGCTCTAGATTTTTGTTGAGTTGCAGGTACAAGATGGACATGGAACCTATTGGAATCTCTTTTGTAAAGCCTCCTCGTCTGACGGACGGTAACTTCAACCGCTGGAAGATCCGCTTCGAGAACTTTTGCAGAAGTCAGAATTATCAATGCTGGAGAGTGATCATGAAGGGTGACCTTACCATCCCTGATGACAAGAAAGACAAAGAGGACGAGTGGGGTCCTGACGAATTCAAGCTTTTGGAAACAAACGCTAAGGCTATATGCTTCCTTCAAGCGTCCCTCTGCGAAAGGGACGCCACCCGAGTTAGCAATTTGGCAACAACCAAACTACAATGGGAAGCTCTTGAGAAGTACCATGTGGGTACGGCAGAGATGAAGGAAGACGTCAAGCTTGAAATCAAACGAGAGTTCTATGTCTTCAGAATGCTTCCTAACGAATCTGTCAAGGACTACTCATACCGCTTTGAAGCTCTTGTGACCAAGATGCGAAATTTAGGCATCCCAGAAGCTGAAGTCTCAATGAGAAACAGAGTCGGAGTAGTCATTGATGGGCTTACAGGAAAATGGAATTTTGATAGGACTACGTTCAAGGAGAACACAGCCAACAAAACCCTGGATATGGAAGAGATCTATGGGAAGCTGAGAGGCTATGAAGCGAGAAGGGAAGCTGATATGGCTGAATTGGCTAGAAACCCCCAGACAGATCTTGCTTTGATGACGTCAACTCCAGAGTACGCTGAGTATCTGCGCCACCAAAGAGATATTGCCCTAATGGTGGAAGCAAATAAAAATGAGAATCGTGAAAGGATGCGTGCTCAAGCTTTGAAAGAAAAGGAAAGCAAGACTAAGGAACAGCTGGAAGAAGAGGAAGAGATTGCCCTTCTACACAAAGTTGCTCGCTTATGGGGTAAAAAGGCCAGAGATTCCAAGAAACACAAGATGCCTTACAAAAAGGAGAGTCCCAAGTATACAGAGGCAGAGATGAAGGAACTTACTTGCTACAAATGTAACAAGAAAGGACACTTTGCTAAAAGGTGTACTACGGGACTAAACTCAAAAGAAATGAAGATGAAAGCTCTCTTGGGAGCGTGCGAAGCCGCATGGGATAATGTGAGTTCTGATGATGAAGAACCAGAAGGACCAGTGGCGTACATAGCCATAGAGGACGCCTCAGATGATGAGCAAGTGGCGTACATGGTTGTGGAGGACGCCCCAGTCCTTGAAGAGGACGCTTCTGAAAAGGAACAAGAGGTAACTCGTGAATCCATGATGAACTCCTTAGAGAATTGTTCCAAAACCAAACTTATTAAGCTCATTAAAAGAATCATGGAAGAAAGCGTTGTTATGCAACATAGAATGGATGAACTTGAACTTGAAAGTGAAAATAGGCTAGTTGAATGTGAGAACTGTGCTACAGTTTCGTTACAACTAGAGTCCTCGTATGTCGAAGTTAAATCCCTGAAAACTGAAGTAATGTGCCTTAAGCTAGAGAACGCTAAGCTTAGGGAAGAGGTGAAAGTGTTAGGGAAGAGCCCGGTAACTGAGGTAGTTCAACCAATGGTGTTTGTCCCAGCCAAAAGAGGACTAGGATACGAGTCTGACACTAGGAACTCTCTCCCTAGTGACTTTGAGGCTAGCAAAACCTCAGAACTTGAATTAGAAAGGGAAAAGACCAAGAACCTTCTTGAAAGAATTCGAGTCCTAGAGAGTGGAGAGAAAGGTCAAAGGGACTATTACACTAACTCCACTAGTCATAGGATCTATAAGAAGATTGCTAAGGGGGAAGGTTCAAAAGTTTGTGACCCTCAAAAGATGAAAAAGAACAAAATCCAACGTCCCAACAAGAAGTACTACCTTGGTACTTACTATAGGACGTGTTGGTACTGTGGAAAAGGAGATCACTTCAAATATGATTGCCTGAAACTGAAGAACGACATTGAAAGTGGCAAAGCTGCTAGGAATAACATTGAAAATGATAAGTCCGTCCCTAAGGCTAACTCTAGACGTCCTAGACGATCTAAGAGTTCTTTCAGAAAGCATGCTATTTCAAATGATGTGAATATAAGTGACTACATGCCAGAACCAGAGTTCTATTTCTGTAACGAACCAGGTAAGGAACACCTTGCTTGGGTCGCCATACACTAACCTTGTTTTGGCAGGTGGAAGTGAGGGGACGCCCATGGATCATTGATAGTGGCGCCTCAAACCATATGACAGGAAGCCAGATCCATCTCACTTCTATCCAAAGTAGCGCCACGGGAGGAACTGTCTCGTTTGGCAACAAGGGCAAAGGAAAGATCAAAGGGACGGGAACTGCTATTCTCAATCCGTCTATCAAAGCGACAAATGTTAGCCTTGTTGAAGGACTTGGCTTCAACCTCCTAAGCGTCTCTCAAATGTGTGATCAAGGTGAAAACTTAGTCACATTTGACTCAAAGGAGTGCCTCGTCATCAACAAGAAATCCAACAAAGTCGTCCTCAAAGGAGTCCGAAAGAACAATGTCTACATCTTCAATCAGGAGTTCAAGCCAAAATCTGAGTTGTGCTTATCTGTGTCAAAGGAGGACGCTGACCTCTGGCATCGCCGACTTGGCCATGCTGGACCAAGCACAATCCTCAAGCTTCATCAAAGAAATCTTGTGAAAGGTCTTCCCCAAATTGATCCTGAGAAAATTGAACAGTGTGAAGCATGTATTAAAGGGAAGCAGACAAGAACGTCCTTTAAGTCAAAGAACGATGTCAGCACAAAGAAACCTTTGGAACTTCTCCATATGGATCTTTGTGGACCAATGAAGACGTTAAGCTATGGTGGAAAGAGGTATATCTATGTCCTTGTAGATGACTTTTCTCGATTCACCTGGGTTCTTTTCTTAGCTTCAAAAACAGATTGCTTCAACGCATTCAAAGTCTTCATCAAACAAGTGGAAGTTGCGCTTGAGACGCCTCTCAAATCCATAAGATCAGACCATGGGACGGAGTTTCAAAACTCAGAGTTCGTGGCCTACTGTGATCAACATGGAGTCTCTCACAACTTCTCAGCTCCAAGGACTCCTCAACAAAATGGAGTGGTGGAAAGAAAGAATAGGACGCTGGAGGATATGGCAAGGACTATGCTCTTAGCCAATAGCGTCCCCAAGTACTTCTGGGCTGAAGCTATTGCTACAGCGTGCTACATTATCAATCGAGCCATGATCCGTCCTTTGCTGAAGAAGACGTCCTATGAGTTGCTGAATGGAAGGAAGCCTCGCATCGACTATCTCAGAGTCTTTGGATGCAAGTGCTTTGTTCACAACAATGATAAAGAAAGACTTGGAAAGTTTGACGCAAGAAGTGACGAAGCCATATTCCTTGGATACTCCCTCACCAGTAAAGCGTATAGAGTTTTCAATAAACGAACTCTAAAGCTTGAGGAGAGCATTCATGTTGTGTTCAAAGAAAGTTCTTCTCACAAAGATAAACCAAGTAAGAAAGAACGCTCATCTCCTCTGCAGCAGGATGACTCCGATGATGAAGTTGATTTCGGGTCCTCTGGAAAATACTATGTTCCTAAGGACGCTACTCAAAATCCTGAAGAAGTCTCAGTAGAAGTTCCCAGTGTTGTTCAGGAAGTTCCATCTCAAAGTGAATCTCCAGCTCAACATGAGGTCGCTGAATCAAGCCTACAAGGAGAACAGCGTCAAGAAGAGGACGCTCAACCTGAGGGGGAACTCTATGAAACTCTCAATGAAGACGACGGGTTTGACTCAGATGAATCTGATTGGACGGACCCTAGATGTACTCCTGTAAGGGACGATACTCATAAGGGATCCCATCTTTCGAGACTTCATTCAACGGATCAAATCATCTCAGATATGTCAAAAGGAGTTCAAACAAGATCAGCCGTGAATCAGTCCCTTAATGCTAACATAGCGTTCTGTGCCTTCAACGCCTTTGTGTCCTTGGTTGAACCTAAGAACATAAAGGAAGCACTCCAGGACGCTGATTGGATTCAGGCCATGCAAGAGGAACTTAATCAATTCGAAAGAAATAAGGTTTGGACCCTCGTCCCTCGTCCGAGAAACAAAAACATAATAGGGACGAGATGGGTCTACAGGAACAAGCTTGATGAGAATGGTCGCGTGTCAAGAAACAAAGCAAGGCTTGTGGCTCAAGGCTATAGGCAAGAGGAAGGGATTGATTATGATGAAACCTTCGCTCCTGTCGCCAGGATTGAAGCCATTCGCCTCCTCATCGCCTTTGCCGCTCACAAAGGGTTCAAGCTTTTTCAAATGGACGTCAAGACAGCCTTTCTCAACGGCAAGCTCAAAGAAGAAGTGTACGTCGCTCAACCTCCAGGATTTGAGGACGCTGATCACCCAGATCATGTGTACTTCTTGGACAAGGCACTCTATGGACTCAAGCAAGCCCCTCGTGCATGGTACGATAGGTTTGCGTCCTTCCTCTTGTCCAACGGGTACACACGAGGTAACATTGATAAAACCCTGTTCTTAAAGAAAGTTCTTAAAGATGTCTTAATTGTCCAAGTCTATGTCGATGACATAGTCTTTGGAAGCACTAACATGAAATTTGTAGAGGAATTCAAGAACTTGATGAGTAGTGAGTTTGAGATGTCCCTCATAGGAGAACTCAACTTCTTCTTGGGACTCCAAATCACTCAGCTCAAAGATGGGACGCGGATTCATCAACAAAAGTACATCCGTGAAATGCTTGAGAAGTATGGGATGAACTCTTCAAAACCCATTGATACTCCCATCTCCCCAAACACTCGCCTCTATGCTGATGAAGAAGGCAAGAGTATAGATCAAAAGCTCTACAGAGGAATGATAGGGTCCTTGCTATATCTTACGGCAAGTCGTCCCGACATCATGTTCGCTGTATGCTTGTGCGCTCGATTCCAAACAAATCCAAAGGAGTCCCATATGCAAGAGGTCAAAAGAATCTTCAGATATCTCAAGGGACGGGATGACCTATGTCTATGGTATCCCAGAAGGACGTCCCTGAACTTGGTAGCTTACTCTGACGTAGATTACGCTGGCCATGTGGTGGATAGGAAGAGCACCTCAGGAATGGCACAATTCCTTGGCTCATGCCTTGTATCTTGGGGATCCAAAAAGCAAAACTCCGTGGCACTATCAACCGCGGAAGCTGAGTACGTTGCTACTGCTTCGTGCTGCTCACAAGTCCTATGGATCAAGTACCAACTTGAAGATTATGGTACGTCCCTCAACACAGTCCCTATCTTGTGTGACAACACCAGTGCTATAAGTATTGCCAAAAATCCCGTTCATCATTCTAGGACGAAGCATATTCACATAAGGCATCACTTTCTTCGTGATAATGTTGAACTTGGATTAATTAGAGTGGATCATGTTAGGACTGAGGACCAAGTGGCCGATATTTTCACAAAAGCACTTGATAGACGTCCCTACGAGCACCTCCGGTTGCTCTTGGGGATGATAACTTTTAAATGATCAAGTCCCGTTCTATTATTCCCTCCATGATTGGCTATGTCTTGTTGAGAACTTGTTTTAAGGTGTGTCATGCATTAAAGTCATCTTTAAAGGACGCTAGTCTAAGATATGTGTATTCGCTTGTGTCCTTGAATGGTATTCATTTCGCTTTTCATCTCAAGAGTATCCCTGATCACCCTACCCTCATCATAAGCCGAAATGATGGGAACTCTAAGCTTACCCAAGCCGAGAATCTTGCAAACGCGTCCTATGAGCATTCCTTGTTTCACCTTTACGGGACGTACTTGCTTGATTTTCAAAAATGGTTCTAAGTGATCAAAGGGACGCGTGCTAAGAGCTGAGAGTTGTCTGTACAGAGTTCTAATTACAGAGGTTGAGATCAGTGAATGGGACGCCGTGGTTCAGTTCTGTGTTGTGTAGTGTTGTGTGTTGAAAGGACGTCAGGTCAGAGTCCTTTGCAGTTGTGAGAAGTTTGAATGGTTGAAATTGGGAAGGTAAACCGTTTTAGCGAATCGTCAGCGAAAATCTCGGGATATGCGCAAACAGTGCTCAACAGCTGTATTCCTTAGCGAAGAAGAAAGCCACGTGTGGGAAGGCGGGTGGAGGAAGCTGTGTGTAAAGACCCTGTTACCCCTTCCGTCCGTTAAGCGCCAACTGGAAAAGGAACGGAAAGAGGCTGAAAGGAAAGCCAAAGCTGAGAGGAGAGCTCAAGCTGCTGCTGCTGCTGAACCTGGAGAAGGAGATCACGAAGCTGAAAATGCCCAAGTAGTTGGGACGCCAGCTGAGGACGCTGCTGATGACGAGGACGAGCTCGATGGTATGAGCGTCCCTGATGAGGCTGAGAGGCACTCTACGAAGTATCTGATGGGCATGATGATCGAGAACCAGTGCATAATGATTGATCTAATTCAGCAGGTTCACGACACACTTCACGTCCACACAGACCTTCTTGAGCGCAACAACGAGCTCCTTGCCCAGAACAACCATCTTCAGGAGCAACACCTCAAAGCCCTTGGCAAGCGTCCCAGAAAATGATCACCTCCCCCTTCTCTAACCCTGAAACAATTTATCATTTCTTGAGTTTTTGTTAAGACAATGGGACGCTGTCCCCGTTTTGAACACTTGTTGTGAATGTCTGTAATGAACGTTCTCGTTTCTCATTCTGAATGCCATTCACTACATTTGTGCTTCATTTTGTCTAAGCGTACCTTTCTTTAGTTATAACTTTGTGCTTGCATGCTTTTCGACTTGTTCTCCTTTTCGATGATGCCAAAAGGGGGAAGTATAGTTTTGCAGAGATGCGATTGTCCTTAAGTTATCATAGAAAGCATGTGTTCAGGGGGAATTTCGGCCAAGTCAAAAGGTCGTTAGTTAGGAATAAAATAGAACGCACTTAAAAGAATGTGTTGCATGCCAATCTAAGCTGAAAAGAAAATCAAAGTGTAGTTCCTCATGCTAAAAGCTTTACTTCTGTGTGCATTATTTGAAAGAGTTTGTCATCATCAAAAAGGGGGAAATTGTTGGGACGATATTAAGGACGTCAGTCGTTAATATCTAAACCAATAATAATCGTCCCTTGTTTTGATAATGACAAACTCAAATGTATTTGATAAGTTGTCCAAGTTTTGATCTCAGGTAAGTCCAGTGGACGCACATGAGCGAAAAGGACAACAAGTGAACAACAGTCCCTATGCTGTAGGGACGCATGTTACCAGAACTTCCAAAGCTAAACGTAATTGGCGGAGTCCCTGCGCAAGATAGGACGGAGTCCACATCAAGAAGGGACGCGCGCCAAAATACGGACGAAGTTCAAATTCAAATCAAGGCCACCCCAACATGATTACATCATCGTCCGGCCTTAGTCCTCAAAAGGAAGCTTCCTTTGTCTGGGCACGTGTAGACAATGCCAAAGACGTCGCTTTCCCAGCAATGGTCCCCTACCCACGCGGAGGCTTCCCAAGCGTCAACAGAGTTGACCTCCTCAAGACGCTCATCGCACCGTTGATCAAAGATCGAGGATCCTGCCAAGTCTCAGAGGACGCTAGAGGACAAGAATCACTTCCGCTATAAATACTCTCCAAGGAGTATGCATAGCGGCATGTGTGTGCAAGAGTGGACTTTGAAGACTTTCTCTCAAGCTCCCCCGAAGCATTCAAGAACACGAACGAAGATCAAGAAGATCAAGTGAGCTTGAAGCAAGAGAAAGAAAGTCCAACCACATCAAATCCAAAACAAACCACAAATCAATTAGAGTTGTAGTTTGTCTCTGACAACGAACCGTGAGAGACGTGAGTGATAGCTTCCTTATAGCTAAGAGTGTTAGGTTACTTGTTAGGTTGAAAGGAGTGTTACTAGTGAGGCTAAGGACGGACGCTTAGCTCAGAGAAGTGTAACGACTCGCCTAAGTTGTAAGGACTCGCTCTTAATAAGATAAGGGACGGCTATTGAAAATCCTCCAACGGAGGTAGAGGTTTACCCATAAGACTAGTTGGTCTTAGTGGGGTTCCTCTATAAATACTCGTGTCCACTTATCTTGTATTCTGTTAAGTCTATTTTCCGCTGCACTAAAGGACGCCCTTAACCCAGTTAAGGACGCCCTCATTAACTGACTTACGATCCATCACTTATCCATTGCCGACTTGGACCGACACGGGACTACCTCGGGCCCGACGTGGTGGAACGTCGGTCCTGGTCACTGGGTGCTCGATCTCGGGCCCGACTTGGTGTATCTCGGTCCTGGGCCTCGATCCTTGTCTTCTTCTTGGGTTTCCTTCGATTCCACTTCATTCTTGGCTTGGCTCTTGCATTCCTTGTCTTGACTCCTTCATTAGCTCCTCTATTTGTCCTCGTTCTTGCCATTTTACCTACAAAATCAAACAAACTCGCATAGTTTCCGACTCTTGAAGAAAACCGGGAACTAAGCTAAAAAGGAAACAAAACTAACAAAGAAGAGAGTGAAAAACACATATTTACAAAGGAAATCAACTACTAAAACACCACCAAAACGAGAGACATCAGTACCCCTATGGTTTATACATTTTCCTTTTCATAGCCAAAACACTATTTAATCCCATTTTTTATCTAAAAAAAATATTTTTCATTTAAAATTTAAATAAAAACGAATTTGCTTTTGCTTGCAAAATGCTACAATTTGTAGACTATATAATATACAATTATTTTTAGATTATATTTCAACAAACATAATTTTTTGGGATTAATTTGGACCATTCTCAATTTAATCAATCATAAAAAATACTACTAAGCAAATTCACAAATCCCAAAACTCAATGTATTTTTGGACCATTCTCAATATATTTTTGATTACATGTATTTGTGATATTAAATAAATTACAAATCCCAAAACTCATTAGTTTTAAATATTCAAAGTTCACAAGTACTTTTTGAGGGAAATATTTTTATTTTAAATATTCATATATTTTCATATCAAATTCGTTTTTATTTAAATTTTAAATGAAAAATTTTTTTTGGGAAGAAAATTGGGTTTAAATATAGTTTTGACTATGAAAAGGAAAATGTATAAACCATAGGGGTACCAAAAGGAATAACTGTTTTCCTAGGGCACCAAAAGGAATTGTCAAAATCACAAGGGTACCAAAAGGAATTTCCCTTATTAGTATTAGTACTGCAAAATCAAATTCTAATAAAACATATTGCCTTATTAAATGGTTTTGAAGAGAATTATTCACATATTGATAAAAATAAATGTTTGTCGATATTAAATTCATTTTTTTTTGAATTATTCATATATGACTTGATATTCATATACGCATGACATTTTATCAATATAGGAATGATTTATTATTCATATATGAATGACTTAATATTCATAATTATGTGGTTTCATAATCATATACATATAATGTGTTATTTATATACATGTGAATTGGTATTCATACATATGTCTTTTGTAATTCATTCTTCATAAGTTGTGTGTACTATGATGCATGAATTGTTATTCATATATGATGTCTCTCAATTTGGTAGTGTTTTATAGGTCTTTTTCCTACGTAAATATGTGTCTTTTTTGCCTTTTCTTGTGTGTTTTCTCCCTTTTTAGCTTAGTTTCCGTATTTCTATGAGATTCGGAGACTATGCACATTTTGTGTGTTTTGTAGGCATTTCGGAGCAAAAATCATGGAGATTGGAGCATGGCATCATGGAGAAATTCAAGGATGAAAAAGGAGCCAAAATAGAGCTAAAGATGCATAGGAAGAAGCCTTAAGTGAAGACGAAGAGAATGGCGAAAGAATCGAGTCAATCGGAGCTAAAACGAGAGAGAACGGAGCGAAACAAGCTGAAAAATGCCTTAGGCCCGAGGTACCCAGCATGTCGGGCCCGAGGTACCATGGTGGCCCGATGTGGTGGTCCGAGGTGTGGCAAGTCGGGCCCGAGGTCTCTGGAACGTATGCCTTTGGACCGAGGTTGAAGCAATTCGGGCCCGAGTTTCTCCGTGTCGATCCATGTCGGTCGTGGCTCCGGATTCCTTTCTTTTTGGGATTTTCTTGTTAATTCCCAAAATTATACTTGCTTCCTTGGAGAGTAAGGAGTCTAGAAGCCTTGGAGATCAAGGAGTTCTAGAAGCCTTGGAGGTCAATGACAAGCCTTGGAGCCCAAGGAGTTTAGAAGGGTAATCTAGTCTTTGTAGTAGGGGAAAAAATCTCAATTTAAGCCCTTGTAATCTCTCATTAGACATTATCCATGATCACATACACTTTGGGAGTAAATTGAGAGTGAGGTTTGAGAGAGTAGAAGGAAGAAGGGGATGGACTCTTCTCCAAGGGAGGGAAAGAACCCAAGATCTAGAGGAGGATTTGAGTGAATTCCTTTCCTTGGAGAGGAAAGAAACCTTAGGCTTGGAGCGGGAGTAGAGATTGTAAGAATTCATCCTTTGTTTAATTCAAGTTTGCTTTGATTTTGAGTTTGTGTTGTTGATTGTGGATTTGACTTGCATGAATCATGATTTATCTTTGGTCTTTGATGATTGCTAGCTTAAATTCCATGATTAGTGAGTAGTTAGCTTGATCTTAGGGTAGGGGACGAAAACCCCAACTCAAGTGCTTGAACCAATTTCATGATTTGATTGCCTAGATCCATTTCTATTTACCTTATGAGCAAGATTCTTAGATTGACAACCTAGGAAAGTTGGTTCGAAGGGACTAAGAGAGAGCCTCTTGATCCCGCGGTCGAATAGGAGTAGATAGAGAGTCAATCGACTTGAAGCGGATGTGGAAAGTTGATTGGCTTGAATGTGTGAAAGCCGTTCCATGAGATTAATGGCATGATTTGATTGGATTTGTTGATCTATGTCTACGTCGAAAGCCTCTAGTTCATTGATCTATATGATAGCATGTGAAGTTGATGTTGGCATGAACCCCTAGCCCTAGGATCCCCTTAGCCTAGCTTGTTTCTTCCCTTTTGCATTGATTGTTGCATCGTGCCCGAGTCCCCTAGCCTCGAGCCCGACTTTGTTTGTTCCTAGCTACCTCGGTCCCGAGATTGACAACCTCGGTCCCGAGTTGCTTCGTGTGTTTTCTTTCCCATTGTGTTTGTGTTAGTCAATCAACCGTTCAAACGCGCATGAAATAATTCCCTGTGATCGACCTCGACCACCGTACTACAACGGGGTCGTGATACAAATTTATTTGTTGATTGACCCGGGGCCCTATCCTTAGGTTGGTAGAGTACTTTGGGCCTGTCATCAAATTGGCGCCATTGCCGGGGAATTATTGTGATTGTGCGTTTGTTTGGTTGATTTGTTTTGGGTAAGGGACTAGCCCGAACCCTCTTTTGTTATTTGATTTGTTTCTTTTTGTCTTTTTTGTAGGTGATTCCTTCTTGTAAAAAAAAAATGGAGTTCTGTGATAGTGATGATGAGTATGAGTGGTAGGTTTTCTACCTTGAAATGGAGATCAAGCGTCTAAAATGAGAACTCCACGAGGCAAAAGAGCAAAGTGAAAGAAGAGAGAGAGCTAGAGCTCGTGAGCAACTTGATGCCCGGATTAGAATGCAACAAGAGAGAGAAGTGAGATCCTATGAAGAGGAGTGTTACATGAGAGAGGTGTATGGGAACCAAGACCACTATGATGGACGAGGTGGTGCTCAATCCTATTGGGGAAGTCTCACTTGGGGAAGTCCCACTTACACTCAAATGCAAGGAGTACCTCCATACCAACCTCCGAGCTACGAAGAAACTCCTCCATGGGAACATATGTTGCAAGAGGAAATTGATGAGGAACCTCAATGGGCGCAAGAGTTAAGAGGCGAGTTCAAGGATATGAAAACTCAACTCAAAAATGTTGAGAGGCGAGTCGATGATATGAGCATTCAAGTCAATGAGCTTTGTTTATGGAGGATGATGTCTCTTCGCCGATGCTCCACAAATCAACTTTGTCCATGAGTTTGTCTACAACATCATCAACCAAAGAAAGAACCCGAGGTATACCCTTTGTGGGTGGATGGTGGTCATTGATGTCTCTCATTTTGGTGGTGTTTTAGTAGTTAATTTCCCTTGTAAATATGTGTTTTTCATTCTCTTCTTTGTAGTTTCGTTTCCTTTTTAGCTTAGTTCCCGGTTTTCTTCAAGAGTCGGAAACTATGCGAGTTTGTTTGTTTTTGTAGGTAAAATGGCAAGAATGAGGACAATTTCGAGGAGCTAAGGAAGGAGCCAAGTCAAGGAGTGCAAGAGCCAAGTTAAAAATGAAGTGGAACCAAAGGAAACCAAGGAAGAAAGCAAGGATCGAGGCCCTGGACCGAGTTACACCAAGTCGGGCCCAAGATCGAGCACTCAGTGAACCGGACCGACGTTCCCAACGTCGGGCCCGATGTCGACCCGTGTCGGTCCAAGTCGGCGCATGTGAGGATTGTTCCCCAAGGCATATTTTTAGCAACTTTCCACATTTGCCCCTTTCTAAATTGGGATTCCTTGGTCCCCAATCCATGAAGAAGGTTAAGAGAGGTGATTAGTGATCAAATCAAGTGTGGAGTGTGAGGAGGACGAGTGGGACACACACACCAAACCCAAATTCACTCTCAAAGGCTCAAGGAAGACTTGGAGAGCAAGGAGAAGAAGGAAGAAGGAAGAGAAGGAGAGATCGTTGGAGAAGAGAGGGAGATTTGTGAGTTTTGTACTTTGTTTTGCTTTGATCAAGTAGATTTGAACTTGGATTTTGTAGACTCTTTGAAGTTGAATGCAATTGGAGTTTGATTGGATGATGTTGATTGAGTTTTGCTTGATTTCAATTTTGTTTATGCTTTTCTCTTACCACATGGAGTAGATTCCATAGTCTTGGGCTATGGGGGAATCCCCCTAGCTAGATTTGGGTAGAAAACCCCAATTCCATAGCCTTGAGTGCTTGATTTGTGAATCCTCTCTACATTGAGCTTCAATTCTCTTGTGAAAGCAAGGGATCTAGAGCTTGTGTTTGGTAAGAGTAAGCGAAAGTGGTCTCTATCCCATCACAAGTCTCTAGCATCGAAGGTGAGTGAAAGCTCCCTTGGGTCGTGGTGTAGATTGGAGGGATTTGAGGCGAGCAACCTCGATCTCATTAGAATCAAACACTTATTGGTTGAATTGAGGTGAGATATCCAAGTCTAGTTGGGGGAGGAACCCAAAAACCCAAGACCGATCTACTAATTTGCTAAGACCGAGATACCCAGCACTTCGGGCCCGACTTGCACCACGTCGTCCCGTACAAATTGATCTCGATCCTACCTCGGACCGAAGTGACCCTGTGTCGGTCCGAGGAGATCTCGCTTGTTTTCCTTCGTTTGTCTTTATTTTCTCCTCTTTTTAGTCTTCTCGGGTACTCTCGACGCACGAACTCCCGTGTGTTCGACACCCTACCTCTTTACTACAAGTGAGGTTCGGTTTTATAAATTTAAATTGTGAGACCCTCCGATTTCCGGAACTCATCAGAATTTTGGCGCCGTTGCCGGGGAGTTCTACTTGTTCGAGGTACCCATCTTTTTTGAGTCTTTGATTTTGGTAGTGATTTGGGTGAGGGACTAGCCCAAACCCCTTGTTTGTTTTGATTTGGTTTTTGTTTGTGTCTTTGGTTGTAGGTGCATGCGAGCTAGTTCCGTCCGAGGAACCCTTGAGCTCGACTTTGTGTGTGACCCCGAGAGTATTCTAAGGCAAGCCCGCAAGAAGAAGAGGATGGCGGACCAAGCAAAAGATGAGGAGTTCGAGAGGATGAGAGCCGACATGGCTCGAATGCAAATTGAGATGGCAAACCGAGATGCCGAGGCCCGTAGAGAGAGGGAGCAAAGGATAAGGTTGGAGGCCCAAATCAACACTCAACCCCGGAATGCTAGACAATACATGCATCCGGAGTTGAAGGTCCCGGAGCCGGCCATCGTCTTGCCGGAGGTGTCGAGGAATTTTGAGATAAAAACTCAATTTATCTCACTCATCAAGAGAGAGCAATTCCAAGGGAGGCCGAATGAGTGTCCGATCGAGCATGTGAAGCAATTCAAGGACCTTTGTGAGACCATTTCCACGGACGATGAGACACTTGAGTATGTGCTACTCAAAGCCTTCAAGTGGTCTTTGGGAGGCAAGTCTTTGCATTGGTTGGAGAGTCAAGAACCTCGATCCATCACATCATGGAGGGCCCTAAATGAAGCGTTCTTGATGAAGTTCTTCCCGCCCACCAAGACGACGGAGCTTAGAAGGAAGATTGCTAGTTTCCAACAAGGAGCTCATGAGCCACTTTTCGAGGCGTGGGATAGGTTCAAAGAGATGTTGAGGGCGTGTCCGACACATGGTCAACAACCCTATGTCCTTCAAGACATCTTCTTCCAAGGGATCAACACCGCCACAAAGGATAAATTGAACCTCCATACCGATTGTGGGTTCATTGACTTGCCACCGGAACAAGCATGGGAGTTGTTGGACAAACTTTCGGATTATGAGGCGATGTATGGGGCGAGCAATGTGAGCAAGGAAGCTAGAGTCCATGGAGAAGGCCCGAAGAAGCTTTACGATCCCAAGAGTGAAGAGGTGGACAAAGATGTGAAGATCCAATTCTTGGAGGATGAATTGAACAAGATGAGGAGGAAGATGAGTTATGCCCAACAAACCACAAGAGCATGTGAAGAGTGTGGTTCCTTGAAGCATGGAGCACAAGAGTGCCCAAATGAGCGCCAAGTTCGGTTGGCGGAACAAATTGAGGAGGCTCATTATGTCCAAAGAAATTTCGGAGGAAGACCCAATTTCAATAATGGAGGAAGGTGGAACCAAGGGCAAGCTAGTGGCTACAACAACAACTTCAACAACAACGAGCTAAGAGCCCAACAACCACCATATCGACCTCCGGGGTTCTATGAGCAAACTCCACAATGGGCACAAGAAATGAGAGGCGAGTTCAAGGACTTGGTTTCCCAATTCAAGGAGTTTGGTGTGTGGGGAAGGCAAGTGGACAACCAAATTGATCACATGGCGAATCAACTTCCAAGAGAGGAAGGGAGACTCCCGGGCCGACCCGAGGAGAATCCCCGTGCCCCACAACAACAAAACGAAGTTCGTGCCATAGGATTAAGGAGTGGACGGAGTTTGCCCGAGCCACAAGTTCCAAGATCAAGAGAAGAGAGTCGGACCGAGGTTCCCAGCAACTTGGGCCCGACGTTCCCAGAAGTCGATCCTGTAGACGGAGGAAGTCCCCTGGAGTGGACCGAGGTTGAACCCAACTCGGGCCCGACTTGCCCTGAAGTCGGCCCGACGTGCCCAGATGAGCTTTGCCCTGGGACCGATGTCCCTGAAGTCGGTCCCGAGGTATTTCCAACGTCGGTCCAGGGTGAATTTGTTGAGAAAGATCGATCCAAGGAGGTTGATCCAAGCAAGAGGCAAAGTGGCACTACTCTTCCATATCCTATGAAGAAGCCCAAGGAGATTGTTGAGGGCAAGTTCAAGTGGTTCTTGAAGCTTTTGCAAGGCTTGAACATCACCATCCCTTTCACCGATGCTCTAAGTGAGATGCCATCTTATGCAAAGTTCTTGAAAGAAATCTTGAGCAAGAAGAGGTCAATTGTTGAGATGCAAGATGAAGTGAAGATATTGGAGCTACCTCAAAAGCTTGGTGATCCCGGAAGATTTTCCATCACCATAGGGATTGGATCCCAAAACTTCAAAGCTCTTTGTGATCTAGGAGCAAGTATTTCGGTTATGCCCATGAGCATATGGGGAAGGGCTAACCTCGGAGATATGGAGCCGGTTGATATGAGTCTTACCATGGCCGATGGTTCATCAACAAAGGCCACCGGAATTCTTGATGACGTCCCGGTTAGAGTGGGAAGATATTTTGTGCCCGATGATTTCGTGATCTTAGACATGAAAGAAGATCCGATGGTGCCCATTATTCTCGGAAGGCCGTTTCTAGCTACGGCGGGTGCCAAGTTTGACGTGAGGAATGGGAAAGTCACTTTCGAGATTGGCGAGGAGAAAGTGGAGTTCCATTTCAACAAGGCCCTTAATGAACCGGACGCATTGGCGATTTTGAAGTTAGAGGAAAATGCCAAGTGCAAGAGGGAGAAGTTGGAGTCCACAAGAGAGGAAGCACTATTGAGAGACCATGATATGGTCAATGTTCAAATCCATGATGAAACAAGAGATGGAGATAACCCACCAAACCATGAAGAGTATCCTAATCTATATCCTTTTGATGTGGGAGATTCTTTCATTTGCTTAGATGATTTGAAAGAGGATTTAGGAGATGATTATCTTTGCTTAGATGATTTGCAAGATGAGTTGAGTTATGATGTCATAGAGTCTCCTAGAAATTCTTTAGACTTTTGTGATGTAGGTGATAAGATGCAAGATGAGTTGATGCAAGAGATGCCAAGCTACACTTTGGAGGATGATGGAGATTTTGGATGCCACACTTTCATCAAACACAAATGGTGGCATTTTGCCTATGAGGATTGTGGAGATGTGCATGGCAAAGAGGATCAATTCACCGTTTTTCACCCTCCTTGAAGGGTAGAGGTTAGACGTCAAGCTAATGACGTTAAAGAAGCGCTCCTCGGGAGGAAACCCGGGTTTGGTAGATTCATTTTCGTAGTTTATAGCTTGTTTCCTTTTTTGCCTTAGCTTAGATTAGTCTTAATCTCTTCTCTAGCTTGTATTTTGTGGAAATATGTGTTGTGTGAGCTTCATTAGCATGTGTGGTATTTGTGGAAATGATGCAAACACTTGTGGATAGAAGTAACCAAGGTGTGGGATTTTTAGGAGCCAAAATCGGGTAGGACCGAGGTACCCAGTACCTCGGGCCCGAGGTGCCCGACGTCGGTCCAAGTAAACCGACCCATGTTGGACCTTGACTTTGTGGAAATTCCTATTATACCCTCTTGACCCACCTTTGTCTTCTTCCCCATTTAAGAGCCTTTTCCCTTACCTAACATCACCATCCCCATAACTACTTTCCCAAAATACCCAATTCTCTCTCAAACCCCAAAATCGATCCACCACCCCCCATCATAGTCGATCCTCAAGCAACCTCACCACAAGATCTCGATCCATCCCCTAGCATACCCAAACATTGAACCAAAAGCCAAAAATCCCACCCAAATCCCATAGATCTACATTCTTCTTCTAGATCTAGAAGAGGAAAATTTGAGTTTTAAGAGTTGCTAGCTAGAAGTTCTTGTTTTCTTCATATTTGGTATGTAAATCTCAATCTCTACTTGATTCTTTATGGATTTCATGCTTTCATTGCTAGATTTGAGATATGCCATGATTGAGTGAGCTTGAGCTTTGAGCATCCATGGTGATTTGCATGCATTGTGAAATTTGTGCTTAATTGTTGCTAAATCCCACTTAGAACTTCGATTGATGTTGATTGATGGTAGAATTTGGATTTTAGGGGCATGATTATGTGTTTTGTGGTTGAATCTAGGAAGAGAAATCGGAATGGACTCGGTCCGAGGTACCCAGTACCTCGGGACCGACGTTCGAAGTCGGTCCAGTGACTCGGACCGAGGTCCCTAACCTCGGGCCCGTTGTCTTTTGCATATCGGTCCGACGTTTTTCGAGCTTCTTTTGTGTGATTTTAAGATTTCTTGCTCTTGAATGTTGGTTATAGCATGCTATTCATGATATGATTTGAGGCTTGACCATTGATATGAGAATCTTAGTTCATGCATGATTGAATTTTGTGGATTGAGTGTGTCAAGATCAAGTATGGGGTTATCTCTTTGCATGTTGAGTTGGTATTCATGTGTATGCTCTCAGGATCGACCCCCCATAGGGTCGAGATCGACCACCCCCGTGGTTATCTCTTTGCATGATGAGTTGTTTGAGATGGAAGCTTGTGTTTTTGTGGATTGTATAGATTTTATCTTGTAGTTCTTTGTGTTGATTGTGTGTAGGTATCATGTCGACCTGTGCATCTTCTTCTAGAATGGAGAAAGCCACCAAGAAGTCCAAGAAGTCGTCCAAGAGAGTCCAACGGATGGATGATGTACGTATTGAGGATGAGGACGATGCTAGAGAGTATGAGCGTCTTATGGGACTATCTCACCACACCCGGTGGTTGGATTGGGAGTCCATTCGAAAGATGTGCATGGAGGAAGCTCTTACTCGGTGCTATGCCAACATAATGTGTTGCTAAGGTGGAACAACACTCACTATCCCGCCTTGACGTCCGAGTTCATGGCGACGTTCAAGTGCACGTATGAGGGACCCGAGAGTGAAGGCATGATCTCCTTCCAAATGGGCAACGAATTGCAAGAACTCTCTCTCCGGAATTTGGCTACCTACCTTGGGTTCCCATTTCCGAGATATGAGGCCTATGTTGACAATGAGAAGGTTGATTATCTTTGGAGGTTCATAGCCGGAAGAAGGGAGATGAGGAAGGGCGCGTCAACGAATGAGATTGCTAGCCCACTCTTCCGAGTCATGATCCGAGCCTTGGGTTGTTCTACCTTTGCAAGGCATGAGTTGAGTAAACCAATGAAGGAGGAGGCCATGATTCTCTACGAAATGTTGTTTGAGCAAGAGAAGCCGATGAACCTTACTTGGGAGTGGGTGAAGATGGTGAGGGACTTTCAAAGTTCTTCATGGATCTATTTCGGAGGCATGATTGCCCGGTTAGCTCACCGTCTTAAGGTGGACTTGTCTACCTACACACCGGCCCCAAATGGCGTGGAGTTCATGGACTTGAAGTACTTCAAGAAGGCCAACATCATCAAAGAGAAGCAAGTGACCGGCGCCACCACCTACCTAGCTCCACACTCAAACTTTGACAAGGTGCACATCCCCTTGGAGCCAAGTCTCTTCAACCTCACCAACTACTACAATTGGTTCCAAGTGTGGACGGCAAGGTGAATCCTTTTGGAGAGCCGGAGGGGACACTTGAGGTTAGGAGACAACCTCAACACATCCGTTTCACTACACCTCAAGCATCCCCGGACACCGAAGAGGAGGAGCCCAACCAATATGAGTTTGTGAGGAGAGACGACATGGAGGTGGACGCGCCAAATGAAGAAGAAGAAGAAGGTGGTTACCAACATTTGCTCAACGACCAAGCACCAACTCTCTTGGACCGAGGTGCTACACAAGTCGGGCCCGATGTCCATCAACGTCGGTCCGACGTGTTCTTGCCCGATCCGGTCCCTAGCCACTTCGAGAGGGGTGAAGGAAGTGGAGCACATCAAGCACCACCTAGCTACGGAGGATATGAGGGGTATGCCCAATGGTTTGGGCCCGGAATGGTGTTCCCCGAGTCTAGCCAATCGGTGGACATGAATTTCTTGGCGAACCAATTGTCGCATCTCCAACTTCAACAACAATCTATGCTCCAAGAAGCGCACCAACTCAACTTCCAACAACAACAACTTTTCCAACACCAAGAAGACTTCCAAGTGTGATTTGATGAGGTGAACCGCAACATCACCTACACGAGACGTGAGGTGGAGGACTTAAGGGCGGCCGAGGATCAAAGGTGGTCCATGCAAGCTAGTTTCAACGAGTGGATATCCGGGAATTTCTCATCCCGTGAAGACCAATGGACACCTCCCGCGCCACCACTACAACCGCCAAGCCAAGATCCCTTCAACGATCGAGTGTACGAGCGAGAGCGGCACGCCCGGCTCCAAAGGAGACAACGCCGTGGCCACCCTCCGAACTAAGCCTCAAAATGCCATGCAAGAATAAGGAATTGTGAGCTTTCTCTACTCTTCTCTTTACTTTTGAGTTTTGATTTCTTTTGATGAGGACATCAAAATTTTAAGTATGGGGTGGGTTAGTTGCTCATTAGTTCCATGTGTAGGTTGTTTTGTTTGTTTAAGGGATGTTTCATTTTGGATTGTGGCATGATATGTATGAGAATGATGATTGATTTTATGGCATGTATGGATGAGTTTGTTTGAGTTTGTGTTTGTTTGAGAAAATTTTCGAAAAACAAAAATCCATAAAAATTTGAAAATTTCGAGTGAAAACAACAAAAAGATTTTGGTTTTGGACTAGGAATTCCCATCTTAGATGTCCATATGAAGGCTAATGATGATGTGAGCATGTAAAGTCCTTTGCATATTTGTGGATAGTTTAGCCTCTACATGGATGTTGTTTTTGATGTGATATGATATCTTGCATGTTTTTATTGAGCACATGAGTTCTAGGATGAGTTTTGATGCAACTAAGCTAGAGTGAACCTTGTGAGATGATTTTTGGCCAATTTAGGGATGCTTGTTCGTATTTGCATATCCCTCATTTTCTTGTGTGATTAGCTCATGCATGCTTAGTAAAATTTGCTATTGAGGTGTTTATCTATTTTCCAAGACCAATATGAGATTTGTTCTATGCTTTGTCGCATTGATTTGAACTTTATTTCACTTAGTCACAAAATGTTCCATATCCTACCTTGAAGATAAACCGTTGTTTGTAGCCCCGTTTTAGCCTTAGACCTTTGTTTGAAACTCTTCAAAAATATGATTCCTATCCTATATGACTTGACCCTTATGGGATTGGACTTTAGTGAGAGGTTTTGGAAGTATATTTGGAGAGTTGAGATTCTCTTTGGTGAAGGGCAAGGAAATGGAGTTATAAACCAAGTGGGTAGTGCATCTTTGTTGTGCATAAGTAGAGAAAGAAAAGTTGGAAAAGTAGTGGATTGAAAGCAAAATGCTTAAGTAAGAAAAAGGGCACCGACCGAGTTAAAGTGCACTTCGGGCCCGAGTTTTTAGTGCAAGTCGATCCTAGTGAAAAGTGTGAAAAATCCAACAAAAAGTGTAGTGAAAAGATGAAGTGGAATGTTAAGTGAAGAGTGGGTTGAAAGAAAAGAAAAGAAGAGAAAAATCAAAGTCTTTTGGATGAGTGTAAGTTGAAAGTGGAATAGTTTGGTGAAGTTTGGTGAGAGACTAGAAAGTTCAATCCCCATTGTAAGCACCACAAGGCCAAAATGATTCCCACCTTGAGAAACACCAAAAGCCCCGTTACAACCTGGCCGAATGGAACCTCTTTGAGGACCTCCATTGAGCCAAGTTCATATTCTTTGTGTGCATTGTAATAGGCATCTCTAGGTGGAGGAATTGGTGATATTAGCTTCAATTGTAAAGTCTTTACTTGCATGATTGTTGAGTTTGAGTGTTCATTGTTAAGCCTAAACACGTGATGAGTGATACACATTTTCTATATTCCTAAAGTGAGGCTTGGTTGCATTAGACTTTATTCCTTGAACACTTGATCATGTGTGATGATGTAATCTTGCTTGAATGTCTATCACTTGTGCTTACTTGATTTTTCATATGAGGCTTTACTTGAAGATTGTGCTTCGGTCTTGCTTACTTTGTTATTGCTTGAGGACAAGCAAGTTTAAGTATGGGGTATTCTGATGTCTCTCATTTTGGAGGTGTTTTAGTAGTTAATTTCCCTTGTAAATATGTGTTTTTCATTCTCTTCTTTGTAGTTTCGTTTCCTTTTTAGCTTAGTTCCCGGTTTTCTTCAAGAGTCGGAAACTATGCGAGTTTGTTTGTTTTTGTAGGTAAAATGGCAAGAATGAGGACAATTTCGAGGAGCTAAGGAAGAAGCCAAGTCAAGGAGTTCAAGAGCCAAGTTAAGAATGAAGTGGAACCAAAGGAAACCAAGGAAGAAAGCAAGGATCGAGGCCCTGGACCGAGTTACACCAAGTCGGGCCCGAGATCGAGCACTCAGTGAACCGGACCGACGTTCCCAACGTCGGGCCCGATGTCGACCCGTCTCGGTCCAAGTCGGCGCATGTGAGGATTGTTCCCCAAGGCATATTTTTAGCAACTTTCCACATTTGCCCCTTTCTAAATTGGGATTCCTTGGTCCCCAATCCATGAAGAAGGTTAAGAGAGGTGATTAGTGATCAAATCAAGTATGGAGTGTGAGGAGGACGAGTGGGACTCACACACCAAACCCAAATTCACTCTCAAAGGCTCAAGGAAGACTTGGAGAGCAAGGAGAAGAAGGAAGAAGGAAGAGAAGGAGAGATCATTGGAGAAGAGAGGGAGATTTGTGAGTTTTGTACTTTGTTTTGCTTTGATCAAGTAGATTTGAACTTGGATTTTGTAGACTCTTTGAAGTTGAATGCAATTGGAGTTTGATTGGATGATGTTGATTGAGTTTTGCTTGATTTCCATTTTGTTTATGCTTTTCTCTTACCACATGGAGTAGATTCCATAGTCTTGGGCTATGGGGGAATCCCCCTAGCTAGATTTGGGTAGAAAACCCCAATTCCATAGCCTTGAGTGCTTGATTTGTGAATCCTCTCTACATTGAGCTTCAATTCTCTTGTGAAAGCAAGGGATCTAGAGCTTGTGTTTGGTAAGATTAAGCGAAAGTGGTCTCTATCCCATCACAAGTCTCTAGCATCGAAGGTGAGTGAAAGCTCCCTTGGGTCGAGGTGTAGATTGGAGGGATTTGAGGCGAGCAACCTCGATCTCATTAGAATCAAACACTTATTGGTTGAATTGAGGTGAAATATCCAAGTCTAGTTGGGGGAGGAACCCAAAAACCCAAGACCGATCTACTAATTTGCTAAGACCGAGATACCCAGCACTTCGGGCCCGACTTGCACCACGTCGGTCCCGTACAAATTGATCTCGATCCTACCTCGGACCGAAGTGACCCTGTGTCGGTCCGAGGAGATCTCGCTTGTTTTCCTTCGTTTGTCTTTATTTTCTCCTCTTTTTAGTCTTCTCGGGTACTCTCGACGCACGAACTCCCGTGTGTTTGACACCCTACCTCTTTACTACAAGTGAGATTAGGTTTTATAAATTTAAATTGTGAGACCCTCCGATTTCCGGAACTCATCAGAGGATGAGCGTCGACGCCCAATTTGACTATATTTGGGCATCCCTTCCGAGTTCTCAAGAGCAACTTCCGAGCTATGATGATGAAGAGGGCTATGATGAGGTCCGAGTCGAGCCGCCACAAGTCGAGAGGAGTGAGCAAGCCTGGACCGACGTACCCAGTGTGTCGGGCCCGAGTTGCTCGCAAGTCGGACCAACTCAGTAGCCAAGGACCGAGTTGGAGGATGTGTCGGGCCCGAGTTGCCCAGACATCGGACCACCTCCCCTGCCTCCACTCTGCCCCAGTCCCGAGGCGAAGGAAGTCGGACCCGAAGTGGCACCAATATCGGTCTAGTCTGAAAAGGTTGCTAGTGAGATGGTGACGATGGAGGAAAACTATCTCATGGCTCTTAGGCGTGCAAAGATTGAAGTAAAGGAAAGCTCTTTGTCTCTTATGATCGAAGAAGAAAAAGTCTAGTCTCGGTTCAAACAAGCTTTGGAGGAGATGCCGGAAGTCGGGCCCGATGTAACGCCTATGTCGGTCCAGCCTGAAAAGCAAGCTTCCAAGATCATGTGCGAGGCTCCTTTGCCCTATCTCCTTTGCTCTTTTGTGACGGTTTCTTGTGAGTCATATGGTGGAGATGAACCATACTCGGTGGATTTGATTTACGACTATTCTTGGTCTAAGTATGGGGTCCCCCACCATTATGACGAGGCCGAGGCGCATGTTTTGTTGAACTATAGTGAATGGCCTCAATTCTTTTTGAGTGATGAGATGGTCCTTGGGGAATTCATGGACCCCGAGCCTTTTTTTCCACCCTAACCGAGATTAGCCAGCACGTCAAGCTCATGACGTTAAAAGAGCGCTTTTCGGGAGGCAACCCGACGTATCCTTCATATCCTTTGTTTTCTTTTGATTTGTTTTCTTATTTCTAGGATTTGAGCTTATTGTGCTAACCCTTTCTCTAAACCCCTTGAAAGCAAGTATTTTTGGGATGTATCTTTGGTGTGATCTTGTAGGTACTTCTTGGTTCAAATGATGAGCTCGAATTCACCTCCCCATGTGCCGATGTCAACAATTCACCATTCTTCCTAGCTTTAAATGCCTTGTCTAGTGAGTTTCCCTTTTCATTTTCCCTTTTGGTTTTATTTGGATGCAATGAGGACATTGTATATTTTAAGTATGGAGTATGGGAAAAGGAAACTCCTTTGTGCCTAGTGTTTGTACATATGTGTGCTTTGTGAGTCTTTTGCTTTGTGTGAGAATATTTTTTTGAGAAAATCCATAAAAATTTGAAAAATTGTCTTTAAAACAACAAAAAGATTTTGTTTTGGACTAAGAAATCCCCATCTTAAGTGTCCTATGTAATGGCTTGTGTTCATGTAATTCCTTTGCATGTTTTGATGGTTTAGCCTAGTCTTATGATGTTGCTTTTATATATGATCCATGATTTGCATTCTATATTGAGCATGTGTGCTAAAAGATGACTTAGTTGCTACGTAGTATTGAGTGTACCTTGTGAGATTTGATTTTGGCCTTTTGGGATTTTTCTTTGCATATCCCTCTCTTGTTTTGTGAGTATACTCTCTTGTGTCATAGTCTCTTTATTATTGAGGTGTATATTTATTTCTTGAAGCCGCTATGAGAATTAGTCATGCATGCTAGTATTAAGATTGAACTTGTATGTTTTTAGCCACATAAATATCCTTATTCATACCTTGCATTAATCCTTGATTTGTAGCCCCGTTCTAGCCTATTAGCCTTTGTTTGTAGCTCCTCAAAAACAAACTCCTAGACGATGAAAGCTTGACCCTTATGGGATTCGAACATAGTTGAGTGGTTGTGGAAATGATTTTGTGGAATACTTTGGGTGAAGGCAAAGAGTGTGGGAAACACATTTTGGTAGTGCATCTCCTAAGGAGAAAGTTGATGGATTTTTGGGAATTTTGCACAAGGGCAAAAATGTGAAGGAAAAGTGAGCAAAATGCAAGTATGGGGTCAATCGAGCCGTGATCGAGCCTAGTAGACTCGGGCCCGACCTCCCTATAGCATATTAAAAAGAGAGAAAAAGAAAGAGAAAGAAAGAAGAAAATAAAGAAAGTGCAATCAAAAATCCAAGTGTAGAGATGCAAAATAAGGAAGTGTGGGTAAAATGTTGGGTAAGTGCCTTTGATTGTTGAGAGTTGTTTGGAGGAGTAGTAAGAAGTGGAATCTTTGGTGAAGTTGGTGAGTATTTTAGGTTGTTCGAGTCCCATTGTGAGCACCACATAGCCAAACGAATCCTTCCCTTATGAAACACCAAAAGCCCCATTACAACCCGGCCGAATGGAATTCTCTATGAGGATCTCCATCGAGCCCAAGTTCATCTTGTATTGGTATTGTTTTGACATCTCTAGGTAGAGAGATCGGTAATACTATCTTCAATGGTAAAAGTAGACTTTGCACAAGGCATGAGTGGAGAGATGCATCACTTTTATGCATTAAGCCATACATACTTGAGAGTTGTGCTTTGATTACATTTCCCTAAAGTGAGGCTAGGTGGTAGCATTTCATACTTGAAGCATGCATACACATGTGATGACGTTTGATTGCTTATCTTTGGATTCATACGTGCTTGAAAATGGTTTTGACTTGGAGCTTTACTTGAAGATCATGTTGAGGTTTTGAATCCAAGTTATTGCTTGAGGACAAGCAAGTTTAAGTATGGGGTATTCTGATGTCTCTCAATTTGGTAATGTTTTATAGGTCTTTTTCCTATGTAAATATGTGTCTTTCTTCCCTTTTCTTGTGTGTTTTGTCCCTTTTTAGCTTAGTTCCCGTATTTCTATGAGATTCGGAGACTATGCACATTTTGTGTGTTTTGTAGGCATTTCGGAGCAAAAATCATGGAGATTGGAGCATGGCATCATGGAGGAATTCAAGGATGAAAAAGGAGCCAAAATGGAGCTAAAGATGCATGGGAAGAAGCCTCAAGTGAAGACGAAGAGAATGGCGAAAGAATCGAGTCAATCGGAGCTAAAACGAGAGAGAACGGAGCGAAACAGGCTGAAAAATGCCTTAGGCCCGAGGTACCCAGCATGTCGGGCCCGAGGTACCATGGTGGCCAGAGGTGGTGTTCTAAGGTGTGGTAAGTCGGGCCCGAGGTCTCTGGAACGTATGCCTTTGGACCGAGGTTGAAGCAAGTCGGGCCCGAGTTTCTCCGTGTCGATCCATGTCGGTCGTGGCTCCGGATTCCTTTCTTTTTGGGATTTTCTTGTTAATTCCCAAAATTATACTTGCTTCCTTGGAGAGCAAGGAGTCTAGAAGCTTTGGAGATCAAGGAGTTCTAGAAGCCTTGGAGGTCAAGGACAAGCCTAGGAGCCCAAGGAGTTTAGAAGGGTAATCTAGTCTTTGTAGTAGGGGGAAAAATCTCTATTTAAGCCCTTGTAATCTCTTATTAGACATTATCCATGATCACATACACTTTTGGAGTAAATTGAGAGTGAGGTTTGAGAGAGTAGAAGGAAGAAGGGGGTGGACTCTTCTCCAAGGGAGGGAAAGAACCCAAGATCTAGAGGAGGATTTGGGTGAATTCCTTTCCTTGGAGAGGAAAGAAACCCTTAGGCTTGGAGCGGGAGTAGAGATTGTAAGAATTCTTCCTTTGTTTAATTCAAGTTTGCTTTGATTTTGAGTTTGTGTTGTTGATTGTGGATTTGACTTGCATGAATCATGATTTATCTTTGGTTTTTTTGTTCAAAAACCTTTGATGATTGCTAGCTTAAATTCCATGATTAGTGAGTAGTTAGCTTGATCTTAGGGTAGGGGGTGAAAACCCCAACTCAATTGCATGTGCTTGAACCAATTTCATGATTTGATTGTCTAGATCCATGTCTATTTACCTTATGAGCAAGATTCTTAAATTGACAACCTAGGAAAGTTGGTTCGAAGGGACTAAGAGAGAGCCTCTTGATCCCGCGGTCGTTAGGAGTAGATAGAGAGTCAATCGACTTGAAGCGGATGTGGAAAGTTGATTGGCTTGAATGTGTGAAAGTCGTTCCATGAGATTAATGGCATGATTTGTTTGGATTTGTTGATCTATGTCTAAGTCGAAAGCCTCTAGTTCATTGATCTATATGATAGCATGTGAAGTTGATGTTGGCATGAACCCCTAGCCCTAGGATTCCCTTAGCCTAGCTTGTTTCTTCCCTTTTGCATTGATTGTTTCATCGTGCCCGAGTCCCCTAGCCTCGAGCCCGACTTTGTTTGTGCCTAGCTACCTCGGTCCCGAGATTGACAACCTCGGTCCCGAGTTGTTTCGTGTGTTTTCTTTCCCATTGTGTTTGTGTTAGTCAATCAACCGTTCAAACGCGCATGAAATAATTCTCTGTGATCGACCTCGACCACTGTACTACAACGAGGTCGTGATACAAATTTATTTGTTGATTGACCCGGGGCCCTATCCTTAGGTTAGTAGAGTACTTTGGGCCTGTCATCAATATATGTGTGATTTTGTTTTATCAAACTTATTATAGTATGTACTCGAGATGTAACAATCCTTATTATCACCTTATTCAATGCATTACATTTACATATTCAATGCATTACATTTACATATTCAATGCTCACATAAGATCCTTATTTTCATAAATGAATTTCATGTGAAGACGAGTACTTATTCAACTTTAGTAATATATGAGCGCACCACATTAGAAAAGGATTCATAAAATAATAAAACATGTTCAACTATGTAATTATTCAAATCATCATATAGGGTTATGCAACCACTGACTAATAGATTTTCTAGGATTCACTAACGGTTTTTTAATGGAAAATTCTTTTTTGTACTCCTATATTTTTGACAATTCCATTTGATGCCTTAAGAGAAAAGTTTTTCCTTTTGGTACCCTTATAGTGTATACATTTTTCTTTTTGTTTCCATGTTAAAAAAATACAATTTTTGTTTAAAATTTAAATAAAAACCAATTTAGAAAATAAAAAATAAATGAACATAAGCAAAAAATTTGTTCAATAAAACAAAGTTTGACCAACCATTCAAAAAAATCGAGTGGAATAAGTTACATGGCTAAATTTATTCAATATTATTTTCGTTTAAAGTTATATAAAAATCAAGTGGAATATAAATCCACAATTTTATTTTCTAAATTAGATTGTATTTATATTTTAAACATAAAATATATTTTTTTTGGATGAAAAATGGGTTTAGATATATTTTTGGTTATGGAAAGAAAAATGTTTAAACCATAAGGGTACCAAAAAGAAAAACTTTTTTTAGGACACCAAAAGAAATTGTCAAAAATAGAGGGGTACCAAAAGAAACTTCCCTTTTTTAATTTTACCCTAAATTATTTATTTGTCAAAAACAATTTCTCACTCTTATTAATCCTATTATCATGAAACTTCCATTTTTTATAAAAAAACGTGGCTCGTTAATGTGGATTTACAGTCCAACCCTCCTGGAAAATTTTATACTTTCCATTTAAAATTAATTCCACAGTAATCAAATCTCTCTCTCTCTCTCTCTCTCTCTCTCTCTCCCCCTATTTTTCTTATCATGCTCCGACTTAATCACCCTTAATTAGCTCTAATCCAACGTCCCCCTTAATCCGCATGTAGCACTATAAAACCTATTTTACCCGAGCATCCCTGACATACTCTATTTAGTATAGGTTAACTCTTGTATTTTAGAGTTTTATTGGGTGATTTAGGTTAGTGTTTTGAGCTTAATTGTAATATGAAGACCGAAGTCACAAAGGATTCAAGATATGAGAGTTTTCGAGACAAGTTCCCGAAGTGAAGTTACATTCTGCTGAAGAACCGCAGGCGTGTTACACAGGGCTCGGGCGCGGTGGTGCTAGAGAACCAGAGTCCTATCTTTCAAAAGGCCGCGTGCGCGGATATAGTGGCGTGTGCGCGGTAGAAGCTGTTCAAGATGCCTTTGACCCGACGTTGACCGCGACGACCCAAGCACGTGTGCGGTATTGCTACAGATCCGAGACGGCAATTTCTTATCTTCTTTATTTTTTCTTAATCTTTTCTCTATCTTTGGTAGTTCGGTTGGCATGTCTTCGGACTACTATATATTTAGAGGCTTTACTTAGGTTTTAGATCATCCAATATTCTTAGTTCCAATTGATTGTCAAAGTTTGTATTATGGAGAACTAAATCCTCTTTGGAGGATTATATATGAAGTGATGCATATTTGATGAATTCGTGAAGTTTTGGTACAGTTTCTTACCTTGATTAATATTTCTTCTCTTTGTGCTTAAATTCCATGAGCTTTGCATGATTCTTTGAGTCTGATCAACTTGTTGAATTATCATTGTTCTATAATCTAAATTGATTTGTTTCATTGTTTGTGTGAGCATCTCTTTTCTTGAAGGCAATTTGATTCTAGGACGGTGGACTAGGATTAAGAGAGAGATTTGATTGTTTTATCTTGCAATTGACTCGTAGCTTGATTGCTTGATTTAATATCCTGCATATTCTTGTTCTTCATGCTAACTCTAGGTTAAGCGTCCTTGCCTAGGTTTGAGTATTGCCTGGACTGTGGACAAGTAATTGTTTATGATTGGAATTGGAATTAATCAAGTAAGTCTAACAAACTAAATGAACTCATGATTGAATGATTCTTTATGCTGATCTGATTAAGGGTCTGTTTGGATTCCCATATATTAAATTGCATTATGTATTATTTTGGTTTATAATTTAAACTGCATTGTAGGATCTGCGTTAGTACTTCAGAGGTCGTCGACACCTACGATGTCGTCGATCAGTTAAGAACTAGTGTTATGCAGCGGAATAAAGACACAAGAAAGATTGATACGTTACCACTTTGAACACAAGGAGTTATAGTGGAAAACTCTCTACAAACCAACTAGTTTGTATAGAGAAAAACCACTTGCCCTCTAAGCTTCAACCTAGAGGGACTTGAAGAGCAATTCGCTCGCTTGTATTGCTTTCTCGGATTACAAAGGTGTTCCTACTCCTAGATGTGAATCCCACACACTCTAGCAAGTACTCTTGCCTTATCTCAATCCTCACTCAATACAATCTCGCTCAACACTCAACCTCCTAAGATCGAATCTCACGATCTCACTCAACACTCGCTCACAATTACAATGTTCGCACTCTCCTCCTTAGTTCTACCAATAAGCTCACGAAACTATATAAAGAGAACTAGGAATATTGCTGCACGATTCAGCCAAATCGGCTAAGATATGAATCGTACACAATCTCTACAAGATCTTTCCTAAAATAAAATCCTAAGCCATGATAAAATCATCTTCAATATCTTCCTTGATCTCTTGATGATTTTCCATCTTTATGATCTTGTCCTTGCCTTAAACGAACTGTTGAAGATGTTGTACGTAGTTTCCATATCAAAGAAACACGCTGTTTCCTTTTCTGAATTTCCGCACGCGCTTCGCTTCTGGGAACTGAGATCGGCGACCTCTCGGCAACCTCTTCGGTTTGGAACCATCAAAACACGAACTCGGTTTTCTAACAAATTCCCCCTTTTTGATGGTGACAAACACTCATCTTCTCTAATCTGGTTCTTGGGTCTTCGTTAACCTTTTCAGCATCTCAAACACACAAACTACAAAGGCAAACAAAAATATTCCCCCTTAACTTTTCAAAAGTTCCCCCTAAGTTCAAGCATCTCATGACATTCAGTATATCCCCTTAATTACACCTACAATCCCAGCTATTTTCCCCCTTTTGGCATCATCAAAAAGATTGAAAATCATAGAGAAATCAGCTAGGCAAATATAATAGATAATAAAAGCATGCAGCATGAATCAAAAGTTGTCAACCATGCAAGCATGGCAATGTCAAACAGAGCAACCAAACATAGAGTATTTAGGTTTACAACCCAATCGAACTTAGAAAAGAATTTTTGAAATAGGGAATAATATGGTAGGGGTAGAAAGCAGGTGGTGGCAAAAGTCATAAGGCAGCAGAGGTTGGCGACCTAGCAAATTCCTTCCTTGATGTGGCTCACATCTTCAGCAATTGATTCAGCCAGCTTGGTCAAGGCATCAATCTTCTCAGATTGAATCTGCAGCTCCTTCTTCATCAAAGCAATTTCAGCTCTTAGGAATTCCTCGGTTGGCGACTTCTCAACCTGCGCTGCATCAGATTCAGCTTCCTTATTCTGCCACTCTCCATCAACCAAATTCCATCCCATCTTCCTCAAAGTATCCCTGTTGAGAACGCGATGTCCAGGCGTCACTTCATCTCCAGAACACTTATCATCCCAATTCTCATGATTAATGAAGATGTCGGTGACCAGCCTGCCGTAAGGCAAAGCGTGATTGGGACACTCCAAGACATTCTTCATGTGCAGCATGATCAACCTGGGCAAGCACACCTTCTCTCCCTTAAAGATCTTGTCAAGGACAAGGATCTCCTGAATATAAGCACAATGCCTCTGTTGCTCTCGGGGTAGGAGATTGCTAATGAGGTAGGAGATCATCACTTTCTTATCAACAGCCATGGAGTTCACAAGATAAGGACTAGTGCCAGTACCTTCATCACCAAGTACATTCTTCAAAGCACTACTGGCGTCTACATTCTCTGGCCACACTCCCTTGTAATACTCAGCAAAGCCTTCATGAGGGATCTCTAGAAGGTCAGCGACCTCCTGGCTGGTGAACACATACTCCTTTCCTTCCCAGACATACTTCCCAATAGTTTTGTTGCCATAATCCTCTATGGTCAACGTCTCATAAATCTTCTTCATAAAATCAGCTATGAACTTCTCTTCTTCACAAAACAAGTCCTTCCAACCTTGGATTTCCATCCACCTCTCAACCTTAGACAGCTTAAACTCATTCAGAAAATTACTCTCCCATAGCAACACTTTAGTAAAATCCCTAGACTGGATTTTCCTATTTTCTGGCTTCTTCTTTTTCTTGCTAGAGAGGCCTTAGGTTTAATTAAGGTCGGGGACATGGGTCGCTTAGCCCTAGACTTCCTAAGTTTCCCTTCAGATTCACTCTCATCAGGCAGAGGGATATTGGGCACATCTTCTCCAGTCATCAGTTTCAGTCTCCTAGTCACAGGCCTATGCTCAACAGTGGGTTTCTTAGTGGATCTCCTAGAAATAGGGGTATCCTCTCCAAACAACTGCTTCTTAACCTCTTCTTTAGCCTTAGATAAAGCTTCTTTCTCAACAAAAAGAGGATCAGATTCAGTACCTTCACTGTCAGACGGGATAGACACTGGACGTTTGCCTCTGACCTTGGCAGAGTCAACAACCATGGCAACAACCTCTGAGACTTTCTCCAAGTCGACAATCTCTTCAGCTTTCTGGGTGTCGTCTTCAACCTTCTCCTCTGTTTCAGCGGGAACAGTAACTTCTTCTTCAAAAGCATCGACCACCTTCTTTGTGGCCTCAAACTCTGTTTCAGCGACGGGTTCCGCTTCTTCGTTCTTCTCTTCACCTTTTTCTCCTTCAACCGCCGGTTCCCTTGGCGGTTCCTCCTTCTCCGGCTCCGGTTCGGGTTTTTCAACCGCCAGAGGAATGTCGCCTGAAACCGCCAGATCTGGGGCGATTTCCGACACATTCTCTATCGGAAGGGGCTCGGGTTCGGTTAAGGGTTCTTGTGGAGGGGATTTGGACTTGGATTGAGGAGATTCAGGGGCAATGGGGTCGGGATTTTGAGTTTTGGAGCTTTCGGCCATGGCGGGTTCCGGTTGGGTTTTTTCGATTAGGGTTTTGGCAGCGAGTTTCTTCAACTCTTCCTCTCCAAGATGGGTCATGAGAAGAGATTGAAGTTGCTCGGGGGTGAGGTTCGACAATGGGGATTGGTTTGGGGACGCCATTGGATCAAGGAAAAAGCTTGAGGGTCGGTTATGGCGTTTGGGGTTTTTGGATAGAGAGAGAGGGAGAACTCGAGATAGGGACAAGGGAGTAATGAGATAAAGTACCTTTTTTTTATCTCTTTTTATGCAAGTACAACTTCTCAATTAAGGCAATTGCAGATCCACTCGAGTACATGATCCCGTTAGAAGATCTTCTCTTTCCAAAAATTTCAAACTGAAAACCTGTCAAATATTTCGCCCCAAAATAGCACGTGCGCTTTCCGCACAAATTGGTCGTCAACTTTGTCGACTACCTCAACTTCAAACTTTCTTTCCTGAAATCTGTCAAATCATCAACTGCAACTGACACATCTGAAGTCGTCTACCTCAAACCTGTTTTTCTCTTGAATTCTGAACCAGTCAACAACCTTACTGCGCCATGACTTTTACCACATGAAGTAGCTTGGGGGTTGGGTTACACCGGGTGGTGTCAAAGCAAACCAAGCATAAAAATATAATATTTTGTGGAATTTGTCAATCAAGTTGATAAGTCTCCGTTTAAAACACACAAACAAGCAAATAGGCTCATAGAGACTCTCAAGCATGATAGGTCGGGGACGGCAGTAGAATCAACCATCATTTGGGCTTGTAATGAGGGTTAGAGGGTCATCAGGTTGATTCTTTTGGGCTCAAAGAAAAAGTTCAATCGAATATGCAATTTTTTAAACACAATATGCAGGAAGTCGCCGACATGCACACAAGCAGGAGATTTCATCGATTAAATGCACACACACCTCATTATGCTGACACTATATAAGCATGAAATTCTCAAAATGATAATCAATCAAGTTTCAACCAGTCATAAGAGGATAGCATAAATGATTTAGCAAGTCAATCAAGTGAGATCATACCTAGCTCCATGCGAAGTCGTTCAAAGGGTTCACGATTTAGAGCCTTGGTGAAAATATCCGCCCTTTGTTCATCCGTCCTGCAAAACTTCATGGACACCATGCCTTTATCCACGCAATCTCTAAGAAAATGATGCCTGATTTCAATATGCTTTGTCTTGGAATGTTGCACCGGGTTCTTTGAGATATCTATGGCACTCGTGTTGTCACAAAGTATGGGTACGGACCCACACTCAACACCATAATCTCTGAGTTGTTGCTTCATCCATAAGAGTTGTGAACAACATGCTGCGGCGGCGACATACTCGGCTTCGGCGGTAGATAGAGCCACTGAATTCTGCTTTTTGGATCCCCAAGAAACTAAGCACGAGCCAAGAAACTGGGTCATCCCTGATGTACTCTTTCTATCAACACGATTCCCTGCAAAATCTGCATCGGTGTAGCCGACTAGGTCGAAGTCGCTGACCCGTGGATACCATAGACACAGGTTGTCACTACCCTTGAGATAGCGAATGATTCTCTTTACAGCTTTTAGGTGAGATTCTCTTGGATCGGCCTGAAATCTTGCACAAAGGCACACGGCGAAGACAATATCTGGCCTACTAGTTGTAAGATATAAGAGAGATCCTATCATACCTCGATACACAGTAGCATTGACCTTTGGGTCCTTTTCATCTTTTCCAAGTGAAGTGGTCGTCAACATGGGAGTATCAAAAGAGCGAGAGCTCTCAAGACCAAACTTCTTCACGCACTCCCTGAGGTACTTTTGTTGATGAATCTTGGTACCTTCTTCATTTTGCACGACCTGAAGTCCTAAAAAGAACTTGAGTTCCCCCACCATGCTCATTTCAAACTCACTCGACATGAGGTTGGCGAACTCCTTCACTAACTATGGATCTGTTGAGCCAAAGATGATGTCGTAGACATAGACCTGAACCACCAGAGTGTGATTCTTTTTCCTCAACAAGAATAGGGTCTTGTCGATCTCTCCTTGAACATATCCATGCTGGATTAGGAACTGCGATAGCCTATCATACCACGCACGAGGAGCCTGCTTCAACCCATATAAAGCCTTATCAAGCTTATAAACATGATCCGGGTTGGCGACATCTTCAAAACCTGGGGTTTGCTCAACATAGACTTCTTCCTTCAAATACCCATTAAGAAATGCGGTCTTGACATCCATTTGCTGCAATTTGAATCCATGAAAGGTAGAGTAAGCAATCAACAGCCTTATAGCCTCGAGACGAGCAACCGGGGCAAAGGTTTCATCATAGTCAATTCCCTCTTGTTGATTGTATCCTTTCACTACAAACCGGGCTTTGTTTCTAACAACATTTCCTTCATCATCCAACTTGTTCCTGAACACCCATCGTGTTCCAATCACTGTTCTTCCCTTCGGCCTTGGGACCAAATGCCACACCTTGTTGCGTTCAAACTGATGAAGTTCCTCTTGCATGGCAATGACCCAATCCGAGTCTTTCAAGGCTTGCTCGATATTCTTCGGCTCCAACATAGAGATGAAGGCGTTGAATGCAAAGAGATTGAGGGATGATCTCGTTTGCACACCCTTCGAATAATCAGTTATAATGTTGGTGACCGGATGAGCATCTTTCTACTGATAATTCCTGATAGGTAGATGAGTCAGGTCGTCGACCACTGGTGTCTGCGACGAACTACCTGGAACGGAACTTTGCATTGCTTGATCTGATCTTTGAACTACTTGATCAAACTCTTGAGCTGCTTGACCTGATCCACTAGCCTCTGATACGTTCTGATTCTGCACAGCATCTGCTACCTGATCCTGAACCTAATTCTGACCTGTCCCTGCTTGACCTGATCCACTGTTGGCGACCTCGGACGAACCTTCAACACTGTCCTTGTCAGAGACATATTCAAGGCCTAGAAAGTAGCCTTGATCACCATCATCACTATCCTGAATCAGAGAACCTGCCATGATGTTTTCATTAAACACCACATGAACACTTTCTTCGATCTTCTTGGTCCTCTTATTGTACACCTTGTAAGCTTTGCTTGTTGGGGAATAGCCAACAAAAATGCCAACATCACTTCTTGGGTCGAACTTGCCCAGACTGTCCTTCCCATTGTTATGAACATAACATTTACACCCGAAGATGCGGAGGTGGGCGACACTAGGCTTAACTCCTCTTAACAATTCATAAGGAGTCTTTCCAAGTAGTGGACGCAACATGGCTCTATTCATCACATAGCAAGCTGCATGAATAGCTTCTCCCCAGAAATTCCTTGGGAGACCACTAGAGATGAGCAAGGTCCGCGACATCTCCTCCAAAGCTCGATTCTTTCTCTCGACCACGCCATTCTGTTGAGGGGTTCTAGGTGCTGAGAAATTGTGGCTGACTCCATTCTTCCTGCAATACTCCAGAAATTCAGAGTTCTCAAACTCTGTGCCATGATCGGATCTAATAGCCACTATAGAGTTTCCAAGCTTCTTTTCAACAGCCTTTGCCCATGTCTCGAACTCTTCAAACACCTGATCCTTAGAAGCAAGGAAGATAGTCCAAGTATAGCGTGAATAATCATCAACAATCACAAAGACATGTCTATTTCCTCCTCTACTTTGTACGCGCATCGGTCCACACAAGTCCATATGAATCAACTCCAGGGGCTTGGAGGTGCTTACCTCCTTCTTGGACTTAAAGGAAGACCTTACTTGCTTACCCTTCACACAAGCATCACATACACCAGACTTTGAGACATCAAACTTGGGCAATCCACGAACTAGCTCCTCTCTGTGCAATTTGACCAATAACTGCGGGCTAGCATGACAGAATCTACTATGCCAGAGGTCAGCAACCTCTGCACCAGACTTCAAGCACAAACTCTCTTCAGGTTGGAAGCAGGGATCCACTTTGTAAACGTTGTTTTTGCACAATCCCTTCAGAAGCGTCCTACCTGTACTTATTTCAATCACCTGCCATTTCTTATGATCAAAGACAACTTGATTTTTCCCGTTAGCACACAGTTGAGCAACGCTCAATAAGTTAAAACCAAGGTTGTCAACCAGACTAACATCAGAAACTGAAACCTTACTTGAGATCTTCACTTTACCCATTCCAGAAACCACACCTTTGCTATTGTTTCCGAAGGTAATATTACCTCCGTTGTGTTGTTGAAGTGAGACAAAATCTTCAAATTTTCCAGTCATATGAGCTGAGCACGCACTGTCGATAAACCAGGGGTCGTCGACACTCACTTCAACCTCACTTGAGGAGTCATCACCCAAGGCCATCAGGCAGACTTCTTTGGTCGGCAACTCATCTTCCTCCTCGTCAGACATGTCCCAAGTCGCCATCATGCTCTTCCCAACCTCCCTCTTTGGACATTGTTTAGCAAAATGCCCTTTATCGTGGCAGTGATAGCATATCACTCCCTTTAGATCTTTTGCACCTTCAGGGGTTTTGGTAGGAGCTTTGTTGCGATTCCAAAGTCTTTTCATCGCCTTAGAAATGAGAGCGACGTCGTCGTCGACGACCTCTTCATCATCCTGTCCTTGAACGATGTCGAAAGCCTTTTCGACTTTTAGAGCAATAGTCTTGACCTTTTCAGAGTCAAATCTATCCTCTCTTCTCTGTTGGATACCTCCGAGCATGGTCAGTTGACCAATCACATCCTCCACGGTCATCGACTTCGTGTCCTTTTGAGACAAGAGAGAAGTCGCCATGCCGTCACACTTCTTGTTGAGACCCGAAATCAGCTTGTTTGTTTGCTTCCATTGTGGAAGCTTTTCTCCAAGGAACTCTAGCTGATTGACCACCGATTGGAATCTTGAGTGGTACTCATGGAGGGACTCATTCTTCCCTTGGAATAGATTCTCATATTCTCGCTCAAGGGTTATGATTCTGTCCTTTTTGACATCATCATTTCCTTGATGGAGACGTTTGAGAGCATCCCAAATATCCTTAGCAGTGTAATAACCTATGACTTTCTTGATCTCACTGCTAGTCAAAGCGTGATGAAGGACCTTCTTAGCACGCTCATTCTTCTCAAGCTTTTTGAAGTCAGCATCGTCATACTCCGTGACTTCTTTTTCCTTTCCATCAGCTTTAAGGAACTTCTCAAGACCAATGGAAATCACTTTCCAAAGTTGTCCATCCAAAGAGCAAATGTGGGTTTGCATTTGTTTCACCCACCAATCGTACTCTCCGGGCTTGAGTACTGGAGGTTTCCAGAAGGAGTCATTGATAGCGGTGTTGGTGGTAGACATCTTTCCTGCAAAGTATTAGAAAAATCTAGAGCCAAAGCTCTGATACCAATTGTAGGATCTGCGTTAGTACTTCAGAGGTCGTCGACACCTACGATGTCATCGATCAGAGTTAACAACTAGTGTTATGCAGCGGAATAAAGACACAAGAAAGATTGATACGTTACCACTTTGAACACAAGGAGTTATAGTGGAAAACTCTCTACAAACCAACTAGTTTGTATAGAGAAAAACCACTTGCCCTCTAAGCTTCACCCTAGAGGGACTTGAAGAGCACTTCGCTCGCTTGTATTGCTTTCTCGGATTACAAAGGTGTTCCTACTCCTAGATGTGAATCCCACACACTCTAGCAAGTACTCTTGCCTTATCTCAATCCTCACTCAATACAATCTCGCTCAACACTCAACCTCCTAAGATCGAATCTCACGATCTCACTCAACACTCGCTCACAATTACAATGTTCGCACTCTCCTCCTTAGTTCTACCAATAAGCTCACGAAACTATATAAAGAGAACTAGGAATATTGCTGCACGATTCAGCCAAATCGGCTAAGACATGAATCGTACACAATCTCTACAAGATCTTTCCTAAAATAAAATCCTAAGCCATGATAAAATCATCTTCAATATCTTCCTTGATCTCTTGATGATTTTCCATCTTTATGATCTTGTCCTTGCCTTAAACGAACTGCTGAAGATGCTGTACGTAGTTTCCATATCAAAGAAACACGCTGTTTCCTTTTCTGAATTTCCGAACGCGCTTCGCTTCTGGGAACTGAGGTCGGCGACCTCTCGGCAACCTCTTCGGTTTGGAACCATCAAAACACGAACTCGGTTTTCTAACATGCATTATGACTTTCCAAAACAATAAAACATTATGAATCAAAAGTGTGTTTGGTTTTTAACCAATTTAATACATTATCCAATCTAGATCCTTCTCAACCCCCCCTTCCCCATAAAAACGGGGGCAAATGATTTCTTTTGTTTGAAATAAAAGATAAAACATAATACATAATTTTTATTCATCCAAACACAATTTAAGTATTTAATATGTTAAATCAACCTTAATGTATTTTAATTCATTATAGTTGGCTATCCAAACAGGCTCTAAATATCCTCTGATTTCCTCTTATTGATAAAAACCTTTCCAATATCCCCGGTTTGTTTTTGATTGAATTGAATTTGCCTGAGAGCACTTGATTTCTTTGGGTTCGACCCCTTGCTTGCTTATTATAATAGTTTGTGAAATAGGGTTAATTACTTTTGATATTGGCATAACGACCTTGACCGAGTTCTCCCTATATATATGTATTTTATTTTTTTTACAATTTGAATTAGAAATTCATTTTTTTAGTTAATTATCCAAAATCTTCATAAAGTATGAAAAAATATCTTTTACCTAAAATAATTTTTTTAATAATTTAAATGAAAATTATATTTTCTTAAGATACCAAAATTTGGTAAGATATTAAAAATTTTGATAAGATATCAATCTGATATCAAGATTATTTTTAAAGAATATAATTTAAAAATAAATCATTATTTTGTTCAGCCTTGATGACGTGGCGCAATGTTTAATAAAGACTTGGGGTTCCGGTTTATACTGTGTCGTATTATAGTAGATAACAGCTGACAACGTTAATTAGGATTGACCTTGTGGCCGAGATGTATCCATAATTTACTGCTTAAAACATATATAAATCTTTGTAATTGTATTTTTTTCCAAACTATTAAATGTCTTTACTTAGTTAAATTTATTCTTTTAAACCACATGTCACTACTCTTTTGTTACGTAAAATAAACTTATACTGATTTGACTTCCGTAACTAATGACTAATCCGTTACATTGTCTATACTATATATAATATAAGGCGGAGACAAAGTCTTCACAAAAAATTGCACCACGTGTCATATCTTTAATAAAATAATCAACTCGGCCCTTGCGTATATAAAAAAACACTAATCATAATAGAAAGATAAATATATATGATTTGATACAAATAATCAGCTGAGCCTTCCTCTATATAAATTAGGTAGTTAGAATCTCATATAATCTTATCCCGCAAAAATTGCCGAAAATTATGAATTATCCCTTACCAAGAATTAGTTGTAATCTTCAGATAAATATTATTATTTAATAAAACGTGATATTTATCGTAAAGTAATTTTTGAACAAATCCAACTTATTTATATTATGAGTTGATTTACTATGGGTAAAAATACATTAATCATAATAAGAAGATACATATATATGGTCCTATAATTATAACGTGATCATTAACGTATATATTTAATTAAATTGGGTTTATAATCGCATTACCCGTACATGGTACGGGAGTTAAACTAGTTTAATTTTAAGCTACATAACACTCCATCATTCACAACTATGACAATGATATAGGCTCATTGCGTAAACATATCACATAAAATTAGATACTATTATGACCGTTATCATTTACAAGAGTCAGTTCAACATGCGTTTATTTCATATAACAAGGATTAGTGGGTAGGTTTCAACAATAAAAAAAAAAAGACCTACTCTGTATTTGAGAAATCTATTTTAACATTTTTAAGTAAAATCATCTATTTTTCTTAGTCAACAACAACAACATATACCCAGGGAATCCCGCACAAGCAGGATCTGGGGGGCCAGGGTGGGAGCATTCCAGACCTAGATGGAATGCACCCTATACGACCCAAAGTAAAAAGACCGGAACACTCAACAAACTACTACATACGGCTAATGGAAAGAAAAAAGGAAAAGGAGGAACGAAAAAGAAAAAGAAAGAAAGAAGGGAAAGGGAAAGAAGGGAAAAACTAAGCTAAACAGAAACAAGCCCACTAAGCGGCAAACCGACGACTACCTGTCATAGAAAAGGATCCCCCAACTCTACTAGGCATCACCAACACGCTGACTACCTGTCTAACACGCCGATCTTCTCCCTCCAACTCTTCCTGCACTGTGTCAACTCCTCTGAAATCCCTAAAAGCCTGAGATCCTGACTAATGTTGTCCATCCAACCCTTTTTCGGACGGCCTCTACCCCTGCGGTATTCCCCTAAATCCAACCGCTCGCATCTCCTCACTATTGCGTCTGGGCTCCGTCTCCGAACATGTCCGAACCAACGCAGTCTCGCTTCCCACAGCTTGTCTCCTATGCTCGCCACCCCAAGCTTGCCTCTGATTTCTTCATTCCTAATCTTGTCCATCCTCGTATGGCCACACATCCAACTAAGCATCCTCATCTCTGCGACAGCAAGCTTTTGCTCCTGAGCCTTAGTCGTCGGCCAGCACTCTGCCCCGTAGAGGATCGCAGGCCGTATAACAGATGTGTAAAACTTTCCCTTTAGCTTGAGAGGAACCTTCCTATCGCACAAAACCCTTGAAGCCGCCCTCCACTTATGCCACCCTCTCTAAATTAGAGACCTCACATCCTCATCAATACACCCGTCGCTCTGCAAAACTGATCCCGGATACTTAAACGATTCTTTCTGCTCAATGGCCTCACCTCCCAACTGAACCTCGCTCCTAGGCTCATTTTCCCGGCCGAAAGAAAACTCCACATATTCTGTCTTGCTCCTACTCAGCCTAAACCCTTTAGATTCCAGTTTCTCCCTCCACACTTCCAACTTGCTACTAAATCCAGCTCTCGAATCCTCCACTAAAGCAATTTCATCTGCAAACAGCAAACACCCCAACACCTCTCCTTGAATATCTCTTGTCAGCACTTCCAACACTAGAGTGAACAGAGCTGATCCTTGATGAAGACCCATCCTTACTTCGAAAAACTCTGTATCACCCCCTTGCGTACAAACACTCGTCATCGACCGCTCATACATGTCTCGAATGACGTTGACGAACGTGTCTGGCACCTCTTTAGCTTCCAAACATTCCCAAATCAACTCTCTGGGTACACTATCATAGGCTTTCTCCAGGTCGACAAACACCATATGCAAATGTTTCTTTCTCTCTCTATGCACTTCTATCAGCCTCCTCAACAAATGAATAGCTTCTATGGACGATCTCCCTGGCATAAAACCAAATTGGTTCTCTGACACTTGAACTAGTCGTCTCAGTCTCAACTCGATTGCCTTCTCCCACACTTTCATTGTGTGGCTAAGGAGTTTTATACCCCTATAGTTGTCGCACTGCTGAATATCCCCCTTGTTCTTATATAACGGGATTAATTTACTGAGCCTCCACTCCTCTGGCATCCTGGCCGTCCTGAAGATGACGTTGAAAAGAGACGCTAACCACTCTAAGCCTCTGACGCCCAAACATTTCCAAATCTCTACCGGGATCTCGTCCAGACCCACTGCCCTTTTCCTGCCCATTCTGCGGATCACTTCACTGACTTCTGCCAAAGAAAAACGACTAAAAGGACGGCAACTAAACGGACCCACTGAACGACGGGGACCCTCCACCGAATCCCAACCCTCATTAAGGAGACCGCAAAAGTATCTCTCCCACCGTTGCTTTATATCCAAATCATCCGCTAACACATTTCCATTTTCATCTCTGATATAGCGAACTTTGTCAAAATCTGAACTCTCCCTATCTCTTTCCCGCGCAAGCCTATACAGAACCTTCTCTCTACCTTTTTCGTCGAGTGCCTTGTAAAGGCTCTCATACGCTTTCTCCTTAGCAATTGCCACTGCTTTCTTAGCTTCCTTCTTCGCCGCTCTGTACTCTGTTGATCTCAACTCCCTGTCTGGATCACTACTCCTTACCCAAGCTTTGAAAGCAAGCTGTTTGACCCTGACCTTTTCCTGCACCTCATCACTCCACCAAGAAACTGACTTCTTACGCCTAGAAGTACCTTTCGACATGCCCAACACTCCACACGCTGCTCTGCGAATACACTCCGCCATCTTACCCCACATCTCATTTGCATCTCCCTTCTCTTGCCATGCCCCTTTTGCTTCAGCTTCCTCGAAGATCTTCTCTTTCAGACTGTGACCATTGACTTTTGATAGACGCCACCATCTGATTCTTGGTTGCGGATTGTTGAACACCTTTCTCTGCTTGCTCAACACTCTAAAGTCCAAAACCAACAACATATGCTGCGTCGACAGACCTTCATAAGGGATCACTTTGTAGTCCTTACACCCTCCTATATCCACTCTCCACACCACAAAGTAATCAATTTGCGTTTTACTCAACGCACTCTGAAACGTGACCAACTTCTCCTCCCTCTTCTTGAACCAGGAGTTAACCACTATACAACTGAAAGCATCCGCAAAGTCCAGCAAAGCTCGACCACCCTCGTTTCTGACCCCGAAACCGAACCCTCTATGCACCTCCTCGAAGCCATCCCTAGCCTCTCCAACGTGGCCGTTGAAATCCCCTCCAACAACCACTTGTTCTGATCCCGGGACACTCCGCAATAGGTCATCCAAGTCCTCCCAAAACAATCTCTTTTCCTCCGCACTCAAGCCCCCATGCGGGGCATAAGCGCTAACGACGTTCACAATCTTATCCCCCAACGCAATCTTTAGCAACATTAATTGATCACTCCTGCGAACCACCTGTACCACTTAGTCCCTCAACTTCCTGTCCACTTAAATTCCAACCCCATTCTTGCTACAAACACCCCCTGAATAACACAATTTCCACCCATCGACCTCTCGAGCCTTGCTACCTTTCCACTTAGTTTCTTGAAGACACGCGATCGAGACTCTTCAGCCTTGGAGAATTTTCACCAACTCAATAGACTTTCCCGTAAGGGTGCCGACATTCCACGAACCTATTCTCACACCACAAAACCCCCTTCTGCTCACAACTCTACTTTGAGGCTGATCCATTCTGAAACGACCCACCACAAACCAAAGGCCACTAGAAACCTATGAAAACGGGAGACCCTGCTAAAAGCAACAGCAAAGCACCAAACAAGCAACAGCCAAAAAACCAAAGCCAGGTTCCCTGCAAGAAGCAACAGCCAAAAACCAAACTACAAAAACCCAAGCGAGGAACAGAACTACCACAACAACAAAAATACCAAAAGACCAAAGAATCACAACCCAACAGGTCAATAACAATATTGATCCATAATCTGAACCAAAACGACCTAACTACAACAGCAAAACAAGGGCACACTCAAAGAGGATGAGAAAATGCACAAGTTAGGAAAAATAACTACCCAGGCCAAAATCAATATTAAACCACAAATTGATCAACAAAACTAATCTACAAGAACGAGTAGCCAATGAGCCGATAAACAGGAAACTAAAATGGAAGTGCAGGAAACAATGGAAAAAAAAATCAGAGGAAAATTCTGAGAAAAGGGGCAAACCACACCGGGACCGGAAAGGGTCGGCCGGGACCACGCCGGGATGGCCGGGATGGACTGCCGGGCGACAAGGCGGCCTCCCCCGGACCGGACACGCAGGGGGCGCTCGCAGGGCGACGGCCACAAACGTCGGGGCCGACGGGAAGGACGGCCAACACCACCGAGGACCACGAGGCGCTGCGTTCGGATGGGTTCAACGACGTCGGAGCAGCAGGGTGCCGAGGACCGACTCGGGCGCGCGCCGACTAGGGCGATACGGCGTGAAGGGGCGAGCGACGACTCGGGCCGGATCTGGCCGCCGGATCCGGAGGGGGGATCCGGACAGGGGGGTGGGAGGTAGGGGGCGACGGGCGGTCGCCGGATGCCTCGCCGGAGAAGGGTAGAGACGGACGGGGAGACGGGAACAGGGCCCAACGGGCGAAAAAGTGTCAGCAGCGAAAATCTGTCAGAGCAGCGTCTACAAGCACATCCGATTATAATTATCTATCAAACACATCATCCGATTAAGTAAAATCATCTATCAAACACATCCGATTATAATTATTTTTTTTTGATCTCTCGCCCACTTCGATTAGACAGAGTCAATCTACATCCGGACCGGTACTGCAGAGGCCCACTGCGATTATAATTATTTGATATCTTAGTAGCAAACGAACCCTAAACATGTCGGAAATATAACATGTGTTCGTAGCTTCATCATCCTCGTCAAGCCCCGCAAAATTCAATTTTAGACTTCCCTATATCAGGCGAAACCTACACAGTAGAGTACTGATTCCACCCACCAACAACTTCACTCCTCTCGAGAAATCTCCCTCTTTCTCCGCGTGCCCGGTTCGTTTGTATTGGCTCAGCGATTTCAAATCCCCCCCACCCCAAAAAAGCACGAATCAGGCGAAGGTCCAATGGAGGATCTCCCACCCGACCCGCTCCTGAAACAGGGTGCTTATATAGACCCTTCTCCCCCCGCCCCTTTCGACGAATCCAGCTTCCCCAATCCGGATCCGGATCCGAAGCCCGCCGAGCCTTCTACTCCGGTCCACTACTCCTCCGGCGCTGGCGCCCCCTCCGACGCCCCTCCCCGCCCCAATCCGATGAACAACGCCGACTCCGAAGCCCCCGATTGGCTGCCCCCTGGCTGGCAAATCGAGTTCCGCGTTCGCGCTTCTGGTGCTACTGCTGGCCACAAAGATAAGGTCACCTTTCAACTTCTCAAATCTGTCTTCTGATTTTCGTTCGCTGCTTTGGATTAGTCGTTTGGAGTTAGCTGGAATGGTTTCGATTAGGGTTTTGATGCCTGTTGATTAGGGTTTTGATGCTTTTCTGTTTTAGTCATTGAATATTTGGGATTTTGGAGCTTTTGGTTTCACTTATTATGTAGCTTAATGACAAGTTGATGGTTAGCTGATTGCGTTATAGTGTGATATGAAGTAAGTTTTAATCTTGGGTAAATGGAGTGAGATGTGAAGTGGGCAGCTGGAAATAGAGATTGCAATGAGTTAATTGAAAGCTTAAAGCTTTTTGTATAATGATGGCTGCTTTGGCATAGGCGTTTCGAATGAGTTTGGTTCTGTGTCCTCATCCGATATGATATGGGCACGATATGTTTATCCAACCGTACCACAAGTACTCGCAGAGTTCTATAAAGGATAACAACATTGTGTCAAATGAACCCTAGAGTAAAGGGTGGATATTGATGGTATCATCATCTTGAAACTTGAAAGTGCATTAAAATTAGGGATGATCCTAGAATTTCAATTACTGGCTGCATTGGGTTGTGGGAGAAAACCTCGTTGGCAAGCTTATCCTTGTGATAGTCATTCTGTCTCACACAAAGGCAGCAACTTGATGCCTATGTTTTGACCTGTTTCCGTTTCAAAATGTGGTGTTTATATTGATTACCCTGTTATACGCGTTATTTTGAGATGGATCGATGTGTTTGTGTCAAAGGCAGTAGAGATGTTCCATAAGAAATTCTGTTCTGAGTATAATCTAGGTTGATGATAGAGTAAAGATGATATACCTGAATCAGGAAGGGGGGGAAATTACACAAGATTCACACAACTCATTGAAACCAAATGTTAAATAGAGCCCCTAGTGCTGTTGCTCATAATATCAAGGTGGTACTCCCTTTCACAGCCTAACTGACCTGATTTTCAGATGCTTTTAGCTTTGATCTAAAGAACTCACACATAGGTAACATAAGATACGCCTAATCTAGTACCTGAAGATGGGCAAACAGAAATCGTTTATTCATAGGATAAGTACGCATCAATATATATTAAAGAAATAAGTTCACAATTCTGGGTTTGATTTGACTGAAGGTTTCCATACAACCTATGGTGTCAGATTATAACAACACATTAACACCAATTGAACAATAAAATTTGAATTGCAGATGTTCAATAACTGTAGAGGATAAAAAATGCAAAGTAAATGTTTTAAAGAATGTTAAGGTAAAAAACTGCTGCAATCTGCCAAAAGCAAAAGAAGAAAAGGCAGAACATCACTTCTTGAGGTTTGCGGGCTCTTCTAAATGTTTAACACATGAAGCAAACATCCACCTGATATGTCCATTCTTCATACGGCAGCTTGGGGTGGATAGTGGATGTAGATGTTTCATAGGGTTTAAGCACTGTAAATGTATCTATTATACAGGTAATGTGAATTACTCATTGCCTTGGCTCAATAATAGTCTATTGATTTTTGATGGGTATGTGATGATTGAATATCACTATGCTGAACATTTCAGCCTTTTTTTATCTTTCATCACACTCATGACAATTCTGATTAGATGAACTTATTTATGTGGCTTTACTAGTAATTATTTCCTTGTTTAGCTTTTCATCTCTTCATCTCCCCCTTTTCGGAAATTGGACGTTGGTCCTACTATGGGAGTACAGCATATGCAATTAGGCTTGTATTAATTTGAAGGTCTTACACATGCAAAGCATCTTAATGGACAGATTTCTGACCTTCCAATTTTCCTTTTTTCCAGTATTATTTTTGTCCAGTCTCAAAACGCCGTTTTCGGTCCAGGAAGGAGGTAATGAGTTTTATTGAAACCGGGGAAGTAGGGTCCAAGAAGAAGAAGAGCGATGGTCCTGAGGGTGAAAGCACTGTAAGTTTACAGCTTACATGAAAACTACATCCTTTTCAACTTTATTTTTCTCCCGGCTGAAATACAGATCTTTTCCCGTCCTCTGTCTGCTTAACTCGGTTTTCACAGCCTTCAAGCAATAAGCGTAAGAAGGCTACTGCTCCAAGGGCGAGCGTGGACAACTTCAAGTTCAATGATGTGCCATCAAAAGTCAAGTGGGTTCTAACTGATGCATATGAAGCCTCGTGGAGGCCACTTGTTAACGGTGTCGACAGAGTCTCAGAATCTGAGAAGCAAGACTGGGCTGCAGCATACAGGTACCTGTCATTGCAAAAGAACATTAATGCAACACCAGGTTTGCGTCATTGACTTGACCACCAATTCAAAAAGAACTGTTATGGGGATCTTCTGATTTGTACTTGGGTAGCGAGGATTTAATTGTAAGGTTATTACTCAGTTTATTTGTGCAAGAAGGTGCTTGGGTTGATGCAAATGCGTCCAAAGCTATAACATTTGTATTGAGTAGTGGTAGGGCTTGGGATTTTTCATTATTGATACTAGTTGTGAATCCTTGTAGCCTTTGTTATTTTGTTTTTGGCCCCCTTGAGTGTTAGGAGTTGCAGCAACTGTTCAGAGTATGCAGTGGATAAGTTTTAAATATTTCACAAATGAAAGTCTTTGCATGAGAGCTTTCTAAGCCTAAGGAAGGATCAAGGAGCAGTTGAAAAAAAAAACGTATTCTTTTTTGCTAGAGCTTGGGGTCTTAGGAGGAATCTCTCCGTTGCTTGCTCCATTGCTTGAAAGTCTAATCGTCCACTTTTGGCTCCCAAAACTACAGGATAAAATATACAATCACCTCTCTAGCTGAGCTCATATTGTACGAAATCACACTTCACAAACAAAAACAAAATTGCTTTGGACTGTCATGAATTTAACACTACATTCACTGATAAAAACATTCAGAAAAATTGTATAACACCCACTCCAGGTCAAATACACCAAAAAGGCTTTCATACAATTTGGATTTTGCATTGAGAGACCTATACAATCCGGTTCAAGAAACTTGATCTCTTTTTCACCTGTCTTCGATCCTACTCTCAAATTCCTGCTTTCTTTGAACTTCGGTCGTTTCATCTCCTTCCTCTTCGTTTCTTGAAGGTCAATATCGTGGCTTTTGCTGCTATGTTCAATATTCTAGCTACAGTATTTGAAGAGAGAAGCACACTTGGAGGGAACAGAATGCTTTGTACACATTCACCAGTTTAGTCCATTGTAGTATTGTGCAGTGCACTTTGGATCCTCTGCTTCACATCCTGGCATAACTGTTCCCAAAAATCTAAGCAGCAACCGTTCTTGATCAACTAGAACTAGCATCATCTTAAACAGGTCAAACAATTGACATGTCATCCGGTCAGTGAGTGGGTATCCGAAGCACCGCAGTATAGGATACTGAATCTTGACCTTTGGTTTAATGCCCGTCACCCTCAGACGGATTAGAAGTCCGGAACTCGTGCTATTATCAAACCTGAGCCCCAATGGACCTGAGAGCGCTGTCACTCAACAGCTTCAAGTTCAGGTGCATATTCTACCCAGCTAAAACCAGGATGTTTAGCTACACATTTATCACTCATGAGCTCCCTCACAGCCTTTGCTTCTTCCCATCTTCCCATGGATGAGTACATGTTGGCTAAAAGAACATAAGGTGTATGGTTATCCGGATTTAAACAAAACAACTTCTCCGCAGCTCTCTTAGCCACAGGAACGTCAACATGAAATCTACAAGAGCTAAGCAAAACCTCCCATATAACAGGATCATCTTTACATGTCATCTTATTCACAAGCATCTCAGCTTCACTTAGTCTGCCAGCTCTCCCAAGACCATCAATCACACAAGTATAATGATCCAAAAGCGGCTCCATGTCATGCATATCCTGGATAGATTCCAATATATTGAGCCCTTCATCAATCAGTCCAGAGTGGCTACATGCTGTCAAAACAGCCATGAATGTTATTTCATCAAGACTTTCCCCAGATTCAGTCATAGAGTGATAAAGAGCAACAGCTTCTTCTCCACGTCCATTCTGAGCGTAGCCGTGTATCATCTCATTCCATGTTACTGTACTTCTATTCTGCATTGTGTCAAACACTTCACGGGCATTTTCCACATCCCCACATTTAGAGTACATGCCAATAAGAGAACTCCCAACAAATACATCATTTATGAATCCACCTTTCAATACTTGAGCATGCAATTGTCTACCTTGTAGTGAGTAGCATAGTTCAGCACAACAACTCAATAGAGAAGCATACGAGAACTTGCTAGGAAACAAGTCCCTTTCCCTCATCATATTGAAGAAAAGAAAAGCTTCAGTTTCTAAAGAGTTGCATGCATAACCTGCTATCATTGAATTCCAACAAACAATGTCCAATTCAGGCAGCCTCTCGAAAATGCATCTGGCTTGGTCCATTTTCCTACACTTGGAATACAAGGTTATAAGCCCACTTCCAACATACATATCAGTATGAAAGAGAGCCTTTTGAGCAACAGAATGAATTTGTCTTCCGCTTTCCAAAAGCCCCATATCGGTGCAGGAGCGAAGTATGATAGCCAAAGTAGTCCTATCAGGACTAACATTTTTGAACTGCATTTCTCTGAAGAGCATAACTCCTTCCTTGTGGTTTTCAGTTTGGGAATACCCAGATAGCATAGCATTCCAAGAGCTCAAGCTAGGATATTCCATTCGATCAAATATTTCCCGTGCCATTACAACATTGCCAGATTTAACACACCCAGCAAGCATGTTAATGAAAGTAATCTCATCAGGCTCAAAGCCAGAGCACTCCATTCTATGCATAAGCTCAATGGCTTTTTCAATTTGGTGGTTTTGTCCATAGCCAGATATCATAATGTTCCAAGAAATATTGCTTCTTTTAGGCAAGCTATTGAAAACAATCTCAGCATTCTCTAAGTCACCACTTTTGGCATACATATCAAGCAATGAATTGCTCAAGTGAAAATCACTCTGGAATCCAAGTTTAAGTGCAAGACTGTGCACCAGCTGACCTTGCAGCTTGCATGGCAAACTATGGCTTGGATGATCAGATTCTCCACTAGCTCCTTTAGCACAGAGCCCAAGAACAGTCGATAAAGATACTGCGTCAATACAAACTCGGCTTCTATGCATCAATCTAAACATCTCCAGTGCATCCCCAACATCCTCAGTTTCTGCCAACCCACTCATCATTGCTGTAAAAGAGACCTCATTAGGCTCCCTTAACTCTTGGAACACTCTAACAGCGTTATCCATTTGCCTGCACTTGGCATACATTCCCAACAAAGCATTGCCTACATACACATTGCTATCAATCCCAATTTTAACAGATGTACCATGACACTTCTTCCCAAACAAAGCATTCGACTCAATCCCGCACGCACTCAAAACACTAGCCAAAGTAAAATGGGTGGGAACTAGGCCATCCCCGATCATCCTCATATAAAGTTCCACGGCTTGAAGAGCATAACCGCCTTTCACAAGGGCAGTTATCATATTATTCCAGGAAACCACATTTCGTTCAGGCATTTCGTCGAACAAGTCATAAGCATAGGCCAATTTATGCCCCGAGCAAGTAGCACTAAGCATGGCGTTCCAAGAATAAATGTCCCTGTTTGGCATTTTATCGAACACGTTCCGAGCGGAGATGAGATGGTTGCATTTAGAGTAGAATTCGATCAGGCGATTGGAGAGGAAGGTATCGTGCAGAAGACCCGAGCGAAGAATGCGAGTATGGAGAAGCTGGCCACTTCTGAGAGACTTGCGAGCTATGCAACTCTCCAGGAGAAGAGCTATTTGTTTCCCAATTTCTGTCGCCATTACTGATAGGCAAACAGAGCTCAAGGGAACTGGCAAGTTTGAACCCTCTTCTTATTGCTGTATGTCGCTATGTTACTGAACTCAATTTATTTTCTATATTTTGCAAAAGGGGAGAACACTGCTAACAAAGCGTCTGTAGTCCAACGGTTAGGATAATTGCCTTCCAAGCAATAGACCCGGGTTCGACTCCCGGCAGACGCATTTTTTTCAAAATTACCGCAAAACTTATTTTTCCTCGATTTTGTTTTTTTGTTAGGACATCTAGTTAGTACGAATTACAGTATTATTTTTTGTACGAATTATTTTCTTATTAATCCAGTCACTGTAAGAAATACGGAAAGGCGGCCGTTGAGACGTTTTCTTCTCATTTCCGGCCTCACTGATTCAACCAAAAGACCTCATTCCGCCATTGTTGCTCCCCTCTCAAAAAATGTCTCCTTTAGGGTTCATCTACAGGTCAATCTCCGTCTCCAGGTCCTCCGCTTTCCGCCGCCCGTTCTCCGCCGTCCGATCCATGAGCAACGTCCCGGAGAACACCGTGTACGGCGGGCCGAAGCCACAGAGCCCCGATCAGAGGGTGACCTTGACTTACCTCCGGAAGAAACACAGCCTCGGGGAGCCGATAACCATGGTCACCTCCTACGACTACCCCTCCGCCGTCCACCTCGACACCGCCGGCATCGACATCTGCCTCGTCGGCGACTCGGCCGCCATGGTGGTCCACGGCCACGACACCACGCTCCCCATCACCCTCGACGAGATGCTTGTTCACTGCCGAGCTGTCGCTCGTGGCGCCAAACGGCCCCTCCTCGTCGGCGATCTCCCCTTCGGAACATACGAGTCCTCTGCTCAGCAGGTAGTTTTTCGGATTGAGAGTATTGGATATGAATTTCTTGTTCTTCGGCTGAATTCGGAGGGTAATTTATATCTATGAATGTTGAACCCGCAAGGTGTTTGTTAAAATGCTTCTGAGGAGGAGGAGAAATTCTGATGAATGTGTTTTTGAGGTTTTGTGGAATTGGTGGGTGATATATTGAGTTTAATTGACTTTTTCTATTATGGGTAGGCAGTGGACTCGGCGGTTAGGATTTTGAAAGAGGGAGGGATGGACGCCATTAAGCTTGAAGGAGGGTCGCCGTCGCGAATCACAGCAGCAAAGTCCATTGTGGACACTGGGATAGCAGTGATGGGGCACGTCGGTCTAACCCCGCAAGCCATTAGTGTTCTTGGAGGGTTTAGGCCTCAAGGGAGAAATGTTGGTAGTGCTGTCAAGGTCCTTTCTTATTCTTCCTGCCTGGGTTCCATTTAATCTTTTTTGTTATGTCTACATGTTTTGTCATTCCAGAATATGACTTGTTGATGGTGTTTGCATTTGTTGGTCCAACCTAGGTTGTGGAAACGGCTCTTGCTTTGCAAGAAGCTGGCTGTTTCTCAGTGGTTCTCGAATGTATCCCTCCGCCTGTGGCTGCAGCTGCTACGTCTGTGCTGAAAATTCCCACTATTGGAATAGGTGCAGGACCGTTCTGCAGTGGGCAGGTACTTTCGAATCTTATATCTTCCCATTGTGAGGCAATTTGTTAATGTCATGATTCGTACGAATAAACTGAGATATCAACACTTTTAATTAGCAACTTTTTGAAAAGCTTGCATCTTCAAAGTTTATGCCAAAATTGCTTTTCTCAAGATGCTATTGAGTCTTAGATTCTTTTGCATCTTTCTAGTGTTATGGTGTTGTTGGAAAGAGTCCTTACCAATGGTAATCCTTAATTTGGAAGATCAAAACCCTTATAGTTAAGAGTTTGAAATCTCTTCACAGATTTTTGTAGGGAATTCTAGCAACGGTGGAAAGAATTCTAAAAACAAAAAGGTACACTTTTGATATGTGATATAGCAGTGTGAGCCATTGTAACCTAATAGGCTGGTATTAAATGGCAACTATATTATAAAAAGAAAATAACTTAGGAGTCACACATAGTCTGAGAACCAAAATATCTGGGATAGCATACTGTGACTTTGCTCATGTAATTCTCTGAACTTCAGCTGGTTAACTTGAATGTATACCAATGTTTGTCAACCATCAAGTTGCAGGTTGTTGCCACTATCAATGAGAGCAATCCTTCTCTTAATTATTTCCATTTATTCATTGCAGGTGCTTGTTTACCATGACTTGTTGGGAATGCTTCAACACCCACATCATGCAAAGGTAAATATTTCTAGTCATTTTTGTTATCCTTTATTTGAAAAGCTGATTTCGTGAACTAATATGGGCGGTTTTGTTTCGAAACTATCTTTCCCTTTTAACAGGTCACCCCTAAGTTCTGCAAACAGTATGGCAAAGTTGGTGATGTGATCAACAAAGCTCTTTCAGAGTACAAAGAAGAAGTCTCAAATGGTTCTTTCCCCGGTCCATCTCACAGCCCTTACAAAATTAGCTCTTCTGACATCAGTGGCTTCTTGAAGGAGCTGCAAGCAATGGGCTTTGATGAGGCAGCTTCTGCTGCAGCTGAAGCAGCTGAGAAGATGGAGAACTCAAAGCAAACCTAATGCAAGCAAACCAAAGCATTGCGAGGCGAATAGATCATGTATGATAAATCGTGCTTATCAATCGATTCGGCTTTCTAGTTTGCAGGTGTGTGATCATTGTTATGGCCTTTCACACTGATGCTTAGAGTCATCACAACCCTGCAAAACCCTTCTGTCAACAGAATTTGGAGCATGTGCTGATGGAATGATCCACCTCCAAGAAAAAGCTCTTTATGATTTTGTTAGTTGGATCATGGATAGGTGTAGTGTTTGTATGCGAGAACTTCCATTCTCAAAGATGAAACCACAAGGTGAGGTTTGTGTGAAAGAAGTCCTTTCTATCTTGAAACTTTTATACCCTCCTGTCTAGAAATAAAATGAAAATTTCTATGTTATGATCTGTCAAATGTTGAGCAGCCTTTAGCCATTAAGGATGAAGATGGACAACTTTATATTTGAAGGTAAGATAGGATAAGATTTCTCTATAGGATGTGGTTGCTGTGGAGAAATTGAACACCTAGAAAACTGCCCCTTGATGTAAATCAACCCAAGATTCAGGAAGGTTCAAAATGTGTTCTATGATAATTTGAGCTGCTTATCCACAAAATATTACGTTCATGTAAACCAGCAGAATGCCAGAATCCACAAGCAAGGGGAAATTAGGTTCCTCTTTTATGGCCAAAAAGCTACACATCTTGTTTATAATGTCCCTCAACTCTGATTAAAAAAAAAAATAATGTCCCTCAACAGTTTATTAGCAATGGAAGGGAAGATTTTACTTCCTTTTTTTATATGAACTGTTGAGTTATTTTTCACAACAAGTGTTAGGACTTAGGAGCTCCTTTGTAGAAAAGATCAGCGTAAACCATCTAAGTGTCAAACTATGTATAATGTTGTAAGGGTCATTGACTCATTGTTACTACTTCGTCATTGAACTTTCAAGAAAGTAACAAGCGCCCATTTTGACATCACCCATATATGCTAGGAAGCCCCTAACATTACATATTTAGGGCCCGTTTGGTTTCTTTTGAGGGAAAGGTAATAGTTAAGGAATGTATCTAGACATTATTTAGTTTATGGTTCATTGATACAAAGGGTAACCATTACCCCTTTCTTCCACTTTTCATGCAAATTTTGAGCAACTTCTCCCCACCCCCTCAACATGGGGTAACCATATCCCTCATACTCCTCTAACCATTACCCCTCTCTTTCCATTTTTCATCCAAAAAAGAGAAGATCATCCCCATTTTCTATACAAATTTGTTTCCTTCCCTTTTCTTTCCATAATTTTTATACCAAACGCCACCTTAATGATAATCCGAATCTCCTAGGGAGTATCCAAGTTACCTTAGACTATTGACCAGGGGCGAGTTATCATCATCTTCAACAATAACGTCTCCACATCCTAATCTAAGGTACAAAGGGCATTCGTGTACTTCTCCATGAATATAGAGTTTAGGTCAGGAGATCTATTTTTTTATAATTTCTTGCTTGTTTGGCTTTAACTCTTCCAAGAGATGCTGTTTACAATATATGAATCATTTAATTAGTTGATCATGGACGCAATACTTTATGGAATTTGATAAGTTGAGATGCAAGTAAAGATGATTTGGGTTATGCTCCTTTACTTGTGAAAATGAAAGGGCGGCATGTTTGCTTTAACTAGAGAATCAGAAGGTGGTTCCTTTTTTACCAACTTTTTTTCACCTTCTTTGCATTTTTTGCCCCTTTATCTTTCCTCCAATTGCATGCTTTTGCAAGGGGGAAAAATTAAAGCAACACTTATCAACTAGCAAAGCGCGTTGTGCTGTTGGCGTCCGTGACACCAAGCAACTCTTTTTGTAACAACAGCATGTAGGCCAATATGTTATATGTAGGAATGTAGGATAGATAACAAATCTTTACAATGAAGAATGCCTTAAAGAGAGCAGTACACCAAGAATGGCTAATTACGTTGGCTAATTCTACTATTATACATAATGTGTCCCTACAAATTGCAATAAGCTGAACAACATACAACAACCTTATCCCTCCATTCCTTTCTTTTGAACCCGTCTACAACACTACAATTGGATCATTATTCTTTCTTCACTATCTCCCCATCTCCACCTCCATCATGACTTGGACAAATACATTGTTCTTGGAGATTCTTGCCAAGTGTAAAGCAAAATCAAGAAAGCCCCTAAATCCCTTCCTCCCCTTTTGTCTCCCACTTTTTTGCACCAACCCCATGACCCAATACTAGTGCCCACCATTCCCTCTTCCTTATAATACATTATTAAACACACCCTTCTTAGATTAGTATCGTCTATGTAACATAGTTTATAGAACATATCCGTAGGACATGAAAATGGGACAGAAGATTTAGCCGGGCAGCCGAATAGTTGACCTAGACTCATTAGGGTCCCACTACAACTAATCAATGCAAACCCAATTCCCCTAAACTTTTTCCCCACCTAAAAAACAGTCAACCCCCACTAGAAGTTGTAGCTGTGGTGGTAGTGGTGGTGGTGCTACCACTGTTATTGGCAATCCAAGGGCAACCCATCTCCAGATTCCCCTGAATCTGATCAGGGAACAGATCCCCACCACCATCTGAATCATCCAGCTCCTCAAACCCCACAAAGAAATCATCATTCATAACCATTTCCTCCAACTCCAACCCATCTCCTGAATCACCAGCAATGTCCTTCCCCATCTCTTCCTCACACTCCGCCTTGATTCCTCGCTTGTCCGCCGTTGCCGGCGACAGGCTGGCCGGAGATGCTGGTGGCAAAGCCTCGGAACCGGCGACGGCGGAGGGCTTCAGGCGGGTGCTTCCGGCGAGAGAGTTCCGGTGGGTGGGCATTGGGTGGTTGTGCTCAGATGTGTAGGTGATTATGAACATCTTTGGATCTGATCTGTTTCTCTCCACTTGCTTTCTGGCTAAGCACCCTTTTGAGCTGCTGCATCTGTAGTAGCCCCTGCTTGATCCAAGATTTGAGCTTTCAGAAAAAAAAAAAAACTGTTTTCATAAACAAAAAGAAATGAAATTTGTGATCTTTTAAGAACCCACCTTGGATAAGGAGAGCCCTTGATGGGTTTCTGTCCATATTTTCTCCATGCCCACATGTCTGAAGATAGGCCTTCTGCTGGTACATGACAAACCCTCTTTTGCAAGTTCTTCCTGCAACATAACAACCACACAAAATATATTCAATTTCTTCACAACCAGCAAAAACCAGTCCCACCAATTCCATCACTATATAAAAAAAAGAAAGAAAAAAGAACAAACCTTTTCTTGGATCTTTGGTTGGTTTGAGGGGTGATAGCACAAGAATTAGTTGTGGGTGCACACAGAAGGTTAACTTTCTGGCTATGATCAGATGTGATGGCATTACCAACACTGAAAACAGAACCACCAGAAGTGGTAGTAGTAGTAGTAGTAGTAGTAGAAGAAGAATCTCTGCTGCTTCCGAAGATGAACTGAGCTTCCTCTTTCTCTTGCAAGACCTGATGGAAGGACATCTGTTGTGACAGTTTTCTCTGTTGCTGATAAAAGCCCACATCATCAACAGGGCTTCTTGAAATAGGGCATTTCAGATCTTCTGTGAAAAAGGGTTTGTATAAATCTTGCAGGTCTTCAAACCCAGATGGCAAAAGTCCACCGTTGCCGGGCTGATCGGCCGCCGGAGAATGAAGAAGAGGCGGCGCGTGTTGTTCAGTCTCTGTATTGGTAGAGGCGGATTTGCAGCCTCTGACCACCGCCAATAGATCCCAATTTGCTTCTTCTTCCATGGGGGGTTTGGGTTTGAGTCTTTGAGATAAGAGACAAATTAAGGGCGCTGACTTTTGGATGTGGGTTGGGATTTAATTTTTTTCTTGGGGAGATTTGTGGGGGAAATGGGTTTTTATATAGTGATGAAGTGGGAAAAGATTGGGATTGAAAAGGGAAATATGCCCAAAAAAGGGAGGGGGTCGGTGTTCTTTTGGGTTTGTGAAACCGTGTTTTGTCTTCATTTCGTTTGTCTGGTTAAGATTGGTGTTTGGAAGTGCACTTGTGGGCGTTGACTTGTGCAAAGGCGGTTTCTTGTATTTCGTTGACTTGGTGGATTGTCAAAGGGGTACGTGTACTTCTTTTTGGTGGGTTTGGACGTACTCATGCTGATACTTATCGACTTCCAAACTGTATGGACGGACTCTTCCCGAGTCCCGACTCTTCTTGAAGTGGTGGTAGTATGTTTTTAGTTTTGGTCTCACATCTTGAAGTGATATGTGAAACTTCATTAAACATGTACGTACTCCGTATATTAATGTGTGTATTCATTGCATTGCATGTTGTGAATTGATTGCCTTGCATGTAGTATCACTATGACGAGAGTCAAACTTGATAATGACATTAATATGAGTTGAGAGGTATTCATAAAATCATAAGTAGTTAGAGGTCCTAGACTCCTAGGGGAACGAATCCGACCAACCGACTCAACCCAATCTAAGTAGAAAATTATGGGTCTTAATCTTTTACGGAATAAGTATTGTGTGTATGTATATTAAATGTAAACGTGTGTTTCACGCATTTGCTTACTAGTATTGCTTACTATTTGATCACTCATGGATGTATCATTGTTTTCGACCAAAAATGGAATCAGTTTTTATTCTTTGTGGATGTTCTAGACGAGCCTATATAAGTAGTACTTACGGCGACAATATATATATATAAAAAAAAGATGTAAACGTCTATTATAAAAAATTAAATATATATTGTAAAGTATCAAAATACATTTACAAATAAAACTATCACAATATATTGAAAAAATTAAAAGTGCACTCAATGTTTGTAATAAACATTTGATACTTTACAATGCACTCATAATACATTTTCATACACATTTGATACTTTACGATGCACTCTAAATCAGGCTCATAGATGGGGTGCATCCAATGATCAATAGTGTGTCTCATATTACAAGTAATTTTTATGTTGCACATGATTTACATTCGAAAACTTAAACTCGAAACTTGAAATAAATCGGATCCGATTTACTTGAAGCTAATTGAGATGAAATCTGGAATACAAGATATGTTAATTGTATCTAAAAGTACTATATATTGTTATTAAAATACATGAAAAGAATATATTATAAATGGTAATAATATTTTTTTAAAAATATTAATTTTATAATTATAAATAATTTATTACTTTTGACCGTCGGGTCGAACCAAATCGCCTAAAAACTTGAGCTAATTGACCCATGACATATATAATTATAAGCATTACATGAATTGCATAAAAATAAGCCTACATACCTAATATCTATACTGTCTATAGTATAAAGCGGAAACAATGACTTCACAAAAAATTGCGCCACGTGTCATATCTTTAATAAAATAATCAACTGGGCCCTTGCATATATAAAAAAACATTAATCACAATAGAAAGATAAATATATATGATTTGGTAATTTTAAAGAACATATCAGTTGGGCCCCCCGTTATACAAATGAAGTAGTTAGAATCTCATAGAATTTATCCGGTAAAAAAATGTTAAAACAATTGTTGAAAATTGTGAATTAAGGTTGTATAAACTTTTTTTCGTATGGACTTTTTTAGGGACATAAAGTTAATGACTTTATGAATTCGTCCATCACTAGCATATTTTTAACACATCGGAGAAGATTAGAGTTTTTTTAAATTTCAAACATTCCCCATGTCAATGTTGTTGGTCGGTTTCAATAATGTACCATCTTCTACTCCATCAATCGTTAACTTCGGATTTTCCGAATATACATATCCACCACCATCCCTTTACCACCTCGGACCACTGCTTAATTTCTTTCAACTTAGATAAACATAAAAAATACTTTAAATATCCCTTTCGCTTTGAAAACGCCTGGATTGATAAGCCTGAGTTTTCAAATCTTGTTAAAAAGGTTTGGAGTTACAAAATGAACGGATCATTTATGTTCAAAATTACACAAAAAATGAAACTTCTTAAAAAATATTCAAAACATTGGGCAAAAAAACATATAAATAATAATTTTGAGCAACTAAAGATTTTTGAGCATCAGCTCCAGGATCTTCAAGATTCACTACAACGAGACCCAACTAATACTGAAATTCTAAATAAACTCCAACAACACCTAAATAAGTATAATGCTTTAATTGACTTCCACCATAGATTTTTGCAGCAACGTGCTAAAATTACACACCTTCAAAATGTTGATAAAAACACGAAATACTTTCAGACTATCTCTAAAATTAAACGCTTTAAACAAAATATCTTCTCATTTCAAACTCATGATGGTTTAACCATCACAGACCACGACTCCATTTCGCAAAAAATCACAGAAGAATTAACTAAGCGCTTTCAAATTAATTCATCTTGTGCTCAAAATCCGGGAGATCTAGATATTATTCCGTCTCTAGTCTCCTCACAAGATAACATTGAACTTGCAAAATCGCCCACGCCCTCAGAAATCAAACACTCTGTCTTTGACCTTGCACTTAACAAAACTTCCGGACCTGATGGTTTTACTGCAGAATTTTATCAACATTATTGGCCAATTGTTGGCTCCTCCCTTATTCTTGCAATTAATGCTTTCTTTCATTCTGGCCTCATGCTCAGCTCTTTGAACAAAACTTTTATTGCATTAATTCCGAAAATTGATGCCCCTCAATCAATTAATCATTACCGCCCAATTAGTCTATGTAATACTATATATAAAGTTATTACAAAATTATTATCCAATCGTATTACCCATATTTTGCCAAACTTAGTCCATCCACTTTAGAGTGCCTTTGTGAAAGGAAGACTTATTCAAGATAATATTCTAATAGCTCATGAAATATTTCACTCTTTCCACAAAAAGAAAAAAGGTCGTCTTGGCTGGATGGCCATAAAGCTAGATCTTGAAAAGACATATGATAAACTTAATTGGAATTTTATTCGATTAATTCTTACTAGGTTTGGGTTTGATCCGCGTTGGATCCGCCTAATCATGACATGTATCACGACATCCTCGGCCTCTGTGCTTGTTAACAATGAACCTGGAAAAGAATTCTCTCCTCGGTGTGGTATTCGCCAGGGAGACCCAATAGCTCCTTTTATTTTCGTACTTACAATGGAATACTTGTCTAGAACCCTCCAACTGGAAGCAAACTCTAATTCAAAACATGTAGGTATTCAACTTGTCAAAAATGGTACTCTTATCCCCTTCCTTAGTTTTGCTGACGATACGATCATTTTTGCACAAGCTTCAGTTGAGAATGTAAGATTTATTAAACAATTTTTGGATAACTTTACTCTTTTATCTGGACTTTCTATTAATTATCACAAGAGCTCCTTTCAAACATCAGCAAATATCCCACGAGACACCTCTATTTCTCTTGCTAGTATCCTTAACATTCAGGTCACATCTTCGATGGAAAAATATCTAGGAATCCCTATCTTAAAATGTAGGGTTCAAAATAGCATGTTTAATAACACTATAACAAATCTGCAAAAACAGCTTTCCCAATGGAAGGCCAACTCCATCTCACAGGCAGGGCGGGTTATTCTTACCCAGTCTTGTCTACTAAGTAAAGTTAACTATCTAATGCAAAGTTTTCTTCTTCCTCAATGAATACTTAACCAAATAGATAAGGTTGCCAGATCTTTCTTTTGGAACAAATTTAACACTAATCATCATCCCCTCCTTAGTTGGGAGAAGATTTGTTCACCGAAGGAGGAGGGCGGTCTTGGATTAAGATCTGTGCTCAACATCAATCTCTCCTTACAAATGAAACTACTTTGGAAACTTGTCTCTCAACCTCAAAATATTTGGGTTCGGATTGTATCTGAAAAATATCTCAATAACCAATCCATCTTCCACTATCATAAAAATAACTGCTCATGGCAGTTTGGACGACTTTTAAACATTAGGGATCAATTCTCTAAAGGGATCCGTTGGATGGTTGGAAATGGTTCCAACATTAAATTCTGGTCCGACCCTTGGGTCCCGAATGTTGAGCTAATCTCATTTTTTGATAACATTGATATTAACACGACTGTGTCCAAATTTATCCTTTCTAATTACACTTGGGACTTACATGCCTCAAATCAGATTCTTCCATCCCAAATTGTTGATATTATTTCCCATATAAGAATTCCCGTTACCTAGGCAATGGACCGCCTTATTTGGCTCCCTGCGGCTGATGGGAATTTCTCGGTCAATTCAACCTCATCACTAATTACCCCTACAAACCCAACACCTAACAACAACATTTCATGGATTTGGAAAACGAAATTACCACCAAAAATTAAAAACTTCCTCTGGAAGTCTTGCGTAGACTGCTTGCCAACTACTGATAGACTTAATCGCTTTGTAAACTGTGTCCCAAACTGTTGTTCCTTATGTGACCAGTTAGATGAAAACCTTAATCATCTCTTCTTTGAATGCTCTTTCACTCAGTTAATGATCGCTCGACTAGAAAAACTGCTAAACTAATCTTTAATCTTACCACTACAAACACCTTTGTTCTCAACATCCAAACAACCTTAAGCCAAAATCATAATAGTAACCCTCTCTGTTTCCTCTGGTGGTTCATTTGGGCACATAGAAACGCAAAATTATTTGACCCAACTATAATAAATCTGGCTAGACTTCCATCCGAATTGGCCATTTCGCAATCTCTTGAATGGGATAGTGCTAACACCAGCAAAAAAACAAACCCTATTATCAGGCCACGTAGAAAATTTCTTGGGATCTGGAAAAAACCACCTAAAAATTTTGTTAAAATCAATTTTGACGCATCTAAATATGCTAATGGTTCCTCTTTTGCTAGATTTATTCTCCGGAATGAATTTGGTCAGATTTTAAAATGTGGAAGATCTCAACTTCCGACCCTATCTGTAGTCCAATCAGAAGCTTCAGCCTTACTTATAGCTCTTCAAAACATAAACTTAGAGTCATGCTCAAAACTAATTATTGAAGGCGATAACTTAACGGTTATCAACTCTTTAAAACGACTTTGGAAAATTCCATGGGAAATCCTATCTATAATTAATGACATCAGAAACCTTGTTTCACATATTCCTCATGTGGTTTTTTTACATTGTTTCAGGGAGTGCAATCAAGCGGCTGATTTTCTTGCTAAAAGACAAGTTAATCCAAGTAGTCTAAATAATCTTATTTCTAGCCTTTCCTCTTCAGTAAATCTCTTGCCTTCTTTATCTGTAAACCAGCTTAAAGGGTTGTTGAGTCAACAACCCCGGCTGTTTCATTTTTTTAAGATCATCCGTTGTGATGATTTAGGCTGACCTTGTAATAGTCTGGTAGCCTAATGTTTGCTTGTATGAGCTAGTAGCTCTTCTATCAAAAAAAAAATAATGTACCATCTTCCTCTTAAAGTTCTTTTTATGCGAGGGCATATGCCAAACAATTACAACATAATTCTACCCCCCTTTTTTTGTCTTACTTGATTATGATAAAATCATCCAAAGAGCTCATGATATAATTTGTTAAGTGGTAAGTATTTTGTTAATTTTGAATGATTTCACCAATAAAATAAGTTCTTTCCTAATAATTCCAATAAAATAAAGCATTAAGATAAGTTTTAAAAAATTAAAAGTATTGCTCAAAAAAAAAAGATTAAAAGTAAATTAGAATTAAGTTGACAATCACATATATCATGCCATAGATCAAATAAAATAAGGCATTAAGATAAGCTTTAAAACATTAAAAGTAAATTAGAATTAAGTTGACAATCACATATATCATGCCATAGATGCAGTGAAGAAAAAATACATATAGCCAAAATAAATAGCATGTATTCAACCAAAAAAAAAAAAAATTGTATGCATCGTATTCGGACCATATATAGATATAAGGTCAATAGCATTGAAATAAGTTGTAAAATAGAAATAATTAAGTTTTCATATATTGAACCAGTTTTAAATTAATAGAAAAAATCAATATATAGTTATACATTTCCCAATATATATTATTTGTATAGTTAAGTTTTTATATCCCACCCACCGATTTTTTAATAATCAATTTTTTCTAATAACTAGCTTTACCCGTCAAAGATAAAATCATTACATACCATTGAAGATAAAATTATGTAATAATCTTTAAAGTCATATCTATATCTAAAAGACTAATTTCTATTTAACAATATACATATGCTATTTCCTATCGAAGAATTTCATGAAACATATCTATATTAAAGTGAGTTTATAATCACACTAGCTATACCCGTCGTGCCATGCACGACTTGTATCTTAAAATTTATTTTTGGATATATAATACATAGAATATTAATTTGAAATATAAAATAAAAGTTTTAACATAATTTGGTTTCATCGAATATTAAAAGTTTTTAATTGTTAAATGATAGATTGAGAATATGTTATTATAGTCAATGAAATACAATTTTATACAATTTTTATTTACTTATATTGTAGTATGAAAATCACGAACTTGATATACCCAAATTAAATAGGATAATAATAAGTCAAAATATTTATTATAATGAAAATTTTAGCATATAAAAATGTTATGTTTTTCTAGACGAAAAATATTATTTTTTCAATACCGCACGTATGAGATTATATAAATATAACACATATTCTAACTATAGAATAATTTAGTAAATAAAAATTTACTTACTTTATCATCCTTCAAAATGTGTCTCTAATGGTTAATATATATGATCATTGTCTCTATCATCACAATTTTGAGACATTATAAGTCAATATAACATAAAATGAGATGTTTTAGTTGATTATTTTGGTTTGATCTTATTTATTTTATTTTAAATACTATAGGTTAATAGTATGAGATATAATTACTATGAATTGTTATTTAATTAAAAATATTAAAATATATATAATATCAAAATTTAGAAATATAAAATGAGTCGAACATGATTCTAATAACTTTATATATTGAAATATATAAAATATATTAATCAACAATTATTTTATTTTGAAAGATACAAGCTAAGCTATTAAGAAAATGATAATATCTAAGTTAAGTATAAGATAGTAAATATAAATTGATTTAATATTTAAGATAAGAATAATAAATCGAGCTAGCTTATATACAATCTCTAGAATTAACTAATTAGGTAGTGGGGATTACTGACCTTGTGAGAGTAGAGAAGTAGAAGGCTTGGATTTCTTTCTTCTCCTCCTGTCCATTAACTCGGTATAAGAATGAGTAGAAGGTAGCTAGATAGGCAATTTACGTTGAATGTATATTAGGTGGTAGTGCGGATGATATTGATGAAGAACATGTATCTTTTATAGAAGGAAATTTTAAAGATAGATAATATTGTTTCAAAGATAGATATTAGAAGAGTAAGAAAAAGGATAAAATTAAAGATTAGATAATTAAGGAAACTTTAAAGATAAATAGTATGTCTTTAGAGATAGATATTAGATGTGTAAGAAAAAAGATAAAATTAAAGATTAGATAATTTAAAAAAACATATAAAATTGTTAATAAAGTGGGGTCAGAATCAACGTGGTGGCTCGAAAACGGTCGGCTTTTATAATATAAATAAATTGATTACCCGTACATGGTACGGGGGTTAAACTAGTTAGATTTTAGAAAAGACTATACACGAAAAAATTAATTATGGCAAAGTATGGGATTGGGAAAAAACAAATGACTGAGTAAAGAGAAAAAATTGCATAAAAATAAAAACAAGTGCAAAGCGCCAAAATTATCTTTCCAAAATTTTGCCCATAGTGGCATAAAAAAAATGTGATCAATCATTTGCTCTTTGTGGTTAACATGCCTTGGAAAAATAAAAGATAAAGTGTTTGTCTTGTTGTGATTGTTGTTATGTTTCTTGGTAAGCATATAATTATATAAATATCCAACGTGTTACGAGTTTGAAGTTGTTCCATCTTGTATGCACAGACACTTGTTTAATCAAATCAAACTTACGAGTATCGATTTTATTTTTCGTAGTTTAATGACTTCTACTTGTTGATGGATACAGATTAATTGATGCACGATTTTGGGATGCTTATAGTTCATTTGCCTATATGTTTTAGTATATATTTCTATTAGTTAAACCCGTTTCATTACTTATATATCCAATTTGACTCGGTTTGTGCCGGTTTAAAACTCTCGATTGTAGTTAAGGCCTTGTGTGCCCTCTTTCACAAGTCACAACTAATCAGAATTACAAACTTATTTCCAAACCTCAAATTCTCTCGACGAATTCCTTGAATTCTCTATTACTCTTTCAATCAGATCGTCCTCTCTAGATTTGGATCAATCTCTAATCAAGAGTACCCGAATCTAGGCTATTAGCTAGCCTTGTTTAAGATATTGGTTCTTGGGTTTTCGATATCGGTTTACCTACGTCAATGGTATCAGAACTTGTGCTCCTCCGACCAACTTGGTTGCCCACCGACGATGGCTTCTATGTTGGAGTTGGTTCGTGTCGTAAGAAAGAGAGTATGGTCTTTCATCTGAAGGGTTTTATCAACCTACAATTCAACTTTCCTCGCCCAGAAGTGTTCGTCGGTGACGATGGAGGCGTGGTCATCACCGGCTTGTACGAGGGAATACCCGATGATGTAGATTACAACCATGAAAGGTTTGATCACATACTCGACCTGGTTGGCTGGATTGAAGGTTGTTTTGAGTTCCCGATGTGCTCAAAACCAACTGCCCCTAAGATATATGTTCGACGAAATGCCTCGGTCAACTTACATTAGTGAGGTTGCGCACATTGGTGAACCACAGAAACGTGGTGACAAACAGACCGCAACATATCGGGAGCTCTTAAAAGTGGTCTTCCGCCAACTGCTCGGTGAAATGGCCAAGTCAGGGAGCAACCATGAGTATATCGAGCAAGAGAAATTCAACCCGTTGGAATACACTGTTGCAAAGGAACTTCCTCACTTGGCTGTCTACCAAGTGCTCCACAAAACGCTTGAGCCAAAGATGGTTTTAAAGGCTTTAGAGGAGGTGAGTCCCGGTGGACAACCTAAAGCTTTGTCAGCTGGAAATTATCATGTGGTTGACGAGCATGAGTTGTTGGCTAATGAAAAACTGATATTTGTGGATGTTATGATGAGGAATGAAAACCCGATTCAAATGGAGAAGGTAGAGTTAAAAAATAGGACCTCTAATTATGATGCACACCAAGTCCTCAGTGAAATGCATGACTCAAAAATTCACTATGAATATGAGCTATTGGTTGCAATATCAAACGATCTTGGCATTGTTGATCTGGGTGAAGTTAATTCAAAGGTGAAGGATTGGTTAGTACTTGGATTCGTCGACACCTACGATGTCAACGATCAAAGTCAACAAACTTAGTTATGTAGCAGAATAAACACAAGAAAGACTTACACAATATCATATTTGACACAATGATTCAGAGTGGAAAACCATCTACAAACCAACTAGTTTGTATAGGGAAAAACCACTTGCCTTTCAAGCTGAAGCTTGAAAGGACTTAAAGAGCACTTCGTCTCGCTATAGTGATCTCTTAGGTTTCAAAGGTGTTCCTACTCCAAGAAGTGAATCCCGCAATCTCTTGCAATTACTCTTGCCTAAACCTAACCTTCACTCCATACAATTCACTCGTACTCAACCTCATGAAGAACGAATCTCTCGATCTTCTTACAACACCACACACACGATTACAAGTTATGCCCAAGCTCCTTAATTCTAATCCTTAAGCACATGAAAGTATTAATAAAACTAAGCAGATTAACCCGATTCATTCCATTTGCACAAAGAGTTAATCATGTGCAATCCATACAAGATCCTTCCTAAAATAGCTCCTAAGACACAATAAAATCATCCTTAATATCTTCAAATATCTCTTGAAGATTTTCCTTCTTTGTACAGTTCAACTTGCCTTAATAAACAATTCTGGAGCATCTTCGGACTTCCCTTAATCGAATAACGCGACATTTCTTGAAGTCAGTGATCTGACCGTGACCTTGGTCAGGTCGGCGACTCCTGGTCGACAACCTGTTTAGAACCATCAAAACACACACACAAATTTTCTAACAAAAGGCCTCAACAGTGATGACAACCCTGGGACAACATAATTTAAAAGTCAACAAGTTCGATGAGCAAATAGAGGCTGATATACTCTCTTTAGGATATGATAACTCTTGTATTTTAGGACTTTAGTGAGTGTGTTTAGGTTAGAGTTTGAGGCTTATTGTAATATGAAGACCGAAGACACAAGACATGGAGATACGAGAGTTTTCCGGGCTAAGTTTCAAGAGAAATTCGCCACTAACCTAGATCAGCAGGTGCGGTGTCCGAGCCGCGGTCGCGGTGAAGTAGAGGTGAGGACGATCCATTCCCGAGAAGGCCGCAGGTACGCCGCCTTGGCCGCATCCGCGGTAGAAGCCGACATTAGGAACCCGAAGACCGTCTCGCCGCGGGCACGGTGGTTGCGACGTGGTCGCGGTGAAGTTGAATCCGAGCAAAGCGAGATTTTTCTATTTTGTTTTCTTTTCTATCTTTTGCCTCTTTCCTTGTATATCTCATAGAGCCTGTTCCTTGGGTCTATATAAGGAGGAGTCTGCCTTAGAATTTAGATATCTTGACATTCATCAATATTATTGTATTTTGCTCTTTATTAAGGAGAACTAATCTCCTTTAGAGTTTATTCAATCAAGGAAGCTTTATTATGAAGTCGTGAAATTTTGGTAACTTCTTTATCCTTTGGTCTTTATTGATACTCTTATTTTTCATCCCGTGATCTTTGTTTGATTATATGAGCCTAATCAACTTGTTTAATTGGCTTAGATCTATTGTTTGAATTAGGATTGGTTGTTGTATATGCATCTTTCTATTCTCGAAACAACTCTATTCTAGGACCGTGGACTAGATTAGGGAAGAGTATTCAATGGTTGTTTTGTGCATGAGACTCGTAGCTTGATTGCATGATTCAATTTCCTATATCCTTGTGTTCATTGCATGATTTGAATTAAGCGTCCTTGTTCATATCATAGTTTCGCTAGGACCGTAGACTAGTGAATAATTAAGATAAGGATTGGAATTGACCTACGAATATAAAGAAGTTGATGAATTGATGATCGATGAATTAATAAAGTGGAATTGATTGGATGAACTCTGCTTGCTAATATTGTTTGAAAACCTTCTTCAAAACCCCCCTTGCTTGTGTTTGCATGATTAAACTAAAATCAACATAAAAAACTGATTATCTTGGATTCGACCCCTTACTTGCTTACTATACTTGTTTATTAGTTTGAGTTATTTATCTTTGATTTTGGGAACAACGACTTTGCCCGAGTCAGAGGCTGATCTACTAGCTAGCCCGGATGAGGATTGAGACAGCCCAAATGTCTTGGTGGTAGATGGGTTAATTAATTCAATGCTTGTTTTGATCTTGGAAGACAGCTACTAAGGAAACTCGATGAGCTTTTCATAGATCAATTTCAGGTTGCTAAAGAAGCTCTCCTTAATTTTGATGAGTATAAGGAAGAGAAAGTAACTTGCAAGATCTTGAGGATGCTTATTTAAAGGTTGACGAGTTCTTTGTATTAATGGATCATGTGGGGGCAATTTGTTTTTGTCCTAGACGAGAGGATCAGTAAGTCACATACATTGCTCAAGGTAGTAGACAATCCAAGATTAAAGAGTTGATTTTGTTGTGAGGAATTAAGTTTGATCGAGGTGGGAAGTTCTTCGCATCCTTTGATCCAGGGGAGTATTTTCTTAAGCCCAATATCCTTTGGATTTCCATCTCTCTTAGGTTATATATATTTTCAAGTACTATCAATTATATTAATATAATTTATAAAGAATCTATTCTTATCTGATAAAATATATTTTTATGTTTTATTAATAAATAATAAATTCAACCAATTTGATTAAGATTATTATGTAAGATTAGTTTCCCACGTAATATATATTGAAATAACTATTAAATTAATTTATTAAGATTTATATTTATATATTAGGATATGCATATTTGTACTTATCAATCAATAAATAAAATAAAATCACTTCAATTACGAAATCCATTCTCTTACTTAAATTATACAGAATCTTCATAAAAATTGAATATAAATTTTTTTTTCTCTAAATAAAAAATATTTTAAATATTAAATGAAAATTGTATTTTCATTAGATAAATAAATAAAACACTTTTGTTAAAATGAATATGAGTGAACCGTGGTTTTAAAGAGTGTCAATCTACAATTGTGCTGGAGCAGAATTTTGGATCCCAAGAAGAAACTTACTTTGAAGTTGACGTGGGACAACGGATTCACAAATGCTGTGCTCGAGTTGGAATCTCAACTCACTATACACTTCATAAGGGTCGTAGTGAAACAAAGTCATCCTTTTGCTTTAGCTTAGTTCATAGATCTCTAGGCTTTATTCGTAGGGATTGGATTATCTCATTCTGTCATGTGTACCGAGAGACAAATACCTTTGCAAATCGCCTCGCATCTAGTGCTTTCGATTTCCTGATTGGTGTCCATGTTTTGCGTGCTCCACCAGAGGGGATATCTTTATTGATGTATGATGGTGTAAGGGGTCGAACTATCACCTTTTGAATGACTACCTAGCCTTTTTTCTTTAATTGATAAACCGCTCGCTTAAGGAGTCAGGGAGTGCCGTTTCTGCTTGAGGAGCCGGGGAGTGCCGTTTCTGCTTGAGGAGCCGGAGAGTGTCAAGAGTAGAAACTTACTTTAATTCTTTTTAATTGGAAACGGTAAAATGATATTTTAAGTTTTCAAATTTTGTGGAAGAGGGAAACCGAGGCTCACGTATTGTATTGGTTTGATTTTTCTCCGATTTGGATCAAAATCCGTCCACTCCCATTAGCCTAGCTCTATCGGTGATGACACCTACAAGTTCATTGGCAACATTTTAATGACATTATGATAACCATATACACAAGATTGCAATTAATTACATGACTAATAAATAAGTACCAAAACTTCTTCCTCTAAAAAACAAGTACCAAAATGTATTTATTTTCTCCCTAATTTCCATCTCACCCATTCAAGAAGCCACCAATTACCCACAAATAAAGCTCTCGATCACATAATAGTGCAATCACTAGGACTTTCCTCCATGTTTTGCACATAATGGTGATACGGCATTTGAGGGTTATAAGCATTGTAAGCCCTCACCATCTCCATCACAGGATCATACTCATCATCCACATCATCATCTTTCTTCTTCTCTTCACCACCATCCCCTTCCTTCTTTGCTTCTTTCTTTCCCTCATCCTTCTTTTCCTGGTCAGCGCCCTCTTTCTTCGTCCCCTCCTTCTTTTCATCATCTTTTTTGGCCACCTCTTCTTTTTTCTCAACTAGCTTCTCTGGCTCCTTCGCCGGTCCTACCGAGATAATGTCGGTTGTTCGCCAATGCTTGCGTAGCTTGGTCACTATGGTGATTGGGTCGGCTGATCCTATTACTGTCAGCTTCTTTTGCTTCATGTCCATGGAAATTGAATCGATCCCTGCAACACCCGTTCTCAATTTCATCACTTTAGCTATAAGCGTGCATCAAGGGTCGTGGTCATGTATTACAACTTATGCATGAAAAAATAATTCTTATACTCCTTGTAGTAAGTTTGGAACCCTTGATGAAGAAAATGCATTTTCAATTGGACACATGATGATCTGTAGTATACTTGTGCACGAAATGAATAAAACTTATGCGATGAACTCAATGACACGGGTTACTACAGCAAAAGGGGTCATTTAAGGAAATGTTGTGGTCTTTATGGCTCTACCTCTTCAAGTTTATGTCTACAAGGCCAGGTGGCTGGAGAGTTTGAAGCTCCCTTTACCATTTGCGTCGTTTTGTATGTAGATGAGTCCAACTTTTTTTAAATGTGATCGATCCATCATGTCAAACCTTAGCATTTACTTTTGGAGCAAAAAAAATGTGATGCACAATATAATGGTATATGTTTGTTAGAGCTTAAGCGATAAGATAAAAAAACGGTTGTCTTTCTCCTTGGTCAGACGGCATGAAAGATGCTAGGGGGTGACGACTACAAGTATAATGTACCGCTCGAGCTTTTAAGGTAAGATCATTTAATATTCTACATTTGTCCTACATCTGAAATGACTCTTTTGATTTAATTACTAATGAGTTAGGGAGAAAATCGTCAAAAAAATCAAGTTTTAACAAAATTTCTCATAAGTGTTAAATGTTTGCTTTAAAAATCTAAAACGGCCCTTATTTTACTCTTGGCCATTACAATTTCGGACAATTGAGTAAAACGTGACGCACCCTTCGAGATAAAGGTGCGGGATTCCTTCGAAATTGATTGAATTGAACGAAATGTGTCGTCTTTTTCTACACAAAGGAAGGGTCATGCGGTTCAACTACCCTCCCCATCTCTAAAATTTCTACCTTCACCAGCCAACAAAACCCAGTTTTGAATCATGAAATGATACCAAATGAAACAAAACTTTTAAGCTAATGAAAGAACTTTATTTATCTAAGCTAATCAATTGACATCTCTCTCGCCAAGTTAAAATTTATGTCACTTGTATAATTATCTACCACTAATCATCATTAAAACCAATGAAATCATGTAAGGTGACAAGTACTAACTATGATTTCAAATGTTGCCTCCTCATAATCAAGTGCAATGGCTATACTAGATTCATGTGATTACACGAAAAGACAGAGCACTAAATAGAAAACATTGATGGAATTGGAAAAGGCTAAGTCAATTTTTGTACCTAAATGGGCAGAGACTGTCTTCATAGCCTTCTTCTTCTCCCATCCATCTTGCAACTCCAACTTCAACACAATTTTCTGGGGGAAAAAATAACATACCCACAAAAAGTTTTGAGTCAAAATTGAAACAAATTGCACAATGAAATTCAGAGAAAACCATCAGAATTCACTAAACCCACCAAGCCATTAGCATGCAGGAGCACAAAAGAGTAAAAGATAGATGATTAATGACAAGAAAATGTTAATGAACCACATAATTTGCATAATAACGTAGTTCTTCCGCCAAATGAAGCATCTTTTTCGATTTTTTTTCTTCAGTAAAATATATCACATCATTAATTCATGGGACGAAGTAGCTTCTCTGAAGAGAGAGGAAAAAAGAAATGAATTTGGGTAGTGAGAAAGAGAGCTGAAACCTTCATGTGGTGATCTCTTTTGTGAATTTTAGAGTGTTCCCTTCTGGATCTGATTCTCAGGAGAGGGTTTTGTGTTTTCTGCAGCAGAGAGGAAGTGACTGAGTGAGTAACCAGAGAGACAGAGAAAGAAGAGGCCAAGGAAAGAAGTGGGAAATACAAGGAAAATTATAATTTTATATATAAACTGATTTTCTAACATGTGTCTTTAGGTTGTTTTTATTTATTTATTGATTATAATTTTTTAATGATTTTTTTTACATTTTTTTAAGAATTTTAATATCTTATTCTAAAACATTTACGGAGTATCTTATACCCTTAACACATATTATTAGGATAGAAAAATCAATAAATCTGATTTGAAATTCTAAATTTGTGGGTAGGTTCAAACATGATTGTACTGTATTAGGTCATGTGCAGTGCACGCGCTACGCTGACACTCTTCTTTGGTAACAAATTCATGCTAGCAAAAGCTGTGAGCCGGCAACCAGGATCATGTGCAAATTAGATGACACATGTATCGCCTTGTCATCATTTTGGTTGCCAGCTCATTATTATCTTTCTTTTTCGGTTTTTTTTCCGGAAAAGATTAGGATTGCCATTATATTATCTGACCCAAAAAACCATCATAATATACACAAATTCGAATCCGATTCAATACTTGAAAGAACGAAAAATATGCACATCGAAATTGGTTTGTTAGCCCAAAGTGGTCAAAAGCCCAAACTTGAGATTAGTTTCCAAATAGATGAAAGCGATTCAACCCCATAATTAATACTACCTGATTTGAAATTTATCCAATAATCCAAAACTACTTGATTCTAAATCTTTCAAAAACTAAAGTCGTTGATATCAAATTCATTCTTTCCTAAATTATTTCTGAATATTATACTAGTGTATATCATACCTATTGATGTTTTATCTAGTGCTAGAAGTTTTTTCATTCATTTTATAAATAGTATCTTATATAATGTGAATATGATTTTTTTTAGTAAAATATGAAGGACCTCTTATTAAAAAAAACATGATTTAAAGATTTTAAATAAGATGTAAAAGAATATCATTTGATAGTTTAGATGGTATCATTAATATATTTAGCATGCAAATAAAGATTGAGCACAAGAAATATAATCACAAAAGGTAATGGTTCACCTTTTCAAGCACACAAGTACCAGATAAAGCTTACGGAAGAGATAACTTCCCATATTGCAAGTTAGAAGATAAAGTGTCTATCATGTAAGTATACATATGAGCTACTCCCTCTATTGTCAATCCGTTTTAGTATGGATCCACATGTGTTTATGTGTTAGATCTACTACGCATATGCGTATGAACCGACGTTCTTACTATTAACAATCAACCCAAAAAACCCCTAAGTGGATTGGGAATAAGAATGAAAACAAGAAATCGAATGAGGCCTATAAATTAGACCCACAGCTAAATATGAACGAAACAAGAAATCGAAGGAGGCCTATAACTTAGATCCACCGCAAAATAAAATCAAACCAAAGTCAGGCTTCAACAAGCCAAATCACTGGGAATAAGACAATTAGAGGTTGAGGGTGACAATCAAATACTAATAAATGTTGTCAAGGGGATCGGTGGATGCCCTTGGGAGATTGACCTTCTCGTTTCTGACATTAGAGTTTCACTTCAATGATTCAAAATAGTCATGATAAATCACGTGGGTAGAGAGAGTATGAGAGAAGCCTAACTTAATGAAACTATGTTGCATCGTCACTCCTCCATCATACGTGAGCAATGAATGGTCCACATTCTCTATTAATTTAGGGTTTCTACTCACTGTCTTGTCATCATATTCATTTGTTGTCTTCATCTATTTCATTGTGCATTTGCTTGTCTGAGTTGGATTTTTCAGCTGTTTTTTGCTCCATGGATTGAATTGATCTGTATTGCATAATTTTAGATTGAGAATGAAAATTGAGAAGTGTAGTTGAGTTTTGATGCAAGGTGGTAGGATAGGGATAGTGTTGAAGCCCGAAAATCTCGAACTAAATACGGGACAAAATTATTAAACTCTCGGGCCTTTCGGTGCGCTAGAAACCGGCTCGTCTTACTTTGAGCTGTCCCACCCCCTGTGTATTATTTTATTCTCTTTTCGGAGGCTTATAAAACTTTTTAAGGTCTTTCCCGTAAAATAGTGCGATCTCCTTGGAGATTCAAACACGTCGGGGCCCGTCCTTCGAGAACATGTCTCGGGACTCGGCCTTTTTCCGATCCCTTAAACTCCGCCTTGCACCTTCTATATATAAGGTTTAGAGATGCTAGATTATAGTGGCGATGTCCGATGTGGGACAAGTAAAAGGAGGAAAATTGTGCATATGCCTGCTTGTGATGACGTGGCAAGGTGCACAATTTGCCTCCGTATGCAACTTTGTCTCCGTATGTTCGATGTGGGATGCTACGTACATACATGTTGCCATACGTGTACATTATTCATTTTAGTTATTCGCGTACTTAGCGCATTAAAAGCGTGCTTAGCGCTTTAATCTTTTATGTCAATATTATTCATCTCGTGCACCAACGCGGTGACAGATCCGGGTATCAACACAGCCCCGTGACTCGGATGTCCTCAGTCTTTCGGGGACAAACGAGGCATTCACTTGATGCGCATACTTACGGTCAACGCGTTGTTGTAAGCGGCTCGAGCCGTGTATCCGACTCGAGCACGTCTATGCACATCGTGCGTTTTAGCGGACAACCCCAAGCGATATCTTGGCAGGTTCCCTAACGATGGTTTTGGTACTTGATGTTTTAAGGCTTTAAGCAACTGCGAGAGGAGTAACCGTCTCGAGTGCGCCGACGAGCATCGCGCGGGTCAAACCCCGAGCCTAACTTGAGTTTATCGCGACTACGAGCGATGAAGTCTACTCGAGTGCACCGTCGCGTCCATCGCGGGTCAAACCCCGAGTTCAGCTCGGTGGTTTGCCTTATAGAATGATTGGATATTTGGGCTTATCGCGACTACAAGCGATGAAGTCAACTCGAGCGCACCATCATGTCCAGCGCGGGTCAAACCCCGAGCCTAGCTCGGCAGCTTGCCTTATATAATGATTGGATATTTGGGTTTATCGCAAGTTCGCAACTACGAGTGATGAAGTCAACTCGAGCGCACCCTCGCATCCAGCGCGGGTCAAACCCCGAACTCAGCTCGATGGTTTATGTAATGATTGGATATTTGGGTTTATCGCGACTACGAGCGATGAAGTCAACTCGAACGCACCCTCATGTCCAGCGCGGGTCAAACCCCGAGCTCAGCTCGGCGGTTGTCCTTTAGAGTGTGACCGACGCGTTGACGGTAACTGTGAGCAAAGCTCAAAACAGTCGTCGTTTAAATGGGGTCGCGGGTCACATGAGGCTTATTAGTTTATTCTCTTTTCGGAGGCTTACTATTTATTCTCTTTTCGGAGGCTTACTAGTTTATTCTCTTTTTGGAGGCTTATTAGTTTATTCTCTTTTTGGGGGCTTATTAGTTTATTCTCTTTTTGGGGGCTTATTAGTTTATTCTCTTTTCGGGAGCTTACTAGTTTATTCTATTTTCGGAGGCTTTCTACTTTATTCTCTTTTCGGAGGCTTACTAGTTTATTCTCTTTTCGGAGGCTTATTAGTTAATCTCTTTTCGGAGGCTTACTAGTTTATTCTCTTTTCGGAGGCAGTTTATTCTCTTTTCGGAGGCTTACTAGTTTATTCTCTTTTCGGAGGCTTATTTATGGGGCCACGGGCCGCAATGGGGCCGCGGGCCAAGGCCGCGAGCCAAGGCCACGGGCCGCGATGCATGCTAATTAAAAATGCATACTAATTATATAAGCAAAAAACATACTAACCTGCGCGGTTCTTAACTGACAACCCAAGAGCAGGACAGTCCTAGGATGAGAAGATCCCCACACACGACGCCAATGTTGAAGCCCAAAAATCTCGAACTAAATACGGGACAAAATAATTAAATTGTCGGGCCTTTCGGCGCTCTAGAAACCGGCTCGTCTTACTTTGAGTTCTCCCACCCCCCGCGTATTATTTTATTCTCTTTTCGGAGGCTTATAAGACTTTTTAAGGTCTTTCCCGTAAAATAGTGCGATCTCCTCATAGATTCAAACACGTCAGGGCCCGTCTTTCGAGAGCACGTCTCGAGACTCGGCCTATAGTAGCGATGTCCTATATATAAGGTTTGTCCTGCACCTCCTATATATAAGGTTTAGAGGTGCTAGCTTATAGTAGCGATGTCCAAAGTGGGACAAGTAAAAGGAGGCAAATTGTGCACATGCCTGCTTGTGATGATGTGCTTGTGATGACGTGGCAAGGTGCACAATTTGCCTCTGTATGCAACTTTGTCTCCGTATGTTCGATGTGGGACGTTACGTACATACATGTTACCATACGCGTACATTATTCATTTTAGTTATTCGCGTACTTAGCGCGTTAAAAATAGGGTTGAACATCGGTTCGAAACCGACCCGAACCGACCAAAACCGAACCGAACCGAAACCGAGATTTCGGAAAATTGTAAACCGAAAACCGAACCGAAAATGGTCGGTTCGGTTCGGTTCGGTTCGGTTCGGCTTTAGGCGGGTCGGTTTCTACACAAACCGAGCAAAACCGAACTATGAGGGTCTGTAGTGGAAGAAGCTTGAAAGGCGTTAAATTCCTCGAACGAGAGGAAATTCTGGTTTGCGTTCAACGCCCGCATGCCGGCTGATGGTGGTCAGAACTCGGTATTGCAGCAGTAGAGGCCGGCGACGAGGGGAGTCGAGGCCGGCGACCGGGCGACGAGGGGAGTCGAGGCCAGCGGGCGACCGAGCGACGAGGGGAGTCGAGGCCGGCGGGCGACCGAGCGACGAGGGGAGTCGAGGCCGGCGGGCGACCGAGCGATGAGGGGAGTCGAGGCCGGCGACCGGGCGACAATGGGAGTTTGGAGTCGAGGGAGTCAGAGGGAGGGACGGAGATTCGGGATTTTGTGAGAAGTGTTGAAGCGGCGGACCATCTATCCAACAATGGTGATTCGCCCATTCACGCAACAACTCTCAACCATAATAAACTTAATTAGAGAAAAAGGAAAATAATTTTTTTTTTAAAAAATCGATTTAACCGAGATGAACCGAAAAAAAACTAAACCGAACCGAAACCGAAAATTTCAAATTACTTGAACCGATGTCCGTACCGATTCTCCTCCGTTTCGGTTTGGTTCGGTTCGGTTTGGTTCGGTTCGGTTCGGTTAAAATCTTCAGTTTTGTCAGTTCGATGTTCACCCCTAGTTAAAAGCGTGCTTAGTGCTTTAATCTCTTATGCCATATTATTCATCTCGTGCACCAACGCGGTGACAGATCCGGGTATCAACAGATAGAGGAAGTTGGTGGATGGCTGGAAGAATTGGAGCATAAATCTCCAAACCCTAACTTCATCCCTGAGATATACCAAACATTAACTTCTTGGAATCACTAAACCCAATTCCATATCCCAAACTCATTTCTCATTCCAACCCCATTCTTGGAATCGTATCATAAAAGCCCTTAATGGGGGTTGTATAGAAATTCAAATTAGTATTATTTGATTATGTATTTAGGTGTTTTAAGAGTCAATGCATACGACAATTATAAGTTTGAATTTACTCAATTAAAAAATAAGAGGGGTATAAATGGAAAAAACAAAACCTTAGGGGTGCTAGAAATAATAACTTTTTTTAAGATACTAAAAGAAAAAGACCAAAGTTGAGGGGTATCAAAAGAAAAAAAATTTATATATATATATCTTTGAAAAATCCAAACTTATAAAAAAATATATTGAGAGCTTTAATAAATGATATAGTATTTGGTGTAGTTCTCCTAATTTAAAGATTTCTATATTACTATCTTTTTTACCTTCTTTACATTTCACCCACATATTTTTGTTTACTCTATATAATTATCTTAGCTTCTCAACTATTCGGGCTTGTATTTCAAAATTATCTTTTGCATCATATAATTCTAAGCGATACCTTCACCTTTTGTAAACGATCATTATTAAGGATGACTGACATGTGAACACTTGAATAACAAAACAAAAAAAAATCTAGAATTCTAGGTGTTTTTAAAACATTCATTAAGATGGTATGTAACATCTGTTTATTTTTTTCTGGTCGAAGCAGAAGCGGTAGTCTCCGTGCCCTCGAGGAGCGTTTTATTAACTAATCAAAAAAGGGTTAAGTAGTACGCAAATGGGGGATAATCCGAACCCCTCACATCATCACAAAGAAAAGAAACAGCACCCACAACATGGTGTATCAAAACATGCAAATCAATAGGAAACGAAAAAGCAAGAGAAGCTAGAAAGAAAGTTAGCAACACAATTTGCTTCCATGTACACATGACGAAACAAGACATCCCAATTCCTACGAATAAAGTTTTGGCACCTAAGCACGAAGCTAGCTAAAGGATGACTACAATTATAGGCCGCTCTAAAAGTAAAATCACAAATTGTGAATCCACCTCCAAGGAAACCCTCCTAAAACCCTTGCTCCAAGCAAGCTGTAATCCTTGAGCGACGTCCCATAACTCTGTCATTGGAACTGTACATATACCAATGTCATGAATGAACCAAATAAGCCACTTACCTTCCGAATCCCAAATTACACCCTCAACTCCAACGAAACTACCATCACGAACAAAACCATCCGTGTTTAGCTTAACCCATCCATCCCGAGGTCGATGCTAACTGACTCCAATTTCTTCTATACTAAGAGGAACGTCATGCACTCGTCTCATTTGCCAAGCCTGCTTGTATTCCTTTGCATAAGTTAGAACAAATGAAACACGATCGCCCTGAAATGTCTCTTATTGAAAGACAAAAAGGTTACGCCATCTCCAAATCCACCATAAGGCTATAGAAAACAAATAAGCGCAGACAAGATCACCATGGACTCATAAGGAACAATTAATATTACTACGAATCCAAAGAGCAAAATCAGAGTCAAAAAAGACTTCCCTAGCAAGAGGAGGGTGAAGATCACTTTGAAAAAGGGAGGTAATTGCATAGTCCCGTAGAAGATGAATCAACGACTTGTCCTCGTTCACACACATTGAACATAAGGCATTAATAGCGATATGACTCCTAACCCACTCTTGATTCATAAGTGTTGGGACGATATTAAGGACGCCAGTCATTAATATCTAAACCAATAATGATCGTCCCTTGTTTTGATAATGACAAACTCAAATGTATTTAACAAGTTGTCCAAGTGTTGATCTCAGGTAGGTCCAGTGGACGCACATGAGCGAAAAGGAAAACAAGTGAACGGCAGTCCCTAAGCTGTAGGGACGCACGTCATCAGAACTTCCAAAGCTGAACGTAAATGGCGAAGTTCCTGCGCAGATAGGACGGCGTCCTCATCAAGAAGGGACGCGCGCCAAAATACGGACGAAGTTCAAATTCAAATCAAGGCCGCCCCAACATGATTACATCACGTTCGGCCGTAGTCCTCAGAAGGAAGCTTCCCTTGTCTGGGCACGTGTAGACAACTCCAAAGATGTCGCTTTCCCAGCGATGGTCCCCTATCCACGCGGAGGCTTCCCAAGCGTCAACAGAGTTGACTTCCTCAAGATGCCCATCGCACCGTTGATGGAAGATCAAGGATCCTGCCAAGCATCAGAAGACGCTAGAGGACAAGAACCACTTCCGCTATAAATACCCCCCAAGGGGTATGCATAGCGGTGTGGACTGAGAAGACTTTCTCTCAAGCTCTCCCGAAGCATTCAAGAACACGAACGAAGATCAAGAAGATCAAGTGAGCTTGAAACAAGAGAAAGAAAGTCCAACCACATCAAATCCAAAACAAACCACAAAATAGTTAGACTTGTAGTTTGTCTTTCACAACGAACCGTGAGAGACGTGTGTGATAGCTTCCTTATAGCTAAGAGAGTTAGGTTACTTTGTTAGGTGGAAGGAGTGTTACTAGTGAGGCTAAGGACGGACGCTTAGCTCAGTGAAGTGTAACGACTCGCCTAAGTTGTAAGGACTCTCTCTTAATAAGATAAGGACGGCTATTGAAAATCCTCCAAGCGGAGGTAGAGGTTTACCCATAAGACTAGTTGGTCTTAGTGGGGTTCCTCTATAAACACTTGTGTCCATTATCTCATTGCGTTTCCTGTTAAGTCTAATTTCCGCTGCACCTAAGGACGCCCTTAACCCAGTTAAGGACGCCTTCACTAACAGACTTACGATCCAACAATTGGTATCAGAGCAGGCGCTCTAGATTAAGTTTGAGTTGCAGGAAACATGGAGATGGAACCTATAGGTATCTCAAGTGCAAAACCACCTCGCCTGACGGACGGCAACTTCAATCGGTGGAAGACAAGGTTCGAATGCTTCGTGCGTAGTCAAAACTACCAATGCTGGCTGGTGATTAAGAGCGGTGACCTCGAAGTTCCCGCCGCCAAGAAGGACAAGGAGGCAGATTGGGGTCCTGAAGAGTTCAAGCTTATGGAAGCAAATGCAAAGGCCATCTGTTTTCTACAGACGTCCCTCTGTGAAAGGGAAGCCACCCGTGTGAGCAATCTCCCAACTGCTAAGCTTCAATGGGAAGCCTTGGAGAAGTATCATGTTGGGACGCCTGAGATGAAAGAAGACGTCCAGTTGGAAGCAAAAAGGGACTTCTACAAATTCAGGATGTTCACAAACGAGACCATCACCGACTACTCCTTTCACTTTGAGGGCCTTCTAACTAAGTTGAAAAACTTGGGTGTCAAAGAAACAGAAATCACTCAGAGGATGAAGGTTCAAGTTTTGATAGATGGACTCACGGGACCATGGAACTTTGATAGGATGACGTTCAAAGAGAACCAGGCCAACAAGGGACTGTCCATGGAGGAAATCTATGGAAAACTCAAAGGGTACGAAGCAAGAAGAAACCAAGATCTGGCAGAAATGGGAAAGAGTCCCCAAAATGAGCTGGCTTTGACTCTCGCGGCTAGGACGCCAGAGTATGAGCAATACTATCAAAGGCAAAGAGAGTTGAACTCGATGCTAGAAACCAAAACTCAAGAGCACCAAGAGAATCTTCGTCTTCAAGCGTTAGTGGAACGCAAAGGAAAAACAGAAGAACAAATTTCTGAGGAAGATGAGTTGGGCCTGTTGAGCAAAACTCTTCGTGCACTGTACAGAAGAGGCAAAGTCCCAAGAATGAAGATGCCTGTCAAGAAAGAATCTCGCAAGCTTATAGATGCAGAGATGAAGGAAATAGTGTGCTACAAATGCAACAGAAAGGGACACATGGCCAAGAAATGTACCACAGGACTAACATCAAAGGAAATGAAGGAAAAGGCGCTTGTTGGTGCATTTGAGGGTGCATGGGACGACCTTGACGCAAGTGATGAAGAGCCAGAAAATCAAGTGGCTTACATGGCTATGGAAGACGCCCCAGAGGACGTCTCTGAAACTGAGCAAGAGGTAACCCATGAAACCATGTTAAATTCTCTTGAAAAATGTTCAAAACCAAAGCTCATTAAATTGATAACTCAAATCATGCAAGAGAGCTATGCTATGAAACAAAGTTTTGAAGAAGCTGAATCCGAGAATATTGTTGTGGAATGTGAAAATTGTAGTACCATGTCTCTTCAACTAGAGTCCTCTCAGGAAGAAGTCAAGTCCCTTAAAAGTCAGATTGTGTGCTTAAAGCTCGAAAATGCTAGTCTTAGGGACGAGGTCAAAGTTCTAGGAAAAAGTCCGATGACTGAAACTGTTAACCCAATAGTTTTTGTTCCAGCTAGGAAAGGACTAGGGTATGAATCAGGATCAAAGAACTCTCTCCCTAGTGACTTTGAAGCTAGCAAGACTACTGAAATAGAGCTTGAGAGGGAAAAGACAAGGAATCTAGAAGAGCGCATTAGAGTTCTAGAGAGTGGTGAGAAAGGACAAAAGGACTACTACACAAATTCTGTCAGTCACAAAATCTACAAGAATATTGCTAAGGGAAAAGGATCTAAGGTAGTGGACCCTGAGAAAATGAAAGAGAATAAAATTCAGCGTCCTAACAAAAAGTACTACCTTGGAAACTATTATAGGACGTGCTGGCATTGTGGCAAAGGCGGTCACTACCAGTATGAGTGTCTTAAGCTGAAACAAGATCTTGAAAATGGAAAGAAGGCTAGGAATGGCCGTGAGAATGCCAGGCCTAAATCTGCTGATAAGACGCATGCTAGTGTGCCAAATGCTAAAACTCGATCTCCTAGGACGCATGCCAGAAGATCAAATGATGTGAATGTTTATGATCATTTGCCTATGAAGAAGTTTTACCCTTGTAACGAACCAGGTAGGGGTCACCTTGCCTGGGTCGCAAAGAACTAACACTTCTTTTCAGGTGGAAGTGAGAGGAAGCCCGTGGATCATCGATAGTGGCGCTTCAAATCATATGACTGGAAGCCAGATCCATCTCACTTCTATCCAAACAAATTCCACGGGAGGAACTGTATCGTTTGGCAACAAGGGCAAAGGAAAGATCAAAGGGATGGGCACCACAAAGCTGAATCAATCCATCAGTGCGTCCAAAGTTAGTCGTGTCGAAGGACTAGGCTTCAACCTCCTTAGTGTCTCCCAAATATGTGATCAAGGTGAAAACCTAGTCACATTTGACTCTAAGGAATGCCTAGTCATCAACAAGAAAACAAATCAAGTCATTCTCAAAGGGACTCGTGAAAACAATGTCTACATCTTCAATCAAAGATTCAAGCCTGCATCCAAGTTGTGCTTATCTGTCTCCGCCGTGGACGCCGATCTCTGGTCTAGGACATGCAGGACCTAGCACAATCTTCAGGCTTCATCAAAAGGATCTTGTAAGAGGTCTTCCCCGAATTGATCTTGAGCAAATTGAGCAATGTGAAGCATGCATCAAAGGGAAGCAGACAAGATCGTCCTTCAAATCCAAGAATGAAGTGAGCACAAAGAAGCCATTAGAACTTCTTCACATGGATCTGTGTGGACCCATGCAAACCCAAAGCTATGGTGGAAAAAGGTACATGTATGTCATTGTAGATGATTTTTCAAGATTCACTTGGGTTCTTTTCTTGGTGTCAAAAGCAGATGCCTTCGAGATGTTCAAAATCTTCATCAAGCAAGTAGAAGTTGCTCTTGGGACGAGCTTGAAAGCTCTAAGGTCAGATCATGGAACGGAGTTTAAAAACTCAGAGTTCCTTGACTTCTGTGACCAACAAGGAGTCTCCCACAACTTCTCTTCTCCTCGATATCCTCAGCAAAATGGTGTTGTTGAAAGAAAGAATAGGACGCTGGAAGACATGGCAAGGACGATGCTCTTGGATAGCGGCGTCCCCAAACACTTCTGGGCAGAAGCCGTTGCCACCGCAACCTACATTGTCAATCGAGCTATGATTCGTCCATTGCTCAAAAAGACGTCCTATGAGCTCTTGAATGGAAGAAAGCCAAACATTTCACACCTCAAAGTCTTTGGGTGTAAATGCTTCATTCACAACAACGGCAAAGACAACATCGGCAAATTTGATGCTAGGAGTGATGAAGGAATATTTCTTGGGTACTCCCTCACAAGCAAAGCCTATAGAGTCTTCAATAAACAGACTCTTAAGCTTGAGGAAAGTATCCATGTAGTATTCAAAGAAAATGCCTCTCTCAAGAAAGAACCAAGTAAGAAAGAACGTCGCTCCTCTCCTAGGGACGATGATGAAGATGATGAAGAAGAACCAAGAGGCTCCTCAGTCAAATATTATGTTTCTGGGAACGCCCCTGAGTCTCGCGATGAGGTTTCAATGGGAGTTCCTAGTGAACAACAAGAGCCTTCTCAAACTTGGTCGCTAAACCAAGTTGAGGCCGGTGAATCAAGTCAACAAGGAGAAAGACACAGTGTGGACGCTCCAGCTGAGGGGGAACACACTGAGCCGACAAATGAAGAAGACGGATTTGACTCTGATGAGTCTGATTGGACGGACCCTAGGTGTACCCCTGCCAGGGACGCCACTCATAGGGGATCCAACCTTTCAAGACCTCACTCAACGGATCAAATCATCTTAGACATCTCAAAAGGAGTCCAAACAAGATCAGCTGTGAATCAGTCCCTCAACGCCAATATAGCGTTCTGTGCCTTCAACGCCTTTGTGTCCTTAGTTGAACCTAAGAACATAAAGGAAGCACTCCAGGACGCTGATTGGATTCAAGCCATGCAAGAAGAACTCAATCAATTCGAGAGGAACAAAGTTTGGACCCTCGTCCCTAGACCAAGAAACAAAAACATAATAGGGGACGAGGTGGGTATATAGGAACAAGCTTGATGAAAGTGGCCGCGTATCAAGGAACAAAGCAAGGCTTGTGGCTCAAGGCTATAGGCAAGAGGAAGGGATCGATTATGATGAGACCTTCGCTCCTGTCGCTAGAATTGAAGCCATTCGTCTCCTCATTGCCTACGCCGCCCACAAGGGGTTCAAGCTCTTTCAAATGGATGTCAAGACAGCCTTTCTCAATGGCAAGCTTAAAGAAGAAGTGTACGTCGCTCAACCTCCAGGATTTGAGGACGTTTATCACCCTGATCACGTGTACTTCTTGGACAAAGCACTCTATGGACTCAAGCAAGCCCCTCGTGCATGGTATGATAGGTTTGCGTCCTTTCTCTTGTCCAACGGGTACACACGAGGTAACATTGATAAAACACTATTCTTAAAGAAAGTCCTTAAAGATGTTTTGATTGTCCAAGTCTATGTCGATGACATAGTCTTTGGAAGCACTAACATGAGACTTGTAGAGGAATTCAAGAACTTGATGAGTAGTAAGTTTGAGATGTCCCTCATAGGAGAACTCAACTTCTTCTTGGGACTCCAAATCACCCAGCTCAAAGATGGGACGCGCATTCACCAACAAAAGTACATCCGTGAAATGCTCGAAAAGTATGGAATGAACTCTTCAAAACCCATTGATACTCCCATCTCCCCCAACACTCGCCTTTATGCTGATGAAGAAGGCAAGAGTATAGATCAAAAGCTCTACAGAGGAATGATAGGGTCCTTGCTATACCTAACGGCAACTCGTCCCGACATCATGTTCGCTGTGTGCTTGTGTGCTCGTTTCCAAGCAAATCCAAAGGAGTCCCACATGCAAGAGGTCAAGAGAATCTTCAGATACCTCAAGGGACGAGATGACCTTTGCCTATGGTATCCCAGAAGAACGTCCCTAAACCTGGTAGCGTACTCTGACGCAGATTACGCTGGCCATGTGGTGGATAGGAAGAGCACATCCGGCATGGCACAATTCCTTGGCTCATGCCTTGTATCTTGGGGATCCAAAAAGCAAAACTCCGTGGCACTCTCAACCGCGGAAGCTGAGTACGTTGCCGCTGCTTCGTGCTGTTCACAAGTCCTATGGATCAAGTACCAACTTGAAGATTATGGTACGATCCTCAACACAGTCCCTATCTTGCGTGATAACACTAGTGCTATAAGTATTGCCAAGAATCCTGTTCATCATTCTAGAACGAAGCATATTCATATAAGACATCACTTTCTTCGTGATAATGTTGAACTTGGATTAATTAAGGTAGATCATGTTAGAACTGAGGACCAAGTGGCCGATATTTTCACAAAAGCACTTGATAGACGTCCCTTCGAGCACCTCCGGCTGCTCTTGGGAATGATAACTTTCAAATGATCAAGTCCCGTTCTATTATTCCCTCCATGATTGGCTATGTTTTGTTGAGAACTCGTTTTAAAGTAATGTATTCATTTAAAGCCATCTTTAAAGGACGCTAGTCTAAGACATATGTTTTGCTTGTGTTTTTGAACGATATTCAATTCGCTTTTCATCTCAAGAGTATCCTTGATCAAACTAACCTCATTATAAGCCGAAATGATGGGAACTCTAAGCTTACCTAAGCCGAGAATCTCGCAAACGCGTCCTATGAGCGTTCTTTGTTTTATCTTTACGGGACGTACTTGCTTGATTTTCAACAATGGTTCTAAGTGATCAAAGGGACGCATGTTAAGAGCTGAGAGTTGTCCGTATAGAGTTTTAAGTTCAGAGGTTGAGATCAGTGTGGGACGCCAGGTCAGAGTCCTTTGCAGTTGTGAGAAGTTTGAATGTTTGAAAATGGGAAGGTGAACCGTCTTAGAGAAGATTCAGCGAAGATCTCGGGATATGCGCAAACAGTGCCCAACAGCTGTGTTTCTTAGCAAAGAAGAAAGACACGTGTGGGAAGGCGGGTGGAGGAAACCAAGTGTAAATATCCTGTTACCCCTGACCGTCCAACTTCGTCTTCTTCCTATAAATATCCACCTGTGCTCTCCGAAACACCTTCTTCGCTCCTCTACTGTTTACACATTTTTTGCAAAGCTCTCAAATCTTCAAACCCAGATCCCGAAATCACTTTCTCAACCCTAATCTTCATCTATATAAACCATCCTCTCAAATGGCCAACACAAGAGCAACCAAGAACCAATCTTCAGCGGCGAAAAACCCTAGCTCCTCGAGATCTCCTCCGGTGAGAGGCCGGTCATTAATGGACTCGAGAGGCAGACCTCTCGGCCGCCAAGAACCCCCTCACCACCATTCCTCTTCTCAATCCACCCAACGCCGCCACTCCACCACCCCTCCTCAGCAACAACGCTCCCAACCTCTCCTCCACAAAAATCCCAATCATCTCGCCCTCAATCCAAACCCTCACAAAAACGCTTCCAATTTCTTGAGAGGCCGTTTAAACCCGAGCCAGAACCAGCACACTCTGCAAAAGGCACTATCCAAGGTCTCCCCTCCCAACCAAAACGCCGTCCTCCTCTTGACCCCCTAATTGAGGACTGGCTAGAGAAAGAGCCTCGGACGCTCGCCAACATTTGCCTACGGGCGTCCGCTCATGACCACCCCCCCCAAAGTCCAACGCCTCGTACACTACTTCATGGTCACATACGTCCAACCCCGCCTCAAAGAAACCAATCACACCAACCCACCCTTTATGGGGCCAGGCATCATTTCCGATACTTTTGGTGGGACGGTAGATGAGCTCGCCAAGCTTCTCCCCGACATCATGGAGTTCTTGGTGGCTCCTGCCGGTTCTGTCCCATCACAAAAACGGAAACGGCCCTCCTCCCCCTCCAAACCACAAGATAAAGGGCCTCCCTCCTCCTCCCAAGTCAAACCGGTCCCTTTCTCCCCGCCTCCCGCCCCAAAGCGACGCTTGAAGACGTCTGCTGAGCTCGAGGGCGTGACTGAGCAACAAATGGCAGCTATCCGCCTCTCCGAGCTGCAAATAGAGGAAGAGGAGAAGGCCAGGCAAGAGCAGGCCGAAAAGGACGCCATCGCTGCGGCGATCCAGCAGAGCTTACAGGACGTCCCTCGGCTTCCTCCCCCTCCACCAAGGATAGAGGACGTTACTCCTGCTCCTTCTCCTGCGGCCTCTTCAGATCCGCTCCAGGCAGAGATTGAGGCAGACCTAGCCAAGCCCATGCCAAAGGTCATAAAGGACGCTCCTCAAGTACAGGTCCCGGCCAAGGACGTTGTACCAAAAGTTATTTCTCTTAAGGACTCTCCTGCCAAGCAGCCGCCTCCTCCCCCTGCTCCGCTCAAAGTGAAGCCCATCTCTATGGCTCCGCCAAGCTCCTCATCTGCCCCCACAAAGGCCAAGATAAGAACTCCCTCTCCCTCTCCTCCCAGAGCTTCAACTCCTCCTCCTCCGCCCACTAAGGTTGTCGAGGAAACTGCTAAAGTCCAAGGGATGCCTCCTTCGACCGTCCCTACCGAGTCCTTGGCACGGACTCCAGCGGTGGACGCGCCTCCTACAGAACAGGCGTCCGCTGCTGAGGACACTGAAATGGTCGAGTCCCATGAGCAAGGGGACGAGGCCTCAGACGAAGAGGACGCTCCTCACCAGGATGAGGATCCTGAGGACGAGGAGGGAGACGGCGATGAAGAAGACGCTGGTGATGAAGTGATAGTGAGCAACGGCAGTAAGCAGAAACGTTTGAAGAAAATTCTGTCGCCGCTCCTGTTCACCGCCCAGTTCTTAGAAGAGAATCAACGCCAAGAGTTTTTGGAACTGCTTGAGTTCCAGGGATGGACGCACCTAGGCGCCGAGGCCGCCGAAGTAGACCCCGAACAGGTTCTCCGCTTTTACTCCAAATTTGAAATATCAGAAGTAAAAGGGAAGCCTCAAGGGACGTTCGAAATTGATGGGGACGAGTACCCAGTTGCTGAGGGTACCGTCCGCAATATGCTAGGTCTGCGTCCCTCTTCGCCAGATGCCATGCACGACCTTCCCAACAAGAATTTTGGTCATTTCTCCCAGGAAGAGATCTTCAACAGAATATTCAACGGGAGACAACCAATTGCTAGGGACAGGGTCGCTCACTGTCTCTCCAAGACAGGCATCCTTGCGCATCACTTCATTGTGCGCATGGTCGTTCCCCGCCAAGAAAAGAAGTCGATAGTCCAGATCACTGACAGTATCTTGTTGGACGCCTTCTTAGAACGCAAGCTGATCAATTTGCCGCGGGTAATCTTGGAGCACATGGGCAAGTGCACAGGAGGCAGGCACTCTCTTCCCTTCCCTGGCTTGGTCAAGCAGATTCTTAAGCAGCAGGGCCTCTATGCTCCGAAACAGGAACAGTCCTTTGGCATCCACTGGGACGTTAGGCAAATCACCTTGCTCCCAGTTGGAAAACTCCGTTGTGATGAGCCGCTTCCATCAGTCAAACGCCAAATGGAAAAAAGGAAAGGAAAGAGGCTCAGAGGAAATCTAAGGCTGCTGCCGCCGCTGCTGCTCAAGAAGCTCAAGGTGATCCAGAGGCTGAGAACTTACAAGTAGTTGGGACGCCGGTAGAGGACGCTACTGATGAAGAGGACGAACTTGATGGTATGAGCGTCCCTGATGAGGCCGAGAAGCACTCTACGAAGTATCTGATGGGCATGATGATAGAGAACCAATGCATGATGATTGATCTAATTCAGCAGGTTCACGACACTCTCCACACCCACACAGAACTTCTTGAGCGCAACAACGAGCTCCTTGCCCAAAACAACCATCTTCAGGAGCAGCACCTCAAGGCCCTTGGCAAGCGTCCACGTAAATGATCACCCTCCCTCTTCCAACCCCTGAAACAATTTATCTTCTCTTTGGTTTTTGCTAAGACATTGGGACGCTGTCCCCGTTTTGAACTATGTGTTTGAATGTCTGTAATGATCGTACTTCTATTGCTTTATGAATGCCGTTCATTACATTTGTGATTCATTTTGTCTAAGCGTTCCTTTCTTTAGTTATGACTTTGTGCTTGCATGCTTTTCAACTTGTTCTCCTTTTCGATGATGCCAAAAGGGGGAAGTATAGTTTTGCAGAGATGCGATTGTCTTTAAGTTTTCATAGAAAGCATGTGTTTAGGGGGAATTTCGGCCAAGTCCAGAGGACGCTAGTAGAAAATAAAAGAGAACGCACTTAAGAGAATGTGTTGCATGCCAACCTAAGCTGAAAAGAAAATCTAGTGTAGTCTCTCATGCTAAAAGCTTTACTTCTGTGCGTATTATCTGAAAGAGTTTGTCATCATCAAAAAGGGGGAAATTGTTGGGACGATATTAAGGACGCCAGTCATTAATATCTAAACCAATAATGATCGTCCCTTGTTTTGATAATGACAAACTCAAATGTATTTAACAAGTTGTCCAAGTGTTGATCTCAGGTAGGTCCAGTGGACGCACATGAGCGAAAAGGAAAACAAGTGAACGGCAGTCCCTAAGCTGTAGGGACGCACGTCATCAGAACTTCCAAAGCTGAACGTAAATGGCGAAGTTCCTGCGCAGATAGGACGGCGTCCTCATCAAGAAGGGACGCGCGCCAAAATACGGACGAAGTTCAAATTCAAATCAAGGCCGCCCCAACATGATTACATCACGTTCGGCCGTAGTCCTCAGAAGGAAGCTTCCCTTGTCTGGGCACGTGTAGACAACTCCAAAGATGTCGCTTTCCCAGCGATGGTCCCCTATCCACGCGGAGGCTTCCCAAGCGTCAACAGAGTTGACTTCCTCAAGATGCCCATCGCACCGTTGATGGAAGATCAAGGATCCTGCCAAGCATCAGAAGACGCTAGAGGACAAGAACCACTTCCGCTATAAATACCCCCCAAGGGGTATGCATAGCGGTGTGGACTGAGAAGACTTTCTCTCAAGCTCTCCCGAAGCATTCAAGAACACGAACGAAGATCAAGAATATCAAGTGAGCTTGAAACAAGAGAAAGAAAGTCCAACCACATCAAATCCAAAACAAACCACAAAATAGTTAGACTTGTAGTTTGTCTTTCACAACGAACCGTGAGAGACGTGTGTGATAGCTTCCTTATAGCTAAGAGAGTTAGGTTACTTTGTTAGGTGGAAGGAGTGTTACTAGTGAGGCTAAGGACGGACGCTTAGCTCAGTGAAGTGTAACGACTCGCCTAAGTTGTAAGGACTCTCTCTTAATAAGATAAGGACGGCTATTGAAAATCCTCCAAGCGGAGGTAGAGGTTTACCCATAAGACTAGTTGGTCTTAGTGGGGTTCCTCTATAAACACTTGTGTCCATTATCTCATTGCGTTTCCTGTTAAGTCTAATTTCCGCTGCACCTAAGGACGCCCTTAACCCAGTTAAGGACGCCTTCACTAACAGACTTACGATCCAACAATAAGAATAAGTCCTTTGGTTGCTAGGACAAGAAACAAGCGATGGCGCTCTGAGATCCAAGCCTTCTAAATGTTCCAAGAACTGATCCCATCTGCTGAAAGAGGAGCACAACGAGCAACAATGCTACAATAAGCAGAGGTGACAACTGTTGAGAGAGTCTCACAAATAAATTTGTCAAGACCCCGCTGAGTATAGCGAAGTCAGGATCGTCCACGGGAGTTAGTAGATCTATAGTCTAGCAATCAAACTGCGAAAGTAAAACAAAACAAAACAAAACAAAACGAGCAAACAAACACAAATCGCATGTCTCGGGAAGAGGTCGCAACCGACCCTAGGGAGGTCGTGGCCGACCTTCGACAGCACGTAAAAACACACTAAAAACACCTACTGGGGGGGGGGGGGTTGCAGCCGACCAATTGCAGGTCGGGGCTGACCTTTCTAGGCACGAGAATTTGTTTTGTAAAATCAAGGAAAAACAACTAGGGGTAGGGATTCACCACAACATAATCATGCATTCAGACAATGATAAAAGACCAACTCAACTCATAATCTCATGGGTGACTTTCGCCACAATTTAACACATCAAAATCTCAACTCTCATAAAGACATTGACATGCAATCCAACTCATGGGTGACTTTCGCCACAATTGAACACATTAAGATCTCAACTTTCATGAAGATGTTAACATGCAATCCTACTTGTTGTCTAAGGGTCTTAACTTTCATCTTAACCCGGATAGTCCCGATTCACAACCTAATCTTTCAATTCGTTTGCAAACAAGAACATGCCCCAATTTTCATCAAGGAATTAAGCATGCAAGAAGGATTGAAGGATGGAGGTTATAAGTCAAGCATAGATCAAGGCATCAAGGTCACAAATGCATTCTCATGTTGGGTTTCACCCCATCCCTAGCAAGGAGACTACTCACACATAATCAAACACACAAACAACAAAAGAGAAGAGGGAGACATAATAAAAAACAACAACTTAAATTAAACAAAGAGATCCAAACTTACAAACTTGGCAAATTCCACAATCTTCCCCTAAGAACCATCTTCTTCCACATCCACCCCCTTCTTCCCTTCCAAGACAAGCCAACCCCCCTCTCAAAGGGGGGTTGTGTGTGTGAGAGCCCCCTCTCTCTCTAACCTAGCTCTCTTCCCACACAAGCCAAGCTCTCTAGAAAAGGAGCCCAAAAGCCCCTTAAATAGAAGTACCAAAAAAGTCAACTTTAAAGGCTGTCAAGTCTGCCACTTTGTCCCCCTTTTCGAATTTCAAAATTCCCGCAAAAAGCAATACTTGGGCGGCAAGGATCACACGGGCCGACCTCGGGCAGGTCGGTACTGAGAGGGGTCGCTGCCAACCAAGGGGGGGGGGGGGGGTCGGCGCCGACCTACTGCAGGAGGTGGGACTTTTCTCATTTTGTTTCGTTCTTGCTCCATTGCTTAACCTTCTTTTGGGGTTTCTTTTTCGATGATGTCTTGGGTTCCTTTTAGACTTCGTAGCTCCTTTTGAGACACTTTTTGGCTTGAAGATCCATCCTTGAAATCCTTGAAAAGCTCCACTTGATTTGACTACGAACACCGCAACACCGTCATCTCCTAGAATGCTCGGAAAAGCTCGAAAACTCCTCTAAAATGCTCCAAATACCTACAAAACACGAATGCAAACACAAACGACTCCAACTCTCGAATGAGAGTGGAACTCTCATGCAAAACACACAAACACATAGGAAAATATGCAAACCAAACTAGAAAACAACCTAAGAAATCTAACTAAGAAGCACGACATCAACAACAAACTCACTCGACGGTGTCCCACCCCAACTCAAAACGTCCTGGTCCAAGGGATCCTCAGCCACAGCTACAACCGCAATACACATCAAAATAAAAGTTGGAAGCCAACTAGAGAACAACACCAAGTTCCATCCATTGTTGGGAAGCCAGAACTCATGAACCACTCTGTCTAGAGAAACAAGAACAACCGGAGCAATTGCCACCTGTTGTAGACTATAATCCCCAGGCCATCGTTCCTTCCAATATTTCATTTCGAGGCCACCTCTAACACACCATCGTGAACCCAGGATGACCACCGACCGAATTCCCGTTTTTATGCCTCGCCAAATATGAGAGGAATTCGGACGCTCACAATCGATTGTGAGCGTCCATTATTTATCTTTATCTGTCAACATTCTACAACCCATCTTTGCAATTGATAGAGGTATTTTAGTCGCCTTAATACCTATCAAAATAATCCAAACAACCCAACTAATGTAGTAGGGAAGTAAGGATCGATCCCATAGAGACTCAGGTTTTCAATGTTTATTGCTACGCTACTCAGGGAAAAAGGGGGGTTTTTGAATGTGAATCTAATAACTATCAAAACTAAACATGCAAAACTAAGATTGACTTATCAAATATGAGAGAAGTATGCTCAACTAGTTAACATCCATTGTGAACTTGATTATTGATCATTGATTATCAAAATTCTCTTTTTACCTTGACCAATCTATTGCGGAATGCTCATAACCCAACTTCATGGAATTATTAATCCTACTTCAATTCTAGCTATTAGCCCGACCGGTACTAACAACCCTAATTATCAAATAACCTAGGAGACCTCCTAGATTCAACTTGATAACAACTTTAAGACCCAAGCATCAATAGAAACATGTATTCAGAGCAACCAGACATCCAAATAACATGCGATTGAATTCTCTTCTCTAACCAATTAGTCCTACCAGTCCTAGATTGATTAAAGGTTCTACTTATGATCTAATTAATTCCAACCGGTAATTAGAAAGATCTAGTTGTAATTCAACCTAAAGATTCAATTAGGTGATCAAGCTAATAAAACCCTAGGATGAAATTAAGCAATTAAGCACAGAGAAAACAATCTAGTCAAGGAAAATTAAGAACAATCAAACCTCACAATAATACTTCGTTCACAACTTCAATTAACTAGTCAATCAAAAGGAATTTAGCTATTGAAAGACATTGAAAAGCTTACAAAATTTCCCATAGGGTTCTTGTTCTCCAAGTCTTCAATAATCAATCCAAAGTCAAAAGTTATCAGAATATAAACCTAGAAACTAATATCCAAAAATATATCTAAGAGGTTTCTAAAAATATTATCCAAAACATGTTTCAACCCAAAAGCCTAAGCCCATACAAAATCTCGTTTTCGCGGACGCGGGGAGAAACGCGGCCTGGAACTGAAGCGCGGGCGCGCTTTGGCTTGCTTGCCCGAGTTTTCACGCCAGATGCTCAGGTGTCGGAGTGCGGCCTGAAACTCTGAAGCGCGGGCGCGCTTCCTGTGTCCTGCCCGCGTTTCTGGAGCTGTACCGACGAGACGCTCAAACAAGTTTCAACCCAAAAGCCCAAGCCCATACAAAATCTCGTTTTCGCGGACGCGGGGAGAAACGCGGCCTGGAACTGAAGCGCGGGCGCGCTTTGGCTTGCTTGCCCGAGTTTTCACGCCAGATGCTCAGGTGTCGGAGCGCGGCCTGAAACTCTGAAGCGCGGGCGCGCTTCCTGTGTCCTGCCCGCGTTTCTGGAGCTGTACCGACGAGACGCTCAATCACTTTGGGCACTTGATTTCCTCTTTAGCCTCCATCCATGCACACTCCTTTGGCACCTTCAAGCTCACTTCCAAGTCCACCATTACCATGATTTGGCACTCGATCACTCATATCTGCAAATATCAACCAAACGAGTGTAGATTCCGAAACTTCCAACACTAAAGCTAAACTACGAAATAAAGGAAAATCTACCTAAAAATGCATGAAAAACTAATCAAAACATGTCCTAAATACTACAACCTATATGCTCTATCAGCAATCAAGGCTAAGTTTTGTTCAGCCAACTTATGGAGACCAAGGCCGCCAAACGATTTAGGAAGGCATACCTCGTCCCACATGATCAAATGAATTTTTCGACTATCCTTTGATCCACTCTAAATGAACTGAGCAACGATGCTGTCAAGTTTCGAACAAACCTCTCCTAGCAGAATGATCGTGGCCATGGAGTAGACTGGAAGAGGCAAAAGAACAGACTTAGCCAAGGTGAGTCTCCCAATCGTACTCAAAAGCTTACCCTGCCAACCCCTTAGCTTGGAAGAGAAGCGTTCTACCAAAGGATAAAAAGTCTCATTCTTAATTTGATCATGAATAATGGGATACTGACATATCTACCAAGATCAGATGTAATCTCGAAGCCACTTTCCACTTTCAAAGCCTCACGAAGATCGTGCGAGACATTAGATGGGACAAGGATACGAGACTTAGACGAGTTAGCTCGTTTCCCTGAAGCCGGACAGAAATCGTCCAAAACAGCCCTAGCCTGACACACCGAATCTGCTCCACCGAAGCCTCAACAAATAAAATTATGTTGTCCGCAAACAAAATATCCGACAACATAGGTCCCCCACGCACCAGTTGGACCGGCTTCCACTCACACCTAGAAACGACCATATTTATAAGTTGGCTTAAGCGTTCGATGCATAGAACACACAGATACGTCGAAATTGGATCCCTTTAACGAACATCCCTAGTCGAGGTAAAGGAATCTGTCATCTCCCCATTCCAAAGGAGACGAAAAGAAGGGGTCCGAATGCATTCTTGAATCTAGTTAATCCAACAGTCTGAAAAGCTTGCATCTTGCAAAGTATCCACAAGAAAGTCCCATTGGACTCTGTTGTACGCCTTTTCTAGATCTAGCTCAAGGAGCATCCAACCCTTATTTTCGCTCTTCACCTTCATCGAGTTCACCACCTCTTGCACAATGACGATGTTATCTGTGATTAGTCTTCCTGAAAGAAAACTACCCTAAGCCAGCCTAATAAGAAGAGGCATCACCTGCTGCATCCTACTAAGCAAGACTTTTGTAATAACCTTATAAAGGACATTGCAAAGACTAATCGGGGAAAATTGATTGATTCGCTCCGGCTCCTCCACTTTGGCAATAAGAGAAATGAGAGTATCGTTAAGGCCCGCCGGAAGCTTCAAAGTACAAAAAAATTCACTACTTGCCTGAACCACCAACTCAATAATAATGATCGAACTAAAGATTATTCTCCATTGAAGGAGGTGGTGGCTACCACCGAAACATAGATGGAAACGATCGAACTAATCAAAGATAATACGGAAAAGTTTGTGAGAATTAGGAAGAAAGAAAGGAAAAAGAATGAACACCCTAAACAACACAATGCCCTTTTTGGTAATTTTATTTTGTTTGTTTTGTCTTCCAACTCGTAATACCGAACCCCTTATTGTTAAATTCAATTCCAGTTTCAGTTATTGATTCAATTCCAAATACTAATTCAGTTCAATTCCAATTATAGCTAGTGCAACCGAAGAGAACCTTAATCTCATAATGTTAAAACTCAATCAAACAATTTTATCCAAATCACAAAACTTTGATAGATTAAACGAGCGTTAATAGGGTGAATAATTCACCTCCAATATACCGTAGTTTACAAAAGTAGGAAGAATCTGAAAATCTGAACCGAAGAAAAGAAATTACAAGTATTTTCGACCCACAAAATACTCTGCCCGTAAATCCTACTCCGTCAAACTTCGGCTCCATTTCATAACACCGAAAACCCAAAAGCAAATCACAACTCCCTCTCTCTTTTCCCTTCGTCGAAGACTTGAGTTGAAGACGAGCTTCTCCCTAGTCCCCATGGCGTTCCCCTATCTTGAAGCCGTCGTCGGTAAGCCTCAATCCCTCTCTTATGTCTATTCATGGCCTCACACCTACGATTCCACAGACCATCGTTTCCCATATATCACTTTGACTGAGGTTCATTCAGTTCGTCTCTGCATCTTCGCCTTCGTTTATGTTTCATTTCAATTTTTGGTTTTGCGCTATAGATGTTTGTAGTCGCCATTTGTGATAGGTTTTAAATCAAAGATACGATCTTTGAGGGTGCCTTTTCTTCATTCGGATCTTAATAAGAGAGTTGCTAGTTTAGTGTGAGAATTTCTCATGTGGGTTGCTTATAGGTTTTGGGATTAGGGTTCTTTGATTGAAGTTGTGGAAAGGTACTTTCTTTCATTGCACTCAATCGAAAACTTGGATTTTTTTGCTGCTTGAAGATTAAATTTTTACCTAAAGAAGGGAAATAGCTCTAAATCTGTACTAAAGAAGAAATTATTGTGTGGGTTTCAAATATGACTAGACTCTAGGGATACTTTTGGTTGTTGCTGAAGATGCCTGAGTGTCAAGGTCGTGTATGATCACAGCTTCACTTGTGACCTAGAAATGATCAGTTCCTGATGCCAACCTAGAACTTTAAACTTCCATTTTCGTAGTCTTGAATTTTGTTTGCTCTTATATATGCCTTCTACAAGACTAGTTTTGATGAAGTGGAGAGTGGAGTGTTTCATTATATTCTTATTCATCCATTAATAAATTAAACTGTAAAAGCTTAAGTTTGTAAAAAGCATTAAGCTGTTGTATTTGTAAGAATCCATGTTATCTGAGATACTTATAGATTTGAATTAGAAAATTTATCATCTTTGTAAATTAATATGCATTATCAGTTGCTATCTTTTCAACATTTTAAGTTGCTACTATTGAAAACCAAGAAGTAACAGTTGTTGCATTGCTTTGAAGAGAAAATGTCTATTGCTTTTTTTAATTCAGGTTATGCTTGATGACAAGCATAAATTGCATTTATAATGTTTCGACACCTTGATGTAATTCTGCTGTGTCCTACTTGAATGAGTCTCTTTCTTGTAACCAAGAAGTTTGGATGATGTGATCACTTGAATATCATTCTATTTTATGCTCATTAAGTATTCATTATATGTCTTCTGGTATCTATTTATAGTAGTGTGATTTTTTGTCCTTCCTGATGACAACCTTCTATTTCTGCTGGGTCCTGAGGCCTCTCTTGTTTTTGTTGCTGACTTGGTGTCTTCCAGGTTTTATGATACTGGTTTACCTGTTTGAAACTTATCTGGATTTGCGGCAGCACAAAGCTCTCAAGCTACCCACACTCCCTAAACCACTTGTAGGAGTAATCAGCCAAGAAAAATTTGAGAAGTCACGGGCATACAGCCTTGACAAGAGGTATCTTACTTCTGATGTTTATATTTATGTATTGTTTCTTCAGGCATGGACGTTCTTATCTGGACATCATTTTCTTTCTTTTTATTTGTTCTATCTTTTAAGGACCTTGCGTTTTTATTTGATTCCCACAAATGCGTTTTATCTGATTGTCTGTGGGACAAGTCCTTAATATCAATTTTACATTGAGCTTAAGAGTATTTTTCTTCATTTTATTTTTTGTTGTATCACAGCCACTTCCACTTCGTTCATGAGTGTGTAACCATAGTGATGGATTCTGCAATTTTATACTTCAAAGTATTGCCTTGGGTTTGGAAGGTGAGTGGCTAACCCCTTGGATTTTATTGTTTTTCCTTCTTGATGATGAGTACTTTCTCATGTGGTGTTTTTATATGCAGATCTGTGCAGATTACCTTGTCCTTTGGGGCTTTGATGCAGATAATGAAATATTGCACACCTTGGCCTTCTTAGCTGTTGTTTTCCTATGGTCACAGGTTAAGCTTTACATTGTAATCTGAGAATTTATTTATTACTAATGATGTTAAACTCTAGAGTTCAAAACCTGGTTTGATGTTTGAAACCCCCCAACTGAAGATTCCTTATCAACATCTTTGCATGTCTTTTGTCTGGCCACACTAACTGTATACCCCAGCCTCAGCTCTTAGCTTGCCATATATGCTGATATTTAATGGTTATAATGTGCAGACTTGGAACCTTTCATTCATTATTTCTATAGAGATCACCCAAACATCTCTTCCTATTATGATTGTCATCCAGAAGAAAGTTGCTTTAGAAAAGAAATTGATAATCCTCAAGCAAATATATTTCTATATACATGCACTTTGGTTACAGTTTTTGTTTAAGCTTATCACATAGGGGGTTCCTCATATCTGGAAATGCTCTTTAGTTTTTGATGGTGAAGATGTACAAGTGGTTTCTGTCATTCATTCCTTGCAAATCCTACTATTCAGATCATGTTTTATGTTTTTTTAAAGGTACCTAGTATTTTGTACAGTTGAAGTCAAATGAGCCAGAGTATACAAAGACGTTCAAGTGTATTTGAGCACTCTCTGTGGATATAGCTTAATTTGTTATAATAGATTTCCATCATATTCTGTATATGGTTAAATAATCTACTTACTTGACTCTCTCTCTGTCGTTATCTGGCCCTTTTGATGCTTTTATTATATTCTACCTACTTGCACATATTTTTGATTTCATCTTGAAACAATGTCTTATTTTGCATACTAGTTTGACAGCTTCTCCCATTTTTTGATGCAGATCACTGACTTACCCTTTTCCCTATATTCAACATTTGTGATTGAGGCTCGTCATGGTTTCAATAAGGTTGGTACCCCTTGGATACCGTTTTAGTACATTTCATTTCTTCAGGCAAAGCTTAGTTGGTATCTTTGAATTTTAATCGATAGTTTTACATGGCATTTGGAATGTTATGTGTTGCATTTGCTTATTATTTATTTATATTACTTGGATATGTGAGTTATACATTAGCAATTGTGTGCTACAGCAAACAGTTTGGTTATTCGTGAAAGACATGGTGAAGGGCATTTTCATTGCTGCTCTAATCGGACCTCCCATTGTTGCTGCAATAATTGTGATTGTACAGGTATTGTAATACTATGTTGCTTCAGATTCTATTTCCATTAAATGATTTGATAAATTATCTTATCATACCTGAAATGTGAAAAACTTTGTAATGTGTGCTATTTGGTTTGTTATTATCATTATAAATTCGAACTTGTCAACTTGGTTTCAGAAATCAGGTCCATATTCGGCTATTTACCTCTGGGGATTCATGTTCGCTCTGTCTATTGTTATGATGACAATATATCCTATCTTGATTGCGCCACTTTTCAACAAGTTCACTCCAGTAAGTATCCTAAAGATAAAAATACTCCTTCCTACGCCCAAAACAAATCTGGAGAAAGAACGGAAGGAAGATATTTAGTGTGATTTTTTTCTCACTTTATCTTTGCTTTCTTGCATTGCAGCTGCCTGAAGGAGAGCTGAGGGAGAAAATCGAAACGCTTGCTTCTTCCCTGAAATTTCCGCTGAAGAAATTGTTTGTGGTTGATGGGTCTACTAGGTCAAGCCATAGCAATGTAAGGATTTCTTCATGCATAAATGGTTAGATTTGTGCCACTTTTGCCTTCCTCTTCGTGAATGTATTACCTGATGGAAAATTTCTTCTGAGAGGAACCCGCAAAATATCTTAGAGCAGGTACACAAAGAAAATAGACACGTTTTGACCACAATATATCAAACAATATGCCCTGAAATACTCTATCATCCTCTATAATCTTCTGATTCAAACTGAATAGCATTGCTCTTCCCAAGGAGTTTGATAATTGAGCTTATATTTGTTGAGCTTTTCATTTGCAACCTCGTGTTTCTAAGATGACTTTAAGGTAACATGTCTTTTTATTTGTATTTTGCAGGCGTATATGTACGGATTTTTCAAGAATAAGAGAATTGTTCTGTATGACACATTGATTCAACAGGTAATATAGTTTCACTATCCTTAGTTCCCCCATATATTGTATCTCTTAGCTAATAACCTGTAAAGCTTGTTGAATGGCGGGTCAAACCTTATAAATGCTTAAGTGAACATTTTTCTCACTCTGGCTTCTGTTCTAATGATTTTGCAGTGCAAAAATGTGAATGAAGTTGTTGCTGTTATTGCTCATGAACTTGGTCACTGGAAACTCAGTCATACTATGTACCATTTTATTCTCATGCAGGTACATACCTGTCATTAAATTCTTCCTTTTTCTTTTCCCTGATTTGCCAAGCTTTTGGAATATGCAATGTCTTAGAAGAAATGCTTCATGGTGTGTGTGGTTAATCATGATTTTAGCTATATATATTATGGAGTTTTTCTAGCGACTTAATCCCAGTTCACCAAATTGTATGAATGCAATTCGGGGCATTTGACCTTACCTGGAGTATTCTTGATAAGATGCTGTTTGGGTTTTCTCTTCAGGAATAAAGCGGTTCATATTATTAAGCGTTTTCTTAAACATGTGCTACTGAACACAGGTCCTCACATTCTTGCAATTTGGAGGATACACCCTTGTGAGAAACTCAAAGGACTTGTTTCAAAGTTTTGGGTTTGATGCTCAGCCAGTTATTATTGGGCTGATTATTTTCCAGGTTTGAAACATCATGAACGTCCCCTTACCATATGATTTAAACTGCTTTTACTTTAACTCTCGTGTCAATCTTTGGCCAAATGCAGCACACCATACTACCACTCCAGCACGTAGTAAGCTTTGCATTAAATCTTGTGAGCAGATCATTTGAATTTCAGGTAAACCCCCAAGGTTCCTCAACGCATTCTCTTTCTGTCATTTTTCCTTCTACTTTTTCCCGTCCCCATATGAACGTTTGAACGATTAAATACAGGCTGATGCTTTCGCCAAAAACTTAGGCTATGCGACTGATCTCAAAGCCGCTCTAGTCAAGTTGCAGGTGAGTTTGAGATGACATTCGCCTACCCGATTCATATAGCTGTGTATTTTTTCACCTCAACTTAGATCAATGCATTTACTTTTAAAATGATTTTGTCAGGAGGAAAATCTGTCAGCAATGAACACAGATCCCTGGTATTCAGCTTATCACTACTCTCATCCTCCACTGGTTGAAAGACTGGCCGCAATTGACAATTCTAGCAGTAAGAAAGAGGACTAAACTGAGCACAACGAGAATAGTCTCTTAACACTAAAGGGATGATATACTTCAGGTACCAAAATGTGGGTTAGTGTTTTTTTACATTATAACTTGGTGGAAAATGTAACGTTTTATTTTTGTTAGAGTGGAAGGTCATGTAACGGTTATTTTTATGCGCATGGATTTTTATACCGCTCTCTACAGTCTACATCAAAGAAGCTCGTCGCTTTAACTATTAACAGGTGTGATGGTTCCAGTATGGCTTTTGATTACAGGATCTGGAATTTTGATCTCTCCGATTATAAACAGACCGACATCTCTGGTATGTTTTCAGCTGTGACACTCTTCCAGAGAAGTCATTGTCTGTATTTGAATTAGGGTTCTGTGTTTTCATAGATAAGTGGAGGAAACTCCAAGCTAAGGCAGGTGGCTGGCAGTTTGGAAAAGGATTGAGATAGTTAGTTATGAAGCTATATTTTTTGATTTAGGATTTTAGTTCTCTTAAATAGTATTCTTAATCAATGTTTTTAAGGAGATGAGTTATAAAACTATATTTTAATTAGTGTAGTCTGTTTTCCTTTATGCTTCCTTTACGCAAAGTGAGATCTACTCTTGTCACTAAAGATGAAAAATTAGTGGATAAAAACCGGGAATCCTATAAAAGCTCTAAATTGCGTAAGTGCTTTTTTTTCCGACCCACTATTGTATTTTCTATGTGCTTTTTTTGCTAGTACTTTGTGACACTAGGAGAGCTATACAATCACAAGATTAGGGGAAATCGTGGTAAGTTAACAAGCTAAAACTACCTAGAGAGGGTCAAATAGTTAGCCCCAAATCGAAAATGGAAGTTTATCGATGCAAATGGATAATAGAATGGATCATTGGAATGAAAATGGTAGATTTTCTAGAATTTCCAGGCTAGTGTGATTTGGGGATGGTTTGTATGCAATGTAAATAGATATCCTAGACAAAGGAGCCCGATTAGTTGTACATAAGTGCTAAACTTCACATCAATTTTTCATCTGCTTCACACTTTGTCATTTATTTTACCATAAAGCCCTTAAAGAGCCTAATTATTAATTATACACGAGTGAAAAGATATATCAGAATATATTGCATTTAGTTAGAGAATTTAGTTAAACAAAATCTTTACCTTACAAAAATTGCAATGGTTGTATCCTAATCGTATTATGATCTTACCGTCAACAAAGCTCTCATTAGATATGAGATTATGTTGCTATATTTAAGTATAGATTGTTTTGGATTTCTAGGCTCTTTGGTGACAATATTGGAGCGAATAATCCACTTGGTTCTCCTCAAAATTCTATTCCAGATCAATTAGTTTGTGATTTTATTAATATTACTCGTACATCATCGTATATGAGATGTATACTAATCCCTCCGTTTGGTTATGTTTGATGTTTTAGCATTTCAATCTGAAATTAAGAAAGTCTATAAAATTACTTAATCATTTTTATTAAATTATTCTAATTACTAAAAACTCTAAATAAATCTTTCCTTATTCTAACTTAGTAGTAGTTTATGAAGAGGATCTTTTGAGAAATTTATAAAAGGTAATTTGGGAAAATATATACATAAAATTGTAGAACATCAAATATATATTGACAAGTGCAATAGGCTAAAACATCAAATATAATCGGAGTAGTTATTATGAATAGATATTGAATCTAGAAAGTAATTCTTTTTGGTAACAAATTCACAAAGTAGTTAGGCCCCGTTTGATATGTTATTGGAATTGGATTAGAATCAAGAATCAGAATGGAATTTGAAATCGGAATAAACCATTCCTCAAACATGTTGTTTGGTATACTGTCGGAATGAACCATTCTAGATAATTATGGTTTGAAATCCTTAAGGTTTAGAGTTCTTACTTGTGATTTTAAAGTTTTATAGTTTTTAGAATCTATGAAATAAGCTTTATAAACTTTAAGATTCAAGACTAAGAATTGTAATGTTTCGAATGGGCGATACCTCTGGAATCAAACTAGCTTATAGTCTTGGAATGAGTAATTCCTGAGAATGAAATCGATTTCAGATATTTCTTTGCTAAATAGGATACTGGAATCAGTCATTCCTGATTCTCATTCCCAGAGAATCGGACCAAATGAGGCCTTAAAAGGTACTATTAAATTGATGAGTTATCTTGGTTAAATAATACCTAATCAACTCATACTTTTCATAAGCTAATAAAATTGTGATAGAATTAAGTGATCAACTTAACATGATCCGATCGATGAGTTTCTCCACAACTATTTAGGCTTAATAGATTAAAAGACACTTCTATTTGTACGTTTTTTTCCTATTAGACCCCTTACAAACAAATGTTCAATTAAACCCCTATATTAGCCTCACTTTTTCCTATCGAACACTTTAAGCTTACATGGACGAGCACATGTTGCATAAATTACTATTCTTTCGCGCGCACTCAACCTTGTGACCCTATTCCCCTTCAGTTTCATATATGCTTAATCATATGTAACGACCGTATGAAAATAATGTTATAATATAAGATTGTATTATTTTGGCATAGTTAGGCTTAGGTGGTGTCTAATTAGCCTCACATGACTTTCGTTTTTTTACTACGCTAAACTTAGTTGGAAATTAGACCGGATAGCTCGGCGAATGTCTGACACATGTAACAGATAAAACCTCTAATGATGTTCAATAAAAAAAAAGGTAGACCTAATACAAGGATTTAATTGAACATTTTTTATAGGTAGGTCTAATAGAAAAAACGTACAAATAGTATGATCTATTAACGTATTAAGCCCAACTAATTATCAATACATGTTTACGGCTAAAGCCGTTGAGATAATATTCGGAAATTACCGTTCAAATCCCACATGCACATAGAAGTTAATCCTGATCCCATACAAAAAAAAAAAAAAAAAACACCAAAAGTATCATCTTTGGGAATGACAGATCTTATAAAATAGTAATAAAGACAAAGATTAACAAAGCGTATCTTCATTCTTCACTCATTAAAAAAAAAACAAAGTTAAAAGAAAAGCACAAAAAACAAATCATACTTCCTTCCATTGTACCGGAACTGAGAGAATCACTCACCTGCAGTATCAAATCCTCAGTCAGTCGGGCCGATCACGCTCAATTCTCAAAACACACCCAATTTCCTCATCCAATTCCGCTTCAATCATAACCTTCCGATTCCTCTCGGAAAACCAAGATGCCGTTCTACAGCGGCTCCTTCATAAACTCGGAGCTGTCGAAACCCACTTCGATCTTCGGCCTCCATTTAGGAGTCGTGATCGGAATCTTCACAGGCTCCATAATCGTCATCTTCTTCTTCCTCCTCTCCGTCTGCCTCCTCTCCCGCCGTCGGAAACCCCGTCCTCCCAATCCCGCCATCGCCGGCCCCCAATTAGTCCCCACCCCCGTAGTCTCTAAGGACATCCACGAGATCGTGATCCCAATCGCCAATCACGGCCCGGTCAACCTCCCGGAGGTTCAGATCGACATGGGGAAGGTCGAACACAGGGTCGTGTTCTCCGACAAGGCTTCTTCCGGCGAGACCCTGAGGTCCGCCGGCGGCGAGATCGGCGGTGGCCCTCAGGTCTCGCACTTGGGCTGGGGTCGGTGGTACACGCTCAGGGAGTTGGAGTTGGCCACCAATGGATTCGCGGATGAGAATGTGATTGGGGAGGGGAGCTATGGGATCGTTTATATTGGGGTTTTAAGGGATTATAATGGTGGTAATACTAGGGTTGCCGTCAAGAATCTCATGAATAACAGGTGCGAATCATGTTCTGAAGCTGTTGTTGAGATGAATTTTGAGTCATCTGTTTCAATTCTGCTGGTTGCTGTTTTTGTTAGACTTCAGTGTACATGAATGTTACGGTTATTAGTTTATTACAGTAGTGTTCTAGAAAACGCTAGGCGGCTTCTAGGTGGAGAGAGACCGCCTAGCGCCTAAGCGGCCTAAACGGTTGCATAGGCGGCCTATACAGACACCCAAGCACGGCCTAGGCGGGTTAAAAGGCTAGGCGGACGGGGACTGCCTGGCGCAGCTTTTGCCCCTCTTTAACATGATAAATTTTGAACTAATTCATTGTGTTTGTGGATCATTGAAATGGTCGATCAACCTTCAGGGGTCAAGCCGAGAAGGAGTTTAAGATTGAGGTAGAAGCAATAGGCCGAGTTCAGCATAAAAATCTTGTCAGGCTATTAGGATACTGTGTTGAAGGGGCATACAGGTAGCAACCGTCTTTTGTTTACATATTTCTATAAGAAATACTTCTTGTTAGATCGCATTTTCACACGGATTAGCTCGTGTTTTTGTCGACAGGATGCTTGTCTACGAGTACGTTGACAATGTCAATCTGGATCGATGGCTTCATTTTGAACTTGGAGAATCTAGCTCCCTTACCTGGGATATCAGGCTCAATATCATCTTGGGGACAGCTAAAGGGCAAGACGACACTTTAGATTGGCATATGAAATGTACTTCTTTTGTTAATTGCTTTTAGTGCGACTGAAATGGCTGCCTTGTATGATTTTCACTTTTAGATTGGCCTACCTGCATGAAGGGCTAGAGCCGAAAGTTGTTCACCGTGACATTAAATCGAGCAACATACTCCTTGATCGTCATTGGAACCCTAAGGTGTCTGATTTTGGACTTGCCAAGTTGCTGTGCTCTGAGCGGAGTCACGTAACAACGCGCGTAATGGGAACCCTTGGGTGAGTATTAAACATCACTTGATCATGTCTGCATTAACTGTTTCAGTATCATTAATCATCCTATACCGTTCTACAGTTACGTGGCGCCAGAGTATGCTTATACTGGTATGCTGACAGAGAAGAGTGACGTTTATAGCTTTGGAATACTAACCATGGAGATCATTTCTGGTAGAACTCCTGTTGATTATAGTCGACCACCTGGAGAGGTAAACTCAGTATTATACGAAAGATTCTTTCTTTGTCTTATAAATAGATTTTTGAAATGGTAGTTTCTTGCTTTTTATAGGTGAACTTGATTGATTGGCTGAAGACAATGGTAAGCAATAGAAGGTCTGAGGAAGTAGTTGATCCCAAGTTGGCCGAGAAACCAGCTTCTAAAACACTAAAACGAGTCCTCTTAGTTGCTCTTCGGTGCGTCGACCCTGAAGCGCAGAAAAGGCCCAAGATGGGGTATGTGGTCCACATGCTTGAGGCCGACGATCTGTTTTCTCGTAGTGTATGAATCCTATTCTCTTCTTTATGCACGATTTATCCGATTAAACGAAAAAAAAAAAAAAGATTTTCAGATTGATACTTACAGTTCTTGTTATGTATAGGAGCGTCGGATTAGGAGGGAATTTTCTATCGAGCATCCACAAGAGGGTGAAGCTGGGAACGTCGTCGAAGACAGAAGTGAATGTGAAGGCGATAGGGACCAACACCAGCATGGCGGTTGGAGATGAAGGTGTGTTGTACAAAATTAGGTCTTTCATTCTCTCAAAAATTTGCATTAGATTGATTGTTGGCTTGTAGTTTTGTTAGCTTATAATGTCAATAATACCTACCGTTGTACATTTGATTCAAAAACAAGGCTTGCATTATGATGAGTACAAGGAAGAATGACCCCTGAATAGCATTCAACAAGAATTGAACCGAAACTGATATGATTGCCAATTGTTTTGTATCACACAAGAGTTGGTACTTGAAATAGTTACGTGTACCATGAAGACTCAACAATTTTCATTGCTCATGTGATGTAACGGACGCCAATGTGCATTTATTGGAAACTTGGATCATTAGACTTCCTCTCTGTTGTAGTTCATAAGAAGAATTGGTGTGAAGTGTGAACAACCCATTTGCCCAACTCCTGTATTGATCAAGAAAAAGCTGTCCACTTCGTCACCCTACCTTTCTGGTTAGAGTCGTATGCCACGTAAACTGAGTAGAGTTAGTAGGACACTCGCTACCTTAACCAGGGATCTCGAGTTCGATCCGGAATTGAGCCTTGGGTCAAACAAGCATACAATGTAGCGTAAAAGTCTCTAAACTGGTAAATGTAACATACAAGGAGCCGATAACGCGTAAATTGGCTCTATGCAACAAAACTTTATATACTTTATTTAAAGATAAAGAATTGAGAAAGTGGCACCCACCAACGCAAATCCAGATCGTCCATTTTATAGACGTTAGAAACGTGGCAGAATCCTAGAGGGCTTTCTCAAAGAACATGAAGTCCGCGTCTCCACCAACACTTGCAAGTTGTATCAAAACCCAATTTCTACTCCATTGTTGCCTTCCACGTAAATTTCGTCTATCCCCCTCAGCGCCTGTAGTGGGTTAGTCTTCGTGGGAGGTACAGATCTCTCTCTGTTTCTCTCCTTTCTGGTAATTTGGCTTCGGTTGTGGTTGATTTTGGATTTTCTGGCACTTTGTGGTATGCGTTGACTTGATGTAAATTTCGCTTCCGGATTGAAATTTGAGGTTTCTGATTTGGGTGTCAATTTGGTTACTCTGGTATTCTTGTGGGTCTGATTGTTTCCGTGCTTGTAGGTCGTTTGGTGGTTATTCAAAGCTAGATCTTTAGGGTTCATGAGTTTGATGCAGGTCTTGTTTGATATTTGGATAGCTAATTGGAAATGATGAAGATGTGCTTTGCTTTTTTGTACCGGTCCGGATCTATCCCCAGTTTTGTGTCCCCTTCCTATGTCCCAACATTTTCATTGGACCACCTGGAAATAATTTCCACATCAGCCTCTTTTTTTTTCTTTTTATTTAACAAATTTAACCCTAATTAAACAAAATACTCAACCCCTTTTTTTGCTACGTACACGACGAGAAGATGTTGAAGTTTTTTTGGCTTGGCATGACAATGGCACCGCAATTACAAACCAAACCATGGATTTTCCTCTCTTTCTCTTGGATTTGAATTGGATGTTTGATATGGTATTCTATTCTCTTTCTGCTAGGGTTTTTCCCTCTTGGTAGGTGACTATAATCCGGTCTATTGAATGTTGCACACAAGGTGTTTGATGAATTGTCACAGACAAGAATAACACTCGAAGAAAGAGATTGGGCTGCCTATTTGCAAGGAGGAGTTTAAGGCTTTGGTTCAGAATTTGGTATGTTTTCTTCCTACGTTTTTTTCATCTGTTAGTTAAGTTGTCTACCATCTTTGGTATGTGGATTTTGAGCACCATAAAGCTCTTAAGAGTGACTATGTCTGTGCGCTGGGTATGCAATGCACAAAAATTTGGGGTCTTTGATGATACTTTGTACATAGATACTTTCCATTGACATAATTTTTTACATGTCCATGAGCTGCAAGCATATACTGTATAATTTATTTGAAAGCCTTGTGTGAGTTCTTCCAGAATGTATGTACAAGTTATTTGTACTGAGAAAAAAAAGGGGTTGATCTGAACGAAAAAAAAAAAGAAAAAAAAGGGGTTGAGGTTTTAGCTTAATTAGGTTTAAATTTGTAACATGAAAAGAAAAAAAAGAGGCTGATTTGGATTTTTTTTTCCAGGTGGCTCAATGAAAATGTTGGGACATATAGAGGGGACACACTATGGGGACAGAGGATCCGGACCGTTTTTGTACAAGTGTAGCTATGGTCTTACACGGTTGATTTTGATTTTGTTTATGCTTATATGGCTGTAAATCGATAGTAGCATTTTCCATTAAATAAGTGAATTATGTGACTATCTTCTATCAATTCTGCTTATCAGCTATTGTGGCCGGATCTTTTACAATTTGATCTTCTCCTAAGACTCATTGGCTGTCATTATGCTGTTTTGTGTGCAGTTAGAAGAGATGAGCCGCCCACAAGAACCCCAGAGGCCGTCCCTGCCATTCGGAAACCTTTTCCGTATGAAGCATCCAAAAGGATCATATATGTCACCTAAGCTTCTTGCATTGGTCAAAAAGTTTGAACAATCTTTAGCTGGTCGGCTTGCAAAGCTTATACCAAAGGACAATGAGTCCATGTTCAGTCTTCCATGGATGGCATTGGCTATGGCGTTGCTGTCCGAGACCCACAATGATGTAAAGTCTCTCATCAGTGATCTTGACCTGCCATTAGCTAACTGGGACGAGAAATGGATAGATGTGTATTTGGGCAGCAGTGTGAAGCTGCTGGACATCTGCATAGCGTTCAGCTCCGAGATCTCACGTTTAAGCCAAGGTCAGCTGCTTCTACAGGGTCTTTTGCTTAATCTGGATAGTGATTCTCCAAAGAATTTTGCAAAGGCTCGCATTTCGCTTGATTATTGGTGGCAGCATATTGGCACAAGAAACCCTAGAGTTGAGAATTGTTGCTCTGCTATGGACCAGCTTATGCAATCCCTTGCTTTGCCGAAGATCAAGGGCTCGGCTAAAGGGAAGGCCTTGATGCAGGCCATGTATGGAGTCAGAATACAAACCATTCTGTTGTGCAGTGTTCTTATGGCTGCTTTCAGGGGTTCAGCTGAAATGTTGATAGACTTGGATGTTCCTCGGACTCACCAATGGGCTGAAGCTTATATAAATCTTCAGTCTTTTGTAAACAAGGAAGTTAGCGATCTAAGCCGGTCTAAAATTATAATTAAAGAGCTGGTGGCAGTTGATGAGGGCACAAAGGCGTTGTTTTCCTTGTTCCAGGAAGCCGACGAGGCCGTGGAATCTGAGGCAATGAAGGATTCCATCTCTGAACTCAAAAGGAGAATAGAGATTTTTTCAGGAGGACTGGATGTTTTGGCAAACAAGGTGGATGGGTTCTTCCAGGTCGTTCTTCGAGGCCGTGATGGTTTGCTCTGTAACCTGAGAACAGACAGCTTGATAGAAGAATACCACAAAAAGGAGTTGCAGATGAGGTGATTTATTTATCAAGAATCTTTGTCTTAAATGTGGGCTTTTAAAGCATCAGATCATGCTCTTGTTTAGTAAGTTCGTCGACTAATCCGTAAGACCATAATGTATGTCATATGCTTGTATTCTAAGCTGAGTCCTGTGAACGCAACCCAATTTATGTAACCATGATATTTTTTCCGAAGGAAATGAAAGTTATGTTCTGCACATGTTCTATAACTTGGTTAGTTCCAGTATATCCCATTTTGGTCCAACAGGATTCAATAATAGAACCTGATAACTCTTCTAGTGCATTTTCCTATGATGTCCGCCAACCAGTCAGGTACTGCTTTCATTCTTCTGCCTGAGCAATTTTCCTTTCTGCTGTTGCCATGCGACCACGAAACCAATTGTATTACCACAAAACGTGACAATTCTATGGCAATAATATGGCATAGCCGAGTAGAAGAAAACATGATAATCTTACACAAGAATGCTACATATGAAATCAGATATACTAGTATACATTTAGGAGCTAACATTGAGTTGAAGCTGTATTGGTTTCAGATGATGCAGAAACATTTGGCCTTTGTACAAAGTCTCTGTCAATGATACCGGCGTGGAAGAGCAAGGCCCACAAGTGCGTAATGAACTCACCACCGTCAGCAAGCATTCTTGCATGCGCCCATTCGTTGTTCGCATTAGGAGCCAGATACAACATCATCTCCGCCCAGACATCGGCTAATACTTTCCACCTTTTGCTTGTGTCGGTAATCTCTATATCAAGTACCTTGCCTAGTACAACACCCAACTCCAAAACATTGCTCGTGTTTCCTTGGCCAGCCTCTGGTTCATCAGAATCTCCAACAACTTCCATTAGTCTATCATATCTCTTCGACGATTCGCAATCTTTGATGCAAGTATATACATCCTTGATTGCCATTGTGCAAATATGATCAGTGTTAGCAGCATTGCCAGGTAACAAATCCGGAGCGAAAGCAACTAAATACGCACAGTATTTTGACAAACTCGTGGCAACATGGAAATCAACTGAATCACGTGCAGTTTGAGGTAGATGGGGATTGATTTCACATAAAGAGGTAGCAATGTGCCAGACTAGGATTACTTGTGCATCCGTGCTGAAGCCTTTGCAAGCCCATACAAGCTTTCTTCTAACCGAAAGAGGTAATTGATTATTACCCTCCAATGAGGCGATTCCGTTGCTCAAGTGAGGGCCATGATCCCACAAGGATTGTAGGACAGCCTCTTTGATGTCATCTGTAAGGTTGATACCATCGCTTTCTTTTCTGCCTGGTAGTGCAATTTGAATTCCTGCTAACGCATGTGTCATCACTGACGCCATTTTCCAAAGCAAGTCAAGCCTAGAGGAAGAAGAAGATACAAGGAGTGAGTACTGGCTAAGTTTTCTCTGCCAAGGCCTGAACCATTCACCACGAATCGGGCAAATGAGCTGAGCTGCTTTCTTGATGCAACAATCCCATATGTTTTTCTTCTTCCATGACTCGCGCTCAAGGTACGTGCAAATCAGCATCATCTTGGACCACCTTGAATTGAGAAAGAACACGAATTGTACAAGCTCCGTCACGATCAATATCACAATCACAACTTTGTGGACTGATATAGAGGGAATTCTATGTCTCCAATAATGCAGCACAGCATGCATGGTAAACAAGCCATGAAACACCAAGTGCTTCAGCATTTGGCACCAAAGTCCTTTCAGGTAGAAAACGAAGTACTTGCTGTAGAAGAAATCATATAGAAATGTGAGCTCTACCTCAATTGTTGTCAAAGGACTTGTATTCCGGCTTAGCATCCCATGTTTAACAAACTGCCATGCTTCCTCCCGATGTAAGCCTTCGTAGGAAGGAACGCCCACAAACCGGTGCAGAAGCAACCAAAACAAGGAGAAGGAAAGACAAGTGTTCTTAAGATGATAGCTCGGGTCTCCGGTGCAGCTCAGTATACACCCATCTTTGCAGTTTAAGACTTTGTCCACGGTGATGAACCCTTGATCGGCACTCTTGAGCCTGTAGTGTGGGTTGACAACATATTTGCATCCCAGTGAAGGATCGTCAGAGCCTGGCACATGAAAACCATTTGGGAGGGACTTGGATACATTCAAGACGAGGGATGTGAGAGTAAGGTCGTTCCCATTAGCGTAGTGCGAAGCACACACCCTTTCTGCGATCTTATAAAACGAGTACAACAAGCAACCGAGATGGAAAGCAGAGACCAGACGAGAATGATCCTGATCCAAAATTCGTAGAGCGGCAACGTAGAGGGCGAATACAAAGTGCACGAAATTCTTCACCCAAATCAGACCGACGCTGGCTTGATCGTTAAGATCGAAAGTATTGACCTTGTCGACGCTTCCATAGACGAACACCAACGACACAGCCCAGAAGGGGTGGTCGTGGTGGTAAGTGCGCATGAGGCCCAAGACATATGGGATGAGGAGGTAGGTTGAGGTGTAGATACCCATTGCTATGGCCTTGATTAACACGCTTTTGCAACGCCTCCTTAGAAACCCGATGGGGATCAATAGTGTAAGAAGGAAGACGATGACGAGCACGCACAACTGCATCCTCATAATCTGCTCCATTTGATTGATCTTCGATACACACCTGGTTTGGTAAGTTAAGCTTCAGAGTGAGCTAGAGAGTGTAATTGGGTTGGTGTTTCCTTGTGAATTTTTGTGTGTTACTTGTGTCTGCTGTACGCAGGGGTGGAGCCAAGGGGCGAAGGAAATTCTTGACATGTTCTTATTGAGCTGAACAGTTACTATGCTAAAATTCCAAAGTAATCTAGTGATGAGTCTCTTCGGTCCAGAGGCTTCTACTGCATAATATTCAAAGGTGCGAATTTTGAAAGCTAACACTTGCAGCGCCCCTTCATATATTCATTAGTCTGGTACCCCCTCGATCAGAGGTTAGAATATAAAATTGCTATTATTATAACAATTATCTAATTATGTGTTCTTTTATTATGTAATTAACTTGATCATACGAGTATAACTAAATTGAAATATCGGGATAATTTTAATATAGGACTACCATCTAACTACGTCAATTTACGCAACGCCCCTTCATTTGGCTCCAAAAGTGGTGACTATGCATGTAAGGAATTTTTGCACATTCAATATTAATCTACTATGTCAAACCTCACTAATCGAGTTGATTAAGCGATTGTGTTCGTTACTGCTAGATCGCAAGTTAGAATTTTCCAGTTCCGTTGTAATCACATAAGTCACTCTTATTGGACAGGAAAAATATTAATTTATTTGAAATAATCGAATAACAAACCTATTACATGCCAAAGCCAACGCCAAAGCATATATACTTTGTTGGAAACATTTAAGGACGTTGCAGGAAAAACCAAAACACAATTAACCAAATGCAAAGCCAACCTTGATCCGTTCAAACCTAGAAACTAAACCAAATTACATAATGCAAAGCTTCATGTTATCCACGAGTATCCACAACGAACTTGACCAAATAAACCAATGCTTCCTGTGGAACAAGGACCGTAACTATAAATCCCTGATCGGTTGGGATCGAATTTGCAAACAAAAAGAATACGGAGGTCTGAGAATAAGAAAATCAGAGCATACTAATAAAGTTCTACAGATGAAACTGTTATGGAAAATACTCGTTGAACCAAACAATATCTGGGTGCGCCTGGTTATAGAAAAGTACATCAAAGGAAACATCATCCTCACATATAAAAAACAAGCAAACACATCGTGGCAATGGTCGCAGCTGATGAAACTAAGACCCGAATTCAAACAAGGCCTGATTTGGCAAGTGGGTGATGGAGAGTCAATAAGTTTTTGGATAGACAATTGGGCAATTAGTGAACCACTACAGAATTATGCCATAGACCCGGAAAACATTAACGAGGGAAGGAAGGTGAATAGCTTCATTACTAACAACAAGGAATGGAACCATGAAGAGCTCACTCAAATACTCCCACAAGATATAGTTGACAAAATCAATTCAATTCAAATACCGGAAAACCCATTGCGAGACCGCCTATATTGGGCCCTGAGCAAAAATGGGTGGTTCTCGACAGCCTCGGCTATGAGCTTGGCAGCTAAAACAAACATGCTCAATGTGAGTCAAATTAACAGGATTTGGAAACTAGACACATTCCCAAAAGTCAAAAACTTTCTATGGAAAATTGACAAAAATGGATTGGCAACAAGAGATAGACTACGCGCTAAACACATGGTAGTTCCCCAAAACTGTATTATGTGCAACGACGCGAATGAGGATATCAACCACCTGCTCATAGAATGTCCACACACGTAGAACATTATCCGGCAAATTAACCCTGTAACTGTGGAAGAGATACTAAACTTTGACACTACTGGCAAAACACCAAATTAAAAAATATCCTAACAGAGCTTCGTCAACTAATTGGCACAGATAGGTTCACAGAACTTGCCGTAGCATGGTGGTGTATTTCGCACCAAAGGAACATCATAGTTTTCCAACAGACACCAAACGATGGTATCATAGACCTCCCACAACACATTCGGGTCCAAAACAATAGATGGAAAAGATCAAGGAAATGAATAGAAGATGAGGAAATGGAAATGAAAAAATCAAGCAAACCAAAACGAAATAAACGAAACATAGCATGGGAAAAACCGGAGAACGGATTCATCAAGATTAATTTTAATGGCTCAAAACTCAACAACGAGTCAACCTCAGCTAGATTTGTATTAAGAAATCACAAAGCAGAAATTATCTCCATAGGGGCAAAGAAATATGGACATAATTCGATTTTGACAACCGAGGCTCTCAGACTTCGAGATGGAGTCAAAAGAGCTAAACAACTAGGTTATAAAAAGATTGAAATAGAAGGTGATAACTTGATAGTCATCGAAGCTATCAAGGGAACACAAAAATTCCCTTGATAGATTGATTTACTGATCTCGGATATTTGGGCCTTTCTCCAAGGTTTTGAGTCAGTCAAGATTAAGCATGTGAGTAGGGAACTTAACTCTGTGGCTGATAAAATCGCTAAAGTGGGCCACGAAATCCATACAGATCGCATTGCGAATCACTAAGAACTTATTGTTCTCATCCGAAGAGGATGCTCTAGGTCGTCCTCCTTAGGTGGACTCCTAATTCTTACCTTATCAAAAAAAGAAAAAAAAATACTTTGCTAGCTGTTGAGCTTGATTGAACGGCGGGGTGTTTTTTAGGCTGGCCAAGATGAATGACTTTTTATATAGTGTGTTATAAAGTTATATTTTAAGCACTTTTATGACAAAAAAGATATATTCTAACCCCTTTTTTTAAATTATTAACACTTCGTATTTTGCTTTCTTTATAAAGGGAACTTAATTACAAAAAGTTGGAAGGGAGCCGAGCAACCAATTGGGCTCCAACACCCTTATTCAAGGTAAAACATGACCTATGAAAAATAAAGGACTAAATATTCACACTATAGGTATGACTCTGAGCAGCTCGTGTGACCCTAGAAGAAAAAATCAAGAGCATCACTTCCCAATTCTCCAAAGGTGAAGAAATAACCCTTTTTAATTTAAAAATTATTCATTTTTGCTATACTTTGATCATTTTGATTCTTTTTAGGTATACCAACTTTATAATATGAATATTTATGATAATAGGAACAAGTATATGAAGTTGACAGTAAATTATAATAAAAAAAGGACTAATATACTATAATACAGTATAAAGCGGAACCAAAGTCTTTGTTAAAATTTGCGCCACGTGATTCGCTCTACTTTGTATAGGATAACTCTTGTATTTTAGATCTATATTGAGAGTGTTTAGGTTAGTTTTGAGCGTTATTGTAATATCAAGACCGAAGACACAAGATTTGAAGAATCAAGAGTTAAAGAGCTTAAAGACGAAGAATCGCCACTGCATGGATACCGCGGACGCGTTACCTATGGCGCGGGCGCGGTGGCGTGGAGGAGCGAACCAACCTAAACCGTGAAGGCCGCGGACGCGTTGCTTCCGGCGCGGTCGCGGTAGAAGCTGAACCCGGTTTGACCGTTTGAAGGCCACCGCGGGCGCGGATCTGGTGCTGCGGGCGCGGTGGTAGCCGACTTCGGAGCTGACGAGATCTTGGCGTTTCTATCTTGTTTCCTTTCTTATCTTTCGGTTTCCTATCTTATTTAGTCCGAAAAGGTTGATCTTTGGGGCTATATAAGGGGAACCTTTCTAGGTTTTTAGGATATTCAATTCTTGTCAATCAATTGTAATTCAATAAAGATTAGAGTTTTCTTTGTAATGGAGAACTAACTCTCCTCTGGAGTTTATTCAATCAAGGAAGCTTTATTATGAAGTTGTGAAATTCTGGTAACCTCTTTATCCTTAGGTCTTTATTGATACTCTTGTGCTTCATTCCATGATCTATGTTTGATTTTATGAGCCTGATCAACTTGTTTGATTGACTTAGATCTATTGTTTGAATTAGGATTGGTTGTTGTCTATGCATCTTTTCTATTCTCGAAACAACTCTATTCTAGGACCGTGGACTAGTTTAGGGAAGAGTATTCAATGGTTAAATTGTGCATGAGACTCGTAGCTTGATTGCATGATTTGATTTCCTATTATCCCTGTGCTCTATGCTAATTCTAGGTTAAGCGTCCTTGCCTAGGGTTATAGAATTGCTTGGACCGTGGACTTGCGATTTCTAATGATTGGGATTGGAATTGACCTAAGCATATAAAGAGGTGGATGAATTAGAAATTCGCCCCGCTCTGCTTTTAAGAAAGAGCCATTTGGCCTTCTCGCTTTATCGATCAACTAAATTAGCTGATTGAATAAAACTACAATCAAGCAGAATGAAATCCGCCAACTCGATGAAAAGAATGCTTTTCTCCGCTCTCTGCGAGACTTTCACTAAGTAGTGCTATTCTGTCCTCCGGGGGGCCCCATTATTAGTAAGGCGTTGACTTTACTAGAGGAGGCGTTTAGCTCGTTACAAAATTTAGCTTTAGCCAATGATCCAATTAGAGGCATAAGAGGATAAATCTTTTAACAGCAGAAAAGGAAAAGACTGATCTGAGAAACTTGTTTGTAGTGCTGGAATGAAGAAGAAGAAAAATCTGCGAAGGCACTCCACTGAGAGGAACGTAGCTAGACTTTCGGCCACGAATGGATTGGTGGAGCCTTTCCGCCAACGAAAAACCATGATCAACGGATTAATAAAGTGGAATTGATTGAATGAACTCTGCTTGATAACTTTGATTGAAAACAACTTTCAAAACCCCCCTTTGATTACTTGCATGAAAATCACATAAAATCTGAATAAAACTGATTCCTTTGGGTTCGACCCCTTGCTTGCCTACTATACTTGTGTTTGCATGTTTGGGATTTATTTTTGATTAGGGAACAACGACTTTGCCCGAGTCAAATTTTGGCGCCGTTGCCGGGGAATCTTTTTCTTGTTTTGATTTTGTGTGTTTCCGGGTTCTGCGCCCAAACCGCGCCCGCAGCCCCCTCGGCGCGCCTGCGGTTTGTATGCAGAACCACTCTTTGGGGTGCGGACCTAACACATGGTCCGTACCCGGTCTACTAATACTTCTCCTGTTCGTTTTGATCCAGAAATTGACAGGACTCTTCGGAAGATAAGGAGCGCCCCCAGACCCTCTACCTCCTACAATCTTCTTGAATCTTTCTTTCTCTCTGACTCTGAACCAGAAGACGTCATGGCGGAGCAAACTATTCGCCAACTCACGGCGCCCGATCTCCAGCAACAGCAGCTCGCTGTTCAATTCCCCGACCTCGGGGAGGGCGTGAAGTTCGAGCTCAAGTCTGGCCTCATTCACCACTTGCCCAAATTTCACGGGTTAAGCGGTGAGGACCCGAACAAGCATCTCACTGAATTCCACGCGGTGTGCGTGAGTATGAAGCCCACAGATGTGACGGAGGATCAAATCAAACTCCGGGCTTTTCCTTCTCTCTTGAAGACACCGCCAAGGACTGGCTCCTTTATTTGGTGCCAGGCTCTATCACTACTTGGGCGGCCATGAAGAAGGCGTTTCTTGAGAAGTACTTCCCCGCTTCCAAACAAACATCTATTAAGAAGCAACTCAGCAGTTTGGACCAAGGGGAAGACGAGAACCTCTACGACTACTATGAGCGCTACAAAAGGCTCATCGCGAGTTGTCCCTACCATGGCTACCAAGCCAAGGACCTTATTTGCTACATCATTGAGGGACTTTGCGACAATGACAAGAGGCTCGTGAATGCATCTTGTGGGGGTAGTTACGAGAACTTGACTCCCGCTGCAGCCTTTCAGAAAGTAGAAATCTTGGCGGAACAAGCCCACAATCAAAGGTCCAGGACCAAGGTAAGGTCCGTTAGTGTGGTGAATGAGTCCCTGAATGCTGAAGTAAGGGAGCTCAAGGATCTTATGAAGCAATTCCTCACGAAGAAGACGGCCCAGCAAGTCAACGCTTGTGGTCTATGTTATGATGCTAGCCACCACACGGATCAATGCCCTACTATTCAAGAGACCGAGGAGTCGGTCAACGCTATTGGTAATTATGGTGCGCCCCGACCCCGGAATGATCCTTACTCTAATACCTACAATCCGGGGTGGGCGAACCATCCTAACATGAGGTGGAGCAACCAGTAGTAATAAGATCCACCACAACAGCAGCAGCAGTACGCTCCTCAGGGCCAGCAACAACAATTCCGGTCCAATAACTATGCCCCGAGAGCGCCTCTCCGTCTCAGAACGATGCTATTATACTGCCCTCTTGAAGGAGAACCAAGAGACGAGAGCCGCTGTAAAGAATCTTGAGACTCAGCTGAGCCAACTTGTTACCATGATCAATAGGCTCGAGTCTAAGGATTCCGGGAAACTTCCCTCTCAACCGCTCAATCACAAGGAGAATGTGAGTGTCATGAATTTGAGGAGCGGTAGAACACTGGCGAGCCGGACATCACCCACTGGTGACGTACCGCGCCCGTGCTCCCCTGGCCGCAACCGCACCGGGGCGATAGCACAAGAGGACGAAGTCTCTGTGGAGATTCCGCGCCTGCGCTCCCCCCTCCGCGCCCGCGGAATCCCAACAGAGCACATAGAGCACGAGAGTCGTAGCGACCCGCGCCCGCGGAGTCCGGACCGCGGCCGCGGCAAGGAGGCAGAACGAAATTTCGAGGCTTTGCTCGATTATGCTTTCAAGAACTACTCACCTCCTCGCCCAAGTTCCCCTAGACGGAACCGAGCTCCAGCAGCAGAAGAGGATGATGGCTATGTGGCTCCACCCCTTCCACCGTTGGATTCTTTCAAGCCCTCTCCTCCATTCCCCGATGCTCTCAAGGACACAAGGAAGCCGGCACATGACAAGGAACTCTTCGAGACTTTCGCCAATTGTCGGGTAAATGTTCCTCTTCTTAATCTCATTCAAAGTGTCCCTCGTTTTGCTAAGTTTATGAAAGAGCTATGCACCATAAAAAGAAAGAATAGGACTAGTCCTAAGATTAAAAAGGTAGCTCTAGTTGAAAAGACTCAGGATAGCAAAATTGAGACTTGTAATTCCCTACTCCAGAAGCAATTACCTAAAAAATGCTCAGACCCAGGAAGATTCACCGTCCCTGTCACTATTGGAGAAACTAAAATTGAGCGTGCTATGTTAGATTTAGGTGCCTCCATTAATGTTCTCCCAGCTTGCATGTATGATAGGTTAGGCCTTGGTCCTTTGAAGAAATCTGATATTGTTATTGAATTGGCTGATCATTCTAATGTGCGCCTGAAAGGGATAGTTGAGGATGTTCTAGTGCAGGTGCAGGGTTTGATCTTTCCTGCAGATTTTTATGTGATGGAGATAGGTGAAGGGCGGTACGACCCGGTTCTCTTACTTGGTCGTCCATTCATGAAAATCGCCAACACGGTCATTGACGTTGCCAATGGATCTCTTTCCATATCTCATGGTGGCAACACGGTCCGGATTGATGTTGATGAAGACCCGTATTGATCGTATCCACGTCGAGCCAACGACGTTAAACAAAAGCGCTGCTTGGGAGGCAACCCAAGGATTAGATAGATTGTTTTTTCCATTCCTAGCTTAGGATTTGCTTGTGTTTTTTTAGCTAACATGCAGGTACTAGGTCCGAAAGGACACGCCTGGCGTGAAACCGTGCCCGCGCCTCCTTGGCCGCGCCCGCGGTGGATCGTCAGCGCGCCCCGACGAACAGGTACTAGCCCGTGCTCGCGGCAACCATACTGCGTCTCGGTTTTAGCTCGTTATTGTTAAAAAAAAAAAAGAGACAAAAAGATGACTTCTTGGTCACATTCTACCTCTATATTTTCCATCCATCTATATCCTTTCTATTCCATCTTCTATCTTTCCACCATTCTATTTCTTCTTTCCATTCATCTTTGTATTTTCCATTCTTTGGCTATGTGTAAAGCCTAAGTATGGGGGAGCTTTGTTTCCCCGAGAGTTTTCTTCTCCATGGCTCGAGTTCGAGTATTGATCCATCTTCCAAGAAGACCAGCCAAGATACGGTGGCTCCCTACACATCACGTTTTTCGAGACGAAGTCAAGCCATTGTTCCTGCATGAGACCCGCGCCCGCGCCACACTGGCCGCGCCCGCGGTGTACTCCGACGATGACTTCCCTCTCTGCATCAATTCCGCGCCCGCGCCCCTAGTGCCGCGCCCGCGGTATACCCGCCGATTGGAAATACGACGCTTCTCTATTCTACCACCTATGAAGAGTTCTTTCACTCCACTTCTCTTCATCGTTTGTGAGTCTTCTGATATACCTTTTTCCTTGCTTCTATCCTTTCTCTTTGCTTCATTGAGGACAATGAAGGATTTAAGTATGGGGGAAGGAGTACTCGCATTCGCTTATCCTAGTTAGTATAGTTAGCTATTTGCTTCAGATTTTTGATTTTCTTCTTTTCATGGAGCACTTGCACCATATTTTTTGCATAATAAAGGAAGAAAGAAAAGAAAAAGATAGAAAGAGCCATAAAAATTGAAAAAAAAGGCATATTAAATCCTGGGATGAGTCGAAAACCCGGAAGGGCGGCTCAGGTAATAAGCAGGTAACCCGGACCAGCATTAGGCTGGGGTAATATGAGGTTCATGAGTGATTGTGAGTATTTGTGAGCACACCCTATTGAAAAATGAAATGAGCGGTTAGGTGAAAACCCGGAAGGGCGCCTAAGCAGAATTGAGCGGTAAAATTCGAGTGTTTTAGGATCATTCTTGCTTGGGGACTTTGGGGCTTACATTATAGATTTGGGTAGATCCTAGGTTGCTCTCTTTCATGTTTTAGAGCTTGAGTGTTATATCTTTGTTGTGAGGTGTGTGTTTGAGCTTCATTGTTTTATGCTCATGATTTCTCTATATTTTTGGGTTTCGGGTTGTGAGTTGAGTGTTTTTATCTTCCCTTGTATTTCCTGAGATCTTAGATGTGCTTACTTGTCATATTTATTTTGAGCTTACTCGAGGACGAGCAAGATCTAAGTATGGGGGAATTTGATTCGCTCTACTTTGTATAGGATAACTCTTGTATTTTAGAGCTATATTGAGAGTGTTTAGGTTAGTTTTGAGCGTTATTGTAATATCAAGACCAAAGACACAAGATTTGAAGAATCAAGAGTTAAAGAGCTTAAAGACGAAGAATCGCCACTGCATGGATACCGCGGACGCGTTACCTATGGCGCGGGCGCGGTGGCGTGGAGGAGCGAACCAACCTAAACCGTGAAGGCCGCGGACGCGTTGCTTCCGGCGCGGTCGCGGTAGAAGCTGAACCCGGTTTGACCGTTTGAAGGCCGCCGCGGGCGCGGATCTGGTGCCGCGGGCGCGGTGGTAGCCGACTTCGGAGCTGACGAGATCTTGGCGTTTCTATCGTGTTTCCTTTCTTATCTTTCGGTTTCCTATCTTATTTAGTCCGAAAAGGTTGATCTTTGGGGCTATATAAGGGGAACCTTTCTAGGTATTTAGGATATCCAATTCTTGTCAATCAATTGTAATTCAATAAAGATTAGAGTTTTCTTTGTAATGGAGAACTAACTCTCCTCTAGAGTTTATTCAATCAAGGAAGCTTTATTATGAAGTTGTGAAATTCTGGTAACCTCTTTATCCTTAGGTCTTTATTGATACTCTTGTGCTTCATTCCATGATCTATGTTTGATTTTATGAGCCTGATCAACTTGTTTGATTGACTTAGATCTATTGTTTGATTTAGGATTGGTTGTTGTCTATGCATCTTTCATATTTCTCGAAACAACTCTATTCTAGGACCGTGGACTAGTTTAGGGAAGAGTATTCAATGGTTAAATTGTGCATGAGACTCGTAGCTTGATTGCATGATTTGATTTCCTATTATCCTTGTGCTCTATGCTAATTCTAGGTTAAGCGTCCTTGCTTAGGGTTATAGAATTGCTTGGACCGTGGACTTGCGATTTCTAATGATTGGGATTGGAATTGACCTAAGCATATAAAGAGGTGGATGAATTCATGATCTAACGGATTAATAAAGTGGAATTGATTGAATGAACTTTGCTTGATAACTTTGATTGAAAACAACTTTCAAAACCCCCCTTTGATTACTTGCATGAAAATCACATAAAATCTGAATAAAACTGATTCCTTTGGGTTCGACCCCTTGCTTGCCTACTATACTTGTGTTTGCATGTTTGGGATTTATTTTTGATTAGGGAACAACGACTTTGCCCGAGTCACCACGTCATCAACCCTGAATAAAATAATGATTTTATTTTTTGCATTGATTTTCAAAAAATAACTTATATATCTTCTTTATATCTTATAAAATTTCCTTATATATACGTAACATTTTACTCAATTATATATCCTTATACGAATAAGGAAATTCAAGTGATTTTCTTTCATATCCTTACAAATTTTCTTATTAATTAGTATACATTTTTGTCATTATTAAAATTTGAACAATAGTGAAATTTTTTTACATATGTCAATAGTATATTCATTAATAATTAATATGAAAATTTGAATAGAACTATTTTAGAATAAAAATTGTATGAATCAAAGGGCATATATAGGTCAATAGATTCGGACTTAGGTTTATCAGATTTGGATTATAAATTCCTGAGTTAAAAGCGTATTTGTATCAAAATTCGATCTTAAATTTGTTAATTCGATTTTATATCTACATTACCCGTACATGATACGGGGTTTGTACTAGTTATATATTAAACGGGTGGTTTCCAGTAAATGACCCTAGAACTTAAGCCATATGAAATAGGAAAATGATAAACCTCTTTATGGAAAGGGTAAAATGCCAAAAAACACCCTTTAAATTTGGTTCAACAGGTGGTTTTATTGCGTAATTATAAGTTTAATGCGTGGTTTGCTACAAATATTGATTTAAAGAATGATTTTGGGAAAAATGAGTATTTAAAGGGTGATATTCTGTGGTTTACCCTAAAGGAAGAACATCTTCTAATTTAGATTTTTTTAAGTCGGTAAGATTAATTTCAATTAGTCCTAATACTACTTAAAATAGTATGAGAAAATCCAAAAATAATCTTATTTTCAATAGTTTATTCCAAAAATATACCCTCATCCTATTATTTTTCCAAATTTTATACCTCTTATTTTAAAAGGACAAACCTATCCCTAATCAAATACCAAATATTTAAATAAGAAAAGGAGAAAAAATAGGTTGCAAGTTTGACGTAATGCAATTGATCAACGTTTAACGTCAACCCAACCACCAACGTCGCACCACCAACGTTTAACGTCGTTGCACCACTCTAACCTCACCAACCCTTTTGTAACGACCATAGATTCACTCGTCCAGTCACCTCCTCTTCTTCCCCGCTGCCGTATATTGTTCCGTCGACCACCAACCATTATAATAATCCTCGATTCACTTCCATCCACCGGCCACGATATTAATTTAATGTAAACATAATTTTAGAAGTAATTATACTAGTACATGGCTTGTTATAATTAAATTTGTTAGGATTCTTTTTGCATAGTATTTGTTAAGATTTTTTTTACATTAAAGTTGTTAGATTTTGTTCCATAATATTTGTTAATATTTTGTTACATTAAACTTGTTAGAATCTTATTAAAGTAATTTGTTTAGATTTTGTTACATTAAATTTGTTATGATTTTGTACATTAAATGAGTTAGGCTTTTGTTGCTTAATATTTGGGTTGATTTTGTTACATTAAATTTGTCAGGATTTAGTTATATGAATTAATTTATTTTAAATTAATGTAAATTACTAAATTAACTTGTATTTCTATAAGGAATTTAATGTAGACTCATGCCTTGCTACACAAACAACTATATGTGAATTATTGTAAGTAAAACTTGCATCAATTAAATTGCGTTAAATTTATGTAAATAACTAATTTAACGTGTATTTATGTAAGAAAAATAATATAATAAAATCATATTTATTTAAGGAAATTAATATGAACTTGAAATTAATCTTCCCAAATCAATCTACACGAAAATTCACATAAGATCAACCAACATAATACATTAAATTTCATGTTTGGAATGAGTCTACATTAATACACTAAATTAACTTGTACGTATTTATTATGTAAGGAAATTAATGTAAAAAAATTATGTAAGAAAATTTATTTTACACCAAGTTAATGTACTCAAACCAATCTACATTAAATTATTATTTTACACTAAATCAAATCTACATAAATTTAAGGTTAAATGACTTTAAATAATAACAAGTATCAACATTGAACCAATAATAGTACCAACTTTAAAAATCCTAAAAAGCTATACAATTTATTCAAGTATTAACCAAAAATAACACCGGACAACTTTCTATCATAACGCCTGACATGACAACCGAAAAATTGACATGACACCTCTAGAATTTACACCTTTCTATTCATTTTTCCGATTGCCACATCAACCGGGTTGCCGACAATTGTGACGGAAAGTAGTTCGGTATTGTTTTTGGTTAACACTTGAATAGTTTGTATAGCTTTGTAGGATTTTTAAAGTTGGTATTATTATTAGTTCAATGTTGATACTTGGTATTATTTAAAGTCATTTTCCCTAAATTTAATAATCATACCTCATTTATCCTTACATTAGTGTAATACATTAAATCAAGGGTACGGATCCGGTAGGAATGATTATTATGGTAGGAAATAGGAATGAATCATAGCCATTGGATGAGGAGAGATCAAGTGCTCAAGAAAAAAGAGGGAAAAAAACGGCACGGGCGTATTTGTCGGAAAACGGCACGGGCGTCCAGACTTTGTGCAACTCTATGGCCAATTTGTGCAACTCTATGGCCGATTTGTGCAACTCTATGGCCAATTTGTGCAGCCATATTTGTCCAACTCTATTGCTTATTTGTGCAACTCTATGATCAATTTTGCATTCATGTCATACTTTATAGCAGTCGAAGTTCGTGTAGTTTGTTTCGCTTTGGCAATTTGTGCAACTCTATTGCCAATTTGTTCAACTCTATGGTCAATTTGTTCATCAATGGTCAAATTTGTTCAACTCAATGGTCAATTTTTTTTAACTCTATGGTCAATTTGTTCATTCATATTTGTTCAACTCTATTGCCAATGTGTTGAATTCTATGGTCAATTTGTTCATCAATATTTGTGCAACTCAATGGTCAAATTTGTGCAACTCAATGGTCAAATTTGTGCAACTCTATGGTCAAATTTGTGCAACTCTATGGTCAATTTGTTTGCGTGGAGCAACATTCATTGGAAGGATTCAAATCCATGTCTTAATTGAACAAAAGTCATATTACTATGACCACTCATTTCGAAGGTCTCGACGGGAACTACAGTGCCAATTCGCCACACGGACCTGCAGAATGAGCCATGACGAGCCCAGATGCATTGAAAGTTCAAAAAGGGACCTTCCTATGCTATTTTAGACACTCAAACGCAATTTTGAAGCTTCAAACGCGTTTTTTTGGGAGGCCCCTCAACACACAGGCCCTTCGGACCTGCCTATAACCCCTTTTCACCCCGGACTCCCCGACGCCTGTCTGCTTCCCCCCAGATTCTGGTCTTATGCCAGGCCGGAAACCGCGAACCCAAGACTCCAACTCGTGGCTTACGTCGAGACCTTCGAAACGACTGCTCACACGCCTCGAACGGATCACCTAGCCAAAAGTTATTGCATTTCACTTCCAATTTGGCAGTAACACACAAGAACATAGCTAAATCGAAGCCGCTTTACACTACTAGAGTGAACTAGATCGTGGATTGTGCAATCACGATCGAGGATTGTGCAATCACGATCGTCGATTGTGCAATCACGACCGAGGATTGTGCAATCACGACCGAGGATTGTGCAATCATGACCGAGGATTGTTCAACTCAATGGTCAAATTTGTACAACTCTATGGTTAATTTGTTCATTAATATGTGTTCAACTCTATAGATCGAGCCTGGGACACTTTACGCAACTCACTGAGTCGGAACGGCGAGTTCCGTTCAACGCGGTTGCTGGATCGGCCTGGGACTCACTTTCACGTTGACGATCTTCGGAGCCTTCTCGCCGTACTTCGGAGTCTCCGCATCAATGACCACTGAAATATACTACATCCATGCAATTTTACTTCACTCCACAAGACGACAGATAAGTATCCTTACAAACAGAATGTCCATCAATGACCACTGAAATGCACAACATGCTATGAATCTAGCCTTTTAGGATACAATGCTGGAGCTTTTGCTTAGGAGACAAGAAGATCTGACTAGTTTACTAGCAAACTCAAACAATAATGCAAGTTACTGGAAAGGTGGAAGATTGCATACTCTATAACTGTTGTACTCTTCTTTAACTTTCAACTGCACATCTTTCCTACTAGCTCGGACATTGATAGGACCTATAAACATCTTCAAAAATCGGTATACACAGAAAATCCATGAGATGTAGCTCCAAGGACCATATCAGATCGTTTAGTCAAAGCTACAACAGCTAGAGCGCAACGGTGTATATGGCCTACCTTGAGGCTTCCCTGGAAGAAAGGAAGAGCCATCTCCATCAACAAGGATACATCCAGCTCTGTTCAATTCGTCTTTAAGCTACAAATAGCCATAGCAACAACCAAAATCATCCAAAAGAACTCCAACCAATCAATGGATCAAAAAATGTTAAATACCTTCTCGGCGTGCTTAGGATCCAAGAGCTTATCAGCCAGGAGAGAATCGATGGAGGAACGAAGCTTGTGAATCAAAGACTCGAGAGCGAGAGCACGCTGACGAAGCGATTGCTCCTCTTTCGACGACTTGGCAATGAAAGACGAGGCCGAATCTTGCAATTCCTTAGCCTGCTCTGAAACACTCAACACCTCGTCCTCTACTCTCAACGGCCTATCAACACCAAAGTCCTCCATTACCAAGCCCCCTAGAAAACCTCAGTAGAGAAAGGAAAACAGCAAAAAAGCTCCACTCGACCGCTCAATCGATCGATTTGGACAACTAGCTACCACACTAAGCCCTAAAAAACCGAGCATCCTGACGGGCGCAATCTTCCACCAGAAACCGGATCCTCTGAAACATTACGCGGATCTCTGAAACATTATGCTTGGAAATCTGATCTCGGCAATCGACGTTTCCGTCGTCGTCAGATCCGGATCCAGATCCGGCCCCGTCGTCGGTGTCGTCTTCGTCGTCCAAGATCTGGTGGTGGTGGAAGGGCTCGCCGGGATGTTGGTCGGAGATTCATGGCAGAGGAGGATTTGGGGAGGGGGTGATTGGGAGCGTGTAGAGAACGCTTTCCGTATTCTTTTTCCCTCTTTTTTCTTCCACCTTTTTCTATGTTCTTTCTTTCTTTTCCAAAAATGCCAGTTAATGCTTCAATATGGACGCGTGGGATGAGAATAATTCAATGATCGAGATTTATTCCTATTTCCTACCGTAAGACTCATTCTTACATGAGTCTTTCTCTTAAATCAATCTACATAAATTTAATTAACATACACTAGGTACTCTTACACTTCACACTTCTTACTCTCAGTTACAAAATATTACTCAAACAGACTTCTAAACTAAAACAACAACGTTAGTTAAGCTAAAATAGAATGATCATGTCTTGATCATTTCCCGTTCCAATAAGGAAACAATTTTCAACACAATCGGGCCTTAAATGTGGGTTCTAAAACATCCTGTATCATTGTCTTGTTTGAATAGTCAATCGTTGTATGCTTCATGTGATATTATGTGTTTGTATTCTGGTCGGGTGCCTTAAACGTGATTGAACCGATCCAATCATAATATATAAGTTGGGGTTGCAATTGCGTTTCCCACATGGAGAGTTGAGTGAAAAATAAGACAGTTTATAAGTACTTTGATCACTCCTCCCATTTCCAATTAATTTTGGGACGAAACCACATGAACTTGTAGGTTGGACTTGACAATTGGACCGGTCTCCCCTCCTAACCAATTAACACCATCGTAATTGCGCACTTTCCTAAGATGCAGAAGACGTGTTTGGATGCAAATCCTCTATTCTTCTAATTAATTGCCCTCTCTTTTAAGGTGTAAACTAGTATAAATCCCGTACCATGTACAGGTAATGTAAAAATAAACCCGAATATATCAATTCGAGATCGAATTTTGATACGAATTCGCTTTTAATTCAAAATTTGATAATCCAAACCCGATAGACATAAGTACGAATTTATTGACCTATATATGTACTTTTATTAATATAATGTTAATTTTAAAATAATTCTATTCAATTTTTCATATTCATATTATTATTTAAATATACTATTGATATATGTGCAAGTTTTTCACTATTCTTCAAGATCTATTAATGACAAAAACGTATATTAATTAATAAGGAGAATTTGTTAAGATATAAAAAAATCACTTAAATATTTTTTTTATTCATATAAGGATATAATTTTAAAAAATCTTAAGATTTCAAAAATTGGGTAATATATTAGGTAGATTTAAGGAAATTGGATAAAATATCAAGGAGATATGTGAGTTCTTTTTAGAAAATCAATGTAAAAAATAAAATCATTATTTTATTCAAGAGTGATGATGTGGCGCAAATTTTAACACAGACTTGGGTTCTGCTTTATACTGTATTATAGTAGATCAGTATTCGAGAAAAATTTATACTTATAAGTAAAACCTATTGTACCTATGCCTAATTTTTTCCCTAGCAAACCATATTATAATTTAAAATTTGTAATGTAATCAATCCGTCAAAAAATACATGTCGTTTTAGATTTGTCTTTAAATTAAGAAGTCAATTGATTTGACTCAAATACTCTCAATCTTATGGAGAACTTTTATTGCCTATTATGGATTTAGTTCATTCTTTTAAATTAGCGAGGATAATTTTTGAAAAACTGAGTTCAAATATCTAGAATGACAAGTATTTCTTAACAACCCAATCAAGCTAAAACGACAAGTATTAATTAACGGAGGGAGTATTAATTATCAAAGCTAGAAACACAGACAAATTGTATTCAAAACATTGACAACAATGCTATATACTAAATCAGAAAACAAAACCTCGAAAGAGTCGGGAGGGTTTATTATCGATATACCTAAAGATTGTACATCAAAAGGAAAAACAAATTACAAAAAAAAAAACAAACAAACGTAGAGTCATTACAAACAAACAAGGCAAACACAGAGAAACACACCACATGATCAGAAGGGATCGAAGAGAACCATACAAGAAAAAAAGACCTACCATACTAAGAAGAATACAACAAACAATGACAACAACAAAACCAACCCACAACAAGTTGTCAAACCTGTGGCCTTGGTGCAAAGTCTCTGTCAATGATCCCAGCGTGGAAGAGCAATACCCACAAGTGTGTAATGAACTCTCCACCGTCTGCAAGCATTCTAGCATGCGCCCATTCGTTGTTTGAGTTAGGAGCCAAATACAACATCATCTCTGCCCAGAAATCGGCCGATACTTTCCACCTTTTGCTTGCATCGGTAATCTCTGTATCAAGTACCTTGCCTAGTACGGCACCTAGTTCCAGAACATTGCTCGTGTCTCTTTGGCCAACCTCGGGTTCACCGAAATCTCTAGCAATTTCCAAGAGCTGATCGTACCTCCTTGATGATTCACAATCTTTGATGCGAGTATAGATATCCTTGATTGCCATTTTACAAATGTGATCAGTGTTAGCAACATTACCGGGCAACAACTCCGGAGCGAAAGCAACCAAATATGCGCAATACTTTGACAAACTTGTGGCAACATGAAAATCCGCCGAATCACGCGTAGTTTGAGGTAGTTGGGGATTGATTTCAAAAAATGAGGTAGCATTGTTCCAGACTAGGATTGCTTGCGCATCTGTTCTGAGCTGCTTGGAAGCACATACAAGCTTCCTTCTAGTTGAAGGAGCTAATTGATCATTACCCTCCAATGAGGCGATTCCTTTGCTTAGCTGAGGGCCATGATCCGACAAAGATTGAAGGACAACCTCCTTGATGTCATCCGTAAGCTTGATACTGTGGCTTTCTTTTCTTCCGGGCAGTACAATTTGGGCTCCTACAAATGCACGTGTTGTCACCGAAGCCATCCTCCAAAGGAAGTTACGCCTAGAGGAGTAAGATTCTAGGAGTGAGTATTGGCCAAGTTTTCTTTGCCAAGGCCTAAACCATTCGCCACGGACTGGGCAAATGAGTTGAGCTGCTTTCTTGATGAAACAATCCCATATGTTTTGCTTCTTCCATGACTCGCGCTTAAGGTACATGCAAATCAGCATCATCTTCGACCACCTTGAATTCAAGAACAAAATGAATTGTACAACCTCGATTGTGATCAATATCGTAAACATAGACGCCTTGAAGATTGTAACAATTGCAAAAGCTATGTCTTGGCTAGAAAATAGACGAATACTAAGAGACCATTTGACCGCAGTAACTGAGGTGAACAACCAATGAAACACTAGTTGTTTCAACATTTGGCAACGGAATCCTTTCAAGTAGAAAACGAAGTACTTGCTATAGAAGAAATCATATAACAACGCAAGCTCTACCTCAATCGTTGTGAAAGGACTTGTATGTGGTCGATTGAGCATCCCATGTTTCACAAACTTCCATGCTTCCTCTTGATGGGAGCTTTCATAGGAAGGGATGCCAGTAAACCGGTGTAGGAGCAACCAGAACAAGGAGAAGGAAAGACAAGTGTTCTTAAGCCGACGGCTCGGGTCTCCCGTGCAGCTCAAGATAGCCTCATCATCTTGGCAGTTTAAGATCTCATCGACTGTGGTGAACCCTTGATTAATAGTACTCTTACCCTTATAGTGTGGGTTAACTACATATTTGCACCCTGTCAAAGGATCATCAGAAGGTCCTATCGATGACTCAGGCACCATATGATCATTTAGGAGGTTGTTGGATACATGCAGAAGGAGGGATGTGTGATCCGGATCATTCCCACTAGCATATCTGAGAAAACACACAATTTGATGTAATGGAAGCTAGCGACCTACAGAAACTCAGATAGAAGTAAAAACTCACAAAACAGAATGGAAAATGGTTGCAAGATATTTTTATTCGATGTATCTGGAAGATACTTTATATGAGTGTTTGTTACAAAGCTTCACAAAATATCCACGCTAACAGCACGTGACAATTACAGGCTGGCAACAACTAGCTCACATCCCCCCTTCAAGTAGGACTTGGGAGTGAACTTACAAGTCCTAACTTGGTGGACAAAAAATTATGTTGCAACTCTCCTAATGGTTTAGTAAGTAAATCTGCTAGTTGTAAAGACGTTCTGACATAAGAAAGTTTAATAAACCCAATCAAAAGTTGTTCTCGTACATAGTGACAATCCAATTTAAGATGCTTTGTACGCTCATGGAAAATTGGGTTCTCTGCAATGTGCATAGCTGCCTTATTATCACAGAATAGTGGAATAGGCAAAGGCACTGCAATACCAAATTCAGTCATGAGACTATTCAACCAAACCAATTCACTTGATGCAGCAGATAAAGACCTATACTCAGCCTCTGCTGATGACTTTGAAACAGTCTTCTGTTTCTTAGTCTTCCAAGACACTAAGGACGAACCCAAAAGCATACAATACCCTGTCAAAGACCGTCCACTGAAGACACAATTCCCCCAGTCTGCATCACAAAATCCTGTAAAAGCCAGCTGAGATTGTGCTGAATAATGAAGTCCTGTGTTAATAGTTCCCCTCAGATAGCGTACCACATGTAAAGCTGCATTAAAATGTGGTACTCTAGGCTCACAAAGAAATTGACTCAAATGCTGTACTGAGTAGGAAATATCAGGACGAGATAAATTCAAGTACAGTAAACGCCCAACCAAACGTCTGTAGCTTTCTGGATCCTCTAAAAGCTCACCATCATCAGTTGACAGTTTTAGACCTCGAGGAAGAGGAAACTTAGCAGGTTTAGTGTCCATCATATTGACATCTTGCAAAATATCAATGATGTATTTGCGTTGATTGATTAACATGCCTTCAGCAGACCTTGAAATTTCCAATCCCAAGAAATATCTAATCAACCCCAAATCCTTAATGGTAAAGGTATCATGTAGAGAAGCTTTCACAGTTTGAATGACATTCTCATCATCTCCAGTAATGATGAGGTCATCAACATAAACAAGCACAATAACAATGCCCTTAGGAACTCTCATTGTGAACAAGGAATAGTCATAGGATGATTTAACAAACCCAAAGTTCACAAGATGTTTAGACAGCTCTAAGTTCCATTGCCTAGAGGCCTGTTTAAGTCCATAAAGAGACTTAGTAAGTTTACATACCTGACCAGGTAAAGCCTTTGTATATCCTTGTGGAGGTTGCATATAAACATCTTCCTCGAGATAACCATGAAGGAAGGCATTATTTATATCCAATTGATGGACCGGCCATGCCTTGATTGTAGCAAGAGCAAGAAACAAACGCACTGTTGTGAATTTTGCAACAGGTGAGAATGTTGCTTTGTAATCCTTCCCATAAACTTGGTTGAAACCCTTTGCAACTAACCTGGCTTTAAACCGCTCAACTGATCCATCAGGCCTGAATTTTATTTTGTAAACCCACTTGTTACCTATAGCTTTCTGCCCTTCAGGTAAAGAAGTCAGAAACCACGTATTATTCTTTTCCAAGGCTTCTAACTCAAGTGACATAGCTTGTATCCAACGCGGATCATCTTTAGCTTGTCTATAGGAATAAGGCTCTTTTTCATATAAGACATTATTCAAAGAAGCCACATAGTCATCAGGATAATCAGACAAATCTCCAATATGAGTAGCCATGAAAGATACTGATGAAGATGGCTGTGTTGATAGAGTTGGACATATGAAATCTGCAAGCTTAGCAGGTTTGGTTATTACCCTGGTTGTTCTTCTAACTGGAATACTAACCTCAGGAACTATTGAGGGAGATATTGAAGGAGTCTGAATAGCAGGTCTAGGTGAGTCAATAGAAGGTGCTGGAACTGTGGTTATAGGAGTTGAAGTCTCAGGAACCATGTCAAACTCATCATCACAAGCTGGAGTGACCAAAGGAACATTTGTAGGAGACCTTAAAGAAACTGAATCCTGTTTCCCTGTTCTGTAAGGAAAGATCTGTTCATGAAAAATAACTTCCCTGGATACAAAACTTCTGCGAGATTCAAGATCAAATACTTTGTATGCCTTTTGGCCTACGGGATAACCAAGAAAAACACACTTCCTCGATCTTGATGCAAATTTGTCAGTTGAACCACGCAGATCCATAGCAAAACATTGACACCCAATCACCCTTAATGATGAATAATCTGGCTGTTTGTTATATAATTTCTCATAAGGAGTACACCAACCTAGAACAGATGAAGGCATCAAGTTGATCAAATGAGCTGCTGCTAACACACAATCACCCCAGAAATACACAGGCAAACTGGCATGAAAACGAATAGCTCTAGCAGTCTCAAGAAGATGTCTATGCTTTCTTTCTACCCTGCCATTTTGCTGATGAGAGTAAGGAGCTGACCTTTGGTGACAAATTCCTTTTGAGGCTAGAAATTGCACACAACTTTCTTGTACAAATTCCATCCCATTATCACTTCTAACAGTCTTAACTTTGCATTTGAACTGATTTTCAACATAAACTATGAACTGCATTAGAACACTGAGCACTTGTTGTTTGTTGTTGATTAGATGAACCCAGCAAGCTCTACTAAAATCATCTACTACAGTCACAAAGTATCTTGCTCCTGAAATTGTTGGTGTCCTATATGGACCCCATACATCAACATGTAACAGTTCAAAAGCAAATGTGGCCATAGATTCACTTCTGGGAAAAACAAGTTTATGGTGTTTAGCTTGTATACAAGCTTCACAAACAAGATTAGGATCAACAGTTTTACATCCTTCAATATGTAGCATCTTTGAACAAGAAGCATGTCCTATACGAGCATGAAATAGCTCACTACTAACAGCAGGCATAACTGCATTACAAACGTTATTCTGAAACTTAGATGATTCTAAGAAAGATGAACTTGCAACAAAGTTCTTGTATAATCCAGCATTCCTTTTCCCAGTAAAAAGCACTTGACCATCCTTAGGGTCCTGAAAACAACAAGCATCCTTGTCAAATTGAGTAATCAAACCTGAATCATCCAGAAACCTCCCTACAGAAATCAGATTCTGTTGAAAACCAGGCACTAGAAGCACATTTCTGAGAGCAAATCTGCCTTTCAAAGCTACATCTCCCATTTCTGTAACTAACTTTCGAGTTCCATCAGGCAAGCACACAGTTATAGGTCTTTCTAAGTACTTCCTAGAAACTAACAATCGTTGATCACAAGTCATATGATCTGATGCTCCAGTATCTATCACCCAATCAAGACACTGAACATTTTGACAAGAAGTAGCAACTATAGAAGTCAGTCGATCAGAATACTGACCTGAAAAATCTTCAAACGGTGAACCAAGAGCTCCCTTGCCTTTGAACACCTGCATCATCTGCTGCATCTCTTGATACATCTTAAGCATGTCATTGCTATCAAGCTGCTTGCTATTCCCTGCATTCTCAAACTGAGCAAAAAGAGTTTCAAGCATTTCAACCTGATTAGCAGATGATTGACCTGATTCCTTTCCTCTCTTTCCTTTGTACCAGTCTGGATAGCCAACAATTTTGAAGCATTGCTCAACTGTATGGCCTTTTGTGTTACAAAAGGAACAAAAGAGCTTTTCCTTTTCTTCAGCTCTTATCTTCTTGTAATCCTTCTTCTCTCCAACTTGTTGATTTGCATTAGAATTAACAGGATTAACATGAGACTTTCCTGGATTCCTGTTGACAGCAAGTGCACTTGCTTCCTTAACAAAATCTGCTGTATTTGAAACCTTTTTCTGCACTTCTGCTTGCTGAACAAGACTATATGCTCTGTTCAAATTCGGTAATGGATCCATAGCTAGGATGTTGTTAACTATGGTGTCATAACCAGAATTCAGTCCAAGAAGAAACTGCATAACACGATGCTTAGTTTCCAGATCTGTCAACCTCTTCATGAGTTGACAAGAACACTTAGTAAAGGCACCACAAGTGCAAGTAGGTACAGGATCAAGACAGCCTATCTCATCCCAAATTCTTTTTAATTTTCCATAATATTCAGTAATTTCCATATTACCTTGTGCAAGAACTGAAAGATTCCTTCTCAGCTGGAAAAGTAGCGGACCATTTGCTTGTCCAAATCGCTCCTTGATTTCGTCCCAGAGCTCCTTCGCCGATGAGACATACATGAAATCGTCAGATAATTCTGGCGCCATGGAATGCGTAATCCAACAACGCACCATGAAGTCACACCTAATCCATCGCTGAAGATCAATTGTACCGGCTTCAGGAACAGGTTGAGTTCCATCAATGAAACCTAGCTTATTTTTCGCACCTAAGGCCATACGAATCCCATGGCTCCAGGTGAGAAAATTGTTGCCGTTGAATAAGCTGGTGGTGAGTTGTGCATTTGGAGACTCTGAATTAGCTAGATTGAGTGGATCATTGCTCGATTTTGACTGGATTTCTCCTCTGTCAGAGCTGTTTGATTCCACTCCTCCATCTTCAGAATTCTCCATTGTTGCAGAAACTCCTTCAATCAGCTCGAAGTACAACGATTCCTAGAGTGAAATTGATGCGGAAGAACGAGAAAACGGAGAGCTGTGCTCTGATACCATGAGAAAACACACAATTTGATGTAATGGAAGCTAGCGACCTAGAGAAACTCAAATAGAAGTAAAAACTCACAAAACAAAATGGAAAATGGTTGCAAGATATTTTTATTCGATGTATCTGGAAGATACTTTATATGAGTGTTTGTTACAAAGCTTCACAAAATATCCACGCTAACAGCACGTGACAATTACAGGCTGGCAACAACTAGCTCACAATATCGAGATGCAGACACCCTTTCCAAGATCTTATAAAATGAATACAACCACCAACCGACGAAAAGAAGTCGACCTAGTAGAGGGAACGAAATAAGTATACTATACGATCGCAAAGCCATTTGATTAAATACGTCTAACCTATGTGAAATCATCTGCACGCCTACATAGAAGGCAAAGACGCTGTAGGCGAAATTCTTGACCCAAATCATAGTGATGCCGACTCGATGGTTAAGATTGAGAGCATTGACCTTGTCAACACTTCCGTACACAAACACCAACGACACCACCAGAAAAGGGTCAAGGAGGAAGTACTTGCTGTTCATGAGCCCCAAGGTGTAAGGGATGAGAAGGTAGGTGCAAGCGTAGATCCCCGATGCGTAGGCCTTGAGTAACACACTTTTGCAGCGCCTCCTTAGGAATCCGACGGGGAGCAGTAGCACTAGAAGTAGGAAGGCGATGACCGAGCACAGTGACAACTTTATGTAATCCTTCTCCCGCCTTTCTACTTCATCGATGTAGTGGTCCTCTGGTTGAGCCATGGATTGATCTTCAGAACCTCCACGTTAGGTCTCAAGGGGTAACAGAAGCGCACGTAGGTCTGGAGGATCACAAGTACAAGAATGAAAGGATGTAAATTTGAAAAATCCAAAGAATCCCATGCAGAATGCCCTTACGTAATTAACCATATTTTTGTGGTAGAATGTAATCCACCTATATATATATATAAAAGCCATAAGATTTAGAGCCACCACATTGCACCACATAAGATTTTTCCACTTGTCGTCTTCACATTTCGTAACCTTGGATTTTAACAGGTGTCGGTGCATCGTTGATCCATCTCTCATATTATTTATTTTTTTATTGAGCCACATCATATCCATTTATCCATGTCATTTGAATGCATATATTTGTCCATATATATAAGATTTTATTAAGCTATATCATATCCATTAATTTTGCCACATCATATCTATTTAGGTAAATGAAATTTTTTTCCTACGAAAAAGGTAAATATAGAGATTGTTTACTGAAAAATATATTATTTTATTGTAGTTGTACAAATCGTATCTATAAACTATTTATTAAAAAATAAGATATTTTGATAATTATATATCTGTTCATAGATATTCTTATTAAACAATCAAAATCTTTCATTTCTTAAATATATTAATTACTCTTTTCTTTCTTAATTAAAGACTTGATTGTGTATAATGTATCCCTTTAACTCTATTAAAATTTATTTATATATGAGGTCAATATACTACTCCCTTCGTCCCATAATATTTGTCCACTTTCCTTTTCCGTCGTCCCAAAATGTTTGTCCACTTTACTTTTATATCAATAACTTTTTTCAATCTTACCCCTATTCAATCTCTACAATTACCCGCCCATTATCCAACTTTTTCACCCACTTTATCTCTTTTCAACTTTTATCCCTTATAAATTTCCAAAAATACCCTTGTTCAATCATATCTTTTACCCACTTTATTCTACTTTTTCACTTTCCAATACCACTTTACACCTCTCATTAAAACCGCAAAAACCGTCATTTTGGACAAACATTATGGGACGGAGGGAGTATATATTGTTAAAAGGATTTTTCTACGATGTTCCCTAACATAAGAGGTTAATAATGGAGAGATTTTGTAAATCTTAAAATTTTGGTTTTTCAGTTTTTTTTGTGACAAGTTCACTATTTTCTTTTTGGGGTTTTAGTTTATATTTTTGATATGCTTATTATGTGTCTTTAGGACACACAATAAAAAAAATCTATGGTTAAAATATTATATTTATAATTTTATTCAATTCTCACACAAGGTACGACGATTAAGTTAGACATAATTGAGGAACGAATGTGCTCACTTTAAAAATTCTTGGGAAAATGCAACAAAAAGAAGTAAATCTGAATAGTGGATGAAATTTTTTTTTTGTTCGAAAAAATAGTGGATGAAATGTCTATAGGAAAGTATAAGAAACAAAAGCAAAAAAGTATAATAGAATCACAACTTATTCATTTAAGAAAAACGAAGCACCAGATTAGATGGATAATTTATGTATAATTTGAGATGTATCATTGCTCGTTAGATGCACTATATTTATGGTCCCGATTAAAAGTGGATTTTAAAGTGAATTCAAATTAAGGATACATTTTTATAACTTTACAGTGTACTTTTAATGTTATACAATGAATCATAACATTTTCTTCTATGAATTCACTTTTGGTCCGTATGATACACTTTTGAAGTTTTAAGATGCAACTTTTCTTACCGCACATTTGTACATAATGTTTATTTCACATATATGTGATGCAAACTCCAAACTTTAATAGGGATATGAACCAGCCCATGCTCAGGCCGTCTCAAACATTTCTGGGGCTTCTAAAATAAAATTAGGGGCCCTTAATATAAATTATATTTCAAATTATGAAACATTATTTAAAAAATATACTAACTTAATGCAAAATAATCAAACCTTGTTAACATTTGGAAATTTGATAATAAAACTGTGTTTTCCGATTTGATATTTATATATAAGAAGTTAATATCATTAGATTATGTACGTAAATTTAACGATTAAGCGGTTTTTTTTTAAAAGAACTAATAAAACTACAAGAGTGCGGTCATCTATGAAGCCAATGATTAAGTTTGAGCCTCTACGCTGCAAGGAACGATGCCTTAGAGGAGAATATTCAAGGAGGTCACTCATTTTGGTAGTTTTAGATAGAGTTATTTATCCTGACTCGACCCCGAAGAGAAATGTCTCTTGTTGAAATGGGAAACACCTCAATACCTTATATTTACAAGATATTGCAATTCCCATGTCAGTTAAGCACTTGATGTCATTTTCAAGGTCCATCGAGATTTAAAAATTCTCCCAACAACATGTTTGAAGGAGATTTGAGACCCGAGAACAAGATGAAGGGCAATAAGGCCTTTGAACAATAACACAATGTTTGATTGCATCTTTGCGGAAATAAACAGCCTACCATATATGTATGTGGGTTACTCCTCTTATTACCACTTAGTTTTAAGAAAGAACTTCATAGGCTTATGTGCTAGACCCATAAGCATATGTGCACCCATACCACTACGTCTTGGTTTACCTTACAATTAGGAAATAAGGCCAAACATTAGAAGGGCAGTTGACGTTGAACATAGGTCAATTATGGTGCAAATTAAAAGGACAACTGAAACTTGGTAAGGTGTCAAATGATTCAAAATATAATGACACCGATCAGCTTGCCCTAAGTAGCAATGTTACTTCATCCATAACTTATGTTAGTCACTCCCTTATTCCTAATTCTTCTTGTCATGTTGATTTGTCCAATGTTCTTTTTGTTCCTAACATGTCAAAAAACCTTTATTTATATTGTTAAATTCATAAAAGATAATACTTTGTTTGTTGAATTTCACCCCACTTTTGCTTAAGGACATGCTAGGACCGGTAATACTCAAATGCATCATTAGCAATGGATTATATTGCTCACCATCAAATGTTCTAAATGGCTTGAATTGGTAGGTGAATGCACGTCTCCAGTTGAATAATTCTTTTTAAATTAATTTATTATGAGGTGTTTGAGTCCCTATTCCTAAGTTCTCTATTAATAAACGTCGGTCTTCTATGTTATTCATGGATGACTATACTCGTTTTTGCTTGGATATATGTGTATATAAATATACATAATTTTGTTGGGTCTTTTGGATGCCCCTCTACGTTAGCAAGGTGATTCAGCCTATTTTGTATGGGTTAACTCTCAGATTTTAGAGTTTTATTGTGAGTATTTAAGTTAGAATTGAGCATTATTGTAATACGAAGACCGAACGAGATATGAAGAATCAAGAGTTTTTAGAGCTTAATTGAAGACAAGTTCGCCACTGCATAGATTCCGCGGTCGTGGTGAAGCAAGGCGACGACATTCAAGACCCGTGAAGGCCACGGTCACGCTGCCATGGTCGCGGTCGCGGTAGTAGCCGACTTAACCAACTTGAAGTTAGACCCGCCGTGGTCGCTGTGGGAGTGTCGCGGTCGCGGTGCATGCCGGATCCGAAGCAAGCCGAAATCTTTATATCTTGTTTCCTTTCTTATCTTTCTCCTCTTTCCTTATCTATCTCGGGGAGCATGTTCCTTGGGCTATATAAGGAGGAGCCTGCCCTAAGTTTTGGGTATCTTCATTCCAATTCGTAATCCAATTCTTCTCTTTTTAGGTTTTTAGTTTAGTTATGGAGAGCTAGTCTTTTTCGGTTTGTTCAAGGTATCGGAGAAGCTCTGATGTATGAACTCGTGAGATTTTGGTAATTGATTTCTATCCTTTGGTTGATATTGATTCTCTTGTGCTTCATTATTATGAATGTTGATTGTTTCTCTAGGAGTAGCTAACCTATTGAATTGATTGATGTTCTACTGTTTGATTAGGTTTGGACCGTGGACAAAACTAATCTGTGAAAACAACTTAACTTAGACCTGTTGTCTATGCAACTAGTATTAAGAAGAGAATTGATTGTTTTATCTTGCAATTGACTCGTAGCTTGATTGTTTGATATTATATCCTGCATATCATTGTTCTCTATGCTAATTCTAGGTTAAGCGTTCTTATCGAGGGTTATAGAATTGCTTGGACCGTGGACTTGTGATTGTTAATGATCAGGATAAGAATTAACCATAGGTGTGAATGAAATCATTGGATGAATCTATGATCGAGTGATTATATTGGAGTGGATCTTTTCAGTGAACT